>CM048592.1:46426939-47626939 GCA_026413675.1 Populus pruinosa
AGATGATAGTTTAGAAGCTTCGAAACATAATTTGGACTCATTTCTTCACGAAACCTGATTGCTGGCAGAATTCAGTTGTCATCTTTGAAAAATCATATCGCCCTCATCTGACATCATTTTTGGCTGAAAATTGGATCGTTTCTAGACCTTTAAGTCAGAAATCCAACAAAATTGAGTTTGCATCAATTGGACTTCTATAGCTCCAGATATGGAATTTTGAATGGACAAAGGTCAATAGTGGCAGAATACGATATTTGACTTTGAAGGATGTGATTTCCATGATCTTCCTCTTTGTATTTTTCTTGCATTACATTTCCAGAAAGGTATGAATGTTAGCTTTTTAGAGCCATTGGAATCACTTCATTTTGATCTCTAGAAATCACGCTCTGCACAAAACATCGACTGAACATCAAATCTGCCAATTATCTCCAATTTACTCCTTTTTGCATTTTTCATCCAAAAGTGCCTTCAAAACATAAAACAAAGAATATCAAGGCATTTTACATATAAAACATGGACAAAACATTAGGTAAATATCGGTGAAACAATCGAATAATATGATTACATCAAATACCCCCACACTTAGCTCTTTCTCGTCCTCGAGAAAGGATAAATAAAATTAAATTGAAAATAACCATGATCAATCTCTTAATCTCCCATCAATGTCCAAGAGTACAGGCATTATAAATAAGAATATAATAAAAAAGAATAAAATAAATAAATTTTTATGAATTTGTTTACATGCAAACTTCAAAATTCAATCAATCATCACTATTTAAATGAAATCTATGCCATGCCAAAGTGATAGGTCCTCTCATTGATATACACTCCAACACTCATGTGTTTAGGGTTTATGTGTCTAAATCTCTCAAATTCAATCAAAGAGTTCTACCATAAGCTTGCTTTTCAATCTCATCTCCATTATTAATATATTACAAACAATGCATGAATCAAAAGGTCTTATTTTCCGGTTGTAATTGGGCTAAGGTTAAGGTGAGGTAAAAGAGAGTAAAAGAAAAGGTTCAAATCAAAGAAAGTAGAGCATTCCGAAAAATGATATTTCAAACAAGATATTTCATTAAAGTTCATAAATTTTTCATCTTTAATCACCAATGCTTAACTGCTTTTGATTTTAAGCATAAAATCTTAAGAACATAAAGGAACATTTTTTCTTCTTCTTTTTTTTTTTTTTTTTTTTTGTAATTTTGCCCATCTTTTCATCAAGCATCACTTCTTTTATCTTTTCATATAATTTCCAACCATAATTCCATGAAGTATCACAAGTACATGCTCTACTAATCCTTGGCCAGGGGAAAAGGAAAATATATATAAAGTTAAGGCTTATACATGGATAAAGCAAAGAAAAGATAAATAAGCTCAAAAGGGGCTCACTAAGGATAACATGCTTTAGGTTGGCTTTTTGGTTCAAGTGATTGAAATTCCTAATGCCTTTATCATCTTCATATATATTTGTAATGGAATATAATCTCAATAAGATATGAAGCAAGTTCTAGAGATACATATCATTGAAAGAATGCACACTCAAAGAATACAATGTTGAAGGCTCAAAAACTTGCAGTGGTATAACACTATAAAATCAACATGGCATATTCTCAAAGTCAATCCTTAAATCAATTAAACCTTAAAATTTGCATGCATACTCCTTCATTTGATTTATATCTTCATCTAACTCAATTAATTCTCATACATAATACTCATATGCTCAAAAATTAATGGGAGTTAAAAAGATCAAAGACAATTTATTTTTTTTTATTTTTTTAAAAGAACAACAAAGAAAACTAAAATAAGAAAACCAAAATTCTTCCAATAAATACCCCCACACTTAAAACACAACATTGTCCTCAATGTTGAAATAAAAGCAAAGGAATATAAGAGAATGACATAAAATAAATTAAAATGCGAAAAGATAAAAGATAAGGAAAAAGAAAGCAAATCTGGTTTTTTTTTTTTGTGCTGGGTTGCCTCCCAGTAAGCGCTTTTGTTTTATGTCATTGGCTTGACATGTGGCATGCTCATTCTTCACAGATTGGTTCAGCTAACTCTATAGAAGCGGTGAGTTCTGCCATCCAACCTTCATAGAAAGGTTTCAAATGATGTCCATTGACCTTGAGTACTTTGTTGGTTTCTAAACTTGTAATTTCAACTGCACCATAAGGAAAAATATTAGAAACAACAAAGGGTCCAATCCAACGAGAGCGCAATTTTCCAGGAAAAAGTTTTAAACAAGAATGATAAAGAAGGACTTTGTCTCCAACATGAAATTCCTTTCTTGTAAGCATTCGGTCATGAAGATTCTTAGTCTTTTCTTTGTAAATTTTTGCATTCTCGTAAGCATCATTTTGAATTTCTTCCAACTCTTGCAGTTGCAATTTTCTTGCAATCCCAACAGCATCATAATCCATGTTGCATTGTTTAATGGCCTAAAAAGCTTTGTGTTCAAGCTCCACCGGTAGATGACATGCTTTCCCATAAATCATTCTATAAGGTGACATTCCTATAGGTGATTTATAAGCAGTCCTATAAGCCCAAAGTCCATCTCCAAGGCGTAGACTCCAATCTCGTCGGTTAGGTTGCACTGTTTTCTCCAAAATGGACTTGATTTCTCGATTGGAAATTTTAGCTTGGCCATTCGTTTGCGGATGATATGCTGTGGATGTTCGATGAGTCATATGATATTTGCGTAGCAATGCTTCCATGGAACGATTGCAGAAATGAGTGCCACGATCACTGATGATAGCTTTAGGGATGCCAAACCTATCAAATATGTGAGTCCTGACAAAATCTAAAACAACCTTAGCATCGTTAGTTCGTGTGGCTTTCACCTCAATCCATTTGGACACATAATCAACAGCAAGAAGAATATAAAGATTTCCAAAAGAAGAAGGAAATGGACCTATAAAGTCAATACCCCAAACATCAAAAATTTCACTCACAAGAATATTTGTTAAAGGCATTTGATTTTTATGAGTGATATTACCTGTTCTTTGGAATTTTTCACATGATTTGCAGAAGTGATATGCATCTTTAAAAATAGAAGGCCAATAGAAACCACTTTGAAGTACCTTGTGGGCTGTTCTTTTTGCTCCAAAATGCCCACCACAAGAATAAGAATGACAAAAAGTGAGAATAGAATGAAATTCATCCTGTGGTACACATCTCCTTACTACTTGATCCACACAAAATTTCCACAAGTAAGGAGTATCCCAAAAATAATATTTAGCATCAGCTCGTAACTTGTTCTTTTGGGATGTAGACAAACCTGGAGGGAATTCTTTAGTGACTAAATAGTTCACCAAATCAGCATACCATGGTCTTGTAGAGGAGTGCAACATATACAACTGTTCATCAGGAAATGTTTCTCTTATTGTTTCAGTTGGAATATCATCGGTCCTCAGTCGACTCAAGTGATCAGCCACATGGTTTTCGGCACCTTTTTTGTCTTTGATCTCAAGATCGAATTCTTGTAAAAGCAAGATCCACCTAATCAGTCTTGGTTTGGACTCCTTCTTCTTCAAAAGATACCTGAGATCTGCATGGTCAGTAAAAACAATGACTTTTGTACCAAGTAGATATGACCTGAATTTTTCAAGAGCAAACACCACTGCAAAAAGTTCCTTTTCAGTTGTATGGTAATTGCATTGTGCTCCATCCAACATGCGAGAAGCGTAGGCAATAACATGCAAATTCTTCCCAATTCTTTGCCCAAGCACAACTCCTACCGCATAGTCACTCGCATCACACATTATCTCAAAAGGTTCATCCCAATTTGGTGGTTGGATGATAGGGGCAGATGTGACACATCTCTTAAGCTCATCATGGGCATCTTTACAGGCTTGATCAAACACAAAATCCACTTCTTTGGCTAATAGTCTGTATAAAGGTGTTGTAATCTTCGAGAAATCTTTGATAAAGCGTCGATAGAAACCTGCATGACCTAGAAAAGAACGAACTTCCCTCATGCATGAGGGGTAAGGCAATGATGAAATAACATCTATCTTAGCTTTATCAACTTGTAATCCACGTGAAGATACAACATGCCCAAGAACTATTCCTTGTTCTACCATAAAATAACACTTTTCATAGTTCAAGACAAGGTTTGTTTCAATGCACCTTTTTAGGATCAAAGATAAATTTTCTAGACATTTATCAAAAGAATCACCATACACCGTGAAATCATCCATAAAAACCTCGATTATTCTTTCAACATAGTCAGAAAAAATACTTATCATGCATCTTTGAAAAGTTGCAGGAGCATTACAAAGACCAAAAGGCATTCTCCTATATGCATATGTACCAAATGGACAAGTAAATGTAGTTTTTTCTTGATCCTTAGGATTAATAACAATCTGATTGTATCCACTATATCCATCAAGAAAGCAATAAAAAGACTTACCTGCTAGGCGTTCAAGCATTTGAGCTATGAATGGTAATGGGAAATGATCTTTGCGTGTAGAAAGATTGAGCTTTCTGTAATCAACACACATTCTCCATCCACTCGAGATGCGAGTAGGAATGAGCTCATCATTTTTGTTTTTCACCAATGTGATTCCGATCTTTTTAGGCACCACATGGATTGGCGCCACCCATTTACTGTCAGTGATAGGGTAAATGACTCCTGCATCTAACAGTTTTAAAATTTCAGCTTTCACTACCTCCATTATAGGTGGGTTCAACCTTCTTTGTAGTTCCCTTGTTGGTTTTGCGTTGTCCTCCAATAGTATGTGATGCATACACATTGAGGGACTAATGCCCTTGATGTCAGCTAAAGTCCATCCAATGGCCGTTTTGTGATCACACAACAACTTCACAAGTTTTTCCTCTTGTATACTTGTCAAACCTTTTGCTATGATAACAGGAAGTGTATTGTTGTCGCCAATGAATACATACTTCAAATTATCGGGCAAAGGTTTTAATTCTAACTCGGGGGCCTGTAAAATAGATGGCAAAAGCTTTTTATGTGAGAGTAATAAATCAATAAAGACATTACCATGGGAAACGATTTGTAAAGCTTGTAAGGCCAATACTGATTTGTGCATGTTTTGGGGAACACATATGTGCCTCTCCATCTCTTCTATCTTGGTGAAATCATAGCCATAGCTCAAAGCTATGCTTAATCCATCTTCGCTATCAAAATCACAAACCTGCTGCATACACTTATCAACTTGGTCATAACATATGATAGAATAAACATTGTTATAAGGATATGTCATTGCATCATGAAAATTAAATTCAATCTTTTCATCTCCTACCTCCATAGACAAAGTATCCTTACCACAATCAATCTTTGTATTGGCAGTTTTCAAGAATGGTCTCCCAAACAATATAGGAGTGCTGGTTAATAAATCACAAGAATCATGTTCCATATCAAGAATATAAAAATCACATGGAATAACCAAACTATCAATCTTGACTAGGACATCCTTTATCACACCAAGTGGGTAAACCAAACTACGATCCGCAAGCTGTATTACAATGCTAGTTTCATTCAAAGGCTCAAGACTAAGAGAATCATAAACATGTTTGGGCATAACACTAATGGATGCACCTAAATCACACAAGGCCCTCTTGAAACTAGCATTACCACTAACACATGGGATAGTAAACGCACCTGGGTCCTTTTTCCTCAAAGGCATATTCTTTTGAACAACAGCAGACACAACTTCACCCATACTTACCATTTCATGACTGATTAGTACTTAAAAGTGCATTTTTGTCATGGTTTTATATCATCATTTTGCATTTGAAGTATCAATAACTCCTTAGCTAAAGCATGTTTTATAATAATGTATTTAATAATATAAGATACCTATAATTTGTGGTAAATGTCTATTTTTAATGCAGGCCTATCACATAAATGAAAGGATTGATTGATGACTTGAAGAACTTAGATTGCAAGGATAAAGAGATGGTCAAACTTAAAGAAGGGATGTCGGTGCAATCCAAACCGGAACACTGTTCGGTAATTGGGCCATATCTGGAGCTACAGATCTCAGATTTAGGTCCAATTTATATGGATGGAAAGGTAAGACATAGGCCTACAACTTTCATATGGAGCCCAAGATCTAAAAAGGCCATTTTAAAGTCCAAATTGTAGCAACAACAAAGAAGCCTGAATCTGTCTTCCAGCCCGAGCACTGTTCGGTATTTTGGCCATATCTGGAGTTCTAGAAGTCCAAATAAGCTGAATGTTTTACACAAGAAAGCTGAGACAATTGTCTACAACTTTCATGTTTGCAACTGGCTCCAATTTGGATGTTATCAATGACGTTTTGGGCAAACAAGAGAAGATAAGGATTGTCACCAAGTCAAAAGTTGGCCACCCACTCATCAATTAGTCATCAAATCAATAGTTCCCAATTTTGGCCTATAAATGGAGGCATTTGCCATGCATTTAGGCATCTTGGTTTCCAGATCAAGATCATGCTCTTCCTTTCTCTCTTTGTATTTTTTGTAATGTTTATGCTTTGCTTTCATTAATATTAAGTTTATGCTTTTCATTTCCTTTCCTTTATTTAGTTAGCTTTTATGTTCTTATTTTGTTTATCTATTTTGCTTTCTTTCATTATGTCTAGCTAAGTTAATTATGTCAAGGTGAAAAGGTTACACTAATGGTGTAAGAATAAGTATAATGTAAACTTAATATGGACTTTAATGTTTGATACTAACATGTTTTATATTTGTTATCTTGTTCACTCTTTAATATATTATTATTATTATTATTATTATTATTAGTACTACTACTACTACTATTGTTATTATTATTATTATTATTATTATTACTATTGTTGTTGTTGTTATTGTTGTTTTATAATTGTTGTTTATAATTTGTACAATTAACCTCCCTGTGGTTCTACCCCGGTCTTGCCGGGTTATTTATTACTTCGACACTCCTGCACTTGGGAGAAGACATCAATCTTTTAGTCGTGTCAAGTTTTTGGCGCCGTTGCCGGGGAGGTAAGTTCTTGTATAAATTATAATATTTATTTTATTTTCTCTTTTCACTTTTCTTGTATATAACTTTGTTTCTTTTCTCTTGTTTCTTCTTCTTTCATTTTCTTCTTCCTTTTATTTTATTCCTACACGTGCATGAGAGTGTGGTCACGTACATCAAGTGGTAGACTTTGTAGGATATCCTCATCATTTTCAGAAAATATGGCCGAAGAAGATAATCAATCACTTCATAATGAAAATAATGAGAATAACCGTGGTAGAACACTTAGAGATCATATGAATCCCACAAGAACAAGTGCACCATCATGCATAGTTTTTCCTCCTGATGCATCTCATTTTAATTTTAAACCAGGTATTATTCAACTTTTACCTTCTTTTCATGGTTTAGAATTGGAAAATCCATACTTGCATTTAAGGGAATTTGAAGAGGTCTGCAACACATATAATAATTTAAATTATAGCATGAACACCATCAGATTAAAGCTTTTCCCCTTTTCATTAAAAGATAAAGCTAAAACATGGCTACAAAATTTGAGACTAGGATCCATTCGTGCTTGGGATGAAATGCAACAACAATTTTTAAAGAAGTTTTTCCCATCTCATAGAACAAACTCTTTCAAAAGACAAATCACCACTTTCACTCAAAAACCAGGAGAAACATTTTATAAATGTTGGGATAGGTATCGAGACTTGCTTAGTACTTGCCCTCATCATGGTTTTGAAACATGGAGATTGGTTTCACATTTCTATGAAGGGTTAACACCTAAAGATAGGCAAATGGTTGAATTGATGTGCAATGGAACTTTTGAAGATAAAGACCCTGATGAAGCATTGGAGTACTTAGACTTGTTAGCTGAAAATGCTCAAAATTGGGACACCGTGGGTACATATGAGGCACCGAGTAAAACTCAACCTCATACATCTAGTGGAGGTATGACCTTCAAGCCAAATTTGCATCTTTAGCTAGAAAAGTCGAGGCACTAGAATTAAAAAAGAGTGGTCAAATCTGTGAAACAAATGAACACTCAACCAACGATTGTCCAACCTTGCCTTCTTTTAAAGAATGTCTCCATGAACAAGCCCATGCTTTAAACAGTTTTCAAAGGGCCAACCACAACCCATACTCCCAAACATACAACCCTGGTTGGAGGAATCACCCAAATTTCAGTTGGAAGAGTGAGAACAACAATGCACAAACTTCGCAACCACCATTTCAAGCACACCACAATTTCCAAAATTCTCATGGATATGCACCTCCTTATGCTCCACCTCCTAGAAGAAATCTTGAGGAAACATTGCATGCATTCATTGAAAAGCAAGAGACAATTAATACTCAACTTGTTCAAAATATGACAAATTTTAAAGATACTCTTGCTAAATTAACATCTGCTCTTAGTTTCCAAGAGAAAGGTAAGTTTCCATCTCAAACACAACAAAATCCCAAAGGGCAATACAATGCAAATACAAGTAGTTCCGGAAGCCAACACATGGATCATGTCAAATCAGTCACTACTCTGCACAGCGGTAAGGTTATTGAAAAACCCTCTCTTGAACCTTATGAGAAAGATGATGAGTCAATCTCTGAGGGTAAGGAAGGGGATGAATCTAAAAATTGCAAAGAAACGACTGATTCACCGCCAGCACTTCCATTTCCTCAAGCCATGACCAAACAAAGGAAAGTTAATCACAACTCTGAAATCTTTGAAACTTTCAAACAGGTAAGGATCAATATACCTTTGCTGGATGCTATTAAACAGGTTCCTTCCTATGCTAAATTTTTGAAAGATCTCTGCACTGTGAAGAGGAAACTGAATGTGAAAAAGAAAGCCTTTCTAGCCGAACAAGTAAGTGCTATTCTTCAAAACAATAATGCTTTGAAATATAAAGACCCTGGTTGTCCTACAATTTCCTGCTTTATTGGAGAGCATAAAATTGAAAGAGCCTTACTTGATCTTGGTGCTAGTGTGACTTTACTTCCATATTCAGTTTTTCAGAGTCTCAATCTAGGTGAGTTAAAACCAACTTCTATATCTCTTTTACTTGCCGATAGATCTGTAAAAGTGCCTAGAGGAATAATTGAAGATGTGTTAGTACAAGTCGATAAATTCATTTATCCTGTGGATTTTATTGTCTTGGACACAAAACCTGTTGAGGCATGTAATTCATTTCCTGTTATTTTAGGACGTCCGTTTCTTGCAACCTCTAATGCATTGATTAATTGTAGGAATGGACTGATGAAGCTATCATTTGGAAACATGACATTGGAGATGAATATTTTCAACATTTGCAAGCAACCTGGAGATGATAATGATTTACAAGAAGTAGATCATATTGACGAATTAGTTTATGATCAACTTGAATCTACTTTAAGTAAAAATGGATTGGATGAAACTGAAGATTTGCAAATGATTTATTCTGAGGAAGAAATCACGGATGAAAAACGCACAGAAAATGTTGATGCGAATCTTTTGTCAACAATGACAACAGATTCGACATCTGACATCACACCAATGGATGATTACTTTCCTAACGAATCCTTACTTTCTCTTAGTCCAATGCCTTGGTATGATAAAAATATCAATTTTCTTGCTTTAGGAGATTTGCCAACTGATTGGAGTACCCAAGACAAAGAAAAGTTTTTGAACGAAGTGAAGAACTTTTATTGTGATGACCCTAACTTATTCAAATATTGTCCTGATCAAATATTTCAAAGATTCATTCCCGACAATGAGGTAAGTAGTGTCATTAAATATTGTCATTCTGAAGCATGTGGAAGTTATTTCTCGTCAAAAAAGACAGCTGCAAAAATCTTTCAAAATGGATTTTATTGGCCCACCATGTTCAAGGACACGTATGCATTCTGCAAAACTTGTGAAAATTGTCAAAAGATTGATACTGGTCAAAAAGTTTTGTTTTATGATTCTCAACTCTATGCAGTCCCTAGAGAGCTAAGACCAAGATGGAGCAATCCTTATGGGGCCTGTGATATTGAGAATTCAACTGGTTGGAATGATCTTGTAGATAAAGGTTGATTATTTTTTTTTCTCACATTGTTTTTGTGTTTCTTTTTTAGTGATTCTTGCTAGTTTATCTCACCCCGGTCAAATGGCGGATAACGGTACTCCGTGACTTTGAAGCTCTCTTCCAATTCTCATTTGAAAATGGACACTAATCGGTATTCATTGAATTCTCAATATCACAGGCCCCATAAGGATTGCTCCATCTTGGTCTTAGCTCTCTAGGGACTGCATAGAGTTGAGAATTATAAAACAAAACTTTTTTACCAGTATCAATCTTTTGACAATTTTCACAAGTTTTGCAGAATGCATACGTGTCCTTGAACATGGTGGGCCAATAAAATCCATTTTGAAAGATTTTTGCAGCTGTCTTTTTTGACGAGAAATAACTTCCACATGCTTCAGAATGACAATATTTAATGACACTACTTACCTCATTGTCGGGAATGAATCTTTGAAATATTTGATCAGGACAATATTTGAATAAGTTAGGGTCATCACAATAAAAGTTCTTCACTTCGTTCAAAAACTTTTCTTTGTCTTGGGTACTCCAATCAGTTGGCAAATCTCCTAAAGCAAGAAAATTGATATTTTTATCATACCAAGGCATTGGACTAAGAGAAAGTAAGGATTCGTTAGGAAAGTAATCATCGATTGGTGTGATGTCAGATGTCGAATCTGTTGTCACTGTTGACAAAAGATTCGCATCAATATTTTCGGTGCGTTTTTCATCCGTGATTTCTTCCTCAGAATAAATCATTTGCAAATCTTTAGTTTCATCCGATTCATTTTTACTTAAAGTAGATTCAAGTTGATCATAAACTAATTCGTCAATATGATCTACTTCTTGTAAATCATTATCATCTCCAGGTTGCTTGCAAATGTTGAAAATATTCATCTCCAATGTCATGTTTCCAAATGATAGCTTCATCAGTCCATTCCTACAATTAATTAATGCGTTAGAGGTTGCAAGAAAGGGACGTCCTAAAATAACAGGAAATGAATTACATGCTTCAACAGGTTCTGTGTCCAAGACAATAAAATCCACAGGATAAATGAATTTATCGACTTGTACTAACACATCCTCAATTATTCCTCTAGGCACTTTTACAGATCTATCGGCAAGTAAAAGAGATATAGAAGTTGGTTTTAACTCACCTAGATTGAGACTTTGAAAAACTGAATATGGAAGTAAATTCACACTAGCTCCAAGATCAAGTAAGGCTCTTTCAATTTTATGCTCTCTAATAAAGCAAGAAATTGTAGGACAACCAGGGTCTTTATATTTCAAAGCATTATTGTTTTGAAGAATAGCACTTACTTGTTCGGCTAGAAAGGCTTTCTTTTTCACATTCAGTTTCCTCTTCACAGTGCATAGATCTTTCAAAAATTTAGCATAGGAAGGAACCTGTTTAATAGCATCCAGCAAAGGTATATTGATTCTTACCTGTTTGAAAATTTCAAAAATTTCTGAGTTGTGATTGACTTTCCTTTGTTTGGTCATGGCTTGAGGAAATGGAAGTGTTGGCGGTGAATCAGTCGTTTCTTTGCAATTTTCAGATTCATCCCCTTCCTTACCCTCAGAGATTGACTCATCATCTTTCTCATAAGGTTCAAGAGAGGGTTTTTCAATAACCTTACCACTGCGCAGAGTAGTGACTGATTTGACTTGATCCATGTGTTCGCTTCCGGAACTACTTGCATTTGCATTGTATTGCCCTTTGGGATTTTGTTGTGTTTGAGATGGAAACTTACCTTTCTCTTGGAAACTAAGAGCAGATGTTAATTTAGCAAGAGTATCTTTAAAATCTGTCATATTTTGAACAAGTTGAGTATTAATTGTCTCTTGCTTTTCAATGAATGCATGCAATGTTTCCTCAAGATTTCTTCTAGGAGGTGGAGCATAAGGTGGTGCATATCCATGAAAATTTTGGAAATTATGGTGTGCTTGAAACGGTGGTTGTGAAGTTTGTGCATTGTTGTTCTCACTCTTCCAACTGAAATTTGGGTGATTTCTCCAACCAGGGTTGTATGTTTGGGAATATGGGTTGTGGTTGGGCCTTTGGAAACTGTTTAAAGCATGGGCTTGTTCATGGAGACATTCCTTAAAAGAAGGCAAGGTTGGACAATCGTTGGTTGAGTGTTCATTTGTTTCACAGATTTGACACACAATGTTTTCAACAAATTTTAATTGACCACTCTTTTTCAATTCTAGTGCCTCGACTTTTCTAGCTAAAGATGCAAATTTGGCTTGAAGGTCATGATCTTCCCTAAGGTTATACATACCTCCACTAGATGTATGAGGTTGAGTTTTACTCGGTGCCTCATATGTACCTGTAGTGTCCCAATTTTGAGCATTTTCAGCTAACAAGTCTAAGTACTTCATTGCTTCATCAGGGTCTTTATCTTCAAAAGTTCCATTGCACATCAATTAAACCATTTGCCTATCTTTAGGTGTTAACCCTTCATAGAAATGTGAAACCAATCTCCATGTTTCAAAACCATGATGAGGGCAAGTACTAAGCAAGTCTCGATACCTATCCCAACATTTGTAAAATGTTTCTTCTGGTTTTTGAGTGAAAGTGGTGATTTGTCTCTTAAAAGAGTTTGTTCTATGAGATGGGAAAAACTTCTTTAAAAATTGTTGTTGCATTTCATCCCAAGCACGAATGGATCCTGGTCTCAAATTTTGTAGCCATGTTTTAGCTTTATCTTTTAATGAAAAAGGAAAAAGCTTTAATCTGATGGTGTTCATGCTACAATTTAAATTATTATATGTGTTGCAAACCTCCTCAAATTTCCTTAAATGCAAGTATGGATTTTCCAATTCTAAACCATGAAAATAAGGTAAAAGTTGAATAATGCCTGGTTTAAAATTAAAATGAGATGCATCGGGAGGAAAAACTATGCATGATGGTGCACTTGTTCTTGTGGGATTCATGTGGTCTCTAAGTGTTCTAGCACGGTTATTCTCATTATTTTCATTATGAAGTGATTGATTATCATCTTCAGCCATATTTTCTGAAAATGATGAGGATACCCTACAAAGTCTACCACTTGATGTACGTGACCACACTCTCATGCACGTGTAGGAATAAAATAAAAAAAAGAAGAAGAAAGCAAAAGAAGGAGGAAGAAAACAAAATAAAAAGAAACAAAAGAAAAGAAACAAAGTTATATACAAGAAAAGTGAAAAGAGAAAATAAAATAAATACTATAATTTATACAAGAACTTACCTCCCCGGCAACGGCGCCAAAAACTTGACACGACTAAAAGATTGATGTCTTCTCCCAAGTGCAGGAGTGTCGAAGTAATAAATAACCCGGCAAGACCGGGGTCGAACCACAGGGAGGTTAATTGTACAAATTATAAACAACAATTATAAAACAACAATAACAACAACAACAATAGTAATAATAACAATAATAATAATAATAATAATAGTAGTAGTAGTAGTAGTAGTAGTACTAATAATAATAATAATAATAATAATAATAATAATAATAATAAAGAAAGAGAAGAAGAAGAAGATGATGATGATGAGAACTTGGAGATCAAATATTAATGTAAGGATTAAGCAATAATAATAATAAATATCAAGGTTAGAGATTCCACTAATGGTATATTAAACAAGTATAGTATAAACTCTTATTATTGAATTGGAAACCACACACAAAGGAGGTTCCAATCAGATTATATATTGTTAACATGATTACATTAGTCATCTTATTCAATTAATGCTAATACTTGTAAATCTCGTCAAGCATTCATGATTATAACTTATGTTAACAACAAATCAAGTTCCTTTCATAGCTCAGGTGTCGGTTATACCATACATTATGGGCTATGAAAGTGCCAAGCATTTGTTGTACCAAGTGTTATACAACATAAATCAAGATTAGTCATTTAACAAGCAAAGTATTAAAGAGTGAACAAGATAACAAATATAAAACATGTTAGTATCAAACATTAAAGTCCATATTAAGTTTACATTATACTTATTCTTACACCATTAGTGTAACCTTTTCACCTTGACATAATTAACTTAGCTAGACATAATGAAAGAAAGCAAAATAGATAAACAAAATAAGAAAGAACATAAAAGCTAACTAAGTAAAAGATAGGAAATGAAAGGCATAAACTTACTATTAATGAAAGCAAAGCATAAACATTACAAAAAATACAAAGAGAGAAAGGAAGAGCATGATCTTGATCTGGAAACCAAGATGCCTAAATGCATGGCAAATGCTTCCTTTTATAGGCCAAAATTGGGAACTATTGATTTGATGACTAATTGATAAGTGGGTGGCCAACTTTTGACTTGGTGACAATCTTTATCTTCTCTTGTCTGCCCAAAACGTTATTGATAACGTCAAAACTGGAGCCAGGTGCAAACATGAAAGTTGTAGGCAATTGTCTCAGCTTTCTTGTGTAAAAAATTCAGCTCAGTTGGACTTCTAGAACTCCAGATATGGCCAAAATACCGAACAGTGCTCGGGCTAGAAGACAGATTCGGGCTTCTTTGTTGTTGCTACAATTTGGACTTGATAATGGCCTTTTTAGATCTTGGGCTCCATATGAAAGTTGTAGGCCTATGTCTTACCTTTCCATCCATATAAATTGGACCTAAATCTGAGATCTGTAGCTCCAGATATGGCCCAATTACCGAACAGTGTTCCGGTTTGGATTGCACCGACATCTCTTCTCTAAGTTTGACCATCTCTTTATCCTTGCAATTTAAGTTCTTCAAGTCATCAATCAATCCTTTCATTTATTTGATAGGCCTGCATTAAAAATAGACATTTACCACAAATTATAGGTATCTTATATTATTAGATATATTATTATAAAACATATTTTAGTTAAGGAGTTATTGATACTTCAAGTGCAAAATGATGATATAAAACCATGATAAAAATGCACTTTTAAGAACTAATCATCCGATTATCAGGTGAGTCCTCTAATTTCTTTATTTCACACATGCCTGGAACAGGTAAAAGCACTTTTGCAAAGAAGCATCGTGCAAAACGACTAGAAGTCTGTCATCGATGTGCTAGATGGACTTGTAATACACAATGTCGTTCTTTAGGAATGGTATCTATAAACCGTGAAGATAAAATACAATTCATTAAGGATGGCCTGAGTAAGGAGTCTTTAGATAATCTTCTATTGACTCTTGAGACACATCCTAGTGGAGATGTGCATCGTGCAATTCATGATTTATGACCACTATTTCATAAAGAACATGATCGACTTAGTCTTGGGAATCTGACTAAAAAAGACCCTGTTTGCCAGTTTTTAAGAAAACTGGATGGGAAGCCTATCCCCGACCCATAGAGGGCGTTTAAGCCGTTCTTGGACGTAAAACCAAGGGAAGATGTGAGCCACAATCACAACTACCTGTACATACACATGCTTTTTCAAAAAGTAAATAAATAAATAAATAAAAAGAGAAAGAGAGAGTGTGAGACTCCAGCTGGCCTACATATAGGTGTTATGATTGCCTTTCTAATTTCTCATCTATAAAACCATCTTTTCCTTCCTTTCATTTCTACTCAACCCATACATTCAACAAATACAGAAGTGTGTAGAAATGGCAAGTTCCTCAAATCATCAAATAAGAAATATTTGTGTTTTCGATGGATCTAGTCCTGGGAAAGAAAAGGAGTTTTTAGAATCAGCAAATCATCTTGGTCAGGTGCTAGCTGAGAGAAAGATTCATTTAGTATATGGGGGAGGCAGTCTTGGGTTAATGGGAGGTGTGTCAATAGCTGCATTTTTAGGAGGTAGTCAAGTTTTGGGGGTCGTCCCTAAAGCTTTGGCACAAGGGGACATCATTGGAAAAACAATTGGAGAGGAACTTTAGGTCTCCACAATGTCGGCTCGAATGAATGCAATGTTTAACCATGCTGAGGCTTTCATTGCTTTACCAGGTGGTCTAGGCACATTGGAAGAGATCTTTCATATTTCCTCTTGGGCTCAATTGCACATTCACCATAAACCCATTGGCTTGTTAAATGTTAATGGTTATTATGATAAGTTGTTGTCCTTTCTTGATCATGCTGTGGAACATGAATTTTTAACATCTTCTGCACGACAAATCATAATCTCTGCTACTACTGCTGAACAATTGATTGACCAACTACAATCTTTCATTCCTGTGATTGATCCTTCCATGAGTCGCATAAATTGGTCATCTACGGGAAGCCATAAAAAGCTTAGATTGGATTTGAGCCTTCATTTGTGAATTTTTGTGTATTTTGGTTTTATTATTTTGTTTTGTTATTTCTTATTTTTGTTTCAGTGTGTTTCAGGTTTTGTCAGTGTTCGTTATTTTAGGTGATATCTTCTATACTCTATCTTTCTACCTTAGAACATTGAGGACAATGTCTCATTTTGGTTGGGGGGAGAGGGTAGTAGTTGATAAAAAAAAAAAATTCATTTTATAAAGCATGTGCATAATTGTTGTTACTAGGATGGCAGAGTAAAGGAGTTCTTTTGTTAAAGTGATTCTTGAGACGCATCTTAGTAACCATTCTTAACAAGGTCTATTATAATACTTCCTGAAATATTCAAGTTTACAAACTCTCATATTGTTACCGCTTAATTCTGCTCATATACTTATTTAACATGTATTCTTAAACCTTAATTTACACACACACACTTTAACATATGATTATGGGTTGCATATTGGATTATTACATTATTTATGTTCTTTTGTTAAAGGTAACAACTAAGGGAAAGGGATTGTATATAATTAAAAAAAAATGATGATAATAAAAATGTAGATAAGTTTGGTTTCGTAGCCTCCCTAACCTAAGCAATTAAGCCCGAAGGGGTGTTTTAACACCTAATACCCTAAAGTCAACTGACTTGGGAGCTATTGGCCTAACGCTTGTTACATGGGTTGAGGAGAAAACCTTAAGGGAATCAAACATTGCACTATCTACATATCAGTATCTGCGACCCGAGTTACTCTGCTCGTAGGGGTGTCTTAACACCTAATGCCCTAAGACCAACTGGTCTGGGAGTCATTAGTTGAAAGCTCATTACATGGGTTAAAGATGCATGATGTTTTTAAATTATATGTATATATTTAAAAAAAAAGACAAAAATAATAATCCCAACCCAAGGAAGTTAACCTTAAACATTAGAACAAAAATTTTGTTTTCTTCCAAGAAAAGCCCCATAATTATGTGTTGATACATTGAGCACAAAAAAAAGGTTTATTAATATCTTGTTAAGAGGTATTGAGCAGATATATAAATTTAATGAGAGTTTGTTTATCTGGATAGATTAATGGAAGTTAAATGATGAATACCTTACTTTGTGAAATTTGCAAATTGTTGTAACGCTTTGATTACTAGGGACTAGTAATAAGCTAGTTGAGGGGTGTGATTAGTACTTAAAAGTGCATTTTTATCATGGTTTTATATCATCATTTTGCACTTGAAGTATCAATAACTCCTTAACTAAAATATGTTTTATAATAATGTATCTAATAATATAAGATACCTATAATTTATGGTAAATATCTATTTTTAATGCAGGCCTATCACATAAATGAATGGATTGATTGATGACTTGAAGAACTTAAATTGCAAGGATAAAGAGATGGTCAAACTTAGAGAAGAGATGTCGGTGCAATCCAAACCGGAACACTATTCGGTAATTGGGTCATATCTGGAGCTACAGATCTCAGATTTAGGTCCAATTTATATGGATGGAAAGGTAAGACATAGGCCTATAAAAGGAGGCATTTGCCATGCATTTAGGCATCTTGGTTTCCAGATCAAGATCATGCTCTTCCTTTCTCTCTTTGTATTTTTTGTAATGTTTATGCTTTGCTTTCATTAATATTAAGTTTATGCTTTTCATTTCCTTTCCTTTACTTAGTTACCTTTTATGTTCTTATTTTGTTTATCTATTTTTCTTTCTTTCATTATGTCTAGCTAAGTTAATTATGTCAAGGTGAAAAGGTTACACTAATGGTGTAAGAATAAGTATAATGTAAACTTAATATGGACTTTAATGTTTGATACTAACATGTTTTATATTTGTTATCTTGTTCACTCTTTAATACTTTGCTTGTTAAATGATTAATCTTGATTTATGTTGTATAACACTTGGTACAACAAATGCTTGGCACTTTCATAGCCCATAATGTATGGTATAACCGACACCTCAGCTATGAAAGGAACTTGATTTGTTGTTAACATAAGTTATAATCATGAATGCTTGACGAGATTTACAAGTATTAGCATTAATTGAATAAGATGACTAATGTAATCATGTTAACAATATATAATCTGATTGGAACCTCCTTTGTGTGTGGTTTCCAATTCAATAATAAGAGTTTATACTATACTTGTTTGATATACCATTAGTGGAATCTCTAACCTTGACATTTGTTATTATTATTGCTTAATCCTTACATTAATATTTGATCTCCAAGTTCTCATCATCATCATCTTCTTCTTCTTCTCTTTCTTTCTTTATTATTATTATTATTATTATTATTATTATTATTATTATTATTATTATTATTAGTACTACTACTACTATTATTATTATTATTATTATTACTATTGTTGTTGTTGTTATTGTTGTTTTATAATTGTTGTTTATAATTTGTACAATTAACCTCCCTGTGGTTCGACCCCGGTCTTGCCGGGTTATTTATTACTTCGACACTCCTGCACTTGGGAGGAGACATCAATCTTTTAGTCGTGTCAATGGGCTTGTTCATGGAGACATTCTTTAAAAGAAGGCAAGGTTGGACAATCGTTGGTTAAGTGTTCATTTGTTTCACAGATTTGACACACAATGTTTTCAACAGATTTTAATTGACCACTCTTTTTCAATTCTAGTGCCTCGACTTTTCTAGCTAAAGATGCAAACTTGGCTTGAAGGTCATGATCTTCCCTAAGGTCGTACATGCCTCCACTAGATGTGTGAGGTTGAGTTTTACTCAGTGCCTCATAAGTACCCGCGGTGTCCTAATTTTGAGCATTTTCAGCTAACAAGTCTAAGTATTCCATTGCTTCATCAGGGTCTTTATCTTCAAAAGTTCCATTGCACATCAATTAAACCATTTGCCTATCTTTAGGTGTTAACCCTTCATAGAAATGTGAAACCAATCTCCATGTTTCAAAACCATGATGAGGGCAAGTACTAAGCAAGCCTCGATACCTATCCCAACATTGGTAAAATATTTCTCCTGGTTTTTGAGTGAAAGTGGTGATTTGTCTCTTGAAAGAGTTTGTTCTATGAGATGAGAAAAACTTCTTTAAAAACTGTTGTTGTATTTCATCCCAAGCACGAATGGATCCTGGTCTTAAATTTTGTAGCCATGTTTTAGCTTTATCTTTTAGTGAAAAAGGAAAAAGCTTTAATCTGATGGTGTTCATGCTACAATTTAAATTATTATATGTGTTGCAAACCTCCTCAAATTCTCTTAAATGCAAGTATGGATTTTCCAATTCTAAACCATGAAAAGAAGGTAAAAGTTGAATAATACCTGGTTTAAAATTAAAATGAGATGCATCAGGAGGAAAAACTATGTATGATGGTGCACTTGTTCTTGTGGGATTCATGTGGTCTCTAAGTGTTCTAGCACGGTTATTCTCATTATTCTCATTATGAAGTGATTGATTATCTTCTTTGGCCATATTTTCTGAAAATGATGAGGATACCCTACAAAGTCTACCACTTGATGTACGTGACCACACTCTCATGCACGTGTAGGAATAGAATAAAAGGGAGAAGAAAACAAAAGAAGAAGAAACACGAGAAAAGAAACAAAGTTATATACAAGAAAAGTGAAAGGAGAAAATAAAATAACTATTATAATTTATACAAAACATACCTCCCCAGCAACGGCGTCAAAAACTTGACACGACTAAAAGATTGATGTCTTCTCCCAAGTGCAGGAGTGTCGAAGTAATAAATAACCCGGCAAGACCGGGGTCGAATCACATGGAGGTTAATTGTACAAATTATAAACAACAATTATAAAACAACAATAACAACAACAACAATAGTAGTAGTAGTAGTAGTACTAGTAGTAATAATAATAATAATAAAGAAAGAAAGAGAAGAAGAAGAAGATGATGATGATGAGAACTTTGAGATGAAATATTAATGTAACAATTAAACAATGATAATAACAAATGACAAGGTTAGAGGATCCACTAATGGTATGTCAAACAAGTATAGTATAAACTCTTATTATTCAATTGGAAACCACATATAAAGGAGGTTCCAGTCAGATTATAGATTGTTAACATGATTACATTAGTCATCTTATTCGATTAATGCTAATACTTGTAAATCTCGTCAAGCATTCATGATTATAACTTATGTTAACAACAAATCAAGTTCCTTTCATAGCTGAGGTGTCGGTTATACCATACATTATGGGCTATGAAAGTGCCAAGCATTTGTTGTACCAAGTGTTATACAACATAAATCAAGATTAATCATTTAACAAGCAAAGTATTAAAGAGTGAACAAGATAACAAATATAAAACATGTTAGTATCAAACATTAAAGTCCATATTAAGTTTACACTATACTTATTCTTACACCATTAGTGTAACCTTTTCACCTTGACATAATTAACTTAGCTAGACATAATGAAAGAAAGAAAAATAGATAAACAAAATAAGAACATAAAAGTTAACTAAGGAAAGGAAAGGAAATGAAAGGCATAAACTTAATGTTAATGAAAGCAAAGCATAAACATTACAAACAATACAAAGAGAGAAAGGAAGAGCATGATCTTGATCTGGACACCAAGATGCCTAAATGCATGGCAAATGCCTCCATTTATAGGCCAAAATTGGGAACTATTGATTTGATGACTAATTGATAAGTGGGTGGCCAACTTTTGACTTGGTGACAATCCTTATCTTCTCTGGTCTGCCCAAAACGTCATTGATAACGTCAAAATTGGAGCCAGGTGAAAACATGAAAGTTGTAGGCAATTGTCTCAGCTTTCTTGTGTAAAACATTCAGCTTATTTGGACTTTTAGAACTCCAGATGTGGCCAAAATACCGAACAGTGCTTGGGCTGGAAGACAGATTCGGGCTTCTTTGTTGTTGCTACAATTTGGACTTGCAAATGGCGTTTTTAGATCTTGGGCTCCAATATGAAAGCTGTAGGCATCTGTCTTACCTTTCCATCCATATAAATTGGACCTAAATCTGAGATCTGTAGCTCCAGATATGACCCAATTACCGAACAGTGTTCCGGTTTGGATTGCATCGACATCTCTTTTCTAAGTTTGACCATCTCTTTGCCTTTGCAATTTAAGTTCTTAAAGTCATCAATCAATATTTTCATTTATGTGATAGGCCTGTATTTAAAATGAACATTTACCATAAATTAAAGGTATTTTATATTATTAGATATATTATTATAAAACATGCTTTAGTTAAGGAGTTATTGATACTTCAAGTGCAGAATGATGATATAAAACCATGATAAAAATGCACTTTTAAGTACTAATCAAACTCATCAATCAATCCTTTTATTTATGTGATAAACTTGCATTTAAGATGAACATTTACTATAAATTAAAGGTACCTTATGGTATCAAATTTGTTATTATAAAATATGTTTTAGTTAAAGAGTTATCGATACTTCAAGTACAAAATGATAATATAAAACCTTGATAAAAATGCATTTTTAAGTACTAATCAGCGTCCCTAGTAGAGTAGTCATGTTGTCGCTACTCGACATGAAAATGGGACATCCAAAATTATAGGGAAAAATATTGAAAATAGAGTGACCAACTAGTTTTTAAAGAAATTAAAAATCCTAAAGTTATTTAAGAGATTTAAATAAGTAATTTGTTCTGCTTGTGGAAATATAAAAATTAATCTTACCACATTCTTTTAATGACTTATAATCCATTGATGTTTTTTTTGTTAAGGAGAAAAACATTATGATAAACCTATATTAGTCCCTAGAATAAAGAGACTTGTTATCCTAGCTATTAAAAACATCACTATTTTTATGAAAACTCGTCAATAAATTTTTAAACTCATTTAATTTTAGGAAAGCACAAACATTAAGGAGTTTTAATTGAAAATGAATCAAATCGTATGAAATTTGAGATAATATCAGGAAATTCTTTTTTGATATTCAAATTATAATGAGTAAAAATATGAAATTTTGCTATCATAAAATTACATGCAATAATACTAACCTGATAAAAAAGGTATTTTTGATAATAGAATTAATATAAAATAAATGAAAGAATAAGCAATGAAAAACATGCTTTAATGGATATTGCCAGGCATCTAACAAAATTCCAAGTGGTGAAGCAATGGAATGGGTCTTCAAAGGTTGCAAGAATCAATGAAAAGGTCACAGAGGAGCTTGACAACACATGCAAACTGAATGATATTGCGTTTGAAAAGGAATGTCCACTATTATTTTTGAATGTCTATACCTTAAGAGCTCGTCTTCTTAAAAAAAATTAAAATGGAATGAACTAGTTGCTACTACGAAGAAGAGCGCATATGGCTGTCTTCCTGGTTTTTTTTTTCTTTTGTTTCTCCCTCATTAAATTTCTTCTCTCTCTCTCTCTCTCTCTCTCTCTCTCTCTTTTAGTAGGTATATATCCTTTAACCGAGTTCCTTTTCTTTTTTTCCCATTCACCCTATTAACAATCATACAATAACCGCATGAAGCAATAATATAACTTCTCCTTCATCCTCATACAGCTCCATAACACCTTTGCAGTAGCAATAGAAAACAGTAGCAGAAGAAAGCAGCAGCACAATAGAAGCAATAACACAACACCTTCATCCTCGTTAGCAACCAGTCTTAATTAACTCCTATCACACCAACATTCAGGATTGTAGGGACAATTACTCCAATGACTAGTATTTAAAATTGTAATTAATTATACATGGAAATCATAGTTGTGACAGATAAAAACAAATCAAACAGGAATCAACAGCTATCTCTGGCCTCTCTTTTGTTGGCCTCTAGGAATGGCCAAGAACTTCCTCTCTTTAGAAAATCCTAGCCCTTGACTATTTAGCACTCGTCCTAGTCATCCATCATTCCCTGTACTAGATTTCAATCGGTGGTTCCTGTCCCATCTTTGCAAAAGGGTTCAAATCTGGAAGAAGGTGTCTTCTTGTGGTTTTATTACAGCTAATACAAAGGACAAATAAGGGTGTTTTATCACTATGCAGCTCTTAATAAAGAGCAATGGTCATAGTTTTTAGTGGTCGAACGTATTATATAGGCAGCAAGGAATAAGGGATGATGAGGGATTTTTTTGTGGTTGATTGAGCAGTAGGTACAAGGGTTGCAAAGGTGTATTTTTGGCATGTTTCTATAGAAAAATAGAAAGATGCAATGGCTGTATTTTTGATAGAATGAGGTTTGAATAGGGTGTCTCTTTGTGGTTTTGTTGTGATGTTTTCAGCTAGGAATAAGAGATGAAAATGATATGCTTTTTTCATGAGTTTACCGCTGCAAACAAGTCATATGGACTGCAATATTGTGGAAGATGAATGTAGTTTGCAGCATGAAATAAGTTTTAGAGAGGGTGTCCTTTCGTGATTGATTTTGTTCAATAACAAAAGATGAAAAGACGGAAAGGGTGCATTTTGGCTTGATTTGCAGAAGGTTACGTGAGTTTTAGGCTGCGAGTTTGTAGCTGCAGTTAATCATACAGTAGCAGAGAGTGAGAGGGCAGGTTCTTTGGCCTTTTTTGGTGGGGGAAAATGAACACGAGGGAGGGAATTGGTGAAGATTTTCATGTTTTTGTTATACATCGTCATTTTTTTCTCTCACGTCTTTTAAATTTTTCAATATGTTAACCTGTTAACCTTTCAAAAGTAGCTAACATGCAAGTAAGGTTTTAGTCTAATGATTGGAAAGATTTGTTCTCTTTTTTTATATCTGGATTCGAGTTTTATTGTGCACGTCTGTCATCCTCATGGTGCCTTAGCTGCTCACTGGGCTTACAGAATGTTCAATGGATCGTGGGGATTAGTCGTGGTGCGCGTAAGCTGACCCGAGCACCTCACGTAAATAAAAAAAAATAGCTAACATGAAAATTATAAACAAAAAAGTTTTTTAAATAATCATTAAATGACAAAGAATTATCGAAAAATATTTTCTTGGAACTTATTGTAATTTGGCATTTTTCTTGGAAATTTTTATATTTTTGCATTTTTTATCTTAAAAATAAAAATTATATATATATATATATATATATATATATATATCTACGATAAACTACATATTATTTTTTATTATTATCCACCAGTAGCTTTGTTATCTTGATCTTCTACATGAATTCTTTTTTTAAATAAGAGATCTTAAACATGAAGATTAGTAATTTGCATAAATATTTTCTTGCATCATAAAATTCATGAAAGAGTAGAACCTAAATAAAAATCATAACTAGACAATCAAGAGGAAAACAATTAAAATAATCAAAGATAATCTTTGAACTAAAGAAAACACCAAATAAACTAGATAAATACAAAATAAAGAACATCAAATATAATTAACAAAAAACTAGATCTGATGTTATTTTAGAAAATAGAAAATAAAAAGAAAAAGAAAAAGAGACCAAGAGATGACAATAACTTATGAAAGAATTTCTATTAAATTTTTATGATTTTTTTAATGTTAGAAGAATTTGTCAAAATAAATAATATCTTTAAATCTTTTTGCTTAAATGAGTCAAAGATAATATTAAAAAAATAACAATAACCAATGATCTCATATAAAAAATTAAACAACTGGGGATCCAATTTTAAAATTTGATGATTTTTATGAAATTTTATTAATTTAATCTTATGTATTCGATGGTTTTGATTATTTTTTTAATTTTGATAGTAAAAATAAATTGTATAGATAGATTAGACATTACATGAATGTATAATGATTAACTTATTTTTTCTTTTTTAAATCTCTAATTTTGATATCTTTGCGGATCAAATGAAAAATTAATGAAAAACGTTGTCATTTTAGGATTGCAAAAGGTATATAATATTCTATCATCAATTTCTTTTAGATGATAAAAAAAAAATTTTGTGGCTTCATGTATTAGTATGGAAAAGTCCACAATCCCAAGTCTAATCAAGCAAAGAGGAAAACTCAAATTTAGCTAGCTCCTAGGACCCCCCCGAAAAGGCATTGTCAAATGATGTTCCGTTCCGAGATAAAGACAATCTCCAATTATCCTTAATATATTCTCTCTATTTTTTATATCTATCTTTTTTCCTAAAAATAAATTAAAAGAAGTAACTAAATTCCTCCATATACTCCATAAGATTTTCCCTACATTCATCACAAATTACAAGTTGGAAAAAATATTTTTAATTAAAAAAATTAGTCGAACATTGATAATTATGGTTGAAAATTTTTTACAAGTACGAGAGATCTCTCCAATGATAACCTTTGCAATAAGCAAAATAAAAAATAAAATAAAATGGTTGCAATTAACTCTTTTCATGCTTTCTCGCTTATCCTTTTCCATGAAGATAAGATATGATCCTTAATTTGCCAAATCTAAATTGATATCCACTAGGTGGAAGAATTCTAGTTCATTATAATTTAAAAGTACGAGTTTCAACAATAAATGATGATAACTTTTGACCTCCAGCTTACATCGGATGTTAATCTCTATCCTAACTTGTTCTTTAATCTTTGATTTGCCCTCTTTCATTTTCTTCCTTCGTTTTTATTTCTTTACTTTATTTATATTTTAAGGTGAGATAATCTGTGTCTCTGATTATTTAAACTGTTCATGAAATATATGACTAGTTCTCTAAAAATTTATGAATCAAACGAAACTTTATATTTACTATAAGCCTTCCCGGATAAAAGCTTAAAGAAGAAAGCAGCCAACGGTGCAAAGAACGTTATATTTACTATATTTGTGCATATGGACAAGATTCAAGATCCCATGTGGGCATGGCGTGTTTGAGCATGGCAATTTGATTATAAAAAGAAACTTTAACTGCTTAAGTGACAAAATAGTGATTTAATGGGGATGATGTGTTGTTTTCTTTCTCTATCAGCTAGTTAGGTAAGAATATGGTTAGATAGTTTAAAGTGTAAGAGAGCAATCATGACCAGATATGGAGAACCAAAACAGCTACTTTGGCAGGTGGTGAGAGCAAGAAAGAAAATGTACCGAAATTTGCTACTCCAATAAGGAAAGACAACTCACATGTATGCTTAGTTGTATATATGCTTTAATGTAATGGAGATGACTATGAAAGCAGATTGATCCAAACTGTTTATAGAGATAAGATACGCGACTATAGTCTCTGCATAATTGTGTGTTTCCATTATTTTCCTGTCTTGTCTCGACTGAGGAGCATACGAGTCCCTTCAAGCTCTCTCAAAGTGTAGGTATATAAGAAAGAGGTCGTTGCACTAGCTAAATGAGTTACTAGATTAGCTCACGTAATTTTCTCTATCAATATCACAGTATTGTTTGCCACGTTCATGATTTCCTTACGAGCTATGGCAACTTTGATAAAAAAGAAGATATTGTTACTGTCCATGATTATAATAGTGATGCTTGTTGGGAGTTCTGATGCACGTTTTTCTCATAAGTTTTCTACCATGCCAAAGAAGTTCGAAAGCAGCCATATTTTACGTGAATTGGGGTACGATATGCCAAAAATTGAGTATTACAGAAGAAGGTGGGTGTTAGAGACCGATAGACTCTCACCGGGAGGACCAGATCCTCAGCATCATTAATTATTATCAGCTGCTAATACTGTTGCAGTGGTTTTCATGTTAAAGACGCATTTTTGCAAGGGGATGTGGGCATGTTTTGGCCGAAGCCTACTAGCTTACTGAATCGGACAAACCAAATCCTGCAAATTGTAATGAATGTGTTTGAAGAATGCTCTTTTTTCTGTATTGATTAATGATCAATGTGAGATTTGAACTTGAGATCTTACCTTCTTTTTATTTGCATGAGCTTCCCATTGAATTTGAGAACTCAGCCTTTAGTGTCTTACAAGAGTACCATTACCGTTCTTAACTCATCTAGCTATTATTAACAAAAACTAAACGGCCAGTGAATCCACTGTTGCAGCGACTGATTCTCCGCCCTTAATTGCACTGTGGATTCTCACAACTGTTTTTCTCTTTTTTTTTTTGTTTTTGTTATTTTACTTCTTTTTTTAATTCGATCCTTCTGAATTGATCTATTTCACTATTGAACTTGGTATTTTGCTTCCATTTTTTCTCTATAGACTTCTTGTGTAGTTAGAAAATATCCCGGTGTTAGGTTTGCACTCGATTGTGCGAGAAATTGGTTGGGTTTTCTATTTTCAAAGAGATTTTAGCTAGAGGGATTGGAATTGACAACGAGTAATAATGAAAGTACGTGAACAAAGAAAAAGAAGAAGAAATAGAATCCCATGGAAAAGAGAGAAAATAGAAAGAAAAGAGAGGGAAGAAAAATGGTCATCAGAACACATCACGGATTTTCATCTGATCTAAGCTCAAATAAGATCCAAAACAGTTATAGAAAAGGGAAATGGAATGGAAAAAGATAGTTACTTAACCAATTTATAGCATTATATTCTTGTTTGAATTTTCATCCAATCCAAGCTCAAGGTCCAAAATAGTTATAGAATAGGGAAGAGGAAAGGGAATGGAAAGAGATAATTACTTAACCAAGTTATAGTATTATATTCTTGTTCATAATTTGGGTCACATATTTTTTATTTATCTTAGTTGAAAGTGTGTAATTTAATATGTTATCATTTTAATATTAAAAAAATATTTTTTTTAGGTTGACTAACATTTTTCTAAGTTATCTAAATAGTTTTTGAACCCGCTAAATCAATTGTCTTATGTTGTTGTAACAGCTCCTATACATTTAGTTTTCAAGGATATGTGGTTGGTCAAGTCTACTCATATTGTTAATTAATCCCCCACAATCTACACATTTTTAACTTGGATTTTTTTTTCATAATAAATGGAGTTTGACCATATCGACTTGTGATTTTTCTATGTATGTCGAGTTTGTTGGGTAAACTTTATATGTTATAGGTTTACATCATTTATTTATAAAACAAATACTCATAAATTCATTTGTTACACCTTAAATATGTACATACAATAAAGCATAAGCGTAAATGACAAATCATGAACTAGTTATATATAAAAGAAGATTAGGTTTTACTAATCCTTTCACTATTCACACACATTGATTCACTATAGATTGCTATAGTTTGCTTGATTTGTTCCTTCTTTTTTATCTAATCCTAGGCTAGTTATT
Organism: Populus pruinosa; assembly: GCA_026413675.1. Taxonomy (NCBI): domain Eukaryota; kingdom Viridiplantae; phylum Streptophyta; class Magnoliopsida; order Malpighiales; family Salicaceae; genus Populus; species Populus pruinosa. The sequence continues at coordinate 46,455,223 of CM048592.1, forward strand.
AATTTTAGGTCCTAAACTTTTATTTTTATTTCATTCTTTCATGTTATGTTCACTTGATTTAAGTCTTGGTAACTCCTTTCAATTCAAGTGATTCATTTTAGTCATAATTGTTGTAACTCTTTTTTGGGTTCCCTTAGACAAAAGAAAAAGAAAAGAAAATGCAAAAAAAAATAAAAACTATATATATATTTGAAAGAAAAATAAAGAAGAGGATGCTAAAATGCCCAAAAAATGACTAAAATTTAGTTAAGGAGGTTCAAAAATATAAAAATTAAAATTTCACGGTATCTTATTAACTTATGTCAGTCTTATTGACAAAGAAAATTCAATTTGAGAAAGAAATATCCAAAATCAGATGTTTATTAGACTCAATTAAATTTATTAAAGGTTTAATTGAGTTTATGAAGAGTTTGATTGAAAGAAAATTAATTTTGTAAGTCAATTTGGGCTTTAATTGGAAGAAATTAAAGTTATAAGGTCAAATCATAATTTTGAGAGTTAATTTGGTCAAATTAGGGGTTTAATTGCATAAATATTAAAGTTTGATAGTCAATTAGAGACTTAATTAAAAAAAATCCAAAACCAAAGACTAAACTAGAAAAGGCACGTAAATAGAGGGGTTGTAATTAAACCGTATCAGGGGCTAAATTAAAGAAATTAGAAGTTTATTGATTAATTGAGGGTCAAATTATATAAATCAAAAACAAGGATCGATTTAAAAAAGACAGCCAACTTCAAGGCCGGTGATTGAATTTGGCAGGGATGCAATTAAATTGATTTTTAAAATTAAAATTACAATTAAAGACTTGATTGAACCAATCACAAATTGAAGATTGATTTTGACATTGACACATTTTTTACCGCCCTTTTCTTTTAAATACAATATGTTTTTTCCTAAACAACACTGTTTCATATACTGTTCATTAAAAAAAAATCCAAAAGAGTGTTGTTTTGAATAACATTGTAAGTCTTTTTCTTCCTCTAGATGTGTAAGGTAGGAGAAGAAGAAGACTTTTCTCCCCTACTTTGCATATTCCCTCTTTCTTTGAAGCCACCAAAAAGATGCTGATTGAGGACTGATTAGTACTTAAAAATGCATTCTCATTAAGGATTTATGTCATCATATTGCACCTAAAGTATCATTAAATTCCCTAACAAAAGCATGTTTTATATTAGCAAGTCTAAAAATATAATATACCTTTAATTCATGGTAAATGTTCATCTTAAATGCAGGTCTATCACATAAATAAAAGGATTGATAGATGAGTTTAAGGATTAAAATTGAAAGGATAAAAAGAAGGCCAAACTTAGCAAAGTGTTGTTGGTGCATACCAAACTCGAACACCGTTCAGTAATTTGATCATATTTAGAGCTGTAGATATCAGATTTAGATCCATTTTATATAGATGGAAAGGTAAGACATAGACCTACAACTTTTATATGGACTCAAAGACTCAATTTTGCCATTTTCAAGCTCAAATCTTAGCAACAACGAAGACGTCGGAAGCTGTCCTACAACTCAAACACTATTCGGTTTTTGACTCATATCTTGAGTTCTAAAAGTCCAAATGGGCTCTGATTTTTTTTGTTGGAAAGCAAAGACAATTGCCCACAACTTCCATAATTCAGTTGGCTACAATTCTAATGTGAGAACTGATGTTTCGGCCAGCCAACAATATCAATAATCAGCCCACAATATCAAAAAACCAGCAGCCATTAATGTCAAAAACCAGCCACCAAATCAATGGATGCCCACCAATTCTTCAATCAATCAATAGTTTTGAAACTTAGCCTATAAAAGGAGGCATTGTCCATGTATTTAGTCATATTAATTTTTAGATCAAAGTTAATTATGTTTATGTTCTTATATTGTTTATTTATGTTTTTCTCCTTCTTAATGTTTAGCTAAGTTAATTATGTCAAGGTGAAAAGGTTTCTCTAATAGTGTTAGAATAGGTATAATATAAACTCAACATGAGCTTTAAATGTTTATATCCAAGAAAGATTGTTATTAACATGTTTTATCTTTTTATCTTACTAATTCTTAATACCTTGCTTATTAAATGGTTAATTTAGATTTGTGTTGTATAATATTTGGTACATCAAATGCTTGATCCTTCATAGCTTTCGGCCGACATCGTTATTATGATAGAAACTTGATTTGTTGTTAACATAAACTAGCAACATAAATGCTTGATGATATTTATAAGTATGTGATGTAACCATATTATTCGATAGTTTCACCCATATTTACCTAATGTTTTGTCCATGTTTTATATGTAAAATGCTTTGATATTCTTTGTTTTATGTTTTGAAGGCACTTTTGGATGAAAAATGCAAAAAGGAGTAAATTGGAGATAATTGGCAGATTTGACGTTCAGTCGATGTTTTGTGCAGAGCGTGAGTTCTAGAGATCAAAATGAAGTGATTATAATGGCTATAAAAAGCTAACATCCATACCTTTCTGGAAATGTAATGCAAGAAAAATGTAATGCAAGATCATGGAAATCACATCCTTCAAAGTCAAATCTCGCATTCTGCTACTGTTGACCTTTGTCCATTCAAAATTCCATATCTGGAGCTATAGAAGTCCAATTGATTCAAACTCATTTTTTTTTGGATTCCTGACTCAAAGGTCTAGAAACGCTCCAAATTTCAGCCAAAAACGATGTCAGATGAGGGAGATATGAGTTTTCAAAGATGACAACTGAATTCTGCCAACAAACCAGTTTTGTGAAGAAACGAATCCAAATTACATCCCGAAGCTTCTAAACCATCATCCAAGTTGTAATTTCAGCAATTTAGCCCCTCTAGTAAATCAATCTAGAAGGTCAAGGAAGGCATCCACCAACCTCAAACCACCAAACACAAACCAGCTGCAAGTTGGAATGTTGCCATTGTCAAAGAAGAAGGCTACAATGGTGGGTTGTTGGTTGTAACTACTAATGTCAAAGTTTGGCAAGTTTGACAGCCACCATTGTTGATAAAGGAGCAAGAGAAGATGTCATTGAAGCCTATATATAGATACTAGGAGAGCGAAGAAAGGGGAAGAGGGAGTGTAGTAGAATCAAAGAAAGCTGGCAGCAACCAGAGGTGAAGAAACACAAACTCTCCTCTCTACATACTAGAAATAATGCTTTCTTTTATCTTTAGGAGTAGTTGTTCAATAGATATGCAAGGCTAAGCTCTTTTTTTGGTTGCAAGGACGTAGAAACTTTCAGATTTCAAGAACTGTGAGATTTATTCTTCCATTTATTTTCTGTTTGTATTATGAATGAGTATGATTGTTTTCCTATGCGTATTTTCTATGATTGTTGTTGATAATTGCTAGAGCGGACTCTAAGTTATTATTGTGAATAATCTATTGCTAAGTTTGGTATCAAAACCGGAGTTAGGGTATATAAACTTGTTAAGCTAGGGTAATTAATTTGTGCGACCGCGACATCGCAACAGTATGGTATTACTTAGATAAGATAGTTAATATGATCATGTTAGTAATTTATAATGAGCTAATAACGAGAAATCATCCGATTAGAACCTCCTTTGTGTGTGGTTTCTAGTTGAGTAATAAAAAGAGTTTATATTATATTTATTTGAAATACCATTAGTGAATCTTATAACCTTGACATATGTTTTGTTATTGTTTAATCCTTACATCAATATCACATCCCAAAACTCTCTTCAACTCTTTTTCTGTTATTATTCTCTTCAAATCTTTTTCTTTATTTATAATTTATATAATTCACCTCCTTATGGTTCGGCCCCGGTCTTGCCGGGTTATTTTACTTTGACACTCTTGCACTTGGGATAAGACATCAACTCTTTGATCGTGTCAAGTTTTTGGCGCCGTTACCGGGGAGGTAAGTTATTGTATAAATTAAATATGTTATTTTCACTTTTATTTGTTTTTCTAATTGTTGTTTCTTTTTCTTTTTTCTTTTCTTTTCTTTTGTATTTGCATGAGAGTTTGGACACGTACATTAAGTGGTAGACTTTCTAGAAAATCATCATTTTCTTTAAAAAACATAGCCGAAGAAGATAACCAATCAATTCATAATGAGAATAATGAGAATAATCGTGTTAGAACACTTAGAGATCATATGAATCCAACAAGAACAAGTGCACCATCATGTATTATTTTTCCTCCTGATGCATCTCATTTTAATTTTAAGTCAACTATTATTCAACTTTTACCCACTTTTCATGGCTTAGAATTAGAAAATTCATACTTGCACTTAAGAGAATTTGAAGAAGTTTGTAACACTTATAATGATTTAAATTGTAGCATGAACACCATCAGATTAAAACTTTTTCCTTTTTCGTTAAAAGATAAAGCTAAAATATGACTACAAAATATTAGGTCAGGATCCATTCATGCTTGGGATGAAATCCAACAATAGTTTTTAAAGAAATTTTTCCCTTCTCATAGAACAAACTCTTTCAAAAGACAAATCACCACTTTTACTCAAAAACTAGGAGAAACATTTTATAAATGTTGGGATAGATATAAAGACTTGCTTAATACCTATCCTCATCATAGTTTTGAAACATGGAGATTGGTTTCACAATTTTATGAAGGGTTAACACCTAAAGATAGGCAAATGGTGGAATTGATGTGCAATGGAACTTTTGAAAATAAAGACCCTAATAAAGCAATGGAGTACCTAGACTTGCTAGCTAAAAATGCTCAAAATTGGGAAATCACAGGTACTTGTGAGGCACCAGGTAAAACTCAACCTCATACATCTAATGGAGGCATGTATAGCCTTAGGGAAGATCATGACCTCCAAGCCAAATTTGCATCTTTAGCTAGAAAAGTTGAGGCACTAGAATTAAAAAAGAGTGGTCAATTAAAATTTGTTCAAGAAATTGTGTCAAATTTGTGAAACCAATGAACACTCAACCAATGATTGTCCCACATTGCCTTCTTTTAAGGAATGTCTCCATGAACAAGCCAATGCTTTAAATAGTTTCCAAAGACCAAGTCATAACCCGTACTCACAAACGTACAACCCTGGTTGGAGAAATCACCCAAATTTCAGTTGGAAGAGTGGTAACAATAATGCACAAACTTCACAACCACCATTTCAAACACAACATAATTTTCAAAATTCTCATGGATATGCACCTCTTTATATTCCCCCTCCTAGAAGAAATCTTAAGGAAACATTACATGCATTTATTGAAAAGCAAGAGACAATATACACTCAAAATGCTCAAACCATGGCTAATTTGAAAGATACTCTTGCAAAGTTCACATCTGCTCTCAATTTTCAGGAGAAAGGTAAGTTTCCATCTCAACCCCAGCAAAATTCCAAGGGGCAATACAATTTAAGTACAAGCAGTTCCGGAAGCCAACATTTGGATCAAGTCAAATCAGTCACTACTCTCTAGAGTGGTAAGGTTCTTAAAAAACTCATTCTTGAACCTTGTGAAAAAGAAGGTGAGTTAGTCTCCAAGGGTAAGGAAATGGTTGAACCTGATCATTGCAAAGAAGAGACTGATTCCCCACCAGCACTTCCATTTCCTCATGCCATGACCAAACAAAGGAAAGTCAATCACAATTCTGAAATCTTTAAAACTTTCAAACAGGTAAGGATTAATATACCTTTACTAGATGCTATTAAATAGGTACCATCATATACTAAATTTTTGAAAGATCTATGCACTGTAAAGAGAAAATTAAATGTGAAAAAGAAAGCCTTCTTAGCCGAACAAGTAAGTGGCATTCTTTAAAACAATAATGCTTTGAAATATAAAGACCTTGGTTGTCCTACAATTTCTTGCTTTATTGGAGAACATAAAATTGACATAGCTTTACTTGATCTTGGAGCTAGTGTGAATTTACTTCCATATTCGGTTTTTCAAAGTCTCAATCTAGGTGAGTTAAAACCTACTTCTATTACTCTTTTACTTGCTAATAGGTCTATAAAAATGCCTAGAGGAATAGTTGAAAATGTGTTAGTACAAGTTGATAAATTCATCGTTCTTGTGGATTTTATTGTCTTGGATACACAACCTGTTGAAGCATGCAATTCAATTCCTGTTATTTTAGGGCGTCTATTTCTTGCAACTTCTAATGCATTGATTAATTGTAGGAATGGAGTGATGAAGTTATCTTTTGGAAACATGACATTAAAAATGAATGTTTTTAACATTTGCAAGCAACCTGGAGATGATAATGATTTACAGGAAGTAGATTTTATTGAAAAAATAATTTATGATCAATTTAAAAATTCTTCCAATGAAACTGAGTTTAATGAATCTGAAGATTTGTAAATGGTTTGTTTTCAGGAAGACTCAAAGGCAAATATTTGGAGACTAAAAATTAAGGAATTGCCACCACGATTAATTGGGTCCATACCTTCAAGTGTTTAACCACCAAAACCCGATTTGAAGTCATTGCCATGTAATCTCAAATACTCATTTTTGGGAGAAAATGAAACTTTTTCGGTAATAATTTCTTCCAAACATAATGTTCATCAAGAAGATAAGTTATTACAAACTCTGAAAATGCACATAAATGCATTAGGATGGACCATAGCTGACATAAAAGGAATTAGTCCTTTGATTTGCACACACAAGATTTATTTGGAGGAAAATGCTAAACCTTCTACAGAAATGCAATGAAGGCTTAATTCTAATATGAAAGAAGTAGTACGGAATGAAGTCATTAAACTTCTAGATAATGGAATCATTTATCCTATTTCTGATAGCAAATGGGTAAGTCCTACCTAAGTTGTACCTAAAAAGTCTGGAGTTACTGTGATAACAAATGAGAAAAAAAGAGTTAATTCCAACGAGGACTATTACTAATTGGCGCATGTGCATTGACTATAGGAAACTTAATTCAATGACTAGAAAAGATCACTTTCCTTTACCTTTCATGGATCAAATTCTAGAAAGAGTTGCAGGTCATGAATTTTATTGTTTTCTGATTAGTACTTAAAAGTGCATTTTTATCATGGTTTTATATCATCATTTTGCAATTGAAGTATCAATAACTCTTTAACTAAAATATGTTTTATAATAATGTATGTAATAATATAAGATACCTATAATTTATGGTAAATGTCTATGTTTAATGCAGGCCTATCCCATAAATGAAAGGATTGATTGATGACTTGAAGAACTTAAATTGCAAGGATAAAGAGATGACCAAACTTAGAAAAGAGATGTCGGTGCAATCCAAACCGGAACACTGTTCGGTAATTGGGTCATATTTAGAGCTACAGATCTCAGATTTAGGTCCAATTTATATGGATGGAAAGGTAAGACATAGGCCTACAACTTTCATATGGAGCCCAAGATCTAAAAAGGCCACTATCAAGTCCAAATGGTAGCAACAACAAAGAAGCCCGAATCTGTCTTCCAGCCCGAGCACTGTTTAGTATTTTGGCTATATCTGGAGTTCTAGAAGTCCAAATGAGCTGAATGTTTGATACTAATATGTTTTATATTTGTTATCTTGTTCACTCTTTAATACTTTGCTTGTTAAATGACTAATCTTGATTTATGTTGTATAACACTTGGTACAACAAATGCTTGGCACTTTCATAGCCCATAATGTATGGTATAACCGACACCTGAGCTATGAAAGGAACTTGATTTGTTGTTAACATAAGTTATAATCATGAATGCTTGACGAGATTTACAAGTATTAGCATTAATTGAATAAGATGACTAATGTAATCATGTTAACAATATATAATCTGATTGGAACCTCCTTTGTGTGTGGTTTCCAATTCAATAATCAGAGTTTATACTATACTTGTTTGATATACCATTAGTGGAACCTCTAACCTTGACATTTGTTATTATTATTGTTTAATCCTTACATTAATTTTCCATCTCCAAGTTATCATCATCTTCTTCTTCTTCTCTTTATTATTATTATTATTACTACTACTACTACTACTACTACTACTACTACTACTACTACTACTACTACTACTATTATTCTTATTATTATTATTATTATTATTATTATTGTTGTTGTTGTTGTTGTTGTTGTTGTTTATAATTTGTACAATTAACCTCCATGTGGTTCGACCCCGGTCTTGCCGGGTTATTTATTACTTCGACACTCCTGCACTTGGGAGAAGACATCAACCTTTTAGTCGTGTCATTTTCTAGATGGTTATTCAGGTTACAACCAAATTGAAATTGTATTTGAAGATCAAGAGAAAACTACTTTCACATGTCCATTTGGTACATTTGCATACCGAAGGATGTCTTTTGGATTATGTAATGCACCAGCCAAGTTTCAAAGATGCATGCTTAGCATATTTAGTGATATGGTTGAACATTTTCTTGAGATTTTTATGGATGATTTTTCTATTTTTGGTGATTCATTTGGTAATTGTTTAACTAATTTGGAAAAGGTTTTGAACAAGTGTAAAGAGAAAAATCTTATGTTGAATTGGGGAAAATGTTATTTTATGGTAACAAACAGCATTATACTTGGTCACATTGTTTCATCAACAAGAATTGAGGTTGATAAATCTAAAATTAAGTTAATTGCCAACTTGTCAACACCAAAATCTGTTAAAAATATTAGATCATTTTTAGGACATGCTGGTTTTTATAGAAGGTTTATCAAAGATTTTAGTATAATATCTAAGCCATTGTGTAACCTTCTAATAAGGATAATGTTTTTGAATGGACTGAATATTGTGAAGAAGCCTTTGTTAAATGACACGACGAAAAGGTTGATGTCTTCTCCCAAGTGCAGGAGTGTCGAAGTAATAAATAACCCGGCAAGACCGGCGTCGAACCATAGGGAGGTTAATTGTACAAATTATAAATAAAAATAATACAACAACAATAATAATAATAACAACAACAATAACAATAACAATAACAATAACAATAATAATAGTAATACTAGTAATAGTAGTAGTAGTAGTAGTAAGTGGCCAACTTTTGACTTGGTGACAATCCTTATCTTCTCTTGTCTACCCAAAACGTCATTGATAACGTCAAAACTGGAGCCAGTTGTAAACATGAAAGTTGTAGGCAATTGTCTCAGCTTTCTTGTGTAAAACATTCAGCTCATTTGGAGTTCTAGAACTCCAGATATGGCCAAAATACCGAACAGTGCTCGGGCTGGAAGACAGATTCGGGCTTCTTTGTTGTTGCTACAATTTGGACTTGATAATGGCCTTTTTAGATCTTGGACTCCATATGAAAGTTGTAGGCCTATGTCTTACCTTTCCATCCATATAAATTGGACCTAAATCTGAGATCTGTAGCTCCAGATATGATCCAATTACCAAACAGTGTTCCGGTTTTGATTGCACCGACATCTCTTCTCTAAGTTTGACCATCTCTTTATCCTTGCAATTTAAGTTCTTCAAGTCATCAATCAATCCTTTCATTTATGTGATAGGCCTGCATTAAAATTAGACATTTACCATAAATTATAGGTATCTTATATTATTAGATACATTATTATAAAACATATTTTAGTTAAGGAGTTATTGATACTTCAAGTGCAAAATGATGATATAAAACCATGATAAAAATGCACTTTTAAGTACTAATCACACCCCTCAACCAGCTTATTACTAGTCCCTAGTAATCAAAGCGTTACAATAATTTGCAAATTTCACAAAGCAAGGTATTCATCATTTAACTTCCATTAATCTATCCAGATAAACAAACTCTCATTAAATTTATATATCTGCTCAATACCTCTTAACAAGATATTAATAAACCTTTCTTTTGTGCTCAATATATCAACACATAATTATGGGGCTTTTCTTGGAAGAAAACAAAATTTTTGTTCTAATGTTTAAGGTTAACTTCCTTGGGTTGGGATTACTATTTTTGTCTTTTTTTTTCATTTTTTTTTAAATCTATTTACATATAATTTAAAAACATCATGCATCTTTAACCCATGTAACGAGCTTTCAGCTAATGACTCCCAGACCAGTTGGTCTTAGGGCATTAGGTGTTAAGACACCCCTACGAGCTTAGTAACTCGGGTCGCAGATACTGATATGTAGATAGTGCAATGTTTGATTCCCTTAAGCTTTTCTCCTCAACCCATGTAACAAGCGTTGGGCCAATAGCTCCCAAGTTAGTTGACTTTAGGGTATTAGGTGTTAAAACACCCCTTCGGGCTTAATTGCTTAGGTTAGGGAGGCTACAAAACCAAACTTATCTACATTTTTATTATCATCATTTTTTTTTCTTTTTTTTCTTTTTTTAATTATATACAATCCCTTTCCCTTAGTTGTTACCTTTAACAAAAGAACATAAATAATGTAATAATCCAATATGCAACCCACAATCATATGTTAAAGTGTGTGTGTGTAAATTAAGGTTTAAGAATACATGTTAAATAAGTATATGAGCAGAATTAAGCGGTAACAATACGAGAGTTTATAAACCTGAATATTTCAGGAAGTATTATAATAGACCTTGTTAAGAATGGTTACTAAGATGCGTCACAAGAGTCACTTTAACAAAAGAACTCCTTTACTCTGCCATCCTAGTAACAACAATTATGCACATGCTTTATGAAATGAAAAACAATTTTTTTTTTATCAACTACTACCCTCTCCCCCCAACCAAAACGAGACATTGTCCTCAATGTTCTAAGGTAGAAAGATAGAGTATAGAAGATATCACCTGAAATAACAAACATTGACAAACCTGAAATACACTGAAACAAAAATAAGAAATGACAAAACACAAATATTATGCTATTAATAAAAAGAAAAGACATAAATTTTTACAAGCTAAGACTCAAATCGCAGTTGTGATTGTGGCTCACATCTTCCCTTGGTTTTACATCCAAGAACGGCTTAAACGTCCTCTATGGGTCGAGGATAGGCTTCCCATCCAGTTTTCTTAAAAACTGGCAAACAGGGTCTTTTTTTAGTCAGATTCCCAAGACTATGCCAAGCATGTTCTTTATGAAAATGGGTTCCTAAGTCATGAATTACATGATGCTTATCTCGACTATGATGAGACTTAAGAGTCAATAGAAGATTATCTAAAGACTCTCTGTGTTTTGAAATAAATCCCACCTTTTGATAATTTTCACAGTTTTTGCAAAATGCATGTGACTCCTTGAATATGGTTGGCAAGGAAAATCCACTTTGTAAGATTTCTACAATCCTTTTTTTTGAAGAGAAATGATCCTCACATGCCTTAGAGTAACAAAATTTAATGAAATTACTTACCTCATTGTCGAGAATGCATTTTTGAAATATTTGATCAGGACAATAATTGAATAAGTAAGGGTCATCCCAATAAAAATTGTGCTCATTGCTCAAAAATTTTCTTTTGTCTTCAATACTCCAATGAGTTGGCAAAAATCCTGAAGCAAGAAAATTGATATTTTTAGCAAACCAAGGCATTGAATTAAGAGAAAATAGAGATTCATCAGGAAAGTAATCATCGATTGGTGTGATGTCGGGTGTCGAATCTGTTGTCACTTTTGATAAAACATTCGCATCAACCTTTTCGATGCCTTTTTCATCCTCGATTTCTTCCTGATTGGTCATGGCATGAGAAAATGGAAGTGCTGGCGGAGAATCAGTCGTTTCTTTGCAATTTTCAGATTCAACCCCTTCCTTTCCCTTAGAAATTGACTCATCATCTTTCTCATAAGGTTCAAGAGAGGGTTTTTTAATAACCTTACCACTGCGTAGAGTAGTGACTGATTTGACTTGATCCATGTGTTGGCTTCTGGAACTACTTGCATTTGCATTGTATTGCCCCTTAGGATTTTGTTGTGGTTGAGATGGAAACTTACCTTTCTCTTGGAAATTGAGAGTAGATGTTAATTTTGCAAGAGTATCTTTAAAATCTGTCATGTTTTGAGCAAGTTGAGTGTTGATTGTCTCTTGCTTTTCAATGAATGCATACAAAGTTTCCTCAAACTTTCTTGTAGGAGATGGAGCAAAAGGAGGTGCATATCCATGATAATTTTGGAGATTATGGTGTGCTTGAAACTGTGGTGGTGAAGTTTGTGCATTGTCACTCTCCCAACTGAAATTTAGGTGATTTCTCCAACCAGGATTGTATGTTTATGAATATGGGTTGTGATTGGACCTTTCGAAACTGTTTAAAGCATGGGCTTGTTCATGGAGACATTCCTTAAAAGAAGGCAAGGTTGGACAATCGTTGGTTGAGTGTTCATTTGTTTCACAGATTTGACACACAATGTTTTCAACAGATTTTAATTGACCACTCTTTTTTAATTCTAGTGCCTCGACTTTTCTAGCTAAAGATGCAAACTTGGCTCGAAGGTCATGATCTTCCCTAAGGTTGTACATACCTTCATTAGATATATGAGGTTGAGTTTTACTCGGTACCTCATAAGTACCCGCGGTGTCCCAATTTTGAGCATTTTCAGCTAACAAGTCTAAGTACTCCATTGCTTCATCAGGGTCTTTATCTTCAAAAGTTCCATTGCACATCAATTCAACCATTTGCCTATCTTTAGGTGTTAACCCTTCATAAAAATGTGAAACCAATCTCCATGTTTCAAAACCATGATGAGGGCAAGAATTAAGCAAGTCTCGATACCTATCCCAACATTTGTAAAATGTTTCTCCTGGTTTTTGAGTGAAAGTGATAATTTGTCTCTTGAAAGAATTTGTTCTATGAGATGGGAAAAACTTCTTTAAAAACTGTTGTTGCATTTCATCCCAAGCACGAATGGATCCTGGTCTCAAATTTTGTAGCCATGTTTTAGTTTTATCTTTTAATGAAAAAGGAAAAAGCTTTAATCTAATGGTGTTCATGCTACAATTTAAATTATTATATGTGTTGCAGACCTCCTCAAATTCCCTTAAATGCAAGTATGGATTTTCCAATTCTAAACCATGAAAAGAAGGTAAAAGTTGAATAATACCTGGTTTAAAATTAAAATGAGATGCATCGGGAGGAAAAACTATGCATGATGGTGCACTTGTTCTTGTGGGATTCATGTGGTCTCTAAGTGTTCTAGCATGGTTATTCTCATTATTCTCATTATGAAGTGATTGATTATCTTCTTCGGCCATATTTTCTGAAAATGATGAGAATACCCTACAAAGTCTACCACTTGATGTACGTGACCACACTCTCATGCACGTGTAGGAATAAAATAAAAGGAAGAAGAAAACAAAAGAAGAAGAAACAAGAGAAAAGAAACAAAGTTATATACAAGAAAAGTGAAAAGAGAAAATAAAATAAATATTATAATTTATACAAGAACATACCTCCCCGGCAACGGCGCCAAAAACTTGACACGACGAAAAGGTTGATGTCTTCTCCCAAGTGCAGGAGTGTCGAAGTAATAAATAACCCGGCAAGACCGGGGTCGAACCACAGGGAGGTTAATTGTACAAATTATAAATAAAAATAATACAACAACAATAATAATAATAACAACAACAATAACAATAACAATAACAATAACAATAATAATAGTAATACTAGTAATAGTAGTAGTAGTAGTAGTAATAATAATAATAATAAAGAAAGAGAAGAAGAAGATGATGATGAGAATTTGGAGATGGAAAATTAATGTAAGGTTTAAACAATAATAATAACAAATGTCAAGGTTAGAGGTTCCACTAATGGTATATCAAACAAGTATAGTATAAACTCTTATTATTGAATTGGAAACCACACACAAAGGAGGTTCCAATCAGATTATATATTGTTAACATGATTACATTAGTCATCTTATTCAATTAATGCTAATACTTGTAAATCTCGTCAAGCATTCATGATTATAACTTATGTTAACAACAAATCAAGTTCCTTTCATAGCTCAAGTGTCGGTTATACCATACATTATGGGCTATGAAAGTGCCAAGCATTTGTTGTACCAAGTGTTATAGAACATAAATCAAGATTAGTCATTTAACAAGCAAAGTATTAAAGAGTGAACAAGATAACAAATATAAAACATGTTAGTATCAAACATTAAAGTCCATATTAAGTTTACATTATACTTATTCTCACACCATTAGTGTAACCTTTTCACCTTGACATAATTAACTTAGCTAGACATAATGAAAGAAAGCAAAATAGATAAACAAAATAAGAACATAAAAGCTAACTAAGTAAAGGAAAGGAAATGAAAGGCATAAACTTGATATTAATGAAAGCAAAGCATAAATATTACAAAAAATACAAACAGAGAAAGGAAGAGCATGATCTTGATCTGGAAACCAAGATGCCTAAATGCATGGCAAATGCCTCCTTTTATAGGCCAAAATTGGGAACTATTGATTTGATGACTAATTGATAAGTGGGTGGCCAACTTTTGACTTGGTGACAATCCTTATCTTCTCTTGTCTGTCCAAAACATCATTGATAACGTCAAAACTGTCATGTTGAGTATTGATTGTCTCTTGCTTTTCAATGAATGCATGCAATGTTTCCTCAAGATTTCTTCTAGGAGGTGGAGCATAAGGAGGTGCATATCCATGAGAATTTTGGAAATTGTGGTGTGCTTGAAATGGTGGTTGTGAAGTTTGTGCATTGTTGTTCTCACTCTTCCAACTGAAATTTGGGTGATCCCTCCAACCAGGGTTGTATGTTTGGGAGTATAGGTTGTGGTTGGCCCTTTGAAAACTGTTTAAAGCATGGGCTTGTTCATGGAGACATTCTTTAAAAGAAGGCAAGGTTGGACAATCGTTGGTTGAGTGTTCATTTGTTTCACAGATTTGACACACAATGTTTTCAACAGATTTTAATTGACCACTCTTTTTCAATTCTAGTGCCTCGACTTTTCTAGCTAAAGATGCAAACTTGGCTTGAAGGTCATGATCTTCCCTAAGGTTGTACATACCTCCACTAGATGTATGAGGTTGAGTTTTACTCGGTGCCTCATAAATACCCGCGGAGTCCCAATTTTGAGCATTTTCAGCTAACAAGTCTAAGTACTCCATTGTTTCATCAGGGTCTTTATCTTTAAAAGTTCTATTGCACATCAATTCAACCATTTGTCTATCTTTAGGTGTTAACCCTTCATAGAAATGTGAAACCAATCTCCATGTTTCAAAACCATGATGAGGGCAAGTACTAAGCAAGTCTCGATACCTATCCCAACATTTGTAAAATGTTTCTCCTGGTTTTTGAGTGAAAGTGGTGATTTGTCTCTTGAAAGAGTTTGTTCTATGAGATGGGAAAAACTTCTTTAAAAATTGTTGTTGCATTTCATCCCAAGCACGAATGGATCCTGGTCTCAAATTTTATAGCCATGTTTTAGCTTTATCTTTTAATGAAAAAGGAAAAAGCTTTAATCTGATGGTGTTCATGATACAATTTAAATTATTATATGTGTTGCACACCTCCTCAAATTCCCTTAAATGCAAGTATGGATTTTCCAATTCTAAACCATGAAAAGAAGGTAAAAGTTGAATAATACCTGGTTTAAAATTAAAATGATATGCATCGAGAGGAAAAACTATGCATGATGGTGCACTTGTTCTTGTGGGATTCATGTGGTCTCTAAGTGTTCTAGCACGGTTATTCTCATTATTTTCATTATGAAGTGATTGATTATCTTCTTCGGCCATATTTTCTGAAAATGATGAGGACACCCTACAAAGTCTACCACTTGATGTGCGTGACCACACTCTCATGCACGTGTAGGAATAAAATAAAAAAGAAGAAGAAAGCAAAAGGAGGAAGAAAACAAAATAAAAAAAAACAAAAGAAAAGAAACAAAGTTATATACAAGAAAAGTGAAAAGAGAAAATAAAATAAATACTATAATTTATACAAGAACTTACCTCCCCGGCAACGACGCCAACAACTTAACACGACGAAAAGATTGTTGTCTTCTCCCAAGTGCAGGAGTGTCGAAGTAATAAATAACCCGGCAAGACCGGGGTCGAACCACAGGGAGGTTAATTGTACAAATTATAAATAACAATTATAAACAACAACAATAATAATAGTAATAACAATAATAACAACAATGACAATAACAATAATAATAATAATAATAATAATAATAATAATAATAATAATAATAATAATAGTAGTAGTAGTACTAATAATAATAATAATAATAATAATAATAATAATAATAAAGAAAGAGAAGAAGAAGATGATGATGAGAACATGGAGATGGAAAATTAATGTAAGGATTGAACAATAATAATAACAAATGTCAAGGTTAGAGGTTCCACTAATGGTATATCAAACAAGTATAGTATAAACTCTTATTATTGAATTGGAAACCACACACAAAGGAGGTTCCAATCAGATTATATATTGTTAACATGATTACATGAGTCATCTTATTCAATTAATGCTAATACTTGTAAATCTCGTCAAGCATTCATGATTATAACTTATGTTAACAACAAATCAAGTTTCTTTCATAGCTCAGGTGTCGGTTATACCATACATTATGGGCTATGAAAGTGCCAAGCATTTGTTGTACCAAGTGTTATACAACATAAATCAAGATTAGTCATTTAACAAGCAAAGTATTAAAGAGTGAACAAGATAACAAATATAAAACATGTTAGTATCAAACATTAAAGTCCATATTAAGTTTACATTATACTTATTCTCACACCATTAGTGTAACCTTTTCACCTTGACATAATTAACTTAGCTAGACATAATGAAAGAAAGCAAAATAGATAAACAAAATAAGAACATAAAAGTTAACTAAGTAAAGGAAAGGAAATGAAAGGCATAAACTTCATATTAATGAAAGCAAAGCATAAACATGACAAAAAATATAAAGAGAGAAAGGAAGAGCATGATCTTGATCTGAACACCAAGATGCCTAAATGCATGGCAAATGCCTCCTTTTATAGGCCAAAATTGGGAACTATTGATTTGATGACTAATTGATAAGTGGGTGGCCAACTTTTGACTTGGTGACAATCCTTATCTTCTCTTGTCTGCCCAAAACATCATTGATAATATCAAAACTGGAGCCAGTTGTAAACATGAAAGTTGTAGGCAATTATCTCAGCTTTCTTGTGTAAAAAATTCAGCTCATTTGGAGTTCTAGAACTCCAGATATGGCCAAAATACCGAACAGTGCTCGGGCTGGAAGACAGATTCGGGCTTCTTTGTTGTTGCTACAATTTGGACTTGATAATGGCCTTTTTAGATCTTGGGCTCCATATAAAAGTTGTAGGCCTATGTCTTACCTTTCCATCCATATAAATTGGACCTAAATCTGAGATCTGTAGCTCCAGATATGATCCAATTACCGAACAGTGTTCTGGTTTGGATTGCACCGACATCTCTTTTCTAAGTTTGGCCATCTCTTTATCCTTGCAATTTAAGTTCTTCAAGTCATCAATCAATCCTTTCATTTATGGGATAGGCCTGCATTAAAAATAGACATTTACCATAAATTATAGGTATCTTATATTATTAGATACATTATTATAAAACATATTTTAGTTAAGGAGTTATTGATACTTCAAGTGCAAAATGATGATATAAAACCATGATAAAAATGCACTTTTAAGTACTAATCATTAAACTTAAAAACCTGCTTACATCTACTCCTGTCATTCAACCTTCTAATTGGTCATTACCTTTTAAAATAATGTGTGATGCTAGTGATTATGTCGTGGGTGCTATTTTAGGATAAAGAAAAGATAAGAAACCCTATGTGATTTACTATGCAAGTAAAACTTTAAATAGTGCTTAAATAAATTACATAACCACTGAAAAAGAATTAGTTGTTGTAGTATTTGCATGTGAGAAATATTGTCCTTAGATAAGGTAGTTAATATGATCATGTTAGTAATTTATAATGAGCTAATAACGAGAAATCATCCGATTAGAACCTCCTTTGTGTGTGGTTTCTAGTTGAGTAATAAAAAGAGTTTATATTATATTTATTTGAAATACCATTAGTGAATCCTATAACCTTGACATATGTTTTGTTATTGTTTAAGCCTTACATCAATATCACATCCCAAAACTCTTTTCAACTCCTTTTGTGTTATTATTCTCTTCAAATCTTTTTCTTTATTTGTAATTTATATAATTCACCTCCTTGTGGTTCGACCCCTGTCTTGCCAAGTTATTTTACTTTGACACTGCTGCACTTGGGATAAGACATCAACTCTTTGATCATGTCAAGGACCCCCACTTGTCCAAAGCTTTCCACGTGTTAAAGAAAAGGAAGGAGATGTGTCCCTTGAACAGTCGAGGGGCAGCAGCATAATGGCCGCCCCATCCATATCTCTTCCTTGTTTTTACCTATAAATATAGGGGAGACAAGGATTGGAAAAAAGAGGAGAGAGCATAAAAAAGGTGGAAGTCTAAAATAAAAAATAAGGGACAAAGAAGAGAATGAAAAAACTGAGAGTGAGAGGAAAAGAAAAAACAAAGAAACAAGAGAAGCAAAATAGAGAAAATGAAAAGGAAAAAAAACAAAGAGGAATAAAAAGAAAAAAGAGAGAAGTAGAATAAGGAGAGAAAGGAGAGAACCAAGAGAGGAAAACATAAAAAAGAAAGAAAAAAGAAGAACAAAAGGGAAAAAAACAAAGAAAGATAGGAAAAATAAGGGAAGAATCAGTGAAAACCGTCATTACAAGCAGCTCCACTGTTGTTAGCAACTAAGTTTTTCCACCACCACGACCGCTAGAAGCACCATGAGCCACCATAAATCAACCTTCTTCTCTTTTCCTTTCTTCCTTTTCTTCTTCTTCTTCTTAGGTCTTATCATTGTTCACGTTGTATGTGAATAATAGAGATACCCACTTTTGAAATGGGCCAACAGACCTGGCCCAACCTAAAATATTTGGACCAATTTATTAAAGTCATGAGAATTTGGTTAATATTTTAAAATTTTCAAAAAAATATTTTTGTTTTGTTTTAGTACAAGGGATTAAGAATTTATACATAAAATATATTTCTGATATTAAAAAGATATTTCTTTTGACAACCTAAAACAATTAGATTTTTACCTGATAAGATAAAGATTTTCTTATAAAAGAGGAGTTTTTTTAAACCGTAGACAAACCGATAATTAGAAACCACAACAATACCTTAGATTTTACCAGACAATAAAACAATGTAACTTATTTAGGTAGGGTGTAGCTGGGCTACTAATACCTTTCCTTTATGCAATCGGTCTTTGAACTCTCTCTTTGAGACCAGTTAGGGTTCATAGTAACTAGAATACTAGGTGGTGACTCCCATTCAATTTTTTCACTGATAAAAGATAATAATTCTTTATCTTTCTATATTTGCCAGATAGACATTACAATATACCTTGAAAGGGTGGATGATTTTCGCAACGCCGCACATGTGCAACAGAATGACAACTTCACTAAGGACCTTATCGACTAAGCTTTGTGCTGTCTTATTTTTGTGTTATTGTTCTGGTTTATGTGTTTATTTTTAATATGCATTTCTTTTATTTATTTCTTATGCATTTTAATTTTTGTACATCCTTGTTCATACATTGTATATAATTGCCTTACGTATCACACCTTAATTTTTAGGAAGCACACGCAAGCTTTTAAGTTAGGTAGAAAATTAGTAATTTGCCCTATAACTATTATTAGGGTTTAGATACATTAAACACCCAACTCATATCTGAGTATTTGCTTGGTAATTGCGGGCATACATGCCTTAACTATTCTTTACAATGCCCCCATACTGCCTTTAGATGGCCATTGCTAGGCAATATCAGACTCGTTTTGAGACTAGGTAGAAAATCTACCTTTTGTCTCACATAATAAATAAAGTATGTCTTTAGGTTGTATATGCCATTTTTATTTGCATAAAGGCAAACCCTTCTTGAAGCATCATGAACTCAAGACTTATAGGTGACATAATGACTGTCACTCAGAAAATATTCATTGTAGAGTTTGGACAAGAATCAAGATTCTTATTTCATCATGCAAAAGTTATAACCATATATCACCCCTTAAAGGGCGAGTTCATCATATAGAAAAATGTTTATACATATATCATGCATGCACTGAGATGAAAAGTAGGTTCCCCTACCTGAGTTCTATTATATTAAACTAAAAAAAGTTAGAAAATAAAGAATGGGGTGCAGAAGAGGCTCATGGTCTAAAGGAAATAGAGATCATCAAAGGTGAAGTAGCTAGACTTCTTTATCTACTTAAACAAGTGTTGAACATCAAGAATGGAAAGGGAATGCATATGCAACCTTCTGTGGGAATATTGTTTGACCATGTCCCACACGAGAAGAATATTTTTAGCCCTTCTTCCCAACACTCCACTAGCAATGACCACATCATTGAAGTTGTACCTCTCTTGTTTAGCCATGAAAATTAGCAATGCCTTCAATCATCAATGAAAGATAATATCATTTTTGGGTTAGCTGCACTGTTAGTTGTTCACTGTCTCCACATCTTGCAATAACACCCAATAACTGTTAGCTTTCTATGCTTGACCTCTTTTGAAGTCACATCATCATAAGTTTCATTCCCGTCTTGCAGCATAAGATGTTGATTTGAAAAAAAAAAGTAGTAGAAAGAAGATCACTTTAGATCCAAAAAGCAAGAGTAAATGTCATAATAGAGCTCTCTCAACAAAGATCTGTTTGTGGATTTGCTAATTGGGAATCTGAGAGGGGTGTAATGGTTTTAGATTAACTATAATTTTGTCCCACTAGTGTCAGCAGGAAAACACAAAACTAGGGAGAAGAGATAGAATTGGTCTGAAAAATAAGATTAGACATTGAACTTTAATATAATAGAACTCCCTCTATAGCTACTTGTTTACTGTACCACTAGTAAGAAATAAAAAGGAGATAAAAGGGTTTCAATTGTATTAGTTTCTCTTGTAGTTAAGATAACACGTGATTCCACACATTAGTAGTGGCGACGCTATATGTCTTCTGGCGCTATTAAGATTACTTCCTATTTGAAGGTTTCCAACAATCCTCTTACAACCATAACAACATTTGCAGATTGATATGATGTTGTGAGGATTGTCGAAAGAATTGAACAAGCTATGAAGAGGGAAAATATTATAGGTTTTGTCATGAATTCCACAGCAACAATGAGATATGTATTAGAAGATAACTCTGAAGGTGGAAAACCTTATTTATATGATATAGCTAGGTCTCATTATAGCATTAATTGCTCAAATATTTATGACAAGATTGATATATCTCGGCCACTCGAGTTTGTCTACCAACATCTATTTGAATCCAAACTTATTCCCTAACTCTGTCAAATCCTATACAGCCATCATTTTCTAGGTGGCATAACCTAAATACAAGTGTGAATATTATGATAGGACCTTGGGCCATTTTAGTTGAATAGTTACAAGAGTTTCAAGAATCGAGTCCGGAAGTGGTTGAACAAAAGGATATATTGTCACCTGAACATCCTAGGAATGACAAGTGATCGAAAATACTTGGCAAAACATAAAGATTGCTCGGAAAGTTGATCCAAGAATGATCTTGAATTTTTAATCATCTTTGTTATGGATTTTTACCATTTTTGCATTTTGTTTTGGGATCATATCTTATCTTTGAACAAAACATGTCTTTTATTTATCTCTTTGGTGTTCTGAAATCATGAGATGTTTCTTTCGAAGGGTATTGTGCTAAAATACTTTGATCAAACTCCAACATGCAAAATTAAAGCTAATCAATCTTGAAGGTTAGAAGTGTTTTGATTAAGGACATGACTCGATGCTTGTTGAAATGGCATAAGGTGACTAAACAATTCTAAACTCACAAATGAAACTAAACTATGTAACTAAGTTTTAGCAATATGTATTATGACATGTAGTGAATTTATTAGTTATGAACTCGTGAACCATGACTCTTACAAGTCCAAATCATTACATTGGATAAGGTCAAACTTTATTAGTTTTAAACGACCTTACTTGAAATGAGAAAATGTCATCTTTGTTATCCCTTCACTTTCTAAAAATGATATCCTTCATAGTCCACATTTGAGCCTAATAAAATATTTTTTTCAAAGAAACCCTAACAAAGATCACACCCCACAGTAGGAGCAAATACTTATCTTTTGAAGACACCGATAAAATCAATAAAGAAGAGAAGGCTAAAAACAAAAGTCTAACATTCAAGATAGGCTAATTAAAAAAGAGACATAAACTGAGGGGCATAAAATTCCAATATTAGTCTTTCATTATCATTTAGATAAAGCAGTGAAGATGGGTGCTAGAATTAATCATGTCATAATTATTGGACATAGCAAACACCAAAAATCAAACTCCTAAGGAACAAAAAAAAATATTGAGCTACAAATCATAACTTTTGGTATCTATGATAAAGTCTCTAATTTCTTCAAAATAATCCAGATTGGTCATTCATCAAGAAAATAGATTATGACCCAAGTTAAGAGTCTTTTGATTTTATACTTAACATAACTTTATATCATTCCTCTATAAAAATAACAAGAGAAAGAGATTGATGAATAGTTGATGTTGATCTTAAATCTTTGAAACCATCAAACATATTTTAAGTCGGTGAAATCCCCTTTTCTTTCATGGTCTTGAACCATAGCTTGCTTTACATGCTTTTAAAAGCTTTTTTTGATCAAGTAAGCAATTTGAACTGATAAATGATGCTCTTAAAAATATCAAGAGCCTTTCTATAAGAGTTGTGAATTCATGAATTAAGCTACTAGTTATTATGCATGTTAATAAAACAGATACAAAAAAAAAAAGGAAACACTCTTCCTTGATAAAGCCTTGAGTTTTGATTTGAGCATCCTGTTTCTTAAAATTCACAAAAGGTCACCTCATTACATACCATAAAAAATATATTAAAGATTATAGATTAAAACTGACACAAAGAACCATAGAAAATGTAATTTTAATCTTACAACGGGTCAATTTTTATTTTCAAAATACAAGACAATTGAAGGACTACATTTATTGAATGATGTGTTTTGGGCTTTTGACTAAATAAACTTGATTTTCAAAATACTTTCCAAAATAGACATCTTTCTAATTTTATTTCAACAATTAGACTTTGAATAAGCATGATCTTTGAAATATAAGAGTTAATTCCAAAACAAGAAAGATTATTAAACAAGAACGCTAATTAAATTTGCAAAATTCTTAATAGAAAGGACATCACCACTTCTAAATACTTCTTGAAACGTTGAGCAGCTAAGGGCAATAAAGTAGACCTTGAGAATGAAAACAAATGGTATTTAAATCAGTTGGAGGCAAATAAAGAATCAAATAATGAGTGAACAAAGTCCATCAAAGTTCTAATTAGCATCCGGTAATGACAAAAGCCTTCTACGAGCATGTTCATATCAATTAAGGGTAATGTTGTTCAAAGATAGCCCATGATCTAGTGCACCCTCAACAACAATTGATAAGTAATGTTGCACTTGAAGGACATCTTCATATCATCATCCTTTAAAACATAGATATTGATCAATATGGGCATACAATTGCATTTGAATGAATGATAAAAGATACAATTCATCAAGACTGACTATAGAGTAAAGATATACCTAGAGAACATCATTATATCATTATCCTTTGAAACATGGTTTTCAACTTATGTTGTCATTATTACATTTGAATAAATGTTGAAAAGATGCAAATTACCAAGACTTACAATAGAGCAAAGACATACCTAGAGGACATCTTCACATCATTATCCTTTAAAACATGACTATTAACTTATGATGTCATGATTGCATTTGAATGAATGTCGAAAAGATACATATCACCAAGACTGATAGTAGAACAATGTTGCATTGAAAGGACATCTTCATCTAGGGTTGTCCTCTAAAACATGGTCATGACTCTTGAAATGATGTTATCATATAGCTACCTTGAAATGAATGTCGGAAAGGCACCCACCACCAAAACTGATTGAGGGACCATCTATTTTGAAGCAAAAGTAAACTTCACCGCATGAGTATAGGTGATACAGGTAACATTATTGATGAGGTTGAGACATTTTTTTTCACAATCTGATTAGAGAAGTTGAGGAGAATCTATTAAGAAGAACTTTGAGTATACAATGATGAGCCTTTACTGCAAGTTATGATATTCATGTTTAAACGACTTATAATTTCAAAAAAGCTGATGATAACATGCATTTAAAGGGGATGTTACAACTAGAGGCAAGTTTGTAGGTGATTGACAATCCAGGATAAGGTCGGCTAGAAAATATTTGGATGAGTATAGGAAGGATACACAATTGATTAGAAAACAGTTACCGAGAGATTCCAGGAGATGAATGGCTTGTTATGTGACATGATGAATCGAACACTATACCTGGAGGCATGGTCAAGCTGAGGGGCAATCCAAAAACACATTATGGGGGTTGCTCCATGATTCCCTTCCTAATAAAACAAAATGTATGGCAGAGTTAACAACCTCTGAGGTAAAGATCGGAGGACATAAAAGAATGATGACATTAAACCCTTCACAGAGTTAAAGATCACAACATATGACTCGAGTAAATAAAAATAAAAAAGCCATTGAAGTTTACTACTAACACTTCAACTTTTAAGAAAAGAAAGACACCATGAAGAGATGGAGATCTATATTTCTCAAGTAAGTATACATGCATATTTATCATAATACATTACTTTCAATATTGTCAAATTGGTGTTTTACTATCACTTTTTGGATAGGGCATTTTCTAATTCTACCTCATTTTGAGTGGGCCTTTGAACCTTTATTTTAGTTTGAGTGTGTCTTTGAGTCCTTATCTTTTAGATAGTGTGTTTTATACCCTACTAGTCAAATGAATGTCGTAGCATTGCAGAGGTGGTCCGAATTTATTAATAAGTTTATAAATAAATTAGCCAGCATACTATCACCACACTACTACTATGAATCTAAGTTAATTTCTAATAATAGAAAAAAAAACATTAGAATAGTAAAAACATTTTCTAGTATCATGAAATTATTTTTATTGAGAACCAGAAAAAAATGTGTTCGCACTCATTAAAAGAATATGAAAAATACATAAACTAATAAATATTAAATTATTAATTCTAATTAAAAAAATAGAAAGTTGATCTTTCTCATGGATACATGTATATGAATATATTTAATCTTGCAATGCAAGATAATTTTCAAATATTTTTATGTAATTATATCACATTTAAAATGAATATTCATATAAAATTATTTAAGTTTTAAAGAAAAAATTATATTTTAGTCAAAATTCTCTTTTTTTTATTCATAAACTTCTTAATAACAAAAACATATCTTTTTTATTAACATTACATTTGTTGAATAAAAAAATGCAGGTAATTAAAATAAATATTAAAAAAATTATTATGATTTGAAATAAGAAGGAAATTGTATCTCTTTAATCAAAACTCAATTTCCTTATTCAAGTGTTTTCTTTTTTTATTAGAATCATTATTTCTTGAAGAGAAACTTGGCATAATTTTAAAAGAAAATTTTAATTAAACAAATCTTAAATGAATACTTTCACGTGAATGTGTCAAAAAAAATAAGAATAATAAATTATAAAAATTATATAAAAAGTTAAAATAAAAACTAACAAAATAAATATTTTATTTGCAGTGCGAACAAAGTTTTCAAAAAATAAATATCTATGTTAGATATGTATAATTATTAAGTAATTGTTTATGTTATTAATATTGTTTGAAAAATATGGTATATTTGGATAATTAATTAAATATCATTCTAATAAAAAAACTTAAAGAGAATTTTATTATAAAACATAAATAAAAACAATCAAATAAAAAAAATCTAAAGGCTATTTCAATAAAAAAAAAAAATCATGCGTGCTTAGATTGGAAGAACGGGTCACAATTTTTAATTAATTACCAAAGGTTGATCTGCTAATGAAATAATTACGATTCATGTTTTCTGCTCTAAAAAATCTGAAATTTAACCCATTAACTTGGAAAAATCATCATATGCCTCTTTAAAACTCTTTTTCTAATCAAAAAACATATTTTAATCAAATTAAAAATATAAAATCAAATTTATTGAGTACTAATCTACTTTTTTTAGATATCATTGAAGGACGAGAGGTCACCTAAGCCTATTCCATCTATTTCGTAATCCATGACAGGAAGTAAACACTTTATATTTTAATTTAATATTAAAATATTATATGAGATACCACGTAACAAGAGCATGAAAATTAAAATAGATCTTAATTAATACATATCATGCTATTATAAACCATAAGAATGAGATCTTAATTAAAATAGATCTTAATTAATACATATCATGCTATTATAACCCATAAAAATGAGATTGAAATAAAATAAAATTTAATGATAAAAATGTAAAATAAGTTAAAGGATCTAGAATGAAAAAAATAAGCATGAACAATTTGTTGGGAATGAATGAACAATATAACACAATTATACCCACATTTAAAAAAAAATAAAAGTTTTTTTAGTAAAAATTAGTTTGTTTTGTTTATGTTTTGGATCGTTTTGATATATTGATCTTAAAAATAATTTTTAAAAAATAATAAAAAAATATTTTAATACATTTTAACATAGAAAACATTTTCAAAAACAACCATAACCACACTTTAAAATACACCCATAATAACTTCAAACTTAACAATCCCAATACTTTGTTCTATTATTTGGCTCATTAGTTGTGCTAATAAATATAGTTATCATTAACCATTTAGGTGGTGGCTAAGTGATAAGGACTTGCGATTAAAGGGTTTGTTCCCTCTGTGGTCTCATGTTAGAGTCTTTGGTTGCTCATATAATGACCACTAGAGGCTTACATGGTCGTTAACTTTAGGACCTGTGGAACTAGTCGTCGTGCACGTAAGTTGGTCCGGACACCCATGTTAATCTAAAAAAAATATAGTTATCATTGTTTAAATATAGTTATCATTGTTTATGTTGTATTCAAACCGAATCTTGTATTCGTAAAAATGCATAACTCAAATGTTAACATATTTAAAAACCAAACTATAAACCTTTACACAATTTATTCACAATTTGAATTATTTTCTTAGTAATCAAAGTCATTTATATTACACCTATCAAACTCAAACATAGCCATTCACCTTGATTAAGTTTTTATAGGATTGTTTGTTAATTGAAATCAATTTTGAAATTGTTTAGCAATAATGAGAAATATCAAAAAAATCAATATATATATATATATATATATATATTACATTCTCCGTACATATTCAATTTAAATATGATTTGTGAAAGAAACATTATAGTTTTATCATATAATAAATACCATACATTCTCCGTACTTATAGAAATTTTGATCTGTAAACAGTTAATAATATCTTGCAATCCACTTTTTAAATACTACATCTTACCAATTTTAAGTATCAATGGATTTAATTAATTATGTATTGAAGCAAAATATTGGGTATCATAAACAATATTGATTTAATTAATTATCCATTATCAATTATAGAAACATAAACAATAATATTCTTCAAGAATCATTTATATAAATTATATAATAGGCGGTATCATAAAAAAAATAGTCGGTAGAGAAACAAAATAAAAATATCTTAATTAAAATATAGTATTTATAAAAATTGAGGTGAACAATAATTTCTGAATGAAAAAGAACAACGAGTTCCTAAAACCCAATGGTCCTCTACATATATATATATATATATATATATATATATGTAATTTTTTTAAATTGTAAACACAAATAATCAAATATAAATCATAATACCTATAATTTTAGAATTTCATGATTTTCACATTTAAATAATTATTTAAAAAAAGCATCCATAACAAATTATTTGAGAGAATGATAATTGAATGTCATTTTATAAAGAAAAATGTGTTTCTCTTCCAATTTTATAATTTTTATGTATGTTTTTTTATATATAAACCTTGCACGAACATCTGGATTGTGCACAAATTTAGTGTTGTCCACCCTATTTGGTATGATACCAGCCAACTTACCCACATGTCCACCCTACATCCTACATGTAAATTAAGATAATGAAGAAACTACTTAAACATTTGTAATTAATTATATGTCAAAGAATTTATTTTTTTCTAAGAAAAGCAACAATTTAAATGCTATAATAATTCTTCATTTCATATTAATCTATTTCTTCCGTAAAAAATATACCCTCATTTCTATTAATCTATTTATGTGTTATATTCTTTATTTAATAAAAATCAAAAGCAATTAGAATAAATATAAAAAAATGGACAATTCAAAATAAAGATAAAAAAGTATCTCTTTAGTTAAAATCCCTTGAGCTTGAGCTTATTATTGTGCTTCCTCTCTTTCTTCTAGCTTTTTTACCATAATATTTATTTTTTGTGCAATAGCTTATAAGAATCATAGAAGCAAGATTATATACATAAATATGTTTTGATAATTTTGACGCATATATATTAAAAAATATAAGAAAAAAACATTGCTAGTGTGTTATCATTTGGAATCTTTTTTATTTAATTATACATTGACAAAAATAAACATGCATAAGCAAAACAATGAATAAAATGTTTAAAAAAAGTCATGAAGGGCTACATAAAAAAAGCACTTGTTGATATAAAAAAAAGTTATAATCTTATTAAAAAATAAAATAAAAATAAAATAATATTACACACACATAAAGAGAGTCAAGCATTTAGATAGCCTAGTGCACATAGCCCGTAAAAAAGAAGGTAAGACAATTATTTTTTGTATTTTTAAAATGGGTGGAGTACCCCATGTTATCCACTTATTTAAAAAAAAAAAAATAGATGACTCATGTCTATTAGGATAACTCAAGCCATCTAAAAGTTGAGCTCAACCCACTTAATCCAAAAAACCTTATTTTTAAATTTTTACATAAAAACACATAGAAAACAATTTACGAACTTCAATAAATTCATATTTACTCTCGAACCAATCTTTAAAGTCAAAGAAACTAAAAAATCACTCTAATTCAAAAGCAAATTCCAAGCTTTGATCTATTTTTTTTAATAAGATAAAGGGTAAAAAAAAAATCTTAATGGAATTCTTTTCATCAAATGTAATGCACTAACATTAAGACTGTTTTTTTTTTTACTGAAATATGGTTAATTAACAATTTTCTCTTTATTTTTCTAATTTTTATTGACTTTCTCTTTTCTCTCCAATATTTAGAGACTAAAATGTGAAAAAAATAAACATTTTAAATTAAAATATAAAATAATAAAAATAAAAATATCAAAAAAGAATTCATCATATAATATGTGGACAAAGTACACTTTTTTTAAAGGGTTATAGAAAATACATGGTATTTTTTATTATCAGTTGGGTATTTTTTATTATCAGTGGGTACCTTTTTTTTTTAATTGTGTTTTTATTCTACAAATTCAAACTTTTTTCTCATCAAATCAACCTCAATTCAAGTACGGAGACATGATAGAAATCTTTAATTCTCAAGATTATGTAAATATAAGAAATTATCAATAAAAAAAAACCACCAACACATGGAAGGATGCAATAACAAAAAAAAAAAATCAACAATGCTTTTTCTGGCTTGCCTCTCGCTGCCTCGTACCTTCAATCGCTGGGGGCTTATCTTCTCAATGACGAGGCCTCGAAACAGAGGTTACTCTTTCACCCCGGGTTGAGTCAATGCTTTCTTCCTGGAGCATCGATGGAATGCAGCGTAGTCGCGACCATTTCGAAACGTAGCCATGAGAAGTCGAAACCACAGAAGAAGAACTACTCTATTCAAGTTTAATGATCCAAATAAAGAGTACTATTAAAATCAACAATGCTTTGTGATGAGAGAAATAAATAGAACTAGCTAGGCGCTACAATAAAACACCAAGTAGATTTAATTTTAATTTAATGAACACCTAGTAGATTTAATTTTAATTTTAATTTTAATTTAATGAACATTTATCGGGGGGAACTGGTAGACGCTAAATAATACCTCACCAGCACCATTGCGTCCTCATAGATGTTTTCCGGAGCTTGAGAAGAATCTGATCTCATCTATAAGCCTTGGCGTTGCTTCTTGAAATAATTGAGTGCATTATTTCGTACCAAATCCCATGCCTTGTTAGTGCCATATTAGGCAACATTTTAGCCCTCCAATGTGGCAAGAAAACACTGTCAGTATGCACTTCAAATTCCCCATTTGCATTTATTTTATTGAATATCTCAAATGCTAGAGAGCAGTTGACTGAACCATGATCATTGGCAGCAAAGTAAACGTGAAGATTGCCTCCATGTGCATCAAGGTGGGGCTTCCTATCTGGTGGAACAGTAAACAAATGAATTTCATAAACCCTAGCAGCAAGAGCACGGTACATATAGAGTGGAAGCATGGCGTTTCATACCACCACGGCCTCCACCAATTGGCCATGTAGTACTAGAGAAAGTGCAAGTCTGAGCTTCTCAAATGTCGGTCCAAAGCAAAGCTTGTTCCATGCAAATTTAGCATCTCTGAGGTCACCATTAAATTAGTTTTGCTCTAAAGCATGGTTCTTGTATATATCTATGCATAGAATGCAAAGAAAACATGAGCTACAGAGAAGGTTTAAAGTGAGAATGGTTGAATATCTGGCAGCCAAGAGATTAGATGATGAAGATGTCTTAATAACAAGCTTGGTGTTTCAACCCAATTGCTAGAAGAATGAATGGATACTTGATTTGAATTTACCATAAAGCATTAACACTCAAGACTTTTTATTTCATATTAGGATAGGTTTGAATACCGTCACTGATATTTAATGCTTGCCAACATTGATTCCGGATATATCTCCTCGAGTTTGTGCAACTTTATGTAGCTGCCCATGGCCGCCTGGAGATTTTGTCAACTCTTTGCCACTGCGAAAATTTGGCTTAAGGTCTCTTTTTGAGGGACTCTAGCTTCCCACCTTATTTTATATGTTACACAATCATGTTGTCCATTAGTTTGTAATCGGATATGGGATAAACATGGTAAAATTTGAATAAAATTAACAAAAATATAATAGAGGTTAGTGTTTTCACTAAATACCATGCATGCTCATATAAAATATTATTGATTGGAATAGTATAGTGATTATTTTCTGAACAAAAAAAAATTATGGCTTAGTTATTTGGAATAATATAGTTTTTTTCAATGTCCATTAGTTATAATTAAATTGAAAGAGTCAACTTAGTATTTTTATATTTTTAAAATATAGAAAAATAAATTACTCTTAAAAAATTTATTTAACTCATAGATAAAGATATTTTTAAATTTTAACTTTTTAAAATACAGTAAAGTGGTTAAATAACATTTGGAAGCAAAAAATTTTAAACCAACTTCTTAGGACTTTTTCATATTTTTATCTTGAATTTTTAATTATAATAAATTTAACTCAAGATAAATTCAATATTTTAATAAACATAAAATATTATTTAAAAACTAATATGATTGGCTCATGCATATGGGATATAGCACACTCTTAGGGAGGCACGGGTGGCCAAAAAACCTCTATTTTGACATTAATGGTTATTTTTTTATTTTCTTTATTTTACATCTTCCCTTTAATTTATGTGTTTGATATTTTAATTTTTTTAAATAACTTTTTAATAAGTTTTTCTTTTAAATTTTGTTCATGTTCTTTTAATTATTAATTATTTTATTTTAAATAATTTATAAAATTAAAAGTATTTTTTTCAATTTCATCATCCTTTTTTTTCATTTATTAGATTTAATCCCCCACTTTTTTTAATACTTTTTTTTTTTATTTGAGATCATTTTTTTATTATTTACAATTTCATCCTCCTTCATATTTGTTTTATCAAATTTAATCATCATTTTTTTGGTATGTTTTTACTTTGGTAGATTTTTTAAATTAATATTTTTTTTCTAATTTCACTATGAAATATTAAATTTGTTTGAAATTGAGCTTATTGATTAATGTCTAATCTATAATTTCATGAGTTGTGAGTTTAGAAGATTATCCTGGATTTGCTTGATTTTTTTTTCTTTTTTTAAGTTTATGTTTTTATGGTTTAACATTAATTTAATTAAAGGCAGAGATCCAATAATTTTTCTCTTTCTATTTTTTTTACTAATTTTGAAAGTAACTCAAGTTATTTCGGGTCTTTTTATTTATCATTCTTTATTAAGTCTAGATTTTTAAAAAGAAATTTTATTTTTGAATTAAATTAAATAATTAAATATAAATATGAGATGTTACATTACAATATCATTTTTGATTTACTTTCGAAGTTATTATTCTGATGGCGCATGTATCTTTTTTCGTTATCATTGTGCAGCTTTTTATAGTGGTGTTAGAACCTTCTTGAAGACCTCTTTCTAATTGTAAGACGGTGTTCACGATATAGCAACAAAGAGTCTCCTATCGACTTTTCATTCTTCTTCTTCCTAGTATAATGTTGGTTGTTTATATTGATGTTTGATAATGGAATTTTATGATTTTATTTAATTTATTTTTAACACGGTCACCATGGTATCATGATTGAGTCAAAAACAAATTCATCTTAACCAAGGTGGGCTCGGATTGAGTTTTTGCAACCATTTTTCAATTATTTTTTTAATTTTCATCCTTTAATATTTTATTTTCTAGAATTGAGTTTTGAGTTTTTTCTTTTGATTTTTTTGTGGAATTATCATGCTATCATTTGATTTATTAATAACTAATTTAAGAATTTGTTTTCTACATTTCTTTTTATTATATTATCTCAATCTTCTACTTATAGCCATGAATTTTATGAGTTAACTTGATTTAATTGAGATTTTTTGTTTTTTTTTTCAACATTTAATTGTTTGATAATTTGAATAAGATAAGGTCAAGTTCTTTAGTGTTTTTTTAGTGTTTTTTTTATTTGCTTATTTATTATTGTTTTATATTTTAATTATATTATTTAAATTATAAATTAAACCAATGACTCGGGTTTCAAATTTTGTTTTTAGCATTCTTCTTTTACATTAAAAATATTTTTGTTTGGTTCACGGTGAAACACATAATACAATTCTAGTAAATCCTAAATTCTAACCTAGTGTCAATTTTTTAAATTTGAATTTGTTTAAGTTTTAAGAATAATACATTTATGAGATATAATATTAATATTAATTTTGGAACAAATTATTATCGAACAGGATTGAGGTAGATCCATATTTGATCTATTCAATGAACGGGATAATAAATTCAAATCATAATCAAGCTCAAGTCATGAAAATTCTATACTAGGTTCATTTAATTATATTAGAGATCCATTGAATTTGGGTTGAGATCTGATTCATTGATAGGACTAGGTGGCATGCTTGGAACAAAGCGAGGTGGAGATTTTAATACATGTGTGGAATTCTTTGGTTTTGGTGTGGGCATTAACCATTGGTACTGGAAACGTTATGCATATGGTAACACTATGCGCACTTGCCCGGTTTATCTTCTCATATTTTGTTGTAGATTTACTGTTTTTTTTTTCATTTTAGTCATCAAGCTTTTATTTCACATGATTACATTCTTTTTAACACAATTAAAGAACAACTGAATTAAATTTGTTGATTATGAACAAAATTAAAATACGAGGGACCAAAGTGAAAAAAAAACACCACAAATAAGAGATGCTTTCAGATTTATCATAAAAAATTGCTTAACTCCTTAAACTTTACAATTATACTTATTTGATCCTCAAAAAAATTTTCAATTCAATTTTGATATGAAAGTTTATTTTTCTTATATCTTAGTTCATTGTTTGAGAGAAAAAAGAAAAAGATATTGAATTTTAATAACAAAGAGAGAAAATAAGTGTTTGGGCTCTTTTCTATGTGTTTTTGAATAAAAACAAACATAAATATTATTTTTTAAAAATATTGAATCAACTGACATGTAGTCCACCCCAATTTAATTTAAAAAAATAAAACCCTTGTATAATTCTACCTTTGCAAACCAATATACAAGTCCTTTATAAAAGAGTTGGGTGTTGACCTAGCTTTTTTTTCTTTTTTAAACGAATTCTTTGAAGAAAATCATGCTTTTTAAATAATTTTTTAATTTATATTGAAATTAATGTCCCTTCTCTCTAATTTTTTATTTAACCTTTTTTAAATAGTGGTTATTTTTTTATTATTTTGAATGTATTTAATTTTTGAATAAACTATTCTAATTCATCTATAATTGTTTTTAATCTTTATGTAATTGAACTTTATTTTTAAAGCTGAAGAATATTTATTTTTGGATAGTATTTCTAATAAATGCATCCTTACAATATGTATTTTTTCCCTTTGATTTTATTCAATCAATCTTGTGTGTGTATTTTTACTATTATTTCATTAAATACAAAATTAATTTTAATATAAATAGTTATTGAATACAATCGAATGAATAAATTATTTTACAAGATCAAATATATTGATCTACATCCTTTTCTTAACTTTTCTAGATATATATTTAGTTATTGATAATGAATTGTTATCATGGTTATTGACATAAATGATTCTTAATTTATATAATTAGATACATGCATAAGTTTTTTGATGTACACTTGATATTATTTATATGAAAAAACATGTTACAAAAGCATGCATATTCATTTTTTTTTGTTGAAAAAATATATTTGGCCTGTGGCGAAGCACAGGTAAACTTGTTAGGTTCTTGAATATTATACACGTGATGAAAAAAATAAAACAAAACATTTTAGTTATTCCAAGAATCTCATATCTAAAGTTGTTTATGGATTTTATATATATATATATATATATATATATATATATATATATATATATATATTTAAAAATCTAATATTTTTTTATTTTGAATAATTTTTTAAAGGCTGGGTTGTAACAAACCACAAGTTATCTAATTGTTTGACTTCTAACAATAATCCATACAAATCACTAGTGAGAAATCTCCTACATTTTTATTTAGGAGAGAGGAAATCTTATGCCTAGAGTGTTAGATCTCTATTTTGTGACTTATGTAATTTTTTATATAACAGGTAACAACTTCACAATAAGAGGTATAGCTTATTATTTATAGATAAATTGGCAAACTTTCAATTTCTCCCTAAATAATATTCATATATTAATTCTGAATAATTTTAGAAATTAAGTTAATGAAATCCTTACTTAATTTTTCTATATCTAGAAATATAGTCCATGTATTAATTATATTTTAGTCCTTAATTTCTAAAATATATTTTAATCAAGTTATACTTAATTAAATCATCATAATTTAATTTTTAACTAATGGTTCTTAATATATGTGACTCATTAGGTTCCTAATATGTTGGCCCAAATATAAATTATAATTATAATTAAATAGAATTTTTTAAAAATAATTTACCATCAATTCAACATTTAATTAATGTATATTTGAAAATTAGGTGCATCATTTAATAACATGTCATAATCCTCCAAATATTAAAAAAGATATTGGTGGTTTAATTTAACCTTTCAATGATAGGTTTCTTGTTGTAATTAATATTATTTCATCAATAGTTTTTTTATTTAACATTAAAGTATAAAGTACGTGTTTCCATGTTAAATTATGTATGTTCTCTATATAATAATTATTGATCGTGTGAATAAGATTTGAAAATTTTATCAAATCTTATTCCACCTAAACTAATGATTTCTTAGTCAATACTATTTGAGAACATATGAAATATTTTTTATAATTCACCTAGAATAATAAATCCTCTCTTGATCACACAAGTGCTTTCATATAGTTCATATGACATCCAATATCTACATCTTCTTTACCTGGATTAAAATAACATATAATAGGATCAAAGTATAACATTGTTTATATAAGATAACTTAGTGGTCAAGTCAAAGGATCATTTACACAACTGTCACATGAGCCTTTTTATAGACATAGTTAATCTCTCCATATATAATTCTCATGTGGGTTAGTTCAGTATACATGTCTTATGATAAATACCTACATATTTTCTCTATATATTTTTATTTTTTAAAATTATTTTTAACATCAACATATCAAAACAATTTAAAAATACCTTAAAACAATTAATTTAAAGTAAAAAAAATAAAAAATATATTTTTAAAACATAAAAAAAAATAAACTCTTCCATATTGTTTCTCTCTAGCATCTATCATGATCAATTTTTATGAAAATCACAATTGATGTACTATCTCTTTTCTCACTTGTCTATTAATCTTAGAATTCAATTAAATATACTCTCCAACATAAGTTAAATTTTCTTCAAGTTGTTGGTCGTTTTTAGGTTGTGTTTAGCTTTCTTGGAGAAAACACCTTCCCTTTCGTCTTATATTTTTGTCAATTCATCATCGAAGATGATTAGTACTTAAAAGTGCATTTTTATCATGATTTTATATCATCATTTTACACTTGAAGTATCAATAACTTCTTAACTAAAACATGCTTTATAATAATATGTCTAATAATATAAGATACCTTTAATTTGTGGTAAATGTTCATTTTAAATGCAGGCCTATCACATAAATGAAAGGATTGATTGATGACTTTAAAAACTTAAATTGCAAGGATAAAGAGATGACCAAACTTAGAAAAGAGATGTCGGTGCAATCCAAACCAGAACATTGTTCGGTAATTGAGTCATATCTGGAGCTATAAATCTCAGATTTAGGTCCCCTTTATATGGATGGAAAGGTAAGACATAGCCCTACAACTTTCATATGGAGCCCAAGATCTAAAAAGGTCATTTTCAAGTTCAAATTGTAGCAACAACAAAGAAGCCCGAATTTGTCCTCCAGCCCGAGCACTGTTCAGTATTTTAGCCATATCTGGAGTTCTAGAAGTCCAAATGAGCTGAATTGTTTACACAAGATAGCTGAGACAATTGCCTACAACATGTTTTCAAGTGGCTCCAATTTTGACGTTATCAATGATGTTTTGGGTAGACAAAAGAAGATAAGGATTGTCACTAAGTCAAGAGTTGGTCACCCACTTATCAATTAGTCATCAAATCAATAGTTTTCAATTTTGGCCTTTAAAAGGACGCATTTGCTATGCATTTAGGCATCTTGGTGTCCAGATCAAGATCATGCTCTTCCTTTCTCTCTTTGTATTTTTTGTAATGTTTATGCTTTGCTTTCATTTCCTTTCCTTTGCTTAGTTAACTTTTATGTTCTTATTTTGTTTATCTATTTTTCTTTCTTTCATTATGTCTAGCTAAGTTTATTATGTCAAGGTGAAAAGGTTACACTAATGGTGTAAGAATAAGTATAATGTAAACTTAATATGGACTTTAATGTTTGATACTAACATGTTTTGTATTTGTTATCTTGTTCACTCTTTAATACTTTGCTTGTTAAATAACTAATCTTGATTTATGTTGTATAACACTTGGTACAACAAATGCTTAGCACTTTCATAGGTCATACTGTATGGTATAACCGACACCTGAGCTATGAAAGGAACTTGATTTGTTGTTAACATAAGTTATAATCATGAATGCTTGACGAGATTTACAAGTAACATTAATCGAATACGATGACTAATGTAATCATTTTTGACACGACTAAAAGGTTGATGTCTTCTCCCAAGTGCAGGAGTGTCGAAGTAATAAATAACCCGGCAAGACCGGAGTCGAACCACAGGGAGGTTAATTGTACAAATTATAGACAACAATTATAAACAACAATAATAGCAATAATAACAACAACAATAACAACAACAACAACAACAACAACAACAACTATAATAATAATAATAATAATAATAATAATAATAATAATAATAATAATAATAATAATAATAATAATAATAATAGTAGTAGTAGTAGTAGTAGTAGTAGTAGTAATAAAGAAAGAGAAGAAGAAGAAGATGATGATAACTTGGAGATGGAAAATTAATGTAACGATTAAACAATAATAATAACAAATGTCAAGGTTAGAGGTTCCATGACACGACTAAAAGGTTGATGTCTTCTCCCAAGTGCAGGAGTGTCGAAGTAATAAATAACCCGGCAAGACCGGGGTCGAACCACATGGAGGTTAATTGTACAAATTATAAACAACAACAATAACAACAACAACAACAACAACAACAACAACAAGAATAATAATAATAATAATAATAATAATAATAATAATAATAATAGTAATACTAATAATAATAATAGTAGTAGTAGTAATAATAATAATAAAGAAAGAGAAGAAGAAGAAGATGATGATAACTTGGAAATGGATAATTAATGTAAGGATTAAACAATAATAATAACAAATGTCAAGGTTAGAGGTTCCACTAATGGTATATCAAACAAGTATAGTATAAACTCTTATTATTGAATTGGAAACCACACACAAAGGAGGTTCCAATCAGATTATATATTGTTAACATGATTACATGAGTCATCTTATTCAATTAATGCTAATACTTGTAAATCTCGTCAAGCATTCATGATTATAACTTATGTTAACAACAAATCAAGTTTCTTTCATAGCTCAAGTGTCGGTTATACCATACATTATGGGCTATGAAAGTGCCAAGCATTTGTTGTACCAAGTGTTATACAACATAAATCAAGATTAGTCATTTAACAAGCAAAGTATTAAAGAGTGAACAAGATAACAAA
The DNA here is from genome assembly GCA_026413675.1 of Populus pruinosa. Lineage (NCBI taxonomy): Eukaryota > Viridiplantae > Streptophyta > Magnoliopsida > Malpighiales > Salicaceae > Populus > Populus pruinosa. Next base: position 46,493,629 of record CM048592.1, read on the forward strand.
TATAAAACATGTTAGTATCAAACATTAAAGTCCATATTAAGTTTACATTATACTTATTCTCACACCATTAGTGTAACCTTTTCACCTTGACATAATTAACTTAGCTAGACATAATGAAAGAAAGAAAAATAGATAAACAAAATAACAACATAAAAGTTAACTAAGTAAAGGAAAGGAAATGAAAGGCATAAACTTAATATTAATGAAAACAAAGCATAAATATTACAAAGAATACAAAGAGAGAAAGGAAGAGCATGATCTTGATCTGGAAACCAAGATGCCTAAATGCATGGCAAATGCCTCCTTTTATAGGCCAAAATTGGGAACTATTGATTTGATGACTAATTGATAAGTGGGTGGCCAACTTTTGACTTGGTGACAATCCTTATCTTCTCTTGTCTGCCCAAAACGTCATTGATAACGTCAAAACTGGAGCCAGGTGCAAACATGAAAGTTGTAGGCAATTGTCTCAGCTTTCTTGTGTAAACAATTCAGCTCATTTGGACTTCTAGAACTCCAGATATGGCCAAAATACCGAACAGTGCTCGGGCTGGAAGACAGATTCGGGCTTCTTTGTTGTTGCTACAATTTGGACTTGATAATGGCCTTTTAAGATCTTGGGCTTCATATGAAAGTTGTAGGCCTATGTCTTACCTTTCCATCCATATAAATTGGACCTAAATCTAAGATCTGTAGCTCTAGATATGGCCCAATTACCGAACAGTGTTCCGGTTTGGATTGTACCGACATCTCTTCTCTAAGTTAGACCATCTCTTTATCCATGCAATTTAAGTTCTTCAAGTCATCAATCAATCCTTTCATTTATGTGATAGACCTGCATTAAAAATAGACATTTACCACAAATTATAGGTATCTTATATTATTAGATACATTATTATAAAACATATTTTAGTTAAGGAGTTATTGATACTTCAAGTGCAAAATGATGATATAAAACCATGATAAAAATGCACTTTTAAGTACTAATCATTCCACTAATGGTATATCAAACAAGTATAGTATAAACTCTTATTATTGAATTGGAAACCACACACAAAGGAGGTTCCAATCAGATTATATATTGTCAACATGATTACATTAGTCATCTTATTCAATTAATGCTAATACTTGTAAATCTCGTCAAACATTCATGATTATAACTTATGTTAACAACAAATCAAGTTACTTTCATAGCTCAGGTGTCAGTTATACCATACATTATGGGCTATGAAAGTGCCAAGCATTTGTTGTACCAAGTCTTATACAACATAAATCAAGATTAGTCATTTAACAAGCAAAGTATTAAAGAGCGAACAAGATAACAAATATAAAACATGTTAGTATCAAACATTAAAGTCCATATTAAGTTTACATTATACTTATTCTCACACCATTAGTGTAACCTTTTCACCTTGACATAATTAACTTAGCTAGACATAATGAAAGAAAGCAAAATAGATAAACAAAATAAGAACATAAAAGTTAACTAAGTAAAGAAAAGGAAATGAAAGGCATAAACTTGATATTAATGAAAGCAAAGCATAAATATTACAAAGAATACAAAAAGAGAAAGGAAGAGCATGATCTTGATCTGAAAACCAAGATGCCTAAATGCATGGCAAATGCCTCCTTTTATAGGCCAAAATTGGGAACTATTGATTTGATGACTAATTGCTAAGTGGGTGGCCAACTTTTGACTTGGTGACAATCCTTATCTTCTCTTGTCTGCCCAAAACGTCATTGATAACGTCAAAATTGGAGCCAGTTGTAAACATAAAAGTTGTAGGCAATTGTCTCAGCTTTCTTGTGTAAATAATTCAGCTCATTTGGACTTCTAGAACTCCATATATGGCCAAAATACCGAAGAGTGCTCGGGCTGGAAGACAGATTCGGGCTTCTTTGTTGTTGCTACAATTTGGACTTGAAAATGGCCTTTTTAGATCTTGGGCTCCATATAAAAGTTGTAGGCCTATGTCTTACCTTTCCATCCATATAAATTGGACCTAAATCTGAGATCTGTAGCTGCAGATATGACCCAATTACCGAACAGTGTTCCAGTTTGGATTGCACCGACATCTCTTATCTAAGTTTGACCATCTCTTTATCCTTGCAATTTAAGTTCTTCAAGTCATCAATCAATCCTTTCATTTATGTGATAGGCCTGCATTAAAAATAGATATTTACCACAAATTATAGGTATCTTATATTATTAGATACATTATTATTAAACATATTTTAGTTAAGGAGTTATTGATACTTCAAGTGCAAAATGATGATATAAAACCATGATAAAAATGCACTTTTAAGTACTAATCACACCCCTCAACCAGCTTATTACTAGTCCCTAGTAATCAAAGCGTTAAAACAATTTGCAAATTTCACAAAGCAAGGTATTCATCATTTAACTTCCATTAATCTATCCAGATAAACAAACTCTCATTAAATTTATATATCTGCTCAATACCTCTGAACAAGATATTAATAAATCTTTCTTTTGTGCTCAATGTATCAACACATAATTATAGGGCTTTTCTTGGAAGAAAACAAAATTTTTATCCTAATGTTTAAGGTTAACTTCCTTGGGTTGGGATTATTATTTTTGTCTTTTTTTTTCTTTTTCTTTTTTTAAAAAAAATCTATATACATATAATTTAAAAACATCATGCATCTTTAACCCATGTAACGAGCTTTCAGCTAATGACTCCCAGACCAGTTGGTCTTAGGGCATTAGGTGTTAAGACACCCCAACGAGCTTAGTAACTCGGGTCGCAGATACTGATATGTAGATAGTGCAATGTTTGATTCCCTTAAGCTTTTCTCCTCAACCCATGTAACAAGCGTTGGGCCAATAGCTCCCAAGTCAGTTGACTTTAGGGTATTAGGTGTTAAAACACCCCTTCGGGCTTAATTGCTTAGGTTAGGGAGGCTACGAAACCAAACTTATCTACATTTTTATTATCATCATTTTTTTTATTTTTTTTATTTTTTTTCATGTTTTTCTTTTTTTTTAATTATATACAATCCCTTTCCCTTAGTTGTTACCTTTAACAAAAGAACATAAATAATGTAATAATCCAATATGCAACCCACAATCATATGTTAAAGTGTGTGTGTGTAAATTAAGGTTTAAGAATACATGTTAAATAAGTATATGAGCAGAATTAAGTGGTAACAATACGAGAGTTTGTAAACCTGAATATTTCAGGAAGTATTATAATAGACCTTGTTAAGAATGGTTACTAAGATGCGTCTCAAGAGTCACTTTAACAAAAGAACTCCTTTACTCTGCCATCCTAGTAACAACAATTATGCACATGCTTTATGAAATGAAAAACAATTTTTTTTTTTATCAACTACTACCCTCTCCCCCCAACCAAAACGAGACATTGTCCTCAATGTTCTAAGGTAGAAAGATAGAGTATAGAAGATATCACCTGAAATAACGAACACTGATAAAACCTGAAACACACTGAAACAAAAATAAAAAATAACAAAACACAATAATAAAACCAAAATACAAAAAAAATCACAAATGAAGGCTCAAATCCAATCTAAGCTTTTTACGGCTTCCCGTAGATGACCAATTTATGAGACTCATGGAAGGATCAATCACAGGAATGAAAGATTGTAGTTGGTCAATCAATTGTTCAGCAGTAGTAGCAGAGATTATGATTTGTCGTGCAGAAGATGTTAGAAATTCCTGTTCCACAGCATGATCAAGAAAAGACAACAACTTATCATAATAACCATTAACATTTAACAAACCAATGGGTTTATGGTGAATGTGCAATTAAGCCCAAGAGGAAATATGAAAGATCTCTTCCAATGTGCCTAGACCACCTGGTAAAGCAATGAAAGCATCAGCATGGTTAAACATTGCATTCATTCGAGCCGACATTGTGGAGACCTGAAGTTCCTCTCCAATTGTTTTTCCAATGATGTCCCCTTGTGCCAAAGCTTCAGGGACGATTCCTAAAACTTGACTACCTCCTAAAAATACAGCTATTGAAACACCTCCCATTAACCCAAGACTGCCTCCCCCATACACTAAATGAATCTTTCTCTCAGCTAGCACCTGACCAAGATGATTTGCTGATTCTAAAAACTCCTTTTCTTTCCCAGGACTAGATCCATCAAAAACACAAATATTTCTTATTTGATGACTTGAGGAACTTGCCATTTCTACACACTTCTGTATTTGTTGAATGTATGGGTTGAGTAGAAATGGAAGGAAGGAAAAGAGGGTTTTATAGATGAGAAATTAGAAAGGCAATCATAACATCTATATGTAGGCCAGCTAGAGTCTCACACACACTCTCTCTCTTTTTATTTATTTATTTATTTATTTATTTACTTTTGAAAAAAAACATGTGTATGTACAGGTAGTTGTGATTGTGGCTCACATCTTCCCTTGGTTTTACGTCCAAGAACGACTTAAACGCCCTCTATGGGTCGGGGATAGGCTTCCCATCCAGTTTTCTTAAAAACTGGCAAACAGGGTCTTTTTTAGTCAGATTCCCAAGACTAAGTCGATCATGTTCTTTATGAAATAGTGGCCATAAATCATGAATTGCACGATGCACATCTCCACTAGGATGCGTCTCAAGAGTCAATAGAAGATTATCTAAAGACTCCTTACTCAGGCCATCCTTAATGAATTGTATTTTATCTTCACGGTTTATAGATACCATTCCTAAAGAACGACATTGTGTATTACAAGTCCATCTAGCACATCGATGACAGACATCCAGTCGTTTTGCACGACGCTTCTTTGCAAAAGTGCTTTTACCTGTTCCAGGCATGTGTGAAATGAAGTTAGAGGACTCACCTGATAATCGGACCTTTGCTTCAATCAACCAGCGAATATCTTCAGGAATTCCATGATTCATTAACAATCTCAATCTTGCACATCTAGCATGGTAAATTTTTGTAATCGCATTCTGAGGCAGAGCGGGAAAATACTTTTTCAATTTTTCAAGATTAGTGTCCATTTTCAAATGAGAATTGGAAGAGAGATTCAAAGAATTGCACAGATATATACATAAATATCAGTAATTGTGGGAAACTGAAAGAACCGACTTAAGTCACGGAGTACCGTTATCCGCCATTTGACCGGGGTGAGAGAAACTTGCAAAAATCACTCAAAAAGAAACACAAAAACAATGTGAGAGAAAAAAAAAATCAACCTTTATCTACAAGATTATTCCAACCAGTTGATTCATTTTCAGTAAGAAAATTATCAAAGTAAGCTTTCAAACGATGTCCATTTTCCTTAAAATCATTGTCATTCATTGAATTCTCAATATCACAGGCCCCATAAGGATTGGTCCATCTTAATCTTAGCTCTTTAGGGAATGCATAGAGTTGAGAATCATAAAACAAAACTTTTTGACTAGTGTCAATTTTTTGACAATTTTCACAAGTTTTGCATAATGCATGTGTGTCCTTGAACATGGTGGGCCAATAAAATCCATTTTGAAAGATTTTTGCAGCTGTCTTTTTTGACGAGAAATAACTTCTGCATGCTTCAGAATGACAAAGTTTAATGACACTACTTACCTCATTGTCGGGAATGAATCTTTGAAATATTTGATCAGGACAATATTTGAATAAGTTAGGGTCATCACAATAAAAATTCTTCACTTCGTTCAAAAAATTTTCTTTGTCTTGGGTACTCCAATCAGCTAGCAAATCTCCTAAAGAAAGAGAATTGATATTTTTATCATACCAAGGCATTGGACTAAGAGAAAGTAAGGATTCGTTAGGAAAGTAATCATCGATTGATGTGATGTCAGATGTCGAATTTGTTGTCACTGTTGACAAAAGATTCGCATCAACATTTTCGGTGCTTGTTTCATTCGTGATTTCTTCCTCAGAATAAACCATTTGCAAATCTTCAGTTTCATCCAATTCATTTTTACTTAAAGTAGATTCAAGTTGATCATAAACTAATTCCTCAATATGATCTACTTCTTATAAATCATTATCATCTCCAGGTTGCTTGCAAATGTTGAAAATATTCATCTCCAATGTCATGTTTCCAAATGATAGCTTCATCAGTCCATTCCTACAATTAATCAATGTATTAGAAGTTGCAAGAAATGGACGTCCTAAAATAACAGGAAATGAATTACATGCTTCAACAGGTTCTGTGTCCAAGACAATAAAATCCACAGGATAAATGAATTTATCGACTTGTACTAACACATCTTCAATTATTCCTCTAGGCACTTTTACAGATCTATCGGCAAGTAAAAGAGATATAGAAGTTGGTTTTAACTCACCTAGATTGAGACTCTAAAAAACTGAATATGGAAGTAAATTCACACTAGCACCAAGATCAAGTAAGGCTCTTTCAATTTTATGGTCTCCAATAAAGCAAGAAATTATAGGACAACCAGGGTCTTTATATTTCAAAGCATTATTGTTTTGAAGAATAGCACTTACTTGTTCGGCTAGAAAGGCTTTCTTTTTCACATTCAGTTTCCTCTTCACAGTGCATAGATCTTTCAAAAATTTAGCATAGGAAGGAACCTGTTTAATAGCATCCAGCAAAGGTATATTGATCCTTACCTGTTTGAAAATTTCATAAATTTCAGAATTGTGATTGACTTTCCTTTGTTTGGTCATGGCTTGAGGAAATGGAAGTGCTGGTGGTGAATCAGTCGTTTCTTTGTAATTTTCAGATTCAACCCCTTCCTTACCCTCAGAGATTGACTCATCATCTTTCTCATAAGGTTCAAGAGAGGGTTTTTCAATAACCTTACCACTGCGTAGAGTAGTGACTGATTTGAGTTGATCCATGTGTTGACTTCCGGAACTACTTGCATCTGCATTGTATTGCCCCTTGGGATTTTACTGTGGTTGAGATGGAAACTTACCTTTCTCTTGGAAACTGAGAGCAGATGTTAATTTAGCAAGAGTATCTTTAAAATCTGTCATGTTTTGAGCAAGTTGAGTATTGATTGTCTCTTGCTTTTCAATGAATACATGCAATGTTTCCTCAAGATTTCTTCTAAGATGTGGAGCATAAGGAGGTGCATATCCATGAGAATTTTGGAAATTGTGGGGTGCTTAAAATGGTGGTTGTGAAGTTTGTGCATTGTTGTTCTCACTCTTCCAACTAAAATTTGGGTGATTTCTCCAACCAGGGTTGTATGTTTGGGAGTATGGGTTGTGGTTGGCCCTTTGAAAACTGTTTAAAGCATGGGCTTGTTCATGGAGACATTCCTTAAAAGAAGGCAAGGTTGGACAATCATTGGTTGAGTATTCATTTATTTCACAGATTTGACACACAATGTTTTCAACAGATTTTAATTGACCACTATTTTTCAATTCCAGTGCCTCGACTTTTCTAGCTAAAGATGCAAACTTGGCTTGAAGGTCATGATCTTCCCTAAGGTTGTACATACCTCCACTAGATGTATGAGGTTGAGTTTTACTCGGTCCCTCATAAGTACCCGCGGTGTCCCAATTTTGAGCATTTTCAGCTAACAAGTCTAAGTACTCCATTGCTTCATCAGGGTCTTTATCTTCAAAAATTCCATTGCACATCAATTCAACCATTTGCCTATCTTTAGGTGTTAACCCTTCATAGAAATGTGAAACCAATCTCCATGTTTCAAAACCATGATGAGGGCAAGTACTAAGCAAGTCTCGATACCTATCCCAACATTTGTAAAATGTTTCTCCTGGTTTTTGAGTGAAAGTGGTGATTTGTCTCTTGAAAGAGTTTGTTCTATGAGATGGGAAAAACTTCTTTAAAAACTGTTGTTGCATTTCATCCCAAGCACGAATGGATCCTGGTATCAAATTTTGTAGCCATGTTTTAACTTTATCTTTTAATGAAAAAGGAAAAAGCTTTAATCTAATGGTGTTCATGCTACAATTTAAATTATTATATGTGTTGCAGACCTCCTCAAATTCCCTTAAATGCAAGTATGGTTTTCCAATTCTAAGCCATGAAAAGAAGGTAAAAGTTGAATAATACCTGGCTTAAAATTAAAATGAGATGCATCAGGAGGAAAAACTATGCATGATAGTGCACTTGTTCTTGTGGGATTCATGTGGTCTCTAAGTGTTCTGACACGGTTATTCTCATTATTCTCATTTTGAAGTGATTGATTATCTTCTTCGGCCATATTTTCTGAAAATAATGAGGATACCCTACAAAGTCTACCACTTGATGTACGTGACCACACTCTCATGCACGTGTAGAAATAGAATAAAAGAAAACAGAAAACAAAAGAAGAAGAAACAAGAGAAAAGAAATAAAGTTATATACAAGAAAAGTGAAAAGAGAAAATAAAATAAATATTATAATTTATACAAGAACTTACCTCCCCGGCAACGGCGCCAAAAACTTGACACGACTAAAAGGTTGATGTCTTCTCCCAAGTGCAGGAGTGTCGAAGTAATAAATAACCCGGCAAGACCGGAGTCGAACCACAGGGAGGTTAATTGTACAAATTATAGACAACAATTATAAACAACAATAATAGCAATAATAACAACAACAATAACAATAACAACAACAACAACAACTATAATAATAATAATAATAATAATAATAATAATAATAATAATAATAATAATAGTAGTAGTAGTAGTAATAAAGAAAGAGAAGAAGAAGAAGATGATGATAACTTGGAGATGGAAAATTAATGTAATGATTAAACAATAATAATAACAACTGTCAAGGTTAGAGGTTCCACTAATGATATATCAAACAAGTATAGTATAAACTCTTATTATTGAATTGGAAACCACACACAAAGGAGGTTCCAATCAGATTATATATTGTCAACATGATTACATTAGTCATCTTATTCAATTAATGCTAATACTTGTAAATCTCGTCAAGCATTCATGATTATAACTTATGTTAACAACAAATCAAGTTCCTTTCATAGCTCAGGTGTCGGTTATACCATATATTATGGACTATGAAAGTGCCAAGCATTTGTTGTACCAAGTGTTATACAACATAAATCAAGATTAGTCATTTAACAAGCAAAGTATTAAAGAGCGAACAAGATAACAAATATAAAACATGTTAGTATCAAACATTAAAGTCCATATTAAGTTTACATTATACTTATTCTCACACCATTAGTGTAACCTTTTCACCTTGACATAATTAACTTAGCTAGACATAATGAAAGAAAGCAAAATAGATAAACAAAATAAGAACATAAAAGTTAACTAAGTAAAGAAAAGGAAATGAAAGGCATAAACTTGATATTAATGAAAGCAAAGCATAAATATTACAAAGAATACAAAGAGAGAAAGGAGGAGCATGATCTTGATCTGAAAACCAAGATGCCTAAATGCATGGTAAATGCCTCCTTTTATAGGCCAAAATTGGGAACTATTGATTTGATGAATAATTGCTAAGTGGGTGGCCAACTTTTGACTTGATGACAATCCTTATCTTCTCTTGTCTGCCCAAAACGTCATTGATAACGTCAAAATTGGAGCCAGTTGTAAACATGAAAGTTGTAGTCAATTGTCTCAGCTTTCTTGTGTAAAAAATTCAGCTCATTTGGACTTCTAGAACTCTAGATATGGCCAAAATACCGAACAGTGCTCGGGCTGGAAAATAGATTCGGGCTCCTTTGTTGTTGCTACAATTTGGACTTGATAATGGACTTTTTAGATCTTGGGCTCTATATGAAAGTTGTAGGCCTATGTCTTACCTTTCCATCCATATAAATTGGACCTAAATCTGAGATCTGTAGCTCTAGATATGACCCAATTACCGAACAGTGTTCCGGTTTGGATTGCACCGACATCTCTTATCTAAGTTTGACCATCTCTTTATCCTTGCAATTTAAGTTCTTCAAGTCATCAATCAATCCTTTCATTTATGTGATAGGCCTGCATTAAAAATAGATATTTACCACAAATTATAGGTATCTTATATTATTAGATACATTATTATAAAACATATTTTAGTTAAGGAGTTATTGATACTTCAAGTGCAAAATGATGACATAAAACAATGATAAAAATGCACTTTTAAGTACTAATCAATGTTAACAATTTATAATCTGATTGGAACCTCCTTTATGTGTGGTTTTCAATTGAATAATAAGAGTTTATACTATATTTGTTTAACATACCATTACTGGATCCTCTAACCTTGACATTTGTTATTATCATTGTTTAATTGTTACATTTATATTCCATCTCAAAGTTCTCATATTCTTCTTCTTTTTTTTTTTATTATTATTATTGTTATTATTATTACTATTACTACTACTACTACTACTACTACTATTACTATTATTATTATTGCTACTATTATTATTGTTGTTGTTATTGTTACTATTGTTGTTGTTTATAATTTGTATAGTTAACCTCTCTATGGTTTGACCCCGGTCTTGCCGGGTTATTTATTACTTCAACACTCCTACACTTGGGAGAAGACATCAATCTTTTGGTCATGTCAGAAGACTACCCTTTGTGTCATTGACTAGTCCCCTCACTACAAGATTTCACAGTTTTACCGACGAAAAAATTCCATCGGTGTGTGATTAGAAGTTCGTTGGTGATTGTTTTACCATCATCTCCAACGGATTATATCCATCGGGTTACCTTTCGTTGGTGATTCAACATTTCATCACTATATCAATCGGCAAAACAAAAAATCCATTTGTCGATGGTTTTATAGACGAAATTTGTGTGCCAAAAAAAAATTCTTGCTTGAAATATACCGATGGATTTGTATTATGTCGATGATACCGTGATTTTCTAACGGAAACTAACCGTCGGTAAAGCTGTCGGTGAGTGTATGAAATATCAACCAAATATATCCGTCTATAAATTCATCGGTAAGTGTGACAGCTACTATTAAAAGCCGATGGAGTAATTCCATAGGCAAGTCAGTCGGTGAGTGTATGAAATACCAACCGAATGAATTCGTCGGTAAAATCCTTGGTAATGTTTTTTCTAAATTTATTTTTAAAAACTTATTTAGGAAATATAATATAAAACTATATAAATTAATGGTAATACAAACCAATTATGCAAATAAAATTTATATTAAACAAAAAAAAAACAAAGTTGAATAAAATTCATTACAAACTGGAAATGTTTCAAAAAAAATATTAAATGAAGTTTTAAAGTTAAATAATGTTTATTACAAATTAATATAAAGGTGGAGTTAGAGGAGGAGGAGGAGATCCTAGAGGAGGCTAGTGGTTATACGACCAAAAAGGATTAGGCGCACATGTTCCACTATTTGTCATGTTTATAACCATTTCGCAAAGTTGTTCATAAGCCGTTTTTTGTTGTTCTTAAGATACTTTGAGTTGAGCCGTGTGTTGCTGCAAGGCCTCAAAGTCCTTAGATTTGGAGCTCAATATTGATTGGGAGCTCCCAACGGTTAAAACACTACGGGTCGACTGCAAGTTGTCGGCTGTAGTGTTAGAGAGCCCATAAACCCAATTTTTATCGGGTCCACTAGACTAGCCAACCTCCATCTACAAATCCAGATCGAATTTTGGATGGTTCAAAATATCATCCCTGTATATCTCCCTCAACCGATTATTATAGGTCTCCTGAAAAAAAAAAAATAAAAAAGTAGTCGTCATATTCAATTCAATAAACATAATAACTTACAAATTAAAATGGTTGAACAAATATACCATGAAATGTTGAGCAAGGTTATCAACGAACTGTTGCACCCCCTTCTAGCGGTCTTGACTTCACATATGTGTCTCCACAAACAACTCCATCGGGCTCGACTCATGATTAGTACTTAAAAGTGCATTTTTATCATGGTTTTATATTATCATTTTGAACTTGAAGTATCAATAACTTCTTAACTAAAACATGTTTTATAATAATATATCTAATAATATAAGATACCTTTAATTTGTGATCAATATTAATTTTAAATGCAGGTATATCACATAAATGAAAGGATTGATTGATAACTTTAAGAACTTAAATTGCAAGGATAAAGAGATGGCCAAACTTAGAAAAGAGATGTCGGTGCAATAAAAACCGGAACACTGTTTGGTAATTAAGTCATATCTAGAGCTATAGATCTCAGATTTAGGTCCACTTTATATGGATGGAAAGTTAAGACATAGGTCTATAACTTTCATGTGGAGCCTAAGATCAAAAAAGACCATTTTCAAGTCCAAATTGTAGCAACAACAAAGAAGCCCGAATTTGTCCTCCAGCCCGAGCACTGTTTAGTATTTTGGCCATATCTGGAGTTCTAGAAGTCCAAATGAGCTGAAGTTTTTATACAAGATAGCTGAGACAATTTCCTACAACTTTAATATTTTTGACTTTATCAATGATGTTTTGGGCAGACAAGAGAAGATAAGGATTGTCACCAAGTCAAGAGTTGGTCACCCACTTATCAATTAGTCATCAAATCAATAGTTTCCAATTTTGGCCTATAAAAGGATGCATTTGCCATGCATTTAGACATCTTGGTGTCTAGATCAAGATCATGCTCTTCCTTTCTCTCTTTGTATTTTTTGTAATGTTTATACTTTGCTTTCATTAATATAAAGTTTATGCCTTTCATTTCCTTTCCTTTGCTTAGTTAACTTTTATGTTCTTATTTTGTTTATCTATTTTTATTTCTTTCATTATATCTAGCTAAGTCTATTATGTCAAGGTGAAAAGGTTACACTAATGGTGTAAGAATAAGTATAATGTAAACTTAATATGGACTTTAATGTTTGATACTAACATGTTTTGTATTTGTTATCTTGTTCACTCTTTAATACTTTGCTTGTTAAATAACTAATCTTGATTTATGTTGTATAACACTTGGTACAACAAATGCTTAGCACTTTCATAGGTCATACTGTATGGTATAACCGACACCTGAGCTATGAAAGGAACTTGATTTGTTGTTAACATAAGTTATAATCATGAATGCTTGACGAGATTTACAAGTATTAGCATTAATCAAATAGGATGACTAATGTAATCATGTTAACAATCTATAATCTAATTGGAACCTCCTTTATGTGTGGTTTCCAATTGAATAATAAGAGTTTATACTATACTTGTTTGACATACCATTAGTGGATCCTTTAACCTTGATATTTGTTATTATCATTGTTTAATCGTTACATTAATATTCCATCTCAAAATTCTCATCTTCTTCTTCTTCTTCTTCTCTTTCTTTATTATTATTATTATTGTTGTTGTTGTTGTTGTTGTTGTTGTTGTTGTTGTTTTATAATTGTTGTTTATAATTTGTACAGTTAACCTCTCTGTGGTTCGACCCCGATCTTGCCGAGTTATTTATTACTTCGACACTCCTACACTTGTGAGAAGACATCAATCTTTTGGTCTTGTCAGCTCGCGTCCAAGAGATGCAGCCTATAATGAAAAAAAAATATTAACAACAACTGAATTTAACGATATATGTCATTTAAATTAATCTTACCATCCATTTCGCATGTGCAGCAAACGAAACGGAGCCACCAGTGAGCCTTGTCACCCCGTCATGAATTGGTTGATTCTAGTTGCCAGCACCTGATCGTGAGCATCATGTGAATCGCTCAGACGTCATGTGCTAAATATAGTGCGGCCATATATGTTTCGGGATGTATATTGGTTTAAAATCCCTCCAAACCGCAACATCGTTCCAGCCTTGGAAACCCCTATCCCTCGCAGCGTTTTTTGCTTTTTTTTTTATGCTTCATATCAAAAATCACGCAACCAAAAATTACATTTTGAAATAAAAAATTTTGTCTGAAAAAAAATCTTGTATTGTTTTCGATCTTACCTAGTTGCCGCGTGATTTTCCCACACCCTCCTCACAATAGTGTTATGCTCACTATTCCAGTAGAATTTGCACTATGTATAAATTTGCACTATGTATAAATGAACAAGTTTAAATAAAAATAATAATTTATTTACAATTATATTAATAAGATGAAAATTATAAATTAATACCAACCTTAAACCTGTTAAATCATGCATTGATTTGAGGCATCTATTCAGGATGCTTGGATATTTGACTTTATTAAAACAATGAAATCTTCATCGCCGATGATATTACTCGCCCGCTTCAATGTTTGTGAACCTGAAAATAAATGAAATAAATTCAATAGTGATTATTTCATAAATTATGTTGTAATTTATACTAATTATTCCAACATATTCAATTCTTAATCCTAAGGTAAATTCAACATTAAAAATTACAATTCAATAAATTATTTAATAATTATGCCAATACAACAAAACAATAAATTAAAAAAAAAACTCTAGAATAACAATCAAAATAAATGGAAACAATTACACCCAAAGCATGCAACAATAAAGTAAAATTAATAATTATTCTAACATATTCAATTACTAATCCTAAGATAAATTCAACATTAAGAATTACAATTCAACAAATTGTTCAATAAATATGCAAATACAACAAAACAATAAATTAAAAAAAAACCATTATAGTCAATTTTATGGTAAATTCAACATTAACAATAAATATTCAACAAATTAACTAATAATAATTATGCCAAAACAACAATAAACAAATATTCAAAAAAATCAAAAATTAAACTATAGGCTTTAGCAATGAATTATGCAAAAACAAAAACTATAGATTTTATCTACATTACAAAAAATACACCAAAACAAAAAACATAACAAAAAATAGCAAAAAAAGAAACCATTAAAGTAAAATGAAAAAGAAGATATACTAACCTTTTAAATTGATGGAGATTCATGATAAAAAATGCTTGAGATCGCGAGTGAAGAACGAAGAGCAGCACAAAGAGGAAAAGAATGGTGAAAAACTGTGGAGAAGAAAAAATGAACTGAAGAGGCGGTCGGGGGCACTTATATGCCAGTTTTACCGTCGGAATCACTGCGGTCATATGCCGAATTCACCGACGGATAGAAAATTAATTATTATTTTCATTTATTCTATCGGTGAGGTGTTAAAAATTCATCAGTAAATTTTGAATTTCACACCAAAATTTTTAATATCCCTCCATATTTTTCATGGCCCATCAGTAAATCCGTCGACAATATGACACGGTCAAAGATGCATTTAATGCACAACGCTTTGAAATGTGCATGGTCCGTTGGTAAGTTTGTCGGTAAAATTGATTTGCCGCCAACATTCCGACGGATATAAGGTTGTTGATGTTGTCGTCAGTGATGTGGTGGTAATTTAAGTAATTATTTTTGAACTCTCTATGAAATGCCGACGGACTTAACGTCATCGGTAATGCGGTGACATTTCAAGTAATTATTTTTGAACTCTCTGTGAAATGCCGATAGACTTAACATCGTCGGTGTGGTCGTCGATGATGCGGTGGCATTTCATGTAATTATTTTTAAACTCTCTATAAAATGCCGATGAACTTAACGTCGTTGGTGTGGTCATCGGTGATGTGGCAGCATTTCAAGTAATTTTTTTTGAATTCTCTGTGAAATGCTAACAGACTTAACATTGTCGGTGTGGCCATCGATGATGCAGTGGCATTTCAAGTAATTATTTCATGTTACAAAATATATCATCCATGATTAATAATTATTTCAAGTAATTATTTCCTAATTATGGCATTTCAACTAATTATTTCAAGTAATAAATATTTTGTGTTTCAAAATATATCATCCATAATCTAAATTACATGAAAAAAAGGGTTTTACATAGGGTTTCATTTTGGTAGTTAGTCAGAATTTTCTTCTTCATCATCATCAATTAAATTGTCATCACCTTCATTGCAATCTTCAATATGAATATCATCTTCTTTATTGATAGTTGCTTGTACGCTAGAGCTCAAAACAAAATTCAACTCATCTACGTCAACATCAACAAAACTATCATCGAAAACATGAAAATTTGAATTTTCTTCCAATTCAATCGAAGGAGCAACTCGATATGGTTCAACCACCTCACTAACTTGAAAGACTTCATCTCGCACACTTGTGTCTTCATTCACATCATGAACAACCTCAACACGACCTAGAGATTTCATTTTTAAAACAGACAACCAATCCAATCTTGATCAATCCTTTTTAAATAAAGGGGTATATGTGTAATAAACTTGTTGACATTACTTTGCGAGAACAAAGACATTGTTTATGTTGTGAAGTCTAGCTTTTGAGTTGATTTCGACCAAACCATAGTGCAGATCAACTCTAATTCCACTGTCAGTCATGTCATACAATAACATTTGAATAAAAACACTCTATTCTACTCGTTA
The DNA here is from genome assembly GCA_026413675.1 of Populus pruinosa. Taxonomy (NCBI): domain Eukaryota; kingdom Viridiplantae; phylum Streptophyta; class Magnoliopsida; order Malpighiales; family Salicaceae; genus Populus; species Populus pruinosa. Next base: position 46,509,834 of record CM048592.1, read on the forward strand.
TGATATTGTAGTTTGACGACTTTTTCTAATCTACCATAGTAGTCAACTTAACTCACTACTAGTGGATCCCTTAACAGAAACACCACTGTTGTATGTCTTTCTTCCTTGCCCGTATTCTTCAGTATGGAAAACATATCCATTGACAAAATACCCATTGTAGCACTTACATTTTCTTTCAGGCCCCAAGTTTAGTGAAGACAATGACTTAGGTGCACTCCTTCTCATTTGATAAACCTTGTATGTAATGTACATCAATAAACAGTAAATAAATAAGAATCTTGTAATGATGTGCATACGTACAGTAATTTTGCAAGTTAGAATGAGTTTGTGATAGTGCTTACATGTATTCTAAACCACGTGGCAAATTGCTCATCTTGTAATTAAAAGATCTAGGATTCGGTCAACTGTGAGTTATTGGACAACAAATATTGTTGATGTTGCCTACAAGTGATAATGAGTGTATGATATTAAAATATATAATTAATAGTATATTACTAATAAAGTTTAATTAGTATAAACTTACTGAATAAAAGGTCACAGCTCATCACAGTTAAATAGAACATAGTTGTGTGCTTGTTTGAACTCTATTTATGACAAATATCTTCCTCTTACGGCATTGTTAGGTGTGGGTCATCCAGTATTGGATAATATTGATAAGTTCCCACTAGAAGGCACTTCACCACCATTATCATGCCAGGGAACGCGATTGATTCTCGTTTTCAGATGAGGTTTAAAATAGTACGAGATAAATGTTAAGATCTCCTCAACAATATAGGCCTCACATATCGAAGCCTCAATATGCGCCTTGATCTTAACCTTTTTCTTGAGATTAAACAAGTACCTGGATTGAAATATTAATTAAGTATTTTGAATTAAAAAAACATATAAAATACTTTTATATATGAATTATATTGCAATTGTAATATCTAACTGTTCAAATGGGTACATCCATCTATATTAGACCGGTCCTATAACTTTTACCTCGAACAATAGATTTATAGGAAGATGCTCCACTTAGTCAAAAAAATGATGGAGGGAATATCATCTCAAGTTTGTATAGTGTTTCAATAATATTCATTTGATGCCTCTCAATGTGATCAACATTCAACTTGCTAGAGCATACATCTCTGAAAAAATGACTGGTCTCCATGAGTGCATCTCATATTCCTTTTGGCAACAAATCACGAAAAGCTAATAGGATGAGTGTTTGCATAAACACGTGGCAGTCATGACTCTTTATTCCACGCAATTTACAGTCCTCTATATTAACCAGCCATGATATGTTCGATGCATGTCCATTTCGAAAACACAGACTCTTAAGCCATTTGTAGACCAACAATTGTGCGTTTTTCTCTAACACGAAGCTTGCTCTTGGTTTTGCGACCCGTGACTCATTATAAACCAACTCTATATTTTTACGGTTACAGTATAAAGCTATATCCAATCTAGCCTTGATGTTGTCCTTTGTCTTCCCTTTCACATCCATGACAGTGTTGAAAATGTTCTCAAACATGTTCTTTTCGATGTGCATGACGTCAAGGTTATGGCGGAGCATATTGGTCTTCCAATAAGGAAGCTCCCAAAAAATACTTCGCTTTACCCAATTATGGGTCAAACCAAAACTAGGAAACTTTTGCTTACCTTATTGAAGACCAAACATAATGTCACCGTACTCTAAGACAACATCATGCAATTCTTCACTAGAAAGACACGGGGATGTAACATCTTTTTCAACTCTACCAACAAAAAAATCTCTTTTGTTCTTTCTATACCTGTGATTAAATGGCAAAAAGTGACAGTGACAGTAAAAAAAAGAAGCTTTGCCTCCATTTGCTAGCGTGAATGCCTTGTTGTTTTCCATGTAATATGACATGCGAGTTTCCCATGTGTGCTCCAACCAAAAAACATTCCATAAGGTGGAAAGTTATTGATAGTCCACGTCTGTACACAACTCATAAGGAAATTTTATTTCCTCGATATATCATAAGTCAGAGCTCCGGAGGACCACAACTGCTCTAACTCATCAATCAACGATCAAAGACAAACATTTATATTCCGTCTCAGGCTGCTTGGACTAGGTATGATAGTAGATAAAAACATGAACTCTAGCCTCATACATATTCCTGGTGACAAGTTATAAACTGTGAGTATGACCGGCCAACAAGAATGAGAAGTAAATGACCAAATATGTTGAATTCGTCTGTACCCAACCCAAAACACACATTCCTTGATTCAGCTGAAAAGTAAGGATGAACATTGTTAAAACATTTCCACGCTTCACCGTCAGAAGGATGAACCATCACTCCATCAATTGTATGGTGTGCTTGGTGCCATGTCATATGCTCAGCAGTCCCTGGTGACATTAATAACCTCTGCAGTTTAGGTGTGATCGGGAAGTATCTAAGTTTTTTATATGCCACTAAAGTATTTCCCCTGTCAATTCTAGGTTTGTAATGGGAATACCCGCAAGTCATGTACTCGGTCATCTCAGCATTTTTAAGGTAGTATAACATGCAGAAATTAGGGCACATGTTAATTTTCTGGTATCCTAAACTGAAGGGTTTCATCATGAATTTCACAGCAAAGAAGTTCTCTTTCAGCCTGTTCTTTTTAGGTAAAATGCTTTGACACTACTAAAATGTAGATGTCTTCTCCCAAGTGGAGGAGTGTCGAAGTAATAAATAACCCGACAAGACCGGGGTCGAACCACAGGGAGGTTAATTGTACAAATTATAAACAACAATTATAAAACAACAACAACAACAACAATAGTAATAATAATAATAATAATAATAATAAAGAAAAAGAAGAAGAAGAAGATGATGATGATGAGAACTTAGAGATGAAATATTAATGTAAGGATTAAACAATAATAATAACAAATATCAAGGTTAGAGGTTCCACTAATGGTATATCAAACAAGTATAGTATAGACTCTTATTATTGAATTGGAAACCACACACAAAGGAGGTTCCAATCAGATTATATATTGTTAACATGATTACATTAGTCATCTTATTCAATTAATGCTAATACTTGTAAATCTCGTCAAGCATTCATGATTATAACTTATGTTAACAACAAATCAAGTTCCTTTCATAGCTCAGGTGTCGGTTATACCATACATTATGGGCTATGAAAGTGCCAAGCATTTGTTGTACCAAGTGTTATACAACATAAATCAAGATTAGTCATTTAACAAGCAAAGTATTAAAGAGTGAACAAGATAACAAATATAAAACATGTTAGTATCAAACATTAAAGTCCATATTAAGTTTACATTATACTTATTCTTACACCATTAGTGTAACCTTTTCACCTTGATATAACTAACTTAGCTAGACATAATGAAAGAAAGCAAAATACATAAACAAAATAAGAACATAAAAGTTAACTAAGTAAAGGAAAGGAAATGAAAGGCATGAACTTGATATTAATGAAAGCAAAGCATAAACATTACAAACAATACAAAGAGAGAAAGGAAGAGCATGATCTTGATCTGGAAACCAAGATGCCTAAATGAATGGCAAATGCCTTCTTTTATAGGCCAAAATTGGGAACTATTGATTTGATGACTAATTGATAAGTGGGTGGCCAACTTTTGACTTGGTGACAATCCTTATCTTCTCTTGTCTACCCAAAACGTCATTGATAACGTTAAAATTGGAGCTATCTGAAAACATGAAAGTTATAGGCAATTGTCTCAGCTTTCTTGTGTAAAACATTCAGCTCATTTGGACTTCTAGAACTCCAAATATGGCCCAAATACCGAACAGTGCTCGGGCTGGAAGACAGATTCGGGCTTCTTTGTTGTTGCTACAATTTGGACTTGAAAATGGCCTTTTTAGATCTTAGGCTCCATATGAAAGTTGTAGGCCTATGTCTTACCTTTCCATCCATATAAATTGGACCTAAATCTGAGATATATAGCTCCAGATATGACCCAATTACCGAACAGTGTTCCGGTTTGGATTGCACCGACATCTCTTTTCTAAGTTTGGCCATCTCTTTATCCTTGCAATTTAAGTTCTTCAAGTCATCAATCAATCCTTTCATTTATATGATAGGCCTGCATTAAAAATAGACATTTACCACAAATTATAGGTATCTTATATTATTAGATACATTATTATAAAACATATTTCAGTTAAGGAGTTATTGATACTTCAAGTTCAAAATGATGATATAAAACCATGATAAAAATGCACTTTTAAGTACTAATCACACCCCCCAACTAGCTTATTACTAGTCCCTAGTAATCAAAGCGTTAAAACAATTTGCAAATTTCACAAAGCAAGGTATTCATCATTTAACTTCCATTAATCTATCCAGATAAATAAACTCTCATTAAATTTATATATCTACTCAATACCACTTAACAAGATATTAATAAACCTTTCTTTTGTGCTCAATGTATCAACACATAATTATGGGGCTTTTCTTGGAAGAAAACAAAATTTTTGTTCTAATGTTTAAGGTTAACTTCCTTGGATTGGGATTACTATTTTTGTCTTGTTTTTTTTCATTTTTTTTAAATCTATATTCATATAATTTAAAAACATCATGCATCTTTAACCCATGTAACGAGCTTTCAGCTAATGACTCCCAGACCAGTTGGTCTTAGGGCATTAGGTGTTAAGACACCCCTACGAGCTTAGTAACTCGGGTCGCAAATACTGATATGTAGACAGTGCAATGTTTGATTCCCTTAAGCTTTTCTCCTCAACCCATGTAACGAGCGTTGGGCCAATAGCTCCCAAGTCAGTTAACTTTAGGGTATTAGATGTTAAAACACCCCTTCGGGCTTAATTGCTTAGGTTAGGGAGGCTACGAAACCAAACTTATCTACATTTTTATTATCATTATTTTTTTTTCTTTTTTTTCTTTCTTTTTTAATTATATACAATCCCTTTCCCTTAGTTGTTACCTTTAACAAAAGAACATAAATAATATAATAATCCAATATGCAACCCACAATCATATGTTAAAGTGTGTGTGTGTAAATTAAGGTTTAAGAATACATGTTAAATAAGTATATGAGCAGAATTAAGTGGTAACAATACGAGAGTTTGTAAACCTGAATATTTCAGGAAGTATTATAATAGACCTTGTTAAGAATGATTACTAAGATGCGTCTCAAGAGTCACTTTAACAAAAGAACTCCTTTACTCTGCCATCCTAGTAACAACAATTATGCACATGCTTTATGAAATGAAAAACAATTTTTTTTTTATCAACTACTACCCTCTCCCCCCAACCAAAACGAGACATTGTCCTCAATGTTCTAAGGTAGAAAGATAGAGTATAGAAGATATCACCTGAAATAACGAACACTGACAAAACCTGAAACATACTAAAACAAAAATAAGAAATAACAAAACACAATAATAAAACCAAAAGACACAAAAATTCACAAATGAAGGCTCAAATCCAATCTAAGCTTTTTACGGCTTCCCGTAGATGACCAATTTATGCGACTCATGGAAGGATCAATCACAGGAATGAAAGATTGTAGTTGGTCAATCAATTGTTCAGCAGTAGTAGCAGAGATTATGATTTGTCGTGCAGAAGATGTTAGAAATTCCTGTTCCACAGCATGATCAAGAAAAGACAACAACTTATCATAATAACCATTAACATTTAACAAACCTATGGGTTTATGGTGAATGTGCAATTGAGCCCAAGAGGAAATATGAAAGATCTCTTCCAATGTGCCTAGACCACCTGGTAAAGCAATGAAAGCATCAGCATGATTAAACATTGCATTCATTCGAGCCGACATTGTGGAGACCTGAAGTTCCTCTCCAATTGTTTTTCCAATGATGTCCCCTTGTGCCAAAGCTTCAGGGACGACCCCCAAAACTTGACTACCTCCTAAAAATGCAGCTATTGACACACCTCCCATTAACCCAAGACTGCCTCCCCCATATACTAAATGAATCTTTCTCTCAGCTAGCACCTGACCAAGATGATTTGCTGATTCTAAAAACTCCTTTTCTTTCCCAGGACTAGATCCACCGAAAACACAAATATTTCTTATTTGATGACTTGAGGAACTTGCCATTTCTACACACTTCTGTATTTGTTGAATGTATGGGTTGAGTAGAAATGAAAGGAAGGAAAAGAGGGTTTTATAGATGAGAAATTAGAAAGGCAATCATAACATCTATATGTAGGCCAGCTGGAGTCTCACACTCTCTCTCTCTCTCTCTCTCTTTATTTATTTATTTACTTACTTTTGAAAAAAAAGCATGTGTATGTACAAGTAGTTGTGATTGTGGCTCACATCTTCCCTTGGTTTTACGTCCAAGAACGGCTTAAACGCCCTCTATGGGTCGGGGATAGGCTTCCCATCCAGTTTTCTTAAAAACTGGCAAACAGGGTCTTTTTTAGTCAGATTCCCAAGACTAAGTCGATCATGTTCTTTATGAAATAGTGGCCATAAATCATGAATTGCACGATGCTTATCTCAACTATGATGAGACTTAAGAGTCAATAGAAGATTATCTAAAGACTCTCTGTGTTTTGAAATAAATCCCACCTTCTAACAATTTTCACAGTTTTTGCGGAATGCATCTGACTCCTTGAATATGATGGGCCAGTAAAATCTACTTTGTAAGATTTCTACAATCCTCTTTTTTGATGAGAAATGATCCCCATATGCCTTAGAGTGACAAAATTTAATGAAATTACTTACCTCATTGTCGAGAATGCATTTTTAAAATATTTGATCTGGACAATAATTGAATAAGTAAGGGTCATCCCAATAAAAATTTTGCTCGTTGCTCAAAAATTTTCTTTTGTTTTCAATACTCCAGTGAGCTGGCAAAAATCTTGAAGCAAGAAAATTGATATTTTTAGCAAACCAAGGCATTGAACTAAGAGAAAGTAGAGATTTATCAGGAAAGTAATCATCGATTGATGTGATGTCGGGTGTCGAATCTGTTGTCACTTTTGATAAAAGATCTGCATCAACCTTTTCGGTGCCTTTTTCATCCTCTATTTCTTCCTGATTGGTCATGGTATGAGAAAATGAAAGTGCTGGCGAAGAATTAGTCGTTTCTTTGCAATTTTCATATTCAACCCCTTCCTTACCCTTAGAGGTTGACTCATCATCTTTCTCACAAGGTTCAAGAATTGGTTTTTGAATAACCTTACCACTACACAAAGTGATGACTGATTTGACTTGATCCATTTGTTGACTTCCATAACTACTTGCATTTGCATTGTATTGCTCCTTGAGATTTTGTTGTGGTTCAGATGGAAACTTACCTTGCTCTTGAAAATTGAGAGCAGATGTGAATTTTGCAAGAGTATCTTTAAAATCTGTTATGCTTTGAGCAAGTTGATTGTTGATTATCTCTTGCTTTTCAATGAATGCATACAAAGTTTCCTCAAAATTTCTTGTAGGAGGTGGAGCATAAGGAGGTGCATATCCATGATAATTTTGGAAATTATAGTGTGCTTGAAACTGTGGTTGTGAAGTTTGTGCATTGTTGTTCTCACTCTTCCAACTGAAATTTGGATGATTTCTCCAACCAGGGTTGTATGTTTGCGAGTATGGGTTGTGGTTGGCCCTTTGGAAACTGTTTAAAGCATGGGTGATTAGTACTTAAAAGTGTATTTTTATCATGGTTTTATATCATCATTTTGCACTTGAAGTATCAATAACTCCTTAACTAAAGCATGTTTTATAATAATGTATCTAATAATATAAGATACCTATAATTTATGGTAAATATCTATTTTTAATGCAGGCCTATCACATAAATGAAAGGATTGATTGATGACTTGAAGAACTTAAATTGCAAGGATAAAGAGATGGTCAAACTTAGAGAAGAGATGTCGGTGCAATCCAAACCGGAACATGGTTCGGTAATTGGGTCATATCTGGAGCTACAGATCTCAGATTTAGGTCCAATTTATATGGATGGAAAGCTAAGACATAGGCCTACAACTTTCATATGGAGCCCAAGATCTAAAAAGGCCATTTGCAAGTCCAAATTGTAGCAACAACAAAGAAGCCCGAATCTGTCTTCCAGCCCGAGCACTGTTCGGTATTTTAGCCATATCTGGAGTTCTAGAAGTCCAAATGAGCTGAATTTTTTACACAAGAAAGCTGAGACAATTGCCTACAACTTTCATGTTTGCACCTGGCTCCAGGTTTGACGTTATCAATGATGTTTTGGGCAGACAAGAGAAGATAAGGATTGTCACCAAGTCAAAAGTTGGCCACCCACTTATCAATTAGTCATCAAATCAATAGTTCCCAAATTTGGCCTATAAAAGGAGGCATTTGCCATGCATTTAGGCATCTTGGTTTCCAGATCAAGATCATGCTCTTCCTTTCTCTCTTTGTATTTTTTGTAATGTTTATGCTTAGCTTTCATTAATATTAAGTTTATGCCTTTCATTTCCTTTCTTTTACTTAGTTAACTTTCATGTTCTTATTTTGTTTATTTGTTTTCCTTTCTTTCATTATGTCTAGCTAAGTTAATTATGTCAAGGTGAAAAGGTTACACTAATGGTGTGAGAATAAGTATAATGTAAACTTAATATGGACTTTAATGTTTGATACTAACATGTTTTATATTTGTTATCTTGTTCGCTCTTTAATACTTTGCTTGTTAAATGACTAATCTTGATTTATGTTGTATAACACTTGGTACAACAAATGCTTGGCACTTTCATAGTCCATAATATATGGTATAACCGACACCTGAGCTATGAAAGGAACTTGATTTGTTGTTAACATAAGTTATAATTATGAATGCTTGACGAGATTTACAAGTATTAACATTAATTGAATAAGATGACTAATGTAATCATGTTAACAATATATAATCTGATTGGAACCTCCTTTGTGTGTGGTTTCCAATTCAATAATAAGAGTTTATACTATACTTGTTTGATATACCATTAGTGGAACCTCTCACCTTGACATTTGTTATTATTATTGATTAATCCTTCTATTAATTTTCCGTCTCCAAGTTCTCATCATCATCTTCTTCTTCTTCTCTTTCTTTATTATTATTATTACTACTACTACTACTACTACTATTATTATTATTATTATTATTATTATTATTATTATTATTATTATTATTATTATTATTATTATTATTATAATTGTTGTTCTTGTTGTTATTGTTGTTGTTATTATTGCTATTATTGTTGTTTATAATTGTTGTCTATAATTTGTACAATTAACCTCCCTGTGGTTCGACCCCGGTCTTGCCGGGTTATTTATTACTTCGACACTCCTGCACTTGGGAGAAGACATCTACATTTTAGTCGTGTCAAGTTTTTGGCGCCGTTGCCGAGGAGGTAAGTTCTTGTATAAATTATAGTATTTATTTTATTTTCTCTTTTCACTTTTCTTGTATATAACTTTGTTTCTTTTCTTTTGTTTCTTTTTATTTTGTTTTCTTCCTCCTTCTTTTGCTTTCTTCTTCTTTTTTTTTATTTTATTCCTACACGTGCATGAGAGTGTGATCACGTACATCAAGTGGTAGACTTTGTAGGGTATCCTCATCATTTTCAGAAAATATGGCCGAAGAAGATAATCAATCACTTCATAATGAAAATAATGAGAATAACCATGCTAGAACACTTAGAGACCACATGAATCCCACAAGAACAAGTGCACCATCATGCATAGTTTTTCCTCCTAATGCATCTCATTTTAATTTTAAACCAGGTATTATTCAACTTTTACCTTCTTTTCATGGTTTAGAATTGGAAAATCCATACTTGCATTTAAGAGAATTTGAGGAGGTCTGCAACACATATAATAACTTAAATTGTAGCATGAACACCATCAGATTAAAGCTTTTTCCTTTTTCATTAAAAGATAAAGCTAAAACATGGCTACAAAATTTGAGACGAGGATCCATTCGTGCTTGGGATGAAATGCAACAACAGTTTTTAAAGAAGTTTTTCCCATCTCATAGAACAAACTCTTTCAAGAGACAAATCATCACTTTCAGTCAAAAACCAGGAGAAACATTTTATAAATGTTGGGATAGGTATCGAGATTTACTTAGTACTTGCCCTCATCATGGTTTTGAAACGTGGAGATTGGTTTCACATTTCTATGAAGGGTTAACACCTAAAGATAGGCAAATGGTTGAATTGATGTGCAATGGAACTTTTGAAGATAAAGACCCTGATGAAGCAATGGAGTACTTAGACTTGTTAGCTGAAAATGCTCAAAATTGGGACACCGCGGGTACTTATGAGGCACTGAGTAAAACTCAACCTCATACATCTAGTGGAGGTATGTACAACCTTAGGGAAGATCATGACCTTCAAGCCAAGTTTGCATCTTTAGCTAGAAAAGTCGAGGCACTAGAATTGAAAAAGAGTGGTCAATTAAAATCTGTTGAAAACATTGTGTGTCAAATTTGTGAAACAAATGAACACTTAACCAACGATTGTCCAACCTTGCCTTCTTTTAAGGAATGTCTCCATGAACAAGCCCATGCTTTAAACAATTTTCAAAGGGCCAACCACAACCCATACTCCCAAACATACAACCCTGGTTGGAGAAATCACCCAAATTTTAATTGGAACAGTGAGAACAACAATGCACAAACTTCACAACCACTGTTTCAAGCACACCATAATTTCCAAAATTCTCATGGATATGCACCTTCTTATGCTCCACCTTCTAGAAGAAATCTTGAGGAAACATTGCATGCATTCATTGAAAAGCAAGAGATAATTAATACTCAACTTGTTCAAAACATGACAGATTTTAAAGATACTCTTGCTAAATTAACATCTGCTCTTAGTTTCCAAGAGAAAGGTAAGTTTCCATCTCAAACATAACAAAATTCCACGGGGCAATACAATGCAAATGCAAGTAGTTCCGGAAGCCAACACATGGATCAAGTCAAATCAGTCACTACTCTGCACAGTGGTAAGGTTATTGAAAAACCCTCTCTTGAACCTTATGAGAAAGATGATGAGTCAATCTCTGAGGGTAAGGAAGGGGATGAATCTGAAAATTGCAAAGAAACGACTGATTCACCGCCAGCACTTCCATTTCCTCAAGCCATGACCAAACAAAGGAAAGTCAATCACAATTCTGAAATTTTTGAAATTTTCAAACAGGTAAGGATCAATATACCTTTGCTGGATGCAATTAAACAGGTTCCTTCCTATGCTAAATTTTTGAAAGATCTATGCACTGTGAAGAGGAAACTGAATGTGAAAAAGAAAGCCTTTCTAGCCGAACAAGTAAGTGCTATTCTTCAAAACAATAATGCTTTGAAATATAAAGACCCTGGTTGTCCTACAATTTCCTGCTTTATTGGAGAGCATAAAATTGAAAGAGCCTTACTTGATCTTGGAGCTAGTGTGAATTTACTTCCATATTCAGTCTTTCAGAGTCTTAATCTAGGTGAGTTAAAACCAACTTCTATATCTCTTTTACTTGCCGATAGATCTATAAAAGTGCCTAGAGGAATAATTGAAGATGTGTTAGTACAAGTCGATAAATTCATTTATCCTGTGGATTTTATTGTCTTGGACACAGAACCTGTTGAAGCATGTAATTCATTTCCTGTTATTTTAGGATGTCCGTTTCTTGCAACGTCTAATGCATTGATTAATTGTAGGAATGGACTAATGAAGCTATCATTTGGAAACATGACATTGGAGATGAATATTTTCAACATTTGCAAGCAACCTATAGATGATAATGATTTACAAGAAGTAGATCATATTGATGAATTAGTTTATGATCAACTTGAATCTACTTTAAGTAAAAATGAATTAGATGAAACTGAAGATTTCCAAATAGTTTATTCTAAGGAAGAAATCACGAATGAAACAAGCACCGAAAATGTTGATGCGAATCTTTTGTCAACAGTGACAACAGATTCGACATCTGACATCACACCAATCGATGATTACTTTCCTAACGAATCCTTACTTTCTCTTAGTCCAATGCCTTGGTATGATAAAAATATCAATTTTCTTGCTTTAGGAGATTTGCCAGTTGATTGGAGTACTCAAGACAAAGAAAAGTTTTTGAACGAAGTGAAGAGCTTTTATTGTGATGACCCTAACTTATTCAAACATTGTCCTGATCAAATATTTCAAAGATTCATTCCCGACAATGAGGTAAGTAGTGTCATTAAACTTTGTCATTCTGAAGCATGTGGAAGTTGTTTCTCGTCAAAAAAGACAGCTACAAAAATCTTTCAAAATGGATTTTATTGGCCCACCATGTTCAAGGACACGCATGCATTCTGCAAAACTTGTGAAAATTGTCAAAAGATTGATACAGGTCAAAAAGTTTTGTTTTATAATTCTCAACTCTATGCAGTCCCTAGAGAGCTAAGACCAAGATGGAACAATCCTTATGGGGCCTGTGATATTGAGAATTCAATGAATGACAATGATTTTAAGGAAAATGGACATCGTTTGAAAGCTTACTTTGATAATTTTCCTAGTGAAAATGAATCAACTGGTTGGAATGATCTTGTAGATAAAGGTTGATTATTTTGTTTTTCTCACATTGTTTTTGTGTTTCTTTTTGAGTGATTTTTGCTAGTTTTTCTCACCCTGGTTAAATGACGGATAACGGTACTCCGTGACTTAAGTCGGTTCTTTCAGTTTCCCACAATTACTGATATCTGTGTATATATCTGTGCAATTCTTTGAATCTCTCTTCCAATTCTCATTTGAAAATGGACACTAATCTTGAAAAATTGAAAAAGTATTTTCCCGCTCTGCCTCAGAATACGATTACAAAAATTTACCGTGCTAGATGTGCAAGATTGAGATTATTAATGAATCATGGAATTCCTGAAGATATTCGCTGGTTGATTGAAGCAAAGGTCCGATTATCAGGTGAGTCCTCTAATTTCTTCATTTCGCACATGCCTGGAACAGGTAAAAGCACTTTTGCAAAGAAGCGTCGTGCAAAACGACTAGATGTCTGTCATCAATGTGCTAGATGGACTTGTAATACACAATGTCGTTCTTTAGGAATGGTATCTATAAACCGTGAAGATAAAATACAATTCATTAAGGATGGCCTGAGTAAGGAGTCTTTAGATAATCTTCTATTGACTGTTGAGACGCATCCTAGTGGAGATGTGCATCGTGCAATTCATGATTTATGGCCACTATTTCATAAAGAACATGATCGACTTAGTCTTGGGAATCTGACTAAAAAAGACCCTGTTTGCCAGTTTTTAAGAAAACTGGATGGGAAGCCTATCCCCGACCCATAGAGGGCGTTTAAGCCGTTCTTGGACGTAAAACCAAGGGAAGATGTGAGCCACAATCGCAACTACTTGTACATACACATGCTTTTTTTTTTCAAAAGTAAATAAATAAATAAATAAAAAGAGAGAGAGAAAGAGAGTGTGAGACTCTAGCTGGCCTACATATAGATGTTATGATTGCCTTTCTACTTTCTCATCTATAAAACCCTCTTTTCCTTCCTTTCATTTCTACTCAACCCATACATTCAACAAATACAGAAGTGTGTATAAATGGCAAGTTCCTCAAGTCATCAAATAAGAAATATTTGTGTTTTTGGTGGATCTAGTCCTGGGAAAGAAAAGGAGTTTTTAGAATCAGCAAACCATCTTGGTCAGGTGCTAGCTGAGAGAAAGATTCATTTAGTGTATGGGGGAGACAGTCTTGGGTTAATGGGAGGTGTGTCAATAGCTGCATTTTTAGGAGGTAGTCAAGTTTTGGGGGTCGTCCCTGAAGCTTTGGCACAAGGGGACATCATTGGAAAAACAATTGAAGAGGAACTTCAGGTCTCCACAATGTCGGCTCGAATGAATGCAATGTTTAATCATGCTGATGCTTTCATTGCTTTACCAGGTGGTCTAGGCACATTGGAAGAGATCTTTCATATTTCCTCTTGGGCTCAATTGCACATTCACCATAAACCCATTGGTTTGTTAAATGTTAATGGTTATTATGATAAGTTGTTGTCTTTTCTTGATCATGCTGTGGAACAGGAATTTCTAACATCTTCTGCACGACAAATCATAATCTCTGCTACTACTGCTGAACAATTGATTGACCAACTACAATCTTTCATTCCTGTGATTGATCCTTCCATGAGTCGCATAAATTGGTCATCTACGGGAAGCCATAAAAAGCTTAGATTGGATTTGAGCCTTCATTTGTGAATTTTTGTGTATTTTGGTTTTATTATTGTGTTTTGTTATTTCTTATTTTTGTTTCAGTGTGTTTCAGGTTTGTTAGTGTTCGTTATTTCAGGTGATATCTTCTATACTCTATCTTTCTCCCTCAGAACATTGAGGACAATGTCTCGTTTTGGTTGGGGGGAGAGGGTAGTAGTTGATAAAAAAAAAATTGTTTTTCATTTCATAAAGCATGTGCATAATTGTTGTTACTAGGATGGCAGAGTAAAGGAGTTCTTTTGTTAAAGTGACTCTTGAGACGCATCTTAGTAACCATTCTTAACAAGGTCTATTATAATACTTCCTGAAATATTCAGGTCTACAAACTCTCGTATTATTACCACTTAATTCTGCTCATATACTTATTTAACATGTATTCTTAAACCTTAATTTACACACACACACTTTAACATATGATTGTGGGTTGCATATTGGATTATTACATTATTTATGTTCTTTTGTTAAAGGTAACAACTAAGGGAAAGGGATTGTATATAATAAAAAAACAAAAAGAAAAAAAAAGAAAAAAAAGAAAAAAAAATGATGATAATAAAAATGTAGATAAGTTTGGTTTCGTAGCCTCCCTAACCTAAGCAATTAAGCCCGAAGGGGTGTTTTAACACCTAATACCCTAAAGTCAACTGACTTGGGAGCTATTGGCCCAACGCTTGTTACATGGGTTGAGGAGAAAAGCTTAAGGGAATCAAACATTGCACTATCTACATATCAGTATCTGCGACCCGAGTTACTAAGCTCGTAGGGGTGTCTTAACACCTAATGCCCTAAGACCAACTGGTCTGGGAGTCATTAGCTGAAAGCTCGTTACATGGGTTAAAGATGCATGATGTTTTTAAATTATATGTATATAGATTTTTTTTTTTTAAAAAAGAAAGAAAAAAAAGAAGACAAAAATAATAATCCCAACCCAAGGAAGTTAACCTTAAACATTAGAACAAAAATTTTATTTTCTTCCAAGAAAAGCCCCATAATTATGTGTTGATACATTGAGCACAAAAAAAAGATTTATTAATATCTTGTTAAGAGGTATTGAGCAGATATATAAATTTAATGAGAGTTTGTTTATCTGGATAGATTAATGGAAGTTAAATGATGAATACCTTGCTTTGTGAAATTTGCAAATTGTTTTAACGCTTTGATTACTAGGGACTAGTAATAAGCTGGTTGAGGGGTGTGATTAGTACTTAAAAGTGTATTTTTATCATGGTTTTATATCATCATTTTGCACTTGAAGTATCAATAACTCCTTAACTAAAGCATGTTTTATAATAATGTATCTAATAATATAAGATACCTATAATTTGTGGTAAATGTCTATTTTTAATGCAGGCCTATCACATAAATGAAAGGATTGATTGATGACTTGAAGAACTTAAATTGCAAGGATAAAGAGATGGTCAAACTTAGAGAAGAGATGTCGGTGCAATCCAAACCGGAACATGGTTCGGTAATTGGGTCATATCTGGAGCTATAGATCTCAGATTTAGGTCCAATTTATATGGATGGAAAGGTAAGACATAGGCCTACAACTTTCATAGGAGCCCAAGATCTAAAAAGGCCATTTGCAAGTCCAAATTGTAGCAACAACAAAGAAGCCCGAATCTGTCTTCCAGCCCGAGCACTGTTCGGTATTTTAGCCATATCTGGAGTTCTAGAAGTCCAAATGAGCTGAATGTTTTACACAAGAAAGCTGAGACAATTGCCTACAACTTTCATGTTTGCACCTGGCTCCAGTTTTGACGTTATCAATGATGTTTTGGGCAGACAAGAGAAGATAAGGATTGTCACCAAGTCAAAAGTTGGCCACCCACTTATCAATTAGTCATCAAATCAATAGTTCCCAAATTTGGCCTATAAAAGGAGGCATTTGCCATGCATTTAGGCATCTTGGTTTCCAGATCAAGATCATGCTCTTCCTTTCTCTCTTTGTATTTTTTGTAATGTTTATGCTTAGCTTTCATTAATATTAAGTTTATGCCTTTCATTTCCTTTCTTTTACTTAGTTAACTTTCATGTTCTTATTTTGTTTATTTGTTTTCCTTTCTTTCATTATGTCTAGCTAAGTTAATTATGTCAAGGTGAAAAGGTTACACTAATGGTGTGAGAATAAGTATAATGTAAACTTAATATGGACTTTAATGTTTGATACTAATATATTTTATATTTGTTATCTTGTTCACTCTTTAATACTTTGCTTGTTAAATGACTAATCTTGATTTATGTTGTATAACACTTGGTACAACAAATGCTTGGCACTTTCATAGCCCATAATGTATGGTATAACCGACACCTGAGCTATGAAAGGAACTTGATTTGTTGTTAACATAAGTTATAATCATGAATGCTTGACGAGATTTACAAGTATTAGCATTAATTGAATAAGATGACTAATGTAATCATGTTAACAATATATAATCTGATTGGAACCTCCTTTGTGTGTGGTTTCCAATTCAATAATAAGAGTTTATACTATACTTGTTTGATATACCATTAGTGGAACCTCTAACCTTGACATTTGTTATTATTATTGATTAATCCTTCTATTAATTTTCCATCTCCAAGTTCTCATCATCTTCTTCTTCTTCTTCTCTTTCTTTATTATTATTATTATTATTACTGCTACTATTATTATTATTATTATTATTATTATTATTATTATTATTACTATTATTATTATAATTGTTGTTCTTGTTGTTATTGTTGTTGTTATTATTGCTATTATTGTTGTTTATAATTGTTGTCTATAATTTGTACAATTAACCTCCCTGTGGTTCGACCCCGGTCTTGCCGGGTTATTTATTACTTCGACACTCCTGCACTTGGGAGAAGACATCAACCTTTTAGTCGTGTCAATGGGCTTGTTCATGGAGATATTCTTTAAAAGAAGGCAAGGTTGGACAATCATTGGTTGAGTGTTCATTTGTTTCACAGATTTGACACACAATGTTTTCAACAGATTTTGATTGACCACTCTTTTTCAATTCTAGTGCCTCGACTTTTCTAGCTAAAGATGCAAACTTGGCTTGAAGGTCATGATCTTCCCTAAGGTTGTACATACCTCCACTAGATGTATGAGGTTGAGTTTTACTCAATGCCTCATAAGTACCCGCGGTGTCCCAATTTTAAGCATTTTCAGCTAACAAGTCTAAGTACTCCATTGCTTCATCACGGTCTTTATCTTCAAAAGTTCCATTGCACATCAATTCAACCATTTGCCTATCTTTAGGTGTTAACCCTTCATAGAAATGTGAAACCAATCTCCATGTTTCAAAACCATGATGAGGGCATGTACTAAGCAAGTCTCAATACCTATCCCAACATTTATAAAATGTTTCTCCTGGTTTTTGAGTGAAAGTTGTGATTTGTCTCTTGAAAGAGTTTGTTCTATGAGATGGGAAAAACTTCTTTAAAAATTGTTGTTGCATTTCATCCCAAGCACGAATGGATCCTGGTCTTAAATTTTGTAGCCATGTTTTAGCTTTATCTTTTAATGAAAAAGGAAAAAGCTTTAATCTGATGGTGTTCATGCTACAATTTAAGTTATTATATGTGTTGCAAACCTCCTCAAATTCCCTTAAATGCAAGTATGGATTTTCCAATTCCAAGCCATGAAAAGAAGGTAAAAGTTGAATAATACCTGGTTTAAAATTAAAATGAGATACATCAAGAGGAAAAACTATACATGATGGTGCATTTGTTCTTATGGGATTCATGTGGTCTCTAAGTGTTCTAGCACGGTTATTCTTATTATTCTCATTTTGAAGTGATTGATTATCTTCTTCGGCCATATTTTCTGAAAATGATGAGGATATCCTACAAAGTCTACCACTTGATGTACGTGACCACACTCTCATGCATGTGTAGGAATAAAATAAAAAAGAAGAAGAAAGCAGAAGGAGGAAGAAAACAAAATAAAAAGAAACAAAAGAAAAGAAACAAAGTTATATACAAGAAAAGTGAAAAGAGAAAATAAAATAAATACTATAATTTATACAAGAACTTACGTCCCCAGCAACGGCGCCAAAAACTTGACACGACTAAAATGTAGATGTCTTCTCCCAAGTGCAGGAGTGTCGAAGTAATAAATAACCCGGCAAGACCGGGGTCGAACCACATGGAGGTTAATTGTACAAATTATAAACAACAATTATAAAACAACAACAACAACAACAATAGTAATAATAATAATAATAATAATAATAATAAAGAAAAAGAAGAAGAAGAAGATGATGATGATGAGAACTTAGAGATGAAATATTAATGTAAGGATTAAACAATAATAATAACAAATGTCAAGGTTAGAGGTTCCACTAATGGTATATCAAACAAGTATAGTATAGACTCTTATTATTGAATTGGAAACCACACACAAAGGAGGTTCCAATCAGATTATATATTGTTAACATGATTACATTAGTCATCTTATTCAATTAATGCTAATACTTGTAAATCTCGTCAAGCATTCATGATTATAACTTATGTTAACAACAAATCAAGTTCCTTTCATAGCTCAGGTGTCGGTTATACCATACATTATGGGCTATGAAAGTGCCAAGCATTTGTTGTACCAAGTGTTATACAACATAAATCAAGATTAGTCATTTAACAAGCAAAGTATTAAAGAGTGAACAAGATAACAAATATAAAACATCTTAGTATCAAACATTAAAGTCCATATTAAGTTTACATTATACTTATTCTCACACCATTAGTGTAACCTTTTCACCTTGACATAATTAACTTAGCTAGACATAATGAAAGAAAGGAAAACAAATAAACAAAATAAGAACATGAAAGTTAACTAAGTAAAAGAAAGGAAATGAAAGGCATAAACTTAATATTAATGAAAGCTAAGCATAAACATTACAAAAAATACAAAGAGAGAAAGGAAGAGCATGATCTTGATCTGGAAACCAAGATGCCTAAATGCATGGCAAATGCCTCCTTTTATAGGCCAAAATTGGGAACTATTGATTTGATGACTAATTGATAAGTGGGTGGCCAACTTTTGACTTGGTGACAATCCTTATCTTCTCTTGTCTGCCCAAAACGTCATTGATAACGTCAAAATTGGAGCCAGATGAAAACATGAAAGTTGTAGGCAATTGTCTCAGCTTTCTTGTGTAAAAACTTTAGCTCATTTGGACTTCTAGAACTCCAGATATGGCCAAAATACCGAACAGTGCTCGGGCTGGATGACAGATTCGGGCTTCTTTGTTGTTGCTACAATTTGGACTTGAAAATGGCCTTTTTAGATCTTGGGCTCCATATTAAAGTTGTAGGCCTATGTCTTACCTTTCCATCCATATAAATTGGACCTAAATCTGAGATATATAGCTCTAGATATGACCCAATTACCGAACAGTGTTCCGGTTTGGATTGCACCGACATCTCTTTTCTAAGTTTGGCCATCTCTTTATCCTTGCAATTTAAGTTCTTCAAGTCATCAATCAATCCTTTCATTTATATGATAGGCCTGCATTAAAAATAGACATTTATCAAAAATTATAGGTATCTTATATTATTAGATACATTATTATAAAACATATTTTAGTTAAGGAGTTATTGATACTTCAAGTGCAAAATGATGATATAAAACCATGATAAAAATGCACTTTTAAGTAATAATCATGCTTCTTATACATTCAATAATCTTGTCATACCGAGCCTAACTTAACCCGTGCTCTGACTTGATGGTGAACACCTGTGCTACGGTCGATAATTTATTGTGGTTCGTGCAGCCATCCCATAATGGTTCGTCAGAATCTTTCAACAAATCAAAAAACCTAGTTGCATTTACATTAGATTCTTCTTCTACGATTGAACATTGACTGACATTACCTTGATTCATTCTCATTGCATCTATAACCATGTTTTTGTAAGGATTAGTTTTGTCATTCTCGTTGCTAGCACTAGAAGTAGACCCAACCACTGTTTCTTCCATTCTCCTCTCACTAACATATACTTCTCCATGTGCATACCAACACTGGTAATTCTCTATAAACCTTTTGTGTAGAAGATGCATCATTACAACATCTAGATGCAAATACTTTTTATTTTGACACTTTCTGCATGGACACATAATACTGCCTCCACTAAAATTTCTAGGAAAAGATATTGCAAAATTAATAAAACCCTAAACCCCGTTACAATAATCCATCCTCCGCAATTCTTTGGGTGAATCTCGATTTATATCGAACCTCTATAAAATTATGATGACATAATGTATTAATTAACTAAGTTAAGTAAATAAACTTGCAAAAATATTACTTTACCTCGAGATTATCCAACAAACCAATCACAACTTCTCATAAATATTAAATATTCATTATCATTTATCAATGTCCATAAAAATTAAAATATAGAAATTTATAGAAATTACCACTCCGCAATACCATTGACAAAACTTTAAATGGACCCAATAAGTAAGCTATTAATTATTTCAAATCAACATATGTACTTTAGTAGTTCCATAAAGTTTTAACAATTTACAAACAAATATAATCTTACAAAATCTAAAACAAACCATAACAGGTATAGAATTATACATTCATATACTACAAGTTTATTTGAGAAATAACAATAAAACATGTACATTTACTAACAAAATACATATACTAAAAAAATGACAATACATTTACTAACAAAATGTTAAGATTTAAAAAAAAAAATTACTTATAAAAATTGATAAAATCTGTTGGTAAATCAAAACACCAATATTGTGACCACAAAACTTCAAAAAATATAACTTGTTGTGCTGATATGAGGGAGATTTTTTTTTTAGGGGCTGGTTGTTTGCAGATGTGGAGAGTTGGGATTAGAAAGAAGAAGGAGAAATAGGGGAGGAGAGGGTCGGTAGCGTGTACATATATTAACTTTTCCTAACGATTTCACTAATGGACAATATGTCAATGAAACCATCGATGATTTTGACGAAACAATCAACACGTCACCGTGCGGATCTGCCATTTCAAATCCATCAGCAATATAAACAGCGGTCGTTGTGCGGGCTGTCTTTTTGAATTCGTCGGTGATTCCGTCTGAAAAAATAACAGTCAAAACCTCCACGTCAACAACCCTTTTTTTATGACAAAAACGTTTTCGTCTGTAATTCAATTGGTAACTATCGACAGAAAATTTCCATCAGTAGTTACCGATTGAATTAGGGATGGAATATAACTATCGGTAATTTCAACCTTAAATTACTGACAAAAATATTCTATCAGTAAATCCGTTGCTATTTAGTGAATTTCTGGTAGTATCTTATTTAGCATATGTTGTCAAAATCATACATATTGAGCTCTTATCTTGTTCAACATACTTAGATATGATGAGAAATTTCACACCACTTTTTCTCACAGTTCATGATTGGTTAATTTTTCTATTTTTATTTTTATTTTTCACTTATAGCATGTTTTTTCAAATTTAGGTAAAATTAAGAACCATTCAGGTAAAACGTCTTTAATGATTTTCTTATGAAATGTAAATTTAAAAGTATTCTCATTAAAAAATTTAAATGCTAGGTCACAAGCCAAAACATATAAGTCACAAAAAGGGTTTGGAAATGGATGTCCTGGTTTCTTTTAAAAAATGATTAAGATGTTGTGTTTTTTTTTTAAGAACGAAGAACAAGAACAGATTTTACGAGAATAAAGGTAATTTAAAGAGTGAACTAAGCTCAAAATATGGTTTTTGGCTTAGAAAGATCCTCGTGCCTTCGTTTTTCTTGAAGAAAAAAAAGTGAAGTTTTTATTTTGAAAATATTTCTTTTCTCGAGGCTAAGACATGTCTGCTAAATAGTTCATTTCTTTATTAAAAAAAAAATAACAAAGACTTTTGGAAGCATGTTAAGTAAAGATAATGCTAATGTTATTGACGGAACTGAATCTTCAGCAAACCCCTCATACTAGCACATGATGACCCTTCTCCTATAAGAATATTCTTGAGGTAAGTTTTGTAGCTTCTAACTCTGTTAGTGCTGCAAATACTCATGCATGTTGATTATCACGATGATCTTTCGAGCACAATAGAGGCAGATTTTTAGTTCGATACTCACCAGATTATGAGGGGGAAAAGGATCAAAGTATCACATTAATTTCCAAGGTCCATGTAACCACTTAGAGACCATCCGATCGTCTTAAAGCATTTGTATAGAAGTTTTCCTCATGCCATGTTCCAAATGCAGAGCAAGAGGATTAAAAAGATCCAAAATGGAATCGAGCAATTCAAGAAGAAATGAAAGCACTGCGCAGTGGGTTGTTTCCATTAGGAAGATGGGTCTATCGAGAGATATAAGGCAAGACATTTGGTGAAGGGATACACATAAATGCATGGTATAGACTGTCAGATAACCTTCTCCCAGTGACAAAGCTGAACACTATGAGAGTTCTGCAGCAAATCTAGATGGGCCACTACGTGAGTTTGATATGCAGAACATGTTTCTTCAAGGCAATTTCAAAGAAGTTTATATGGAGATATCACTGGGTTATATTATTCCCTCAAGCATTGGAATTGTGTGCAAGTTGTAACGATTATTGTATAGGCTGCAACAATCACCTCAAGCGTGGTTTTGAACAATTTATCTTGGCTACGAGGAAATATTATTTTCAACAAAATAACTTGAATCATACTCTTTATGAAAATATCAACAAGGCGAGGTAATTAATGTAATGATTTATGTGGGTGATATGATCATAAAAGGGGATGACATGGGAGAAATTTCTAATGAAGAATCTGGGAGGACTAGATATACTTTCTAAGAGTTTTAGTATCCATATCAAAGCAAGGTATATTTCTTTCTTAGAGGAAATATGTGTTAGATTTGTTGTGTGAAGTAGAAATGATTGATTGTAAGCTAGAAGATACCCTAATTATCAGAAACCCACAAACAAAGAATATTCAGACTATGTGTTAACCAACAAAGAGAGGTATAAGAAATCAGTGGGAAAATTAAGCTACTTATCTCATACTCGGTCTGGATATTATGTATGTTATTAGTCTAGTGAGCCAATTCTTGTATTATTCTAGTGAAGATTATATGAATGCAGTGATTCAAATACTTCTTTGTATAGCAATTATAAAGATTAAATTTGAGTGATTATAAAGGTGTTGTGATAAATCTTCTGTAATTTAGGAAGATCTTATTTCTATCCTAAAATGTGCATCTACTTAATGGTTTTTCATAACCCTATCCTGTGTGTTTTCAAATGAAAGTATGGAAATAAAGGAATATTTTTTTCAATCAAGAAGTATGTCTACTATTTAAAGTATGTATACTTTGAAACCGCAGAATTCTCAAACCATCTTCCCATTTTTTATTATTATAAGAACAGTAGAACAAAAATAAAATGATAATTACATTAATTTTCTAACAAGTTTGCAATATCAATGCTATTATCAATTCATTTCTTCGAACAACTTCCCTTCAATCTCCATCCTCGCGTTTCTTTCCACACTTCTAACAGCTATTTGGAACTAGAATCCAGTATTTCATAGCCTTTGTTATCATGTCTTTAGGTATTTTGTTATGTTCTTTGAACTTGTTTGGGAACGGGGATGGTTGGGTGTTTTTTTTTTTTAAAATAAATTTTTATTTCTAAATCACTGTAATTTGTTATTATTGAAAATAAATTTAAAAAATAAAAAAAAAATATGTATTATTTAGATGTATTTTCAAATAATTTTTTTTAAAAAAGATAATAATGATTGTCACACGTGTGCGACATCGTGGCGATCATCCACCAATCATGCTAACGATGGGATGTGGTGTATTTCTAGCAAGATATGAAGAGACAAGGAATTCTTGTCTCTTATCAGTGAAAACATTGAATGGGAGTCACCACCTAGTATTCTGGTAACTAGGAACCCTAACTGGTCTTTAGAGATCGGGTACGGAGACTGGTTGCGTAAAGAGAAGGTATTAGCACCCCGACTACGCCCTACCTAAGGTAGGTTGCATTGTTTTGTCAGATAAAATATGAAATCATGTAGTGGTATCTAATTATATGTGTATCTAAAACCAAAGAAACTTTTAAAATCAAGAATACGTGTTACGTATAACCTCATAATCCCTGATACTAAACAAAACAAAAAAATTCTTATTGTTTTTTGATATTTTGGCCAATGTTCTCTTGACTTTAATAAACTGGTTATTAAAGCCAAAATGCATGCTAAAATATTGTTTTTGATGTATGAAAAATACAATATGATTTTTTTTTTTTAGCTTTGAGACACTTGGCCATATGCACAAAAATATTTTTTTTTTATTTTTTTTTAGTTGATAAAAAAAACTCGGGTATTTTTAATACCGTATTTGTATTTTTTTTTTAATTGGGCCAGACTCGGCCCAGATCAGTGGGTTGGGCCGGACCCGGCCCAAAACCAAATGGGTTGGTTACCCGTGTACAGTAACCAGCTAAGTTTAAAAAAATGGGCCGGACTCGGCCCAGATCAGTGGGTTGGGCCGGACCCGGCCCAAAACCAAATGGGTTGGTTACCCGTGTACAGTAACCACCCCCTCCTTCATTTGCTGCAGAACGTGAATTAATTCACGTTCTGCATGCTAATGTAGACCGAAAAATAAAAAGACAGGGCAACCGGAGATTACCTGGGATTGGTGTCGGGGCGGTGCTGCTGGCGGCGGAGACACGGTGGCCGGTGTTTTGGTGTGTTTTTCTTCTCTCTCTCTTCTCGGTTCTGCACAGTTTTCTCCTTCTTCTTCTCTCTCTCTCTTTTGTTTTTTTTTTCTCTTCTCCTCTCCTCTCTCTCGTGTTTGGTTTCCTTCTCTCTTTCTTCTTCTCCCTCTCTTCGTGTCTGTCTTTTGCTTGCTGCCTCCCCTGCTTTTATAGGCAAAAAACAGGGGAGGGGACGTGGCTGGGGCGGCCACTGTGCAGCTGCTCCTCCACCGTTCTTCAAGCACATGGAAAGTGGGTTGTGTCAGCGTCTTTTTGAAGTTGAATTGTCGGTAAAAAGATCGGTGAAAACAGAGGAGAAAAATACATTTTCTTCCCCTGTTCTCTGCGTGTCCAGGGGAAGAAGATGATGGTACTGTTCAAAACGACACCGTTTTGAGTTTTTTTTTATGAATAGTGCATATGAACAGTGCATAAAACGACGTCGTTTTTTCCAAAACGCGTCGTTTCATTTAAATGAGATTTGGCGCCAAAATGTGTCAGATTCAAAATCAAGACTTCAATTTGGGCGTGTTTTACAATTTGGTCCTTGGTTTTCGATTTCTTCAATTAAGTCCCTAATTGGCCATCAAACTTCAATATTTATGCAATTAAGTCCCTGATTTCACCAAATTAACTCTCAAAAATTATATTTTGACCCCAGAACTTTAATTTCTTCTAATAAAAGCCCAAATTAACTAAAAAATCAAATTTTCTTGCAATCAAAACATCCATAAATTCAATTAAACCTTTATTAAAATTTAATTGAATCCATAAGCATTTTATTTTGGATTTTTCTTCCTAAAATTAATTTTCTTTGTCAACAAGGTTCTCATTAGTTAACAAAATACTGCCAAATTTTAATCTTTGTAATTGTAAACCTCCTCAACTAATTTTTGACCATTTTCTGAACATTCTGACACCCCTTTTTTTTACTATTATTATTTTTTTTTACTGTTATTATTTTTAAATTAGTTATTATTATTATTATTAATTATTTTTCATTTTCTTATTTTTCTATATATATATATATATTTTTTACGCGGGGACCCAAAAATGGGTTACAACAATGATAATTAACTTGTTGCTTTTGGGTTTCTTCCTGTTTGATCATGGTTCCTAGTATATTTTTCTCTTAGGTTGGTTAACAAAAAAAATCAAAATATTAAATATATTTATTTGACTTGGTGGACATGACTAATTGTAGCAAATTTTGAATAATTTCAATGCTCTTTTTATTTTTATTTTTATTTTTTTAATAATAAAAATTTAAAAAAAAATTAATTTTTATTTCATAATAAATAAATCAATTGCTAACATAAATTTAAAAAATCAACCCAGAATCCAAATGTACTTTGATTTTATATATAAAAAAAAGTCACATATCTAACTATGTTTCTGAATTTCTAACTACATTTTAAAAGAATGTTCTAGCCTTATCTTTTTTTTCTTGTTGATGCATTTGAAGAGATAATTAATCTTTTTTAACACCTTTTAATATTTTTGTAAGTCATAGGTGCTAGGATCAGACCCGTATATCTGGTCATGACCCTAGATTGCAAACACATGGCGTTGAAACTTGTAAGCCTTTTAGAGTTAGGATTGCAAAACCCTAAGCACTAGGATCAAACCCATACATTTGGCTGCAGACCCAGGCAAGCGAGTCTAAAAACCAGCTGCCTGGGGTGTGCAGACTCGAGGATCTAAGGTCTATAGAAAGCGTATTCGGTTTTGTGTTAGGACCCAAGGTTTTTGGGTCTTATGTTTATAAATATAATTATTTGTATTATAAATATTATTATTTTCATTATAATTAAAAGTAGTAATATAAAAAAATTATTATTTGTATTATAATTAAAAGTATTAATATTAAAAATACTATTATTTTTATTATAAATATTATTATTTTTATTATAGTTAAAATCATTAATATAATACTTATTAAATTTAAAGAAATATTATTAATATTAAAAAAAAATAGATTTTATTTGAAAGGTAAAATTAAAAATTATTATCATCATCATCATCATCATTAATAAATTTGAAAAAATATTATTTTTATTGAAGAAAAAACGTTAAATTTGATTTGAAGGAATTAAAAACTATAAAACTTGGATTAGATAAGTTTAATATTATTTTTAATATTATTATATTTGAAATAAATATTATTACTACAAGAAAGCCATAGAATTAATTTGAAGGGTAAAATCAATTATTATTATTATTATTATTATTATTATTATTATTATTATTAACCTGGGTCAAGGATCTCCTTCCAGACCCAAAAACAACTCTAGGCTAGAAAAGGGAGTCTCACACAAGTTACTTGGATATAGCATGAACGCAAACCCAAATCCCTCGAGTCTTGTAGCCCCGCTTGACTCAAGACTATGTGTCCTATTTAAGAACCCAATTCTTATGGGTCTTGTGTGATAAGGGCCCAAATTCCTTGAGTCAGTCATCAAGACCCAAATACCTTGAGTCCTACAACTCCACCTAACCAAAGACTATTGGTCTTGATGCCACAACCCAAGATTAATGGGTCCTGCATCAAGACTCAATTCTCTTAGGTCCTACGTAAGAATCCCATTTGCTTAGGAGCAGTGTCCAGACCTAATTTGCTTAAGTGCTTCATTAGGACCTAATATAGTTGGGCCAACTGTCTAATGGGTCCTAATGCTGGATCCAAAAGAATTAGGTCCTGACACCAAACCCGTTAGCCTTGGGACCTAAAGTTGGACCTAAATGAATTGAGTCCCCCATCAAGACCCAATTCTTTTGGGTAAGCCCATGATCTAATTCTCTTAGGTCTAGTGTCTAGACCTAGTGTTGATGGGTCCTGCTTTAAGACTCAATTCTCTTGGGTGTTATACCAGGACCTAATTATTTTAGGTTCAACATCAAGACCCAAGCCTAATGGGTTTACTTCAGAACTCAATTCTCTTGAGTCTTAGATTTTTATGATAATTTTTTATGAAAATAAAACATAAGCCTACAGCATAACGTAAGCCATCTAACTAGTATAATATATATCTTATCATGGTGCGTGAAAAGACATATTGATAGTCAATGTTACATATGGATTGTTAAATCAAGAGCCATTCAATCTCTTATACCCATTGATAAAGGCAATATTGTTCACCCCTAGTTGATGAGGGAGAACTAGATTGCATTATTCTCGGGTTCCTCCTTACTCTCCTTCATCAAAGTTATTATAATTGTTGTTATTATTGGTTGATGTTATGGTTGGTAGAAAGGTGTTATGGCTGGTGGAGAGGTGTTATGGACATCACCAATCATAATGGAAATGTGTTATTATAGATCACACAAGCGTGAAGGAGAGGAGAAAATTTTGGTCTAGTGATACTCAAAGGTGAAGAGAATGAGAAAGGAGGAGAAAGAATAAAAAAGGGCTTTTTTATGGTGGTATCGCATGTGAAAAGAAGGTAAGGGAGAGTGAGAAAAAAAAAACTTATAATTTGATGAAAACTTGTCAATTTGTTATGGAACAACTTTGGTTATGGTTAAAAGTTTTATGTTAAGTCTATATTGATTGTAAAATTAAGAGACACATCAACCTAACTATTAAAATCAAATTTAATCAAAGTATCACTACTTTAAAAAAAACTTGTCAATGTGATATTTTTAATAAAGTCTTACAACCAACAACAAGTCAACAACAACATTCACACACAACTTAAAAATTCAAAACAAGATCAACACATATTAAATTCCACATCAAGACCAAACCATTATGCCTTGGATAAATATTGTAATGTTGCGGTCACACATATTAATTACCCTAACTTAAACAAATAAGATAGTATAGAGCAACTGATTAGTTAAAAGTGCATTCTCATTAAGGTTTTATATCATCATATTACACTTAAAGTATCATTAAATTCTCTAACTTAAACATGTTTTATAATAACATGTCTAATAATATAAGATTTCCTTAATTTATGGTAAATTCTCATTTTAAATGCAAGCATATCTCATAATTCAAAGGATTAATTGATGTGATTAACTATTAAAAGTGACATGACTAAAAGATTGATGTTTTCTCCCAAGTGCAGGAATGTCGAAGTAATAAATAACCCGGGAAGACTAGGGTCAAACCATGGGGAGGTTAATTGTATAAATTATAAATAATAATAATATAACAACAACAACAATAATAGTAATAACAATTAAAATAATAATAATAATAATAATAATAATAATAAAGAAAAAAAAAAGATGAGAACTTTGAAATGGAATATTAATGTAAGAATTAAACAATGATAATAACAAATGTCAAGGTTAGAGGTTTCACTAATTGCATGTCAAACAAGTATAATATAAAATCTTATTATTCAATTGAAAACCACACACAAAGGAGGTTCCAATCAGATTATAGATTGTTAACATGATTACATTAGTCATCTTATTCGATTAATGCTAATACTTGTAAATCTCGCCAAGCATTCATGATTATAACTTATGTTAACAACAAATCAAGTTTCTTTAATAGCTTAGGTATCGGTTATACCATACAGTATGAACTATAAAAGTGTTAAGCATTTGTTGTACCAAGTGTTATACAATATAAATCAAGATTAGTCATTTAACAAGCAAAGTATTAACGAGTGAACAAGATAACAAATACAACACATGTTAGTATCAAATATTAAAGTCCATATTGACTTTACATTATACTTATTCTTACACTATTAGTATAACCTTTTCTCCTTGACATAATAAACTTAGCTAGACATAATGAAAGAAAGAAAAATAAATAAACAAAATAAGAACATAAATAAGATAAAAGTCAACTAAGTAAATGAAAGGCATAAACTTGATATTAATGAAAGCAAAGCATAAATATTACAAAAAATACCAACAGAGAAAGTAAGAGTATGATCTTGATCTGAAAATCAAGATGCCTAAATGCATGGCAAATGCCTTCTTTTATAGGCCAAAATTAGAAACTATTGATTTGATGACTAATTGATGAGTGGGTGACCAACTCTTGACTTGGTGACAATCCTTATCTTCTCTTATCTACCCAAAATGTTATTGATAACATCAAAATTGGAGCCACTTGAAAACATGAAAGTTGTAGAAAATTATCTCAACTCTCTTATGTAAACAATTTAGGTTATTTAGACTTCTAAAACTCTAGATATGGGTCAAACACTGAACAACGCTATGTCTTACCTTTTGATTAGTACTTAAAAGTGCATTTTTATCATGGTTTTATATCATCATTTTGCACTTAAAGTATCAATAACTCCTCAACTAAAGCATGTTTTATAATAATATATCTAATAATACAAGATATCTTTAATTTATGGTAAATGTTCATTTTAAATGGAGGTCTATCACATAAATGAAAGGATTGATTGATGACTTTAAGAACTTAAATTGTAAGGGCAAAGAGATGATCAAAATTAGAAAAGAGATGTCAGTGCAATCCAAACCGAAACACTGTTCGGTAATTGGGTCATATTTGGATCTATAGATCTCAGATTTAGGTCTGCTTTATATGGATGGAAAGGTAAGACACATGCCTACAACTTTCATATGGAGCCCAAGATCTAAAAAGACCATTTTTAAGTCCAAATTATTGCAACAACAAAGAAACCAAATGAGCTGAATGTTTTACACAAGAAAGCTGAGATAATTGCCTACAACTTTCCTGTTTTCGAGTGGCTCTAATTTTGACGTTATCAATGATGTTTTAGGCAGACAAAAGAAGATAAGGATTGTCACCAAGTCAAGAGTTGGCCACCCACTCATCAATTAGTAATCAAATCCATAGTTCCTAATTTTGGCCTATAAAATGAGGCATTTGCCATGCATTTAGGCATCTTGGTCTCTAGATCAAGATCATGCTCTTGCTTTCTCTCTTTGTATTTTTTGTAATGTTTATGCTTTACTTTCATTAATATCAAGTTTATGCCTTTTATTTCCTTTCATTTACTTAGTTAATTTTAATCTTATTTATGTTTTTATTTTGTTTATTTATTTTTCTTTCTTTACTACTACTACTACTACTACTACTATTATTATTATTATTATTATTATTATTATTATTATTATTATTATTATTATGAGAATAATGAGAATAACCATGCTAGAACACTTAGAGACCACATGAATCCCACAAGAACAAGTGAACCATTATGCATAGTTTTTCCTCCCGATGCATCTCATTTTAATTGAAAACCAAGTAGTATTCAACTTTTACCTTTAATTAGTACTTAAAAGTGTATTTTTATCATGGTTTTATATCATCATTTTGCACTTGAAGTATCAATAACTCCTTCACTAAAGCATGTTTTATAATAATATATCTAATAATATAAGATACCTTTAATTTATGATAAATGTTCATTTTAAATATAGGCCTATCACATAAATGAAAGGATTGATTGATGACTTTAAGAACTTAAATTGCAAGGATAAAGAGATGGTCAAACTTAGAAAAGAGATATCGGTGCAATCCAAACTGGAATACTATTCGGTAATTGGGTCATATCTGGAGATATATATCTCAGATTTAGGTCCTATTTATATGGATGGAAAGGTAAGACATATGTCTACAACTTTCACATGGAGCCCAAGATCTAAAAAGGTTATTTTCAAGTCCAAATTGTAGCAACAACAAAGAAGCCCGAATATGTCTTCCAACCCGAGCACTGTTCGGTATTTTAGCCATATCTGGAGTTCTAGACGTTCAAATGAGCTGCATGTTTTACACAAGAAAGCTGAGACAATTTCCTACAACTTTCATGTTTTTAACTGGCTCCAATTGTGACGTTATCAATAACGTTTTGGGCAGACAAGAGAAGATAAGGATTGTCACCAAGTCAAAAGTTGGCCACCCACTTATCAATTAGTCATCAAATCAATAGTTCCCAATTTTGGCCTATAAAAGGAGGCATTTGCCATGCATTTAGGCATCTTGGTTTCCAGATCAAGATCATGCTCTTCCTTTCTCTCTTTGTATTTTTTGTAATGTTTATGCTTTGCTTTCATTAATATTAAGTTTATGTCTTTCATTTCCGTTCCTTTACTTAGTTAACTTTTATCTTCTTATTTTGTTTAGTTATTTGACACGATGAAAAGATTGATGTCTTCTCCCAAGTGCAGGAGTGTCGAAGTAATAAATAACCCGGCAAGACCGGGGTCGAACCACAGAGAGGTTAATTGTACAAATTATAAACAACAATTGTAAACAACAAAAACAACAACAACAACAACAATAATAACAATAATAATAATACTAGTAATAGTAGTAATAGTAGTAGTAGTACTAATAATAATAATAATAATAATAATAATAAAGAAAGAAAGAAAAGAAGAAGATGATGATGATGATGAGAACTTCAAGATGAAATATTAATGTAACAATTAAACAATGAGAAGAACAAATGTCAAGGTTAGAGGTTCCACTAATGGTATATCAAACAAGTATAGTATAAACTCTTATCATTGAATTGGAAACCACACACAAAGGAGGTTCCAATCAGATTATACATTGTTAACATGATTACATTAGTCATCTTATTCAATTAATGCTAATACTTGTAAATCTCGTCAAGCATTCATGATTATAACTTATGTTAACAACAAATCAAGTTCCTTTCATAGCTCAGGTGTCGGTTATACCATACATTATGAGCTATGAAAGTGCCAAGCATTTGTTGTACCAAGTGTTATACAACATAAATCAAGATTAGTCATTTAACAAGCAAAGTATTAAAGAGTGAACAAGATAACAAATATAAAACATGTTGGTATCAAACATTAAAGTCCATATTAAGTTTACATTATACTTATTCTTACACCATTAGTGTAACCTTTTCACCTTGACGTAATTAACTTAGCTCGACATAATGAAAGAAAGAAAAATAGATAAACAAAATAAGAACATAAAAGCTAACTAAGTAAAGGAAAGGAAATGAAAAGCATAAACTTAGTATTAATGAAAGCAAAGCATAAACATTACAAAAAATACAAAGAGAGAAAGGAAGAGCATGATCTTGATCTGAACACCAAGATGCCTAAATGCATGGCAAATGCCTCCTTTTATAGACCAAAATTGGGAACTATTGATTTGATGACTAATTGATAAGTGGGTGGCCAACTTTTGACTTGGTGACACTCCTTATCTTCTCTTGTCTGCCCAAAACGTCATTGA
Source organism: Populus pruinosa (assembly GCA_026413675.1). Lineage (NCBI taxonomy): Eukaryota > Viridiplantae > Streptophyta > Magnoliopsida > Malpighiales > Salicaceae > Populus > Populus pruinosa. The sequence continues at coordinate 46,542,893 of CM048592.1, forward strand.
TAACGTCAAAATTGGAGCCAGTTGTAAACATGAAAGTTGTAGGAAATTGTCTCAGCTTTCTTGTGTAAACAATTCAGCTCATTTGGACTTCTAGAACTCCAGATATGGCCAAAATACCGAACAGTGCTCGGGCTGGAAGACAGATTCGGGCTTCTTTGTTGTTGCTACAATTTGGACTTGATAATGGCCTTTTTAGATCTTGGGCTCCATATGAAAGTTGTAGGCCTATGTCTTACCTTTCCATCCATATAAATTGGACCTAAATCTGAGATCTGTAGCTCCAGATATGACCTAATTACCGAACAGTGTTCCAGTTTGGATCGCACCGACATCTCTTTTCTAAGTTTGACCATCTCTTTATCCTTGCAATTTAAGTTCTTCAAGTCATCAATCAATCCTTTCATTTATGTGATAGGCCTGCATTAAAAATAGACATTTACCACAAATTATAGGTATCTTATATTATTAGATACATTATTATAAAACATATTTTAGTTAAGGAGTTATTGATACTTCAAGTGCAAAATGATGATATAAAATCATGATAAAAATGCACTTTTAAGTACTAATCACACCCCTCAACCAGCTTATTACTAGTCCCTAGTAATCAAAGCGTTACAACAATTTGCAAATTTCACAAAGCAAGGTATTCATCATTTAACTTCCATTAATCTATCCAGATAAACAAACTCTCATTAAATTTATATATCTGCTCAATACCTCTTAACAAGATATTAATAAACCTTTCTTTTTGTGCTCAATGTATCAACACATAATTATGGGGCTTTTCTTGGAAGAAAACAAAATTTTTGTTCTAATGTTTAAGGTTAACTTCCTTGGGTTGGGATTACTATTTTTGTCTCTTTTTTTTTGTTTTTTTTTTAAATCTATATACATATAATTTAAAAACATCATGCATCTTTAACCCATGTAACGAGCTTTCAGCTAATGACTCCCAGACCAGTTGGTCTTAGGGCATTAGGTGTTAAGACACCCCTACGAGCTTAGTAACTCGGGTCGCAGATACTGATATATAGATAGTGCAATGTTTGATTCCCTTAAGCTTTTCTCCTCAACCCATGTAACAAGCATTGGGCCAATAGCTCCCAAGTCAGTTGACTTTAGGGTATTAGGTGTTAAAACACCCATTCGGGCTTGATTGCTTAGGTTAGGGAGGCTACGAAACCAAACTTATCTATATTTTTATTATCATCATTTTTTTTTCTTTTTTTTTTTAATTATATACAATCCCTTTCCCTTAGTTGTTACCTTTAACAAAAGAACATAAATAATGTAATAATCCAATATGCAACCCACAATCATATGTTGAAGTGTGTGTGTGTAAATTAAGGTTTAAGAATACATGTTAAATAAGTATATGAGCAGAATTAAGTGGTAATAATACGAGAGTTTGTAAACCTGAATATTTCAGGAAGTATTATAATAGACCTTGTTAAGAATGGTTACTAAGATGCGTCTCAAGAGTCACTTTAACAAAAGAACTCCTTTACTCTACCATCCTAGTAACAACAATTATGCACATGCTTTATGAAAAACAATTTTTTTTTATCAACTACTACCCTCTCCCCCTAACCAAAACGAGACATTGTCCTCAATGTTCTAAGGTAGAAAGATAGAGTATAGAAGATATCACCTGAAATAACGAACACTGACAAAACCTGAAACACACTAAAACAAAAATAACAAATAACAAAACACAATAATAAAACCAAAAGACATAAAAATTCACAAATGAAGGCTCAAATCCAATCTAAGCTTTTTACGGCTTCCCGTAGATGACCAATTTATGCGACTCATGGAAGGATCAATCACAGGAATGAAAGATTGTAGTTGGTCAATCAATTGTTCAGCAGTAGTAGCAGAGATTATGATTTGTCGTGCAGAAGATGTTAGAAATTCCTGTTCTATAGCATGATCAAGAAAAGACAACAACTTATCATAATAACCATTAACATTTAACAAACCTATGGGTTTATGGTGAATGTGCAATTGAGCCCAAGAGGAAATATGAAAGATCTCTTCCAATGTGCCTAGACCACCTGGTAAAGCAATGAAGGCACCAGCATGATTAAACATTGCATTCATTCGAGCCGACATTGTGGAGACCTGAAGTTCCTCTCCAATTGTTTTTCCAATGATGTTCCCTTGTGCCAAAGCTTCAAGGACGACTCCTAAAACTTGACTACCTCCTAAAAATGCAGCTATTGGCACACCTCCCATTAACCCAAGACTGCCTCCCCCATACACAAAATGAATCTTTCTCTCAGCTAGCACCTGACCAAGATGATTTGCTGATTCTAAAAACTCTTTTTCTTTTCCAGGACTAGATCCACCAAAAACACAAATATTTCTTATTTGATGACTTGAGGAACTTGCCATTTCTACACACTTCTGTATTTGTTGAATGTATGGGTTGAGTAGAAATGAAAGGAAGGAAGAGAGGGTTTTATAGATGAGAAATTATAAAGGCAATCATAACACCTATATGTAGGCCAGCTGGAGTCTCACACGCTCTCTCTCTCTCTTTTTATTTATTTATTTATTTTTGAAAAAAAAGCATGTGTATGTACAGGTAGTTGTGATTGTGGCTCACATCTTCCCTTGGTTTTACGTCCAAGAACGGCTTAAACACCCTCAATGGGTCGGGGATAGGCTTCCCATCCAGTTTTCTTAAAAACTGGCAAATAGGGTCTTTTTTAGTCAGATTCCCAAGACTAAGTCGATCATGTTCTTTATGAAATAGTGGCCATAAATCATGAATTGCACGATGCTTATCTCGACTATGATGAGACTTAAGAGTCAATAGAAGATTATCTAAAGACTCTCTGTGTTTTGAAATAAATCCCACCTTCTGACAATTTTCACAGTTTTTGCGGAATGCATCTAACTCGTTGAATATGATAGGCCAGTAAAATTCACTTTGTAAGATTTCTACAATCCTCTTTTTTGATGAGAAATGATCCCCATATGCCTTAGAGTAACAAAATTTAATGAAATTACTTACCTCATTGTTGAGAATGCATTTTTAAAATATTTGATCAGGATAATAATTGAATAAGTAAGGGTCATCCCAATAAAAATTTTGCTCGTTGCTCAAAAATTTTCTTGTCTTCAATACTCCAATGAGTTGGCAAAAATCCTGAAGCAAGAAAATTGATATTTTTAGCAAACCAAGGCATTGAATTAAGAGAAAGTAGAGATTCATCAGGAAAGTAATCATCGATTGGTGTGATGTCGGGTGTCGAATCTGTTGTCACTTTTGATAAAAGATTCGCATCAACCTTTTCGATGCCTTTTTCATCCTCGATTTCTTCCTGATTGGTCATGGCATGAGAAAATGGAAGTGCTGGCGGAGAATCAGTCGTTTCTTTGCAATTTTCCGATTCAACCCCTTCCTTTCCCTTAGAAATTGACTCATCATCTTTCTCATAAGGTTCAAGAGAGGGTTTTTCAATAACCTTACCACTGCGTAGAGTAGTGACTGATTTGACTTGATCCATGTGTTGGCTTCTGGAACTACTTGCATTTGCATTGTATTGCCCCTTAGGATTTTGTTGTGGTTGAGATGGAAACTTACCTTTCTCTTGGAAACTAAGAGCAGATGTGAATTTTGCAAGAGTATCTTTAAAATCTGTTATACTTTGAGCAAGTTGAGTGTTGATTGTCTCTTGCTTTTCAATGAATGCATACAAAGTTTCCTCAAAATTTCTTGTAGGAGGTGGAGCATAAGGAGGTACATATCCATGATAGTTTTGGAAATTAGGGTGTGCTTGCAATTTAAGTTCTTCAAGTCATCAATCAATCCTTTCATTTATGTGATAGGCCTGCATTAAAAATAGACATTTACCACAAATTATAGGTATCTTATATTATTAGATACATTATTATAAAACATATTTTAGTTAAGGAGTTATTGATACTTCAAGTGCAAAATGATGATATAAAACCATGATAAAAATGCACTTTTAAGTACTAATCATTATTCTTCTTTCTTTCATTATATCTAGCTAAGTTAATTATGTCAAGGTGAAAAGGTTCCACTAATGGTGTAAGAATAAGTATAATGTAAACTTAATATGGACTTTAATGTTTGATACTAACATGTTTTATATTTGTTATCTTGTTCACTCTTTAATACTTTGCTTGTTAAATAATTAATCTTGATTTATATTGTATAACACTTGGTACAACAAATGCTTGGCACTTTTATAGTTCATATTGTATGGTATAACCGACACCTGAGCTATGAAAGGAACTTGATTTGTTGTTAACTGATTAGTACTTAAAAGTGCATTTTTATCATGGTTTTATATCATCATTTTGCACTTGAAGTATCAATAACTCCTTAACTAAAATATGTTTTATAATAATGTATCTAATAATATAAGATACCTATAATTTGTGGTAAATGTCTATTTTTAATGCAGGCCTATCACATAAATGAAAGGATTGATTGATGACTTTAAGAACTTAAATTGCAAGGATAAAGAGATGGTCAAACTTAGAGAAGAGATGTCGGTGCAATCCAAACTGGAATATTGTTCGGTAATTGGGTCATATCTGGAGCTACAGATCTCAGATTTAGGTCCAATTTATATGGATGGAAAGATAAGACATAGGCCTACAACTTTCATATGGAGCCCAAGATCTAAAAAGGCCATTATCAAGTCCAAATTGTAGCAACAACAAAGAAGCCTGAATCTGTCTTCCAGCCCGAGTACTATTCGGTATCTTGGCCATATCGGGAGTTCTAGAAGTCCAAATGAGCTGAATGTTTTACACAAGAAATCTGAGACAATTGCCTACAACTTTCATGTTTACAACTGGCTCCACTTTTGACGTTATCAATGACGTTTTGGGTAGACAAGAGAAGATAAGGATTGTCACCAAGTCGAAAGTTGGCCACCCACTTATCAATTAGTCATCAAATCAATAGTTTCCAATTTTGGCCTATAAAAGGAGGCATTTGCCATGCATTTAGGCATCTTGGTTTCCAGATCAAGATCATGCTTTTCCTTTCTCTCTTTGTATTCTTTGTAATGTTTATGCTTTACTTTCATTAATATCAAGTTTATGCCTTTCATTTCCTTTCCCTTACTTAGTTAGCTTTTATGTTCTTATTTTGTTTATCTATTTTGCTTTCTTTCATTATGTCTAGCTAAGTTAATTATGTCAAGGTGAAAAGGTTACACTAATGGTGTGAGAATAAGTATAATGTAAACTTAATATGGACTTTAATGTTTGATACTAACATGTTTTATATTTGTTATCTTGTTCACTCTTTAATACTTTGCTTGTTAAATGACTAATCTTGATTTATGTTGTATAACACTTGGTACAACAAATGCTTGGCACTTTCATAGCCCATAATGTATGGTACAACCGACACCTGAGCTATGAAAGGAACTTGATTTGTTGTTAACATAAGTTATAATCATGAATGCTTGACGAGATTTACAAGTATTAACATTAATCGAATAAGCTGACTAATGTAATCATGTTAACAATATATAATCTGATTGGAACCTCCTTTGTGTGTGGTTTCCAATTCAATAATAAGAGTTTATACTATACTTGTTTGATATACCATTAGTGGAACGTCTAACCTTGACATTTGTTATTATTATTGTTTAATCCTTACATTAATTTTCCATCTCCAAGTTCTCATCATCATCTTCTTCTTCTTCTCTTTCTTTATTATTATTATTATTACTACTACTACTACTAATATTACTACTACTACTAGTATTATTATTATTATTATTGTTGTTGTTGTTGTTGTTGTTGTTGTTGTTGTTATTGTTGTTGTTGTTGTATTATTGTTATTTATAATTTGTACAATTAACCTCCCTGTGGTTCGACCCCAGTCTTGCCGGGTTATTTATTACTTCGACACTCCTGCACTTGGGAGAAGACATCAATCTTTTCGTCATGTCAAGTTTTTGGCGTCGTTGCCGGGGAGGTAAGTTCTTGTATAAATTATAGTATTTTCTCTTTTCACTTTTCTTGTATATAACTTTGTTTCTTTTGTTTTGTTTCTTTTTATTTTGTTTTCTTCCTCCTTCTTTTGCTTTCTTCTTCTTTTTTTTATTTTATTCCTACACGTGCATAATAGTGTGGTCACGTATATAAGAGTGTGGTCACGATGTCGCGGTCGCACAAATTAATTACCCTAGCTTAAAACACGCAAGATAGTATAGAGCAAGCAAGGGATCGATCCCACGAGGAAGATTTAGTTCAGATTTTTATGCTATACGTTATGCAATTGGGGGGTTTTGATTTGTGATAATCTAAAATATGGAAGAAATTAAACTAGTGAACACAATCAATTGAAACTGAAATTTATCAAGAAAACAAACCTTGGTCACAAGCACACATCCACCTACAGAAATCAGAACCGATCCTTGAAACGAAACTCCAGTTTATATTCTGAATTTTTATCTTTTCTTAACTTTGGTTAATTAACGGATCCGCCGTATAACTAGCCCTAACCAACAAATAATCACAGTGTCCGCACTAATGATTTAATCTAATGGCAGCCTTAAGATCTAGATAAATTCATTAATCTTAACAACCAAGTTGTCTGCTTGTGTTGCTTTGATCGAATGTTTTCCCTAAGTTTAATAACGTAGTTCCGCCACAATTATCAAGCTTAGTTGCTTCACAAGTTTATATACCCTAACTCCGGTTCTGATATCAAACTTAGCAATAGATTGTTCACAATAATAACTTAGAGTCCGCTCTAGCAATTATCAACAACAATCATAGAAAATATGCATAGGAAAACAATCATACTCATTCATAATACAAACTGAAAATAAATGAAGAATAAATCTCACAGTTCTTGAAATCTGAAAGTTTCTGCGTCCTTGCAACCAAGAAAAGAGCTTAGCCTTGCATATCTATTGAACAACTACTCCTAAAGATGAAAGAAAGCATTATTTCTAGTATGTAGAGAGGAGAGTTTGTGTTTCTTCACTTCTAGTTGCTACCACCTTTCTTTGATTCTATTGCACTCCCTCCTCTTCTTTCTTGGCTCTCTTGGTGTCTATATATAGGCTTCAATGGCAGCTCCTCTTGCTTCTTTATCAATAATGGTGGCTGCCAAACATGCCAAACTTTGACATTAGTAGTCACCACAAACAACCCACCATTGTAGCCTCCTTCTTTGACAATGGCAGCATTCCAACTTGCAGCTGGTTTGTGGTTGGTGATTTGAGGTTGGTGGATTGAGGTTGGTGGCTACTTTTCTTGACCTTCTAGATTGATTTACTAGAGGGGCTAAATTGCTGAAATTATAACTTGGATGATAGTTTAGAAGCTTCGAAACATAATTTGGACTCATTTCTTCACGAAACCTGATTGTTCAGAATTCAGTTGTCATCTTTGAAAAATCATATCGCCCTCATCTGACATCGTTTTTGGTTGAAAATTGGAGCGTTTCTAGACCTTTGAGTCATGAATGCAACAAAATTGAGTTTGCATCAATTGGACTTCTATAGCTCCAGATATGGAATGTTTAATGGATAAAGGTCAACAGTGGCAGAATACGAGATTTAACTTTGAAGGATGTGATTTCCATGATCTTCCTCTTTGTATTTTTCTTGCATTACATTTCCAGAAAGGTATGGATGTTAGCTTTTTAGAGCCACTGGAATCACTTCATTTTGATCTCTAGAAATCACGATCTGCACAAAACATCGACTGAACATCAAATCTGCCAATTATCTCCAATTTACTCCTTTTTGCATTTTTCATCCAAAAGTGCCTTCAAAACATAAAACAAAGAATATCAAGGCATTTTACATATAAAACATGGACAAAACATTAGGTAAAAGTGGGTGAAACTATCGAATAATATGGTTACATCAAATACCCCCACACTTAGCTCTTGCTCGTCCTCGAGAAAGGATAAATAAAATTAAATTGAAAATAACTATGATCAATCTCTTAATCTCCCATCAATGTCCAAGAGTACAAGCATTATTAATAAGAATATAATAAAACAAGATAGAAAAACATAAATGTTTATGAATTTATTTACATGCAAACTTCAAAACTCAATCAATTGTCGGGATTTAAATGAAATCTATATCATGCCAAAGTGATAGGTCCTCTCATTGATATACACTCCAACACTCATGTGTTTAGGGTTTATGTGTTTAAATCTCTCAAATTCAATCAAAGAGTATGTTCTACCATAAGCTTGCTTTTCAATCTCATATCCATTACTAACATATTACAAACAGTGCATGAATCAAAAGGTCTTATTTTCTGGTTTTAATGGGGCTAAGGTTAAGATGAGGTAAAAGAGAGTAAAAGAAAAGGTTCAAATCAAAGATAGTAGAGCATTATAAAAAAATGATATTTCAAACAAGATATTCCATCAAAGCACATAAATTTTTCATCTTTAATCACCAATGCTTAATTTCGTTTGATTTCAAGCTTTTGCAACATAAAATCTTAAGAACATAAATGAACTTTTTTTGTCTTTTTTCTTTTTTTTTTTTTTGTAATTTTGCCCATCTTTTCATCAAGCATCACTTCTTTTTTCTTTTCATATAATTTCCAACCATAATTCCATGAAATATCACAAGTATATGCTCTACTAATCCTTGGCCAGGGGAAAAGGAAAACATATATAAAGTTAAGGCTTATACATGGATAAAGAAAAGATAAATAAGCTCAAAAGGAGCTCACTAAGGATAATATGCTTTAGGTTGGCTTTTTGGTTCAAGTGATTGAAATTCCTAATGCCTTTATCATCTTCATGTATATTTGTAATGGAATATAATCTCAATAAGATATGAAGCAAGTTCTAGAGATACATATCATTGAAAGAATGCACACTCAAAGAATATAATGTGGAAGGCTCAAAAGCTTGCATTGGTATAACACTATAAAGTCAATATAACATATTCTCAAAGTCAATCCTTAAATCAATTAAACCTTAAAATTTGCATGCATACTCCTTCATTTGATTTATATCTTCATCTAACTCAATTAATTCTCATACATAATACTCATATGCTCAAAAATCAATGGGAGTTAAAAAGATCAAACACAATTTTTTTTTAAAGAACAACAAAGAAAACTAAAATAAGAAAACCAAAATTCTTCCAATAAATACCCCCACACTTAAAACACAACATTGTCCTCAATGTTGAAATAAAAGCAAAGGAATATAAGAGAATGACATAAAATAAATTAAAATGCGAAAAGATAAAAGATAAGGAAAAAGAAAGCAAATCTGATTTTTTTTTTTGGTGCTGGGTTGCCTCCCAGTAAGCGCTTTTGTTTTATGTCATTGGCTTGACATATGGCATGCTCATTCTTCATAGATTGGTTCAGCTAACTCTATAAAAGCGGTGAGTTCTGCCGTCCAACCTTCATAGAAAGGTTTCAAACGATGTCCATTGACCTTGAGTACTTTGTTGGTTTCTAAACTTGTAATTTCAACTGCACCATAAGGAAAAATATTAGAAACAACAAAAGGTCCAATCCAACGAGAGTGCAATTTTCCAGGAAAAAGTTTTAAACGCGAATGATAAAGAAGGATTTTGTCTCCAACATGAAATTCCTTTCTTGTAAGCATTCTGTCATAAAGATTCTTAGTCTTTTCTTTGTAAATCCTTGCATTCTCATAAGCATTATTTTGTTTTTCTCTCAACGTGGTGGCAGTCCTTTTAGGTACCAAAAGGATAGACGCCACCCATTCACTGTCTGTGATGGGGGGAATGACTCCTGCATCATGAAGGATAATTTGCGAAGCTTGTAAAGCCAATGCTGATTCATGCACATTTTGGGGAACACATATATGCCTCTCCATCTCTTCTATCTTGGTAAAATCATAGCCATAGCTCAAAGCTATACTTAATCCATCTTCGCTATCAAAATCAAAAACCTGCTGTATACACTTATCAACTTGGTCATAACATGTGATAGAATAAACATTGTTATAAGGATATGTCATTGCATCATGAAAATTAAATTCAATCTTTTCATCTCCTACCTCCATAGACAAGGTATCCATACCACAATCAATCTTTGTATTGGCAGTTTTCAAGAATGGTCTCCCAAACAATATAGGAGTGCTGGTTAATAAATCACAAGAATCATGTTCCATATCAAGAATATAAAAATCACATGGAATAACCAAACTATCAATCTTGACTAGAACATCTTCTATCACACCAAGTGGGTAAACAAAACTACGATCTGCAAGTTGTATTACAATGCTAGTTTTATTCAAAGGTTCCAGACTAAGAGAATCATAAACATGTTTAGGCATAACACTAATGGATGCACCTAAATCACATAAAGCTCTTTTAAAACTAGCATTACCAATAACACATGGGATAGTAAACGCACTTGGGTCCTTTTCCTTTAAAGGCATATTCTTTTGAACAATAGCAGACACAACTTCACCCATACTTACCATTTCATGACCTTTCAGTTTGAAAGCTCTCTTGGTAGTACACAACTCCTTCAAAAATTTGGCATACTTGGGAATTTGCTTGATAGCATCAAGCAAAGGAATGTTGAGTTCTACTTTCTTGAAAACCTCTAAAATTTCTTTTTCTTTGTCCTCTTTCTTTGACCTAGAAGAACTCACAAGAAAGGGTGGAATTGCTTTAAAACTGGAATTCATTGAGTGAGGAGTTACCTTTGGAGTGTTGGTCGTTGTTTCAGTTTGGAAAGGAGAAGGATGTTTCTTCTTTGTATTCAATTCAGTTTCTATCTCTTCTTCTTCCTCCATCTCAATCTCTTTCGACCTTTTCTCTTCAAGTTCTTTCCCACTTCGCAACATGATCGCACTAACATTCTCTTTTGGATTCAATGCTTGGGAGGGCAATTTTCCATTCATTTGTGCCTCCAATTTCCCTACACTTGAAGCTACTTGCCCCATTTGCTTCTCCAAGTTGTGAATACTTGACCTTGTTTCCTGTTGAAAAGACATGATATTTTGTTGCAAGGTAACAGTATTAGAAGCCAAAGTTTTCATCATCTCACGAAGATCATCATTGGATGACGACCCCGTAACATTGGAGTTTGTGAATGGAGGGGGTTGTCTTGCTTGATAATTCTGTTGGGGCTGAAATCCATGGGGATGGAATTGTCGGCCTTGATTGCCTTGTTGGGATGGGTTGCCATAGCGTAAGTTGGGATGATCTCTCCATCCGGGATTGTAGGTGTTGGAAAAGGGATCATATTTACGCTGGGGCTGTCCGTTGAATGCTCCATCAATTGCATGAGCTTGTTCAATATAATCTTCTTGCATTGTTGGGCACATATCCGAAGTATGTCCTTGTAAGGAGCATATGCTACAAACTTTCACCTGTTGCACATTTCCACAAGCCAAAGAACGTACAAGAGAAGTAAGATCATTAACTTTATTCTCAATGTTAGAAATACTTACCTCATTTACTCGTTTGTTGGAGAAGTCTCCACGAGTGCCAAACTGTTTTGAGTTGGCTGCCATGTTTGAGATCAATTGGCGTGCAGCCTCGGGTGTCTTATCCACCAATGCTCCTCCACTTGCAGCATCAATGATACTACGGTCAGTAGGCATTAATCCCTCATAGAAATATTAAATGAGCAACTGATCGGGTATTTGATGATGAGGACATTGAATGCACAGTTGCTCAAATCTTTCCCAATACTCGGAGAGTGTCTCTCCATGAGATTGCCGAATCCCACATATTTCTTTCCTTATGTTGGCAACTCGAGATGCTGGGAAATACTTCTCAAGGAAAATCTTCTTCATGGCATTCCAAGTTCCAATAGATCCTGGGAGAATAGAGAAAAGCCATGCTTTTGCTGCCCCTTTTAAAGAGAAAGGGAAAGCTTTCAACTTAACCTGTTCTTCATCAACTCCATTCGGTTTCATGCCAACGCAAACCATATGGAACTCCTTGAGATGAGTATGTGGATCTTCTCCTGCAAGACCATTAAATGTTGGTAACAAATGTATAAAACCAGATTTGAGCTCAAAGTTTACATTATTGTCAATGTTTATGCATAGTGGCTGATTTTCCACATTAGGAGCAGCAAGCTCCTTGAGTGTTTGTTGTCGTGCAATAGCCATGGTGTTGAGGCGAGCTTCCTTTCTTAACCTGCGTAAAGTGCTTTCTATTTCAAAATCAACCTGCACTTGAATTTGATTAGTAGAACGGGTCACAGACATCAATTGCTAAGAAAATTCAAAAGAAAGAAACCACACAAGAGACGAAAAACAATGCAAATTATATGAAAATCCAATGCTAGGAAACTAAAATTGCCTAAAAACCTTAGATAACAGTGGAATTTGGCCTCGAAATGGTAAGGTTAGTGGTGTACCACTAGTCTTGTTCAAAACGCCATTTCCCTTCAGGAAACAAAAGGTCGAACCCTAATTCCACAAACAAATCTGTTTTGAACAGTACCGTTGCGGCAAGTGAACAGTACCGCCGCGAGCAAAAAAGTTTTTTTTGTTTTTTTTTCTGAATAATAATAAATAATAATCACAGCAAATAAAAATAACAATACAAGCACAAGAATTAACTAAAATTACTTCCCCGGCAACGGCGCCAAAATTTGTTGCGATGTCGCGGTCGCACAAATTAATTACCCTAGCTTAAAACACGCAAGATAGTATAGAGCAAGCAAGGGATCGATCCCACGAGGAAGATTTAGTTCAGATTTTTATGCTATACGTTATGCAATTGGGGGGTTTTGATTTGTGATAATCTAAAATATGGAAGAAATTAAACTAGTGAACACAATCAATTGAAACTGAAATTTATCAAGAAAACAAACCTTGGTCACAAGCACACATCCACCTACAGAAATCAGAACCGATCCTTGAAACGAAACTCCAGTTTATATTCTGAATTTTTATCTTTTCTTAACTTTGGTTAATTAACGGATCCGCCGTATAACTAGCCCTAACCAACAAATAATCACAGTGTCCGCACTAATGATTTAATCTAATGGCAGCCTTAAGATCTAGATAAATTCATTAATCTTAACAACCAAGTTGTCTGCTTGTGTTGCTTTGATCGAATGTTTTCCCTAAGTTTAATAACGTAGTTCCGCCACAATTATCAAGCTTAGTTGCTTCACAAGTTTATATACCCTAACTCCGGTTCTGATATCAAACTTAGCAATAGATTGTTCACAATAATAACTTAGAGTCCGCTCTAGCAATTATCAACAACAATCATAGAAAATATGCATAGGAAAACAATCATACTCATTCATAATACAAACTGAAAATAAATGAAGAATAAATCTCACAGTTCTTGAAATCTGAAAGTTTCTGCGTCCTTGCAACCAAGAAAAGAGCTTAGCCTTGCATATCTATTGAACAACTACTCCTAAAGATGAAAGAAAGCATTATTTCTAGTATGTAGAGAGGAGAGTTTGTGTTTCTTCACTTCTAGTTGCTACCACCTTTCTTTGATTCTATTGCACTCCCTCCTCTTCTTTCTTGGCTCTCTTGGTGTCTATATATAGGCTTCAATGGCAGCTCCTCTTGCTTCTTTATCAATAATGGTGGCTGCCAAACATGCCAAACTTTGACATTAGTAGTCACCACAAACAACCCACCATTGTAGCCTCCTTCTTTGACAATGGCAGCATTCCAACTTGCAGCTGGTTTGTGGTTGGTGATTTGAGGTTGGTGGATTGAGGTTGGTGGCTACTTTTCTTGACCTTCTAGATTGATTTACTAGAGGGGCTAAATTGCTGAAATTATAACTTGGATGATAGTTTAGAAGCTTCGAAACATAATTTGGACTCATTTCTTCACGAAACCTGATTGCTGGCAGAATTCAGTTGTCATCTTTGAAAAATCATATCGCCCTCATCTGACATCATTTTTGGTTGAAAATTGGAGCGTTTCTAGACCTTTGAGTCATGAATGCAACAAAATTGAGTTTGTATCAATTGGACTTCTATAGCTCCAGATATGGAATTTTTAATGGATAAAGGTCAACAGTGGCAGAATACGAGATTTAACTTTGAAGGATGTGATTTCCATGATCTTCCTCTTTGTATTTTTCTTGCATTACATTTTGATTAGTACTTAAAAGTACATTTTTATCATGGTTTTATATCATCATTTTGCACTGGAAGTATCAATAACTCCTTAACTAAAATATGTTTTATAATAATGTATCTAATAATATAAGATACCTATAATTTATGGTAAATGTCTATTTTTAATGCAGGCCTATCAAATAAATGAAATGATTGATTGATGACTTGAAGAACTTAAATTGCAAGGATAAAGAGATGGTCAAACTTAGAGAAGAGATGTCGGTGCAATCCAAACCGGAACACTGTTCGGTAATTGGGCCATATCTGGAGCTACAGATCTCAGATTTAGGTCCAATTTATATGGATGGAAAGGTAAGACATAGGCCTACAACTTTCATATGGAGCCCAAGATCTAAAAAGGCCATTATCAAGTCCAAATTGTAGCAACAACAAAGAAGCCCGAATCTGTCTTCCAGCCCGAACACTGTTCGGTATTTTGCCCATATCTGGAGTTCTAGAAGTCCAAATGAGCTGAATTTTTTACACAAGAAAGCTGAGACAATTGCCTACAACTTTCATGTTTGCACCTGGCTCCAGTTTTGACGTTATCAATGACGTTTTGGGCAGACAAGAGAAGATAAGGATTGTCACCAAGTCAAAAGTTGGCCACCCACTTATCAATTAGTCATCAAATCAATAGTTCCCAATTTTGGCCTATAAAAGGAGGCATTTGCCATGCATTTAGGCATCTTGGGTTTCCAGATCAAGATCATGCTCTTCCTTTCTCTCTTTGTATTTTTTATGCTTTGTTTTCATTAATATTAAGTTTATGCCTTTCATTTCCTTTCCTTTACTTAGTTAAGTTTTATGTTCTTATTTTGTTTATTTGTTTTTCTTTCTTTCATTATGTCTAGCTAAGTTAATTATGTCAAGGTGAAAAGGTTACACTAATGGTGGAAGAATAAGTATAGTGTAAACTTAATATGGACCTTAATGTTTGATACTAACATGTTTTATATTTGTTATCTTGTTCACTCTTTAATACTTTGCTTGTTAAATGACTAATCTTGATTTATGTTGTATAACACTTGGTACAACAAATGCTTGGCACTTTCATAGCCCATAATGTATGGTATAACCGACACCTGAGCTATGAAAGGAACTTGATTTGTTGTTAACATAAGTTATAATCATGAATGCTTGACGAGATTTACAAGTATTAGCATTAATTGAATAAGATGACTAATATAATCATGTTAACAATATATAATCTGATTGGAACCTCCTTTGTGTGTGGTTTCCAATTCAATAATAAGAGTTTATACTATACTTGTTTGATATACCATTAGTGGAACCTCTAACCTTGACATTTGTTATTATTATTGTTTAATCCTTACTTTAATATTTCATCTCTAAGTTCTCATCATCATCATCTTCTTCTTCTTCTCTTTCTTTATATTATTATTATTCTT
The DNA here is from genome assembly GCA_026413675.1 of Populus pruinosa. NCBI lineage: Eukaryota > Viridiplantae > Streptophyta > Magnoliopsida > Malpighiales > Salicaceae > Populus > Populus pruinosa. The sequence continues at coordinate 46,558,408 of CM048592.1, forward strand.
ATTATTACTACTACTACTACTACTACTACTACTACTACTACTAGTATTATTATTATTATTATTGTTATTATTATTATTATTATTGTTATCGTTATTACTATTATTGTTGTTTTATAATTGTTGTTTATAATTTGTACAATTAACCTCCCTGTGGTTCGACCCCGGTCTTGCCGGGTTATTTATTACTTCGACACTCCTGCACTTGGGAGAAGACATCAACCTTTTAGTCGTGTCAAGTTTTTGGCGCCGTTGCCGGGGAGGTAAGTTCTTGTATAAATTATAGTATTTATTTTATTTTCTCTTTTCACTTTTCTTGTATATAACTTTGTTTCTTTTCTTTTGTTTCTTTTTATTTTGTTTTCTTCCTCCTTCTTTTGCTTTCTTCTTTTTTTTTTATTTTATTCCTACACGTGCATGAGAGTGTGGTCACCTACATCAAGTGGTAGACTTTGTAGGATATCCTCATCATTTTCAAAAAATATGGCCGAAGAAGATAATCAATCACTTCAAAATGAGAATAATGAGAATAACCGTGCTAGAACACTTAGAGACCACATGAATCCCACAAGAACAAGTGCACCATCATGTATAGTTTTTCCTCCTGATGCATCTCATTTTAATTTTAAACCAGGTATTATTCAACTTTTACCATCTTTTCATGGTTTGGAATTGGAAAATCCATACTTGCATTTAAGGGAATTTGAGGAGGTGTGCAACACATATAATAATTTAAATTGTAGCATGAACACCATCAGATTAAAGCTTTTTCCTTTTTCATTAAAAGATAAAGCTAAAACATGGCTACAAAATTTGAGACCAGGATCCATTCGTGCTTGGGATGAAATGCAACAACAATTTTTAAAGAAGTTTTTCCCATCTCATAGAACAAACTCTTTCAAGAGACAAATCACCACTTTCACTCAAAAACCAGGAGAAACATTTTACAAATGTTGGGATAGGTATCGAGACTTGCTTAGTACTTGCCCTCATCATGGTTTTGAAACATGGAGATTGGTTTCACATTTCTATGAAGGGTTAACACCTAAAGATAGGTAAATGGTTGAATTGATGTGCAATGGAACTTTTGAAGATAAAGACCCTGATGAAGCAATGGAGTACTTAGACTTGTTAGCTGAAAATGCTCAAAATTGGGACACCGCGGGTACTTATGAGGCACCGAGTAAAACTCAACCTCATACATCTAGTGGAGGTATGTACAACCTTAGGGAAGATCATGACCTCCAAGCCAAATTTGCATCTTTAGCTAGAAAAGTCGAGGCACTAGAATTGAAAAAGAGTGGTCAATTAAAATCTGTTGAAAACATTGTGTGTCAAATTTGTGAAACAAATGAACACTTAACCAACGATTGTCCAACCTTGCCTTCTTTTAAGGAATGTCTCCATGAACAAGCCCATGCTTTAAACAGTTTCCAAAGGGCCAACTACAACCCATACTCCCAAACATACAACCCTGGTTGGAGAAATCACCCAAATTTCAATTGTAAGAGTGAGAACAACAATGCACAAACTTCACAACCACCATTTCAAGCACACCACAATTTCCAAAATTCTCATGGATATGCACCTCCTTATGCTCCACCTCCTAGAAGAAATCTTGAGGAAACATTGCATGCATTCATTGAAAAGCAAGAGACAATCAATACTCAACTTGCTCAAAACATGACAGATTTTAAAGATACTCTTGCTAAATTAACATCTGCTCTTAGTTTCCAAGAGAAAGGTAAGTTTCCATCTCAAACACAACAAAATCCCAAAGGGCAATACAATGCAAATGCAAGTAGTTCCGGAAGCCAACACATGGATCAAGTCAAATCAGTCACTACTCTGCGCAGTGGTAAGGTTATTGAAAAACCCTCTCTTGAACCTTATGAGAAAGATGATGAGTCAATCTCTGAGGGTAAGGAAGGGGATGAATCTGAAAATTGCAAAGAAACGACTGACTCACCGCCAGCACTTCCATTTCCTCAAGCCATGACCAAACAAAGGAAAGTCAATCACAATTCTGAAATTTATGAAATTTTCAAACAGGTAAGGATCAATATACCTTTGCTGGATGCTATTAAACAGGTTCCTTCCTATGCTAAATTTTTGAAAGATCTATGCACTGTGAAAAGGAAACTGAATGTGAAAAAGAAAGCTTTTCTAGCCGAACAAGTAAGTGCTATTCTTCAAAACAATAATGCTTTGAAATATAAAGACCCTGGTTGTCCTACAATTTCTTGCTTTATTGGAGAACATAAAATTGAAAGAGCCTTACTTGATCTTGGTGCTAGTGTGAATTTACTTCCATATTCAGTCTTTCAGAGTCTCAATCTAGGTGAGTTAAAACCAACTTCTATATCTCTTTTACTTGCCGATAGATCTGTAAAAGTGCCTAGAGGAATAATTGAAGATGTGTTAGTACAAGTCGATAAATTCATTTATCCTGTGGATTTTATTGTCTTGGACACAGAACCTGTTGAAGCATGTAATTCATTTCCTGTTATTTTAGGACGTCCATTTCTTGCAACTTCTAATGCATTGATTAATTGTAGGAATGGACTGATGAAGCTATCATTTGGAAACATGACATTGGAGATGAATATTTTCAACATTTGCAAGCAACCTGGAGATGATAATGATTTACAAGAAGTAGATCATATTGATGAATTAGTTTATGATCAACTTGAATCTACTTTAAGTAAAAATGAATTGGATGAAACTGAAGATTTGCAAATGGTTTATTCTGAGGAAGAAATCACGGATGAAAAAAGTACCGAAAATGTTGATGCGAATCTTTTGTCAACAGTGACAACAGATTCAACATTTGACATCATACCAATCGATGATTACTTTCCTAACGAATCCTTACTTTCTCTTAGTCCAATGCCTTGGTATGATAAAAATATCAATTTTCTTGCTTTAGGAGATTTGCCAGCTGATTGGAGTACCCAAGACAAAGAAAAGTTTTTGAACGAAGTGAAGAGCTTTTATTGTGATGACCCTAACTTATTCAAATATTGTCCTGATCAAATATTTCAAAGATTCATTCCCGACAATGAGGTAAGTAGTGTCATTAAACTTTGTCATTCTGAAGCATGTGGAAGTTATTTCTCGTCAAAAAAGACAACTGCAAAAATCTTACAAAGTGGATTTTATTGGCCCACCATGTTCAAAGACACACATGCATTCTGCAAAACTTGTGAAAATTGTCAAAAGATTGATACTGGTCAAAAAGTTTTGTTTTATAATTCTCAACTCTATGCAGTCCCTAGAGAGCTAAGACCAAGATGGAGCAATCCTTATGGGGCCTGTGATATTGAGAATTCAATGAATGACAATGATTTTAAGGAAAATGGACATCGTTTGAAAGCTTACTTTGATAATTTTCCTAGTAAAAATGAATCAACTGGTTTGAATGATCTTGTAGATAAAGGTTGATTATTTTGTTTTTCTCACATTTTGTTTTTCATGTTTCTTTTTGAGTGATTTTTGCTAGTTTCTTTCACCCCGATCAAATGGCGGATAACGGTACTCCGTGACTTAAGTCGGTTCTTTCAGTTTCCCACAATTACTGATAGCTGTGTATATATCTGTGCAATTCTTTGAATCTCTCTTCCAATTCTCATTTGAAAATGGACACTAATCTTGAAAAATTGAAAAAGTATTTTCCCGCTCTGCCTCAGAATGCGATTACAAAAATTTACCGTGCTAGATGTGCAAGATTGAGATTGTTAATGAATCATGGAATTCCTGAAGATATTCGCTGGTTGATTGAAGCAAAGGTCCGATTATCAGGTGAGTCCTCTAACTTCATTTCACACATGCCTGGAACAGGTAAAAGCACTTTTGCAAAGAAGCGTCGTGCAAAACGATTAGAAGTTTGTCATCGATGTGCTAGATGGACTTGTAATACACAATGTCGTTCTTTAGGAATGGTATCTATAAACCGTGAAGATAAAATACAATTCATTAAGGATGGCCTAAGTAAGGAGTCTTTAGATAATCTTCTATTGACTCTTGAGACGCATCCTAGTGGAGATGTGCATCGTGCAATTCATGATTTATGGCCACTATTTCATAAAAAACATGATCGACTTAGTCTTGGGAATCTGACTAAAAAAGACCCTGTTTGCCAGTTTTTAAGAAAATTGGATGGGAAGCCTATCCCCGACCCATAGAGGGCGTTTAAGCCGTTCTTGGACGTAAAACCAAGGGAAGATGTGAGCCACAATCACAACTACCTGTACATACACATGCTTTTTTAAAAGTAAATAAATAAATAAATAAAAAGAGAGAGAGAGTGTGAGACTCCAGCTGGCCTATATATAGGTGTTATGATTGCCTTTCTAATTTCTCATCTATAAAACCCTCTCTTCCTTCCTTTCATTTCTACTCAACCCATACATTCAACAAATACAGAAGTTTGTAGAAATGGCAAGTTCCTCAAGTCATCAAATAAGAAATATTTGTGTTTTCGGTGGATCTAGTCCTGGGAAAGAAAAGGAGTTTTTAGAATCAGCAAATCATCTTGGTCAGGTGCTAGCTGAGAGAAAGATTCATTTAGTGTATGGGGGAGGCAGTATTGGGTTAATGGGAGGTGTGTCAATAGCTGCATTTTTAGGAGGTAGTCAAGTTTTAGGAGTCGTCCCTGAAGCTTTGGCACAAGGGGACATCATTGGAAAAACAATTGGCGAGGAACTTCAGGTCTCCACAATGTCGGCTCGAATGAATGCAATGTTTAACCATGCTAATGCTTTCATTGCTTTACCAGGTGGTCTAGGCACATTGGAAGAGATCTTTCATATTTCCTCTTGGGCTCAATTGCACATTCACCATAAACCCATAGGTTTGTTAAATGTTAATGGTTATTATGATAAGTTGTTGTCTTTTCTTGATCATGCTGTGGAACAGGAATTTCTAACATCTTCTGCACGACAAATCATAATCTCTGCTTCTACTGCTGAACAATTGATTGACCAACTACAATCTTTCATTCCTGTGATTGATCCTTCCATGAGTCGCATAAATTGGTCATCTAAGGAAAGCCGTAAAAAGCTTACATTGGATTTGAGCCTTCATTTGTGAATTTCTGTGTCTTTTGGTTTTATTATGTTTTGTTATTTCTTATTTTTGTTTCAGTGTGTTTCAGGTTTTGTCAGTGTTCGTTATTTCAGGTGATATCTTTTATACTCTATCTTTCTACCTTAGAACATTAAGGACAATGTCTCGTTTTGGTTGGGGGGAGAGGGTAGTAGTTGATAAAAAAAAAAATTGTTTTTCATTTCATAAAGCATGTGCATAATTGTTGTTACTAGGATGGCAGAGTAAAGGAGTTCTTTTGTTAAAGTGACTCTTGAGACGCATCTTAGTAACCATTCTTAACAAGGTCTATTATAATACTTCCTGAAATATTCAGGTTTACAAACTCTCGTATTGTTACCACTTAATTCTGCTCATATACTTATTTAACATGTATTTTTAAACCTTAATTTACACACACACACTTTAACATATGATTGTGGGTTGCATATTGGATTATTACATTATTTATGTTCTTTTGTTAAAGGTAACAACTAAGGGAAAGGGATTGTATATAATTAAAAAAAAAACATGAAAAAAAAAGAAAAAATAAAAAATAAAAAATGATGATAATAAAAATGTAGATAAGTTTGATTTCGTAGCCTCCCTAACCTAAGCAATTAAGCCTGAAGGGGTGTTTTAACACCTAATACCCTAAAGTCAACTGACTTGGGAGCTATTGGCCCAACGCTTGTTACATGGGTTGAGGAGAAAAGCTTAAAGAAATCAAACATTGCACTATCTACATATCAGTATCTGCGACCCGAGTTACTAAGCTCGTAGGGGTGTCTTAACACCTAATGCCCTAAGACCAACTGGTCTGGGAGTCATTAGCTGAAAGCTCGTTACATGGGTTAAAGATGCATGATGTTTTTAAAGTATATGTATATAGAGTTAAAAAAAAAAAAGACAAAAATAGTAATCCCAACCCAAGGAAGTTAACCTTAAACATTAGAACAAAAATTTTGTTTTCTTCCAAGAAAAGCCCCATAATTATGTGTTGATACATTGAGCACAAAAGAAAGGTTTATTAATATCTTGTTAAGTGGTATTGAGCAGATATATAAATTTAATGAGAGTTTGTTTATCTGGATAGATTAATGGAAGTTAAATGATGAATACCTTGCTTTGTGAAATTTGCAAATTGTTTTAACGCTTTAATTACTAGGGACTAGTAATAAGCTCGTTGAGGGGTGTGATTAGTACTTAAAAGTGCATTTTTATCATGGTTTTATATCATCATTTTACACTTGAAGTATCAATAACTCCTTAACTAAAATATGTTTTATAATAATGTATCTAATAATATAAGATACCTATAATTTATGGTAAATGTCTATTTTTAATGCAGGCCTATCAAATAAATGAAATGATTGATTGATGACTTGAAGAACTTAAATTGCAAGGATAAAGAGATGGTCAAACTTAGAGAAGAGATGTCGGTGCAATCCAAACCGGAACACTGTTTGGTAATTGGGCCATATCTGGAGCTACAGATCTCAGATTTAGGTCCAATTTATATGGATGGAAAGGTAAGACATAGGCCTACAACTTTCATATGGAGCCCAAGATCTAAAAAGGCCATTATCAAGTCCAAATTGTAGCAACAACAAAGAAGCCCGAATCTGTCTTCCAGCCCGAACACTGTTTGGTATTTTGGCCATATCTGGAGTTCTAGAAGTCCCAATGAGCTGAATTTTTTACACAAGAAAGCTGCGACAATTGCCTACAACTTTCATGTTTGCACCTGGCTCCAGTTTTGACGTTATCAATGACGTTTTGGGCAGACAAGAGAAGATAAGGATTGTCACCAAGTCAAAAGTTGGCCACCCACTTATCAATTAGTCATCAAATCAATAGTTCCCAATTTTGGCCTATAAAAGGAGGCATTTGCCATGCATTTAGGCATCTTGGGTTTCCAGATCAAGATCATGCTCTTCCTTTCTCTCTTTGTATTTTTTATGCTTTGTTTTCATTAATATTAAGTTTATGCCTTTCATTTCCTTTCCTTTACTTAGTTAAGTTTTATGTTCTTATTTTGTTTATTTGTTTTTCTTTCTTTCATTATGTCTAGCTAAGTTAATTATGTCAAGGTGAAAAGGTTACACTAATGGTGGAAGAATAAGTATAGTGTAAACTTAATATGGACTTTAATGTTTGATACTAACATGTTTTATATTTGTTATCTTGTTCACTCTTTAATACTTTGCTTGTTAAATGACTAATCTTGATTTATGTTGTATAACACTTGGTACAACAAATGCTTGGCACTTTCATAGCCCATAATGTATGGTATAACCGACACCTGAGCTATGAAAGGAACTTGATTTGTTGTTAACATAAGTTATAATCATGAATGCTTGACGAGATTTACAAGTATTAGCATTAATGGAATAAGATGACTAATGTAATCATGTTAACAATATATAATCTGATTGGAACCTCCTTTGTGTGTGGTTTCCAATTCAATAATAAGAGTTTATACTATACTTGTTTGATATACCATTAGTGGAACCTCTAACCTTGACATTTGTTATTATTATTGTTTAATCCTTACATTAATATTTCATCTGTAAGTTCTCATCATCATCTTCTTCTTCTTCTTCTCTTTCTTTCTTTATTATTATTATTATTATTATTAGTATTATTAGTACTACTACTACTACTACTACTACTACTACTACTACTACTACTACTAGTATTATTATTATTATTATTGTTATTATTATTATTATTATTGTTATCGTTATTACTATTATTGTTGTTTTATAATTGTTGTTTATAATTTGTACAATTAACCTCCCTGTGGTTCGACCCCGGTCTTGCCGGGTTATTTATTACTTCGACACTCCTGCACTTGGGAGAAGACATCAACCTTTTAGTCGTGTCACATTTCCAGAAAGGTATGGATGTTAGCTTTTTAGAGCCACTGGAATCACTTCATTTTGATCTCTAGAAATCACGATCTGCACAAAACATCGACTGAACATCAAATCTGCCAATTATCTCCAATTTACTCCTTTTTGCATTTTTCATCCAAAAGTGCCTTCAAAACATAAAACAAAGAATATCAAGGCATTTTACATATAAAACATGGACAAAACATTAGGTAAAAGTGGGTGAAACTATCGAATAATATGGTTACATCAGTAGGATATCCTCATCATTTTCAGAAAATATGGCTGAAGAAGATAATCAATCACTTCAAAATGAAAATAATGAGAATAACCGTGCTAGAACACTTAGAGACCATATGAATCCCACAAGAACAACTGCACCATCATGCATAGTTTTTCCTCCCGATGCATCTCATTTTAATTTTAAACCAGGTATTATTCAACTTTTACCTTCTTTTCATGGCTTAGAATTGGAAAATCCATACTTGCATTTAAGGGAATTTGAGGAGGTCTGCAACACATATAATAATTTAAATTATAGCATGAACACCATCAGATTAAAGCTTTTTCCTTTTTCATTAAAAGATAAAGCTAAAACATGGCTACAAAATTTGAGACCAGGATCCATTCGTGCTTGGGATGAAATGCAACAACAGTTTTTAAAGAAGTTTTTCCCATCTCATAGAACAAACTCTTTCAAGAGATAAATCACCACTTTCACTCAAAAACCAGGAGAAACATTTTACAAATGTTGGGATAGGTATCGAGAGTTGTTTAGTACTTGCCCCCATCATGGTTTTGAAACATGGAGATTGGTGTCACATTTCTATGAATGGTTAACACCTAAAGATAGGCAAATGGTTGAATTGATGTGCAATGGAACTTTTGAAGATAAAGACCCTGATGAAGCAATGGAGTACTTAGACTTATTAGCTGAACATGCTCAAAATTGGGACACCGCGGGTACTTATGGGGCACCGAGTAAAACTCAACCTCATATATCTAGTGGAGGTATGTATAACCTTAGGGAAAATCATGACCTTCAAGCCAAGTTTGCATCTTTAGCTAGAAAAGTCGAGGCACTAGAATTGAAAAAGAGTGGTCAATTAAAATCTGTTGAAAACATTGTGTGTCAAATCTGTGAAACAAATGAACACTCAACCAACGATTGTCCAACATTGCCTTCTTTTAAGGAATGTCTCCATGAACAAGCCCATGCTTTAAACAGTTTTCAAAGGGCCAACCACAACCCATACTCCCAAACATACAACCCTGGTTGAAGAAATCATCCAAATTTCAGTTGGAAAAGTGAGAACAATAAGGCACAAACTTCACAACCACCGTTTCAAGCACACCATAATTTCCAAAATTCTCATGGATATGCACCTTCTTATGCTCCACCTTCTAGAAGAAATCTTGAGGAAACATTGCATGCATTCATTGAAAAGCAAGAGACAATTAATACTCAACTTGTTCAAAACATGACAGATTTTAAAGATACTCTTGCTAAATTAACATCTGCTCTTAGTTTCCAAGAGAAAGGTAAGTTTCCATCTCAAACACAACAAAATCCCAAAGGGCAATACAATGCAAATGCAAGTAGTTCCGGAAGCCAACACATGGATCAAGTCAAATCAGTCACTACTCTGCGCAGTGGTAAGGTTATTGAAAAACCCTCTCTTGAACCTTATGAGAAAGATGATGAGTCAATCTCTGAGGGTAAGGAAGGGGTTGAATCTGAAAATTGCAAAGAAACGACTGATTCACCGCCAGCACTTCCATTTCCTCAAGTCATGACCAAACAAAGGAAAGTTAATCACAACTCTGAAATTTTTGAAATTTTCAAACAGGTAAGGATCAATATACCTTTATTGGATGCTATTAAACAGGTTCCTTCCTATGCTAAATTTTTGATAGATCTCTGCACTGTGAAGAGGAAACTAAATGTGAAAAAGAAAGCCTTTCTACCCGAACAAGTAAGTGCTATTCTTCAAAACAATAATGCTTTGAAATATAAAGACCCTGGTTGTCCTACAATTTCTTGCTTTATTGGAGACCATAAAATTGAAAAAGCCTTAGTTGATCTTGGTGCTAGTGTAAATTTACTTCCATATTCAGTTTTTCAGAGTCTCAATCTAGGTGAGTTAAAACCAACTTCTATATCTCTTTTACTTGCCAATAGATCAGTAAAAGTGCCTAGAGGAATAATTGAAGATGTGTTAGTACAAGTCGATAAATTCATTTATCCTGTGGATTTTATTGTCTTGGACACAGAACCTGTTGAAGCATGTAATTCATTTCCAGTTATTTTAGGACATCCGTTTCTTGCAACCTCTAACGCATTGATTAATTGTAGGAATGGACTGATGAAGCTATCATTTGGAAACATGACATTGGAGATGAATATTTTCAACATTTGCAAGCAACCTGGAGATGATAATGATTTACAAGAAGTAGATCATATTGACGAATTAGTTTATGATCAACTTGAATCTACTTTAAGTAAAAATGAATTAGATGAAACTGAAGATTTGCAAATGGTTTATTCTGAGGAAGAAATCAATAATGAAACAAGCACCGAAAATGTTGATGCGAATCTTTTGTCAACAGTGACAACAGATTCGACATCTGACATCACACCAATGGATGATTAATTTCCTAACGAATCCTTACTTTCTCTTCATCCAATGCCTTGGTATAATAAAAATATCAATTTTCTTGCTTTAGAAGATTTGCCAGCTGATTGGAGTACCCAAGACAAAGAAAAGTTTTTGAACGAAGTGAAGAGCTTTTATTGTGATGACCCTAACTTATTCAAATATTGTCCTGATCAAATATTTCAAAGATTCATTCCCGACAATGAGGTAAGTAGTGTCATTAAACTTTGTCATTCTGAAGCATGTGGAAGTTGTTTCTCGTCAAAAAAGACTGCTGCAAAAATCTTTCAAAATGGATTTTATTGGCCCACCATGTTCAAGGACACACATGTATTCTGCAAAACTTGTGAAAATTGTCAAAAAATTGACACTGGTCAAAAAGTTTTGTTTTATGATTCTCAACTCTATGTATTCCCTAAAGAGCTAAGATTAAGATGGACCAATCCTTATGGGGCCTGTGATATTGAGAATTCAATAAATGACAATGATTTTAAGGAAAATGGACATCGTTTGAAAGCTTACTTTGATAATTTTCCTAGTGAAAATGAATCAGCTGGTTTGAATGATCTTGTAGATAAAGGTTGATTATTTTATTTTTCTCACATTTTCTTTTTTATGTTTCTTTTTTAGTGATTTTTGCTAGTTTCTCTCACCCCGGTCAAATGGCGGATAACGGTACTCCGTGACTTAAGTCGGTTCTTTCAGTTTCCCACAATAACTGATATTTGTGTATATATTTGTGCAATTCTTTGAATCTCTCTTCCAATTCTCATTTGATAATGGACACTAATCTTGAAAAATTGAAAAAGTATTTTCCCGCTCTGCCTCAGAATGCGATTACAAAAATTTACCGTGCTAGATGTGCAAGATTGAGATTGTTAATGAATCATGGAATTCCTGAACATATTCGCTGGTTGATTGAAGCAAAGGTCCGATTATCAGGTGAGTCCTCTAACTCCTTCATTTCACACATGCCTGGAACAGGTAAAAGCACTTTTGCAAAGAAGCGTCGTACAAAATGACTGGATGTCTGTCATCGATGTGCTAGATGGACTTGTAATACACAATGTCGTTCTTTAGAAATGGTATCTATAAACCGTGAAGATAAAATACAATTCATTAAGGATGGCCTGAGTAAGGAGTCTTTAGATAATCTTCTATTGACTATTGAGACGCATTCTAGTGGAGATGTGCATCGTGCAATTCATGATTTATGGCCACTATTTCATAAAGAACATGATCGACTTAGTCTTGGCAATCTGACTAAAAAAGACCCTGTTTGCCAGTTTTTAAGAAAACTGGATGGGAAGCCTATCCCCGACCCATAGAGGGCGTTTAAGCCGTTCTTGGACGTAAAACCAAGGGAAGATGTGAGCCACAATCACAACTACCTGTACATACACATGTTTTTTTCAAAAGTAAATAAATAAATAAATAAAAAGAGAGAGAGTGTGTGTGAGACTCTAGTTGGCCTACATATAGATGTTATGATTGCCTTTCTACTTTCTCATCTATAAAACCCTCTTTTCCTTCCTTTTATTTCTACTCAACCCATACATTCAACAAATACAGAAGTGTGTAGAAATGGCAAGTTCCTCAAGTCATCAAATAAGAAATATTTGTGTTTTTGGTGGATCTAGTCCTGGGAAAGAAAAGGAGTTTTTAGAATCAGCAAACCATCTTGGTCAGGTGCTAGCTGAGAGAAAGATTCATTTAGTGTATGGGGGAGGCAGTCTTGGGTTAATGGGAGGTGTGTCAATAGCTGTATTTTTAGGAGGTAGTCAAGTTTTAGGAATCGTCCCTGAAGCTTTGGCACAAGGGGACATCATTGGAAAAACAATTGGAGAGGAACTTCAGGTCTCCACAATATCGGCTCGAATGAATGCAATGTTTAACCATGCTGATGCTTTCATTGCTTTACCAGGTGGTCTAGGCACATTGGAAGAGATCTTTCATATTTCCTCTTGGGCTCAATTGCACATTCACCATAAACCCATTGGTTTGTTAAATGTTAATGGTTATTATGATAAGTTGTTGTCTTTTCTTGATCATGCTGTGGAACAGGAATTTCTAACATCTTTTGCATGACAAATCATAATCTCTGCTACTACTGCTGAACAATTGATTAACCAACTACAATCTTTCATTCCTGTGATTGATCCTTCCATGAGTCGCATAAATTGGTCATCTGCGGGAAGCCGTAAAAAGCTTAGATTGGATTTGAGCCTTCATTTGTGAATTTTTATGTATTTTGGTTTTATTATTGTGTTTTGTTATTTCTTATTTTTGTTTCAGTGTGTTTCAGGTTTTGTCAGTGTTCGTTATTTCAGGTGATATCTTCTATACTCTATCTTTCTACCGTAGAACATTGAGGACAATGTCTCATTTTGGTTGGGGGGAGAGGGTAGTAGTTGATAAAAAAAAAAAATTGTTTTTCATTTCATAAAGCATGTGCATAATTGTTGTTACTAGGATGGCAGAGTAAAGGAGTTCTTTTGTTAAAGTGACTCTTGAGACGCATCTTAGTAACCATTCTTAACAAGGTCTATTATAATACTTCCTGAAATATTCAGGTTTACAAACTCTCGTATTGTTACCGCTTAATTCTGCTCATATACTTATTTAACATGTATTCTTAAACTTTAATTTACACACACACACTTCAACATATGATTGTGGGTTGCATATTGGATTATTACATTATTTATGTTCTTTTGTTAAAGGTAACAACTAAGGGAAAGGGATTGTATATAATTAAAAAAAAAATGATGATAATAAAAATGTAGATAAGTTTGGTTTCGTAGCCTCCCTAACCTAAGCAATTAAGCTCGAAGGGGTGTTTTAACACCTAATACCCTAAAGTCAACTGACTTGGGAGCTATTGGCCCAACGCTTGTTACATGGGTTGAGGAGAAAAGCTTAAGGGAATCAAACATTGCACTATCTATATATCAGTATCTGCGACCCGAGTTACTAAGCTCGTAGGGGTGTCTTAACACCTAATGCCCTAAGACCAACTGGTCTGGGAGTCATTAGCTGAAAGCTCGTTACATGGGTTAAAGATGCATGATGTTTTTAAATTATATGTATATAGATTTAAAAAAAAAACAAAAAAAAAGAGACAAAAATAGTAATCCCAACCCAAGGAAGTTAACCTTAAACATTAGAACAAAAATTTTGTTTTCTTCCAAGAAAAGCCCCATAATTATGTGTTGATACATTGAGCACAAAAAGAAAGGTTTATTAATATCTTGTTAAGAGGTATTGAGCAGATATATAAATTTAATGAGACTTTGTTTATCTGGATAGATTAATGGAAGTTAAATGATGAATACCTTGCTTTGTGAAATTTGCAAATTGTTGTAACGCTTTGATTACTAGGAACTAGTATTAAGCTGGTTGAGGGGTGTGATTAGTACTTAAAAGTGCATTTTTATCATGGTTTTATATCATCATTTTGCACTTGAAGTATCAATAACTCCTTAACTAAAATATGTTTTATAATAATGTATCTAATAATATAAGATACCTATAATTTGTGGTAAATGTCTATTTTTAATGCAGGCCTATCACATAAATGAAAGGATTGATTGATGACTTGAAGAACTTAAATTGCAAGGATAAAGAGATGGTCAAACTTAGAAAAGAGATGTCGGTGCAATCCAAACCGGAACACTGTTCGGTAATTGGGGCATATCTGGAGTTACAGATCTCAGATTTAGGTCCAATTTATATGGATGGAAAGGTAAGACATAGGCCTACAACTTTCATATGGAGCCCAAGATCTAAAAAGGCCATTAGCAAGTCCCAATTGTAGCAACAACAAAGAAGCCCGAATCTGTCTTCCAGCCCGAGCACTGTTCGATATTTTGGCCATATCTGGAGTTCTAGAAGTCCAAATGAGCTGAATGTTTTACACAAGAAAGTTGAGACAATTGTCTACAACTTTCATGTTTACAACTGGCTCCAATTTTGACGTTATCAATGACGTTTTGGGCAGACAAGAGAAGATAAGGATTGTCACCAAGTCGAAAGTTGGCCACCCACTTATCAATTAGTCATCAAATCAATAGTTCCCAATTTTGGCCTATAAAAGGAGGCATTTGCCATGCATTTAGGCATATTGGTTTCCAGATCAAGATCATGCTTTTCCTTTCTCTCTTTGTATTCTTTGTAATGTTTATGCTTTACTTTCATTAATATCAAGTTTATGCCTTTCATTTCCTTTCCCTTACTTAGTTAGCTTTTATGTTCTTATTTTGTTTATCTATTTTGCTTTCTTTCATTATGTCTAGCTAAGTTAATTATGTCAAGGTGAAAAGGTTACACTAATGGTGTGAGAATAAGTATAATGTAAACTTAATATGGACTTTAATGTTTGATACTAACATGTTTTATATTTGTTATCTTGTTCACTCTTTAATACTTTGCTTGTTAAATGACTAATCTTGATTTATGTTGTATAACACTTGGTACAACAAATGCTTGGCACTTTCATAGCCCATAATGTATGGTACAACTGACACCTGAGCTATGAAAGGAACTTGATTTGTTGTTAACATAAGTTATAATCATGAATGCTTGACGAGATTTACAAGTATTAGCATTAATTTAATAAGATGACTAATGTAATCATGTTAACAATGTATAATCTGATTGGAACCTCCTTTGTGTGTGGTTTCCAATTCAATAATAAGAGTTTATACTATACTTGTTTGATATACCATTAGTGGAACCTCTAACCTTGACATTTGTTATTATTATTGTTTAATCCTTACATTAATTTTCCATCTCCAAGTTCTCATCATCTTCTTCTTCTTCTTCTCTTTTTTTTTTATTATTATTATTATTATTACTACTACTAATATTACTACTACTAGTAGTATTATTATTATTGTTGTTGTTGTTGTTGTTGTTGTTGTTGTTATTGTTATTGTTGTTGTATTATTGTTATTTATAATTTGTACAATTAACCTCCTTGTGGTTCGACCCCGGTCTTGCCAGGTTATTTATTACTTCGACACTCCTGCACTTGGGAGAACACATCAATCTTTTTGTCGTGTCATTAACATAAGTTATAATCATGAATGCTTGACGATATTTACAAGTATTAGCATTAATCGAATAAGATGACTAATGTAATCATGTTAATAATCTATAATTTGATTGGAACCTCCTTTATGAGTGGTTTCCAATTGAATAATAAGAGTTTATATTATACTTGTTTGACATACCATCAGTGGAATCTCTAACCTTGACATTTGTTATCATCATTGTTTAATCATTACATAAATATTTCATCTCAAAGTTCTCATCATCATCATCTTTTTCTTCTTCTCTTTCTTTTTCTTTATTATTATTATTATTATTAGTACTACTACTACTACTACTACTACTACTACTACTACTACTACTACTACTACTACTACTACAACTATTGTTATTGTTATTGTTATTGTTATTGTTGTTGTTGTTGTTGTTGTTATTGTTGTTGTATTATTTTTATTTATAATTTGTATAATTAACCTCCCTGTGGTTCGACCCCGGTCTTGTCGGGTTATTTATTACTTCGACACTCCTGCACTTGGGAGAAGACATCAACCTTTTAGTCGTGTCAACCTTCTTTTCATGGCTTAGATTTAGAAAATACATACTTGCATTTAAGGGAATTTGAGGAGGTCTGCAACACATATAATAATTTAAATTGTAGCATGAACACCTTTAGATTAAAGCTTTTTCCTTTTTCATTAAAAGATAAAGCTAAAACATGGCTATAAAATTTGAGACTAGGATCCATTCGTGCTTAGGATGAAATGCAACAACAGTTTTTAAAGAAGTTTCTCCCATCTTATAGAATAAATTCTTTTAAAAGACAAATCACCACTTTCACTCAAAAACCAAAAGAAACATTTTACTAATGTTGGGTTAGGTATCGAGACTTACTTAATACTTGCCCTCATCATGGTTTTAAACATGGAGATTGATTTCACATTTCTATGAAGGGTTAACACCTAAAGATAGGCAAATGGTTGAATTGATGTGCAATGAAAATTTTAAAGATAAAGACCCTGATGAAGCAATGGAGTACTTAGACTTATTAGCTAAAAATACTCAAAATTGGGACACCGCGGGTACTTATGAGGCACCAAGTAAAACTCAACCTCATACATCTAGTGGAGGTATATACAACCTTAGAGAAGATCATGACCTCCAAGCTAGGTTTGCATCTTTAGCTAGAAAAGTCCAGGCACTAGAATTGAAAAAAAGTGGTCAATTAAAATCTATTAAAAACATTGTGTATCAAATATGTGAAACAAATGAACACTCAACCAATAATTGTCCAACCTTGCCTTCTTTTAAAGAATGTCTCCATGAACAAGCCCATGCTTTAAACAGTTTTTAAGGGCCCAACCACAACCCATACTTGCAAACATACAACCCTAGTTGGAGAAATCACCCAAATTTCAGTTGGAAGAGTGATAATAACAATGCACAAACTTCACAACCACCGTTTTAAGCACACTAGAATTTCTAAAATCCTCATGGATATACACCTTCTTATGCTCCACCCCTAGAAGAAATCTTGAGGAAACATTGCATGCATTCATTGAAAAGCAAGAGACAATCAATACTCAACTTGCTCAAAATATGATAGATTTTAAAGATACTCTTGCAAAATTGATATCTACTCTCAATTTCCAAGAGAAAGGTAAGTTTCCATCTCAACCACAACAAAATTCTAAGGGGCAATACAATGCAAATACAAGTAGTTCCGGAAGCCAACACATGGATCAAGCCAAATCAGTCACTACTCTTTGCAATGGTAAGGTTATTGAAAAACCCTCTCTTGAACCTTATGAGAAAGATGATGAGTCAATCTCTAAGGGTAAGGAAGGGGTTGAATCTGAAAATTATAAAGAAAAGACTGATTCTTCGCCAGCACTTCCATTTCCTTAAGCCATGACCAAACAAAGAAAAGTCAATCACAACTCTGAAATTTTTAAAACTTTCAAACAAGTAAGAATCAACATACCTTTGCTGGATGCTATTAAACAAGTTCCTTCCTATGCTAAATTTTTGATAGATCTATGCACTGTGAAGAGGAAACTGAATGTTAAAAAGAAAGCCTTTTTAGCCGAACAAGTGTTATTCTTCAGAATAATAATGTTTTGAAATATAAAGACCCTGGTTGTCTTATAATGTCTTGCTTTATTGGAGACCAGAAAATTGAAAGAGCCTTACTTGATCTTGGAGCTAGTGTGAATTTACTTTCATATTTGGTTTTTCAAAGTCTCAATCTAGTTGAGTTAAAACCAACTTCTATATCTCTTTTATTTGCCGATAGATCTATAAAATTGACTAGAGGAATAATTGAAGAGGTGTTAGTACAAGTCGATAAATTCATTTATCCTCTGGATTTTATTGTCTTAGAGATAGAACCTATTGAAGCATGTAATTCATTTCCAGTTATTTTAGAACATCCGTTTCTGGAAACCTCTAATGCATTAATTAATTGTAGGAATGAACAGATGAAGCTATCATTTGGAAACATGACATTGAAGATGAATATTTTCAACATTTGCAAGCAACCTGGAGATGATAATAATTTACAAGAAGTAGATCATATTGATGAATTAGTTTATGATCAACTTAAATCTAATTTAAGTAAAAATGAGTTAGATGAATCTGAAGATTTACAAATGATTTATTCTAAGGAAGAAATCACGAATGAAAAACGCAACAAAAATGTTGATGCGAATCTTTTGTCAAGAGTGACAAAAAATTTGACATCTGACATCACACCAATCGATGATTATTTTCCTAATAAATCCTTACTTTCTCTTAGTCCAATACCTTGGTATGATAAAAATATCAATTTTCTAGCTGTAGGAGATTTGCCAGCTAATTGGAGTACCCAAGATAAAGAAAAGTTTTTGAACGAAGTGAAGAACTTTTATTGTGATGACCCTAACTTATTCAAATATTGTCCTAATCAAATATTTTAAAGATTTATTCCCAACAATGAGGTAAGTAGTGATTTTTATCAAGGTTTTATTTCATCATTTTGCACTCGAAGTATCAATAACTCCTTAACTAAAACATATTTTATAATAACGTATCTAATAATATAAGATACCTTTAATTTATGATAAATGTTCATTTTAAATGTAGGCCTATCATATAAATGAAAGGATTGATTGATGAATTTAAGAACTGAAATTGAAAAGATAAAGAGATGGCCAAACTTAGAAAAGAGATGTCGGTGCAATCCAAACTGGAACACTGTTCGGTAATTCAATCATATCTGGAGCTATAAATCTCATATTTAGGTCCACGTTATATGGATGAAAAGATAAGACATAGGCCTACAACTTTCATATGGAGCCTAAGATCTAAAAAGGTCATTTGCAAGTCCAAATTATAGCAACAACAAAGAAGCCCAAATCTGTCTTCCAGCCCGAGCACTGTTCAGTATTTGTCCTATATCTGGAGTTCTAGAAGTCCAAATGAGTTGAAGTTTTTACACAAGAAAGCTGAGACAGTTTCCTACAACGTTCATATTTTCAAGTGGCTCCAATCTTGACGTTAGAAATGATGTTTTGGGTAGAGAAGAGAAGATAAGGATTGTCACCAAGTCAAGAGTTGGCAACCCACTCATCAATTAGTCATCAAATCAATAGTTCCCAATTTTGGCCTATAAAAAGAGGCATTTGCCATGCATTTAGGCATCTTGGTTTTCAGATCAAGATCATGCCCTTGTTTTCTCTCTTTGCATTTTTTGTAATGTTTATGCTTTACATTCATTAATATCAAGTTTATGCCTTTCATTTCCTTATATTTACTTAGTTAACTTTTATCTTATTCATGTTCTTATTTTGTTTATTTATTTTTCTTTTTTTCATTATGTATAGCTAAGTTTATTATGTCAAGGTGAAAAGGGTGCACTAATGGTGTAAGAATAAGTATAGTATAAACTTAATATGGACTTTAATGTTTGATACTAACATGTGTTATATTTGTTATCTTGTTCACTCTTTAATACTTTGCTTATGATTAGTACTTAAAAGTGCATTTTTATCATGGTTTTATATCATCATTTTGCACTTGAAGTATCAATAACTCCTTAACTAAAGCATGTTTTATAATAATATATCTAATAATATAAGATACCTTTAATTTATGGTAAATGTTCATTTTAAATGGAGGTCTATCACATAAATGAAAGGATTGATTGATGACTTTAAGAACTTAAATTGTAAGGGCAAAGAGATGATCAAAATTAGAAAAGAGATGTCAGTGCAATCCAAACCGAAACACTGTTTGGTAATTGGGTCATATCTGGAGCTATATATCTCAGATTTAGGTCCAATTTTTATGGATGGAAAGGTAAGACAAAGACCTACAACTTTTATATGGAGCCCAAGATCTAAAAAGGCCATTATCAAGTCCAAATTGTAGCAACAACAAAGAAGCCTGAATCTGTCTTCCAGCCCAAGCATAGTTCGGTATTTTGGCCATATCTGGAGTTCTAGAAGTCCAAATGAGCTGAATTGTTTACACACGAAAGATGAGACACTTGCCTACAACTTTCATGTTTTCACCTGGCTCCAATTTTGACGTTATCAATGACGTTTTGGGCAGACAAGAGAAGATAAGGATTGTCACCAAGTCAAAAGTTGGTCACCCACTTATCAATTAGTCATCAAATCAATAGTTCCCAATTTTGGCCTATAAAAGGAGGCATTTGCCATGCATTTAGGCATCTTGGTTTCCAGATCAAGATCATGCTTTTCCTTTCTCTCTTTGTATTTTTTGTAATGTTTATGCTTTGCTTTCATTAATATTAAGTTTATGCTTTTCATTTCCTTTCCTTTACTTAGTTAGCTTTTATGTTCTTATTTTGTTTATCTATTTTTCTTTCTTTCATTATGTCTAGCTAAGTTAATTATGTCAAGGTGAAAAGGTTACACTAATGGTGTGAGAATAAGTATAATGTAAACTTAATATGGACTTTAATGTTTGATACCAACATGTTTTATATTTGTTATCTTGTTCACTCTTTAATACTTTGCTTGTTAAATGACTAATCTTGATTTATGTTGTATAACACTTGGTACAACAAATGCTTGGCACTTTCATAGCCCATAATGTATGGTACAACTGACACCTGAGCTATGAAAGGAACTTGATTTGTTGTTAACATAAGTTATAATCATGAATGCTTTACGAGATTTACAAGTATTAGCATTAATTTAATAAGATGACTAATGTAATCATGTTAACAATATATAATCTGATTGGAACCTCCTTTGTGTGTGGTTTCCAATTCAATAATAAGAGTTTATACTATACTTGTTTGATATATCATTAGTGGAACCTCTAACCTTGACATTTGTTATTGTTATTGTTTAATCCTTACACTAATATTTCATCTCTAAGTTCTCATCATCATCATCTTCTTCTTCTTCCTCTCTTTCTTTATTATTATTGTTGTTGTTGTTATTATTATTATTATTATTATTATTATTATTACTACTACTACTACTACTACTACTAGTATTATTATTATTATTATTATTATTATTATTATTATTATTATTATTATTATTATTATTATTATTGTTATTATTATTATTATTATTGTTATTACTACTACTACTACTATTGTTGTTGATGTTATTGTTGTTTTATAATTTGTACAATTAACCTCCCTGTGGTTCGACCCCGGTCTTGCCGGGTTATTTATTACTTCGACACTCCTGCACTTGGGAGAAGACATCAATCTTTTCGTCGTGTCAGCTTGTTAAATAACTAATCTTGATTTATGTTGTATAACACTTGGTACAACAAATGTTTGGCACTTTCATAGCTCATACTGTATGGTATAACCGACACCTGAGCTATGAAAGGAACTTCATTTGTTGTTAACATAAGTTATAATCATGAATGTTTGACGAGATTTATAAGTACTAGCATTATTCGAATAAGATGACTAATGTAATCATGTTAACAATCTATAATTTGATTGGAACCTCCTTTGTATGTGATTTCCAATTGAATAATAAGAATTTACACTATACTTGTTTGACATACCATTAGTGAAACCTCTAACCTTGACATTTGTTATTATTATTGTTTAATCCTTACGTTAATATTTCATCTCCAAGTTCTCATCATCTTCTTCTTCTTCTTATTCTTCTTCTTCTTTTTCTTTATTATTATTTTTATTACTACTACTACTACTACTACTATTATTATTATTATTGTTATTCTTGTTGTTGTTATTATTGTTGTTGTTGTTGTTTACAATTGTTGTTTATAATTTATACAATTAACCTCCCTGTGGTTCGACCCCGGTTTTGCCACATTATTTATTACTTCGACACTCCTGCACTTGGGAGAAGACATCAATCTTTTAGTCGTGTCAACCACTTTCACTCAAAAACCAAGAGAAACATTTTACTAATATTGGGATAGGTATCAAGACTTGCTTAGTACTTGCCCTCATCATGGTTTTGAAACATGGAGATTGGTTTCACATTTCTATGAAGAGTTAACACCTAAAGATAGGTAAATGGTTGAATTGATGTGCACTGAAACTTTTGAAGATAAAGACCCTAATGAAACAATAGAGTACTTAGACTTGTTAGCTGAAAATGCTCAAAATTAGGACACCGCGAGTACTTATGAGGCACCGAGTAAAACTCAACCTCATACATCTAGTGGAGGTATGTACAATATTAGGAAAGATCATGACCTTCAAGCCAAGTTTGCATCTTTAGCTAGAAAAGTCGAGGCACTAGAATTGAAAAAGAGTGGTCAATTGAAATTTGTTGAAAACATTATGTGTCAAATCTGTGAAACAAATGAACACTCAACCAACGATTGTCCAACCTTACCTTCTTTTAAGGAATGTCTCCATGAACAAGCCCATGCTTTAAACAGTTTCCAAAGGGCCAACCACAACCCATACTCCCAAACATACAACCCTGGTTGGAGAAATCACCCAAATTTTAGTTGGAAAAGTGAGAACAACAATGCACAAATTTCACAACCACCATTTCAAGTACACCACAATTTCCAAAATTCTCATGGATATGCACCTCCTTATGCTCCACCTTCTAGAAGAAATCTTCAGGAAATATTGCATGCATTCATTGAAAAGAAGGAGACAATCAATACTCAACTTGCTCAAAACATGACAGATTTTAAAGATACTCTTGCAAAATTAATAGCTGCTCTTAGTTTCCAAGAGAAAGGTAAGTTTCCATCTCAACCACAACAAAATCCCAAGGGACAATACAATGCAAATGCAAGTAGTTTCGGAAGCCAACACATGCATCAAGTCAAATCAGTCACTACTCTGCGTAGTGGTAAGGTTATTGAAAAATCCTCTCTTGAACCTTATGAGAAAGATGATGAGTCAATCTATGAGGGTAAGGAAGGGGTTGAATCTGAAAATTGCAAAGAAACGATTGATTCACCACCAGCACTTCCATTTCCTCATGTCATGACAAACAAAGAAAAGTTAATCACAACTCTGAAATTTTTGAAATTTTCAAACAGCTAAGAGTCAATATACCTTTGGTGGATGCTATTAAACAAGTTCCTTCCGATGCTAAATTTTTGAAAGATCAAAGTGAAGAAATTTTATTGTGATGACCCTAACTTATTCAAATATTATCCTGATCAAATATTTCAAAAATTCATTCCCAACAATGAGGTAAGTAGTCTCATTAAACTTTATCATTCTGGACACACAAAAAAGACATACATGCATTCTACAAAGTTCTGGATTTTATTGGCCCACCATTTTCAAGGACACGCATGCATTCTGCAAAACTTGTGAAAATTGTCAAAAAGTTGATACTGGTCAAAAAGTTTTGTTTTATAATTCTCAACTCTATGCATTCCCTAGAGAGCTAAGACCAAGATGGAGCAATCCTTACGGGGCCTGTGATATTGAGAATTCAATAAATGCCAATGATTTTAAGGAAAATGGTCATCGTTTGAAAGCTTAATTTGATAATTTTCCTAGTGAAAATGAATCAACTGGTTGGAATGATCTTGTAGATAAAGGTTGATTATTTTGTTTTTCTCACATTGTCAATTGTTGGACAATGGTACTCCGTGACTTAAGTCAGTTCTTTTAGATTCCCATAATAACTGATATTTGTGTACATATTTGTGCAATTCTTTGAATCTCTCTTCCAATTCTCATTTGAAAATGGACACTAATTTTGAAAAATTGAAAAGGTATTTTCACGCTTTACCTCAGAATGCCATTACAAAAATTTATCCTGTTAGATGTGCATTGAGATTGTTAATGAATCATGAAATTCCTGAAGATATTCAATGGTTGATTGAAGTAAAGGTTCGATTATCAGGTGAGTCCTCTAACTCCTTCATTTCACAGATGCTTGGAACAGGTAAAAGTCTGTCATCAATGTGCTAGATGGACTTGTAATACACAATGTTGTTCTTTAGAAATGGTATCTATAAACCGTGAAGATAAAATACAATTCATTAAGGATGGCCTGAGTAAGGAGTTTTTAGATAATCTTCTATTGACTCTTGAGACGCATCCTAGTGGAGATGTGCATCGTGTAATTCATGATTTATAGTCATTATTTCATAAAGAACATGATTGACTTAGTCTTGGGAATCTGACTAAAAAAGACCCTGTTTGCCAGTTTTTAAGAAAACTGGATGGGAAGCCTATCCCCGACCCATAGAGGGCGTTTAAGCTGTTCTTGGATGTAAAACCAAGGGAAGATGTGAGCCATAATCACAATTACTTGTACATACACATGATTTTTCAAAAGTAAATAAATAAATAAATAAATAAAAAGAGAGAGTGTGTGTGTGTGAGACTCCAGCTGGCCTACATATAGGTGTTATGATTGCCTTTTTAATTTCTCATCTATAATCTTTTCATTTCTACTCAACCCATACATTCAACAAATACAGAAGTGTGTAGAAATGGTAAGTTTCTCAAGTCATCATATAAGAAATATTTGTGTTTTTAGTGGATCTAATCTTGGGAAAGAAAAGGAGTTTTTAGAATCAATAAATCATCTTGGTCAAGTGCTAGCTGAGAGAAAGATTCATTTAGTGTATGGGGGAGGCAGTCTTGGGTTAATAAGAGGTGTGTCAATAGCTGCATTTTTAGGGGGTAGTCAAGTTTTGGGGGTCGTCCCCAAAACTTTAGCACAAGGGGACATCATTGGAAAAACAATTGGAGAGGAACTTCAGGTCTCTACAATGTCGGCTCGAATGAATGCAATGTTTAACCATGCTGATGCCTTCATTGCTTTACCAGGTGGTCTAGGCACATTGGAAGAGATTTTTCATATTTCCTTTTGGGCCCAACTGCACATTCACCATAAACCCATAGGTTTGTTAAATGTTAATGGTTATTATGATAAGTTGTTGTCTTTTCTTGATCATGTTATGGAACAAGAATTTCTAACATCTTCTGTACGACAAATCATAATCTCTGCTGCTACTACTAAACAATTGATTGACCAACTACAATCTTTCATTCCTGTGATTGATCCTTCCATGAGTCGCATAAATTAGTCATCTAAGGAAAGTCGTAAAAAGCTTAGATTCGATTTGAGCTTTCATTTATGAATATTTGTATCTTTTGGTTTTATTATTGTGTTTTGTTGTTTCTTATATTTGTTTCAGTGTGTTTTAGGTTTGTTAGTATTTGTTATTTCAAGTGATATCTTCTATACTCTATCTTTCTACCTTAGAACATTGAGGACAATGTCTCGTTTTGGTTGGGGGGAGAGGGTAGTAGCTAAAAAAAAATTTGTTTTCTATTTCATAAAGTATGTGCAAAATTATTATAACTATGATGGCAGAGTAAGGAGAACTTTTATGACTCTTAAGACGCATCTTAGTAACCATTCTTAACAAGGTCTATTATAATACTTCTTGAAATATTCAGCTTTACAAATACTCGCATTGTTATCACTTAATTCAGCTCATATACTTATTTAATATATATTCTTAAACCTTAATTTATACACACACACTTTAATATATGATTGTGGGTTGCATATTGGCTTATTACATTATTTATGTAATTTTGTTAAAAGTAACAACTAAGGAAAAGAGATAGTATATAATTAAAAAGAAAAAAACACTGATAATAAAAATGTAGATAAGTTTGGTTTTGTAGCCTCCTTAACCTAAGCAATTAAGCCCGAAGGGGTGTTTTAACACCTAATACCCTAAAGTCAACTGACTTAGAAGCTATTGGCCCAACGCTTGTTACATGGGTTAAGGAGAAAAGCTTAAGGGAATCAAACATTGCACTATCTACATATCAATATCTGCGACCCAAGTTATTAAGCTCGTAGGGGTGTCTCAACACCTAATGCTCTAAGACTAACTGGTTTGGGAGTCATTAGTCGAAAGCTCATTACATGGGTTAAAGATGCATGGTGTTTTAAGTTATATATATATATATATATATATATATATATATATATATATATCTAAAAGACAAAAGAAGACAAAAATAATAATCTCAATTTAAGGAAGTTAACCTTAAACATTAGAACAAAAATTTTGTTTTGTTCCAAGAAAAACCCCATAATTATGTGTTGATACATTGAGCACAAAAGAAAGGTTTATTAATATCTTGTTAAGAGGTATTGAGTAGATATATAAATTTAATGAGAGTTTGTTTATCTGGATAGATTAATGGAAGTTTAATGATGAATACCTTGCTTTGTGGAATTTGCAAATTGTTTTTCTATTTTAACGTTTTGATTACTAGGGACTAGTAATAAGCTGGTTAGGGGGTGATTAGTACTTAAAAGTGCATTTTTATCATGGTTTTATATCATCATTTTGCACTTGAAGTATCAATAACTCCTTAACTAAAGCATTTTTTATAATAATATATCTAATAATATAAGATACCTTTAATTTATGGTAAATGTTCATTTTAAATACAGGCCTATCATATAAATGAAAATATTGATTGATGACTTTAAGAACTTAAATTGCAAAGGCAAAGAGATGACCAAAATTAGAAAAGAGATGTCAGTGCAATCCAAATCGGAATACTGTTTGGTAATTGGGTCATATCTGGAGCTATAGATCTCAGATTTAGGTCTACTTTATATGGATGGAAAGGTAAGACACAGGCCTACAACTTTTATATGGAGCCTAAGATCTAAAAAGGTCATTTTCAAGTCCAAAGTATAGCAACAACAAAGAAGCCTGAATTTGTCCTCCATCCCGTGCACTGTTTAGTATTTTGGCCATCTCTAGAGTTCTAGAAGTCCAAATGAGCTGAATGTTTTACATAAGAAAGATGTGATAATTGGCTACAACTTTCATGTTTTTGAGTGGCTCTAATTTTGACGTTATCAATGATGTTTTGGGCAGATAAGAGAAGATAAGGATTGTCACCAAGTCAAAAGTTCGCCACCCACTCATCAATTAGTCATCAAATTAATAGTTCCTAATTTTGCCTATAAAAGGAGGCATTTGCCATGCATTTAGGCATCTTGGTCTCCAGATCAAGATCATGCTCTTCCTTTCTCTTTTTATGTTTTTTGTAATGTTTATGCTTTGCTTTCATTAATATCAAGTTTATGCCTTTCATTTCCTTTCATTTACTTAGTTAACTTTTATCTTATTTATATTTTTATTTTGTTTAGTTTTTTTTCTTACATTATGTCTAGCTAAGTTTATTATGTCAAGGTGAAAAGGTTACACTAATGGTGCAAGAATAAGTACAGTGTAAACTTAATATAGACTTTAATGTTTGATACTAACATGTTTTGTATTTGTTATCTTGTTCATTCTTTAATACTTTGCTTGTTAAATGATTAATCTTGATTTATGTTGTATAACACTTGGTACAACAAATGCTTGGCACTTTCATAGCTCATACTCTATGATGTAACCGACACTTGAGCTATGAAAGGAACTTGATTTGTTGTTAATATAAGTTATAATCATAAATGCTTGATGAGATTTACAAGTATTAGCATTAATCGAATAAGATGACTAATGTAATCATGTTAATAATCTATAATCTGATTGGAACCTCCTTTGTGTGTGGTTTCCAATTGAATAATAAGAGTTTATACTATACTTGTTTGATATACCATTAGTGGAACCTCTAACCTTGACATTTGTTATTATCATTGTTTAACCCTTACATTAATATTTCATCTCCAAGTTCTCATCATCTTCTTCTTTTTCTTCTCCTTCTTTTTCTTTATTATTATTATTATTATTATTATTATTATAATTGTTATTACCTCTAACCTTGATAGATTCAGGCTTCTTTGTTATTGCTATAATTTGGACTTAAAAATGGCCTTTTTAGATCTTGGGCTCCATATGAAAGTTGTAGGCCTATATCTTACCTTTCCATCTATATAAAGTAGACCTAAGTCTGAGATCTATAGCTCGAGATATGATCCAATTACCAAATTGTGTTCCGATTTGGATTGCACCGACATGTCTTTTCTAATTTTGGTCATCTCTTTGCCCTTGCAATTTAAGTTCTTAAAGCCATCAATAATCCTTTCATTTATATGATAGGCCTATATTTAAAATGAACATTTACCATAAATTAAAAGTATCTTATATTATTAGATATATTATTATAAAACATGTTTTAGTTAAGGAGTTATTGATACTTCAAGTGCAAAATGATGATATAAAACCTTGATAAAAATGCACTTTTAAGTACTAATCATCCTTGAACATAGTGAGCCAATAAAATCCATTTTGAAATATTTTTGTAGCTGTCTTTTTTGACAAAAAAATAACTCCCACATGCTTTAGAATGACAAAGTTGAATGACAATATGTACCTCATTGTTGGGAATAAATCTTTGAAATATTTGATGAGGACAATATTTGAATAAGTTAGGGTCATCCCTATAAAAGTTCATCACCTTGTTTAAAAGCTTTTCTTTGTCTTAGGTACTCCAATCAGCTAGCAAATCTACTAAAACAAGAAAATTGATATTTTTATCATATAAGGGCATTTGACTAAAAGAAAGTGAGGATTTATTAGGAAAGTAATCATCGATTGGTGGGATGTCAGATGTCGAATTTGTTGTCACTTTTGACAAAAGATCTGCATCAACATTTTTTATGCGTTTTTCATCTGTGATTTCTTCTTCAAAATAAATCATTTGCAAATCTTCAGATTCATCTAACTCATTTTTATTTAAAGTAGATTCAAGTTGATTATAAACTAATTTGTCAACATGATATACTTCTTGTAAATCATTATCATCTCCAGGTTTCTTGCAAATGTTAAAAATATTCATCTTCAATGTCATGTTTCTAAATGATAGCTTCATCAGTTAATTCCTACAATTAATCAATACATTAGAAGTTGCAAGAAACAGACGTCCTAAAATAACAAGAAATAAATTACATGCTTCAACAGGTTGTGTGTCCAAGATAACAAAATCCATAGGATAAATAAATTTATCGACTTGTACTAACAGATCTTCGACTATTCCTCTAGGCATTTTTACAGATCTATCGACAAGTGAAAGAGTTATAGAAGTTGGTTTTAACTCACCTAGATTAAGACTCTAAAAAACTGAATATGGAAGTAAATTCACACTAGCTCCAAGATCAAGTAAGGCTTTTTTAATTTTATGTTCTCCAATAAAGCAAGAAATTATAGGACAACTAGGGACTTTACATTTCAAAGCATTATTGTTTTGAAGAATGACACTTACTTGTTCAGCTAAAAAGGCTTTCTTTTTCACATTTAGTTTCCTCTTTACAATGCATAGATCTTTCAAAAATATAGCATAGGAAGGAACCTGTTTAATAGCATCTAGTAAAGGTATATTGATCCTTACCTGTTTGAAAGTTTCAAAGATTTCAGAGTTGTGATTGACTTTTCTTTGTTTGGTCATCGCTTAAGGAAATGGAAGTATTGGCGAGGAATCAGTCGTTTCTTTGTAATTTTCATATTCAACTATTTCCTTACCCATAGAGATTGAATCATCATCTTTCTTATAAAGTTCAAGAGTGGGTTTTTCAAAAACCTTACCACTACAAAGAGTAGTGACTGATTTAACTTAACCCATGTATTGGCTTTTGGAACTACTTGCCTTTGCATTGTATTGCCCCTTGGGATTTTGTTGTGGTTGAAATGGAAACTTACCTTTATCTTGTAAACAGAGAACAGATGTCAATTTTGCAAGAGTATCTTTAAAATTTATCATGTTTTAAGTAAGTTGAGTATTGATTATCTCTTGCTTTTCAATAAATGCATACAATATGTCCTCAAGATATCTTCTAGGAGGTAGAGCATAAAGCGGTGCATATCCATGAGAATTTTAGAAATTATGGTGTGCTTAAAATGGTGGTTATGAAGTTTGTATATTATTATTATCACTTTTCCAATTAAAATTTAGGTGATTTCTCTAACTAGGGTTGTATGTTTGTGAGTATGAGTTGTGGTTAGCCCTTTGAAAACTATTTAAAGCATAGGCTTATTCATGGAGATATTCCTTAAAAGAAGGTAGGGTTAGATAGTTATTGGTTGAGTGTTCATTTGTTTCACATATTTGACACACAATGTTTTCAATAGATTTTAATTGACCACTTTTTTTCAATTCTAGTGCCTCGACTTTTCTAGCTAAAGATGCAAACATGGCTTGGAGGTCATGATCTTTCCTAAGATTGTACATACCTCTACTAGATGTATGAGGTTAAGTTTTACCCGTTGCCTCATAAGTACCCGCAGTGCCCTAATTTTGAGCATTTTCAATTAACAAGTCTAAGTAGTCCATTACTTCATCAGGTTCTTTATCTTCAAAAGTTCTATTGCACATGAATTCAATCATTTGTCTATCTTTGGATGTTAACCCTTCATAAAAATGTTAAACTAATCTCCATATTTTAAAATCATGAGAAGGGCAAGTATTAAGCAAGTCTCGAAACCTATCCCAATATTGGCAAAATGTTTCTCCTAGTTTTTGAGTAAAAATGGAGATTTGTCTATTTAAATAGTTTGTTCTGTGAGATGGGAAAAACTTCCTTAAAAATTGTTGTTACATTTCATTCCAAGCTTGAATGGATTCTAGTTTTTATGGCCATGATTTAGCTTTATCTTTTAATGAAAAAGAAAAAAAGCTTTAATCTAATGGTGTTCATACTATAATTTGAATCATTATATGTGTTGCAGACCTCCTCAAATTCCCTTAAATGCAAATATGGATTTTCCAATTCTAAGCCATGAAAAGAAGGTAAAAGTTGAATAATGTCTGGCTTAAATTAAAATAAGATGCATTAGGTGGAAAAATTATGCATGATGGTGCACTTGTTCTTGTGGGATTCATGTGGTCTCTAAGTGTTCTAGCATGGTTATTCTCATTATTCTCATTATGAAGTGATTGATTATCTTCTTCTGCCATATTTCCTAAAAATGATAAGGATACCCTATAAAGTCTACCACTTAATGTACGTGACCACAATCTCATACACGTGTAGGAATAGAATAAGAGGAAGAAGAAAATAAAAGAAGAAGAAACAAGAACACAGAAACAAAGTTATATACGGTGAAAAGAGAAAATAAAATAAATACTATAATTTGTACAAGAACTTACCTCCCCGGTAACAGCGTCAAAAACTTAACACGACTAAAAGATTGTTAACATGATTACATTAGTCATCTTATTTGATTAATGCTAATACTTGTAAATCTCATCAAGCATTCATGATTATAACTTATGTTAACAACAAATCAAGTTCCTTTAATAGCTCAGGTGTTGGTTATACCATAGAGTATGAACTATGAAAGTGCCAAGCATTTGTTGTACCAAGTGTTATACAACATAAATCAAGATTAGTCATTTAACAAGCAAAGTATTAAAGAGTGAACAAGATAACAAATACAAAACATGTTAGTATCAAACATTAAAGTCCATATTGAGTTTATATTATACTTATTCTTACACCATTAGTGTAACTTTTTCACCTTGACATAATAAACTTAACTAGACATAATGAAAGAAAGAAAAATAAATAAACAAAATAAGAATATAAATAAGATAAATGTTAACTAAGTAAATGAAAGGCATAAACTTGATATTAATGAAAGCAAAGCATAAAAATTACAAAAAATACCATGAGAGAAAGCAAGAGCATGATCTTGATCTGGAAACCAAGATACCCAAATACATGGCAAATGCCTCCTTTTATAGGTCAAAATTGAGAACTATTGATATGATGACTAATTAATAAGTGGGTGCCCAACTCTTGACTTGGTGACAATCTTTATCTTCTTTTGTGTGCCCAAAAGATTATTGATAACGTCAAAATTGGAGTTACTTGAAAACATGAAAGTTGTAAAAATTATCTCAGCTTTCTTGTGTTAAAACATTCAGGTCATTTAGACTTCTGAAACTCTAAATATGGGCCAAACACTGAACAGTGCTTGGGTTGGAAGATAGATTCAAACTTCTTTATTATTGCTACAATTTAGATTTGAAAATGCCCTTTTTAAGTCTTAGGCTCCATATAAAAATTATAGGCTTATGTCTTACTTTTCCATCCATATAAAGTAGACTTAAATCTGATATCTACAACTCCAGATATGACCTAATTACCAAATAGTATTCCGGTTTGGATTGCACCGACATCTCTTTTCTAAGTTTGGCCATCTTTTTGTCCTTTCAATTTCAGTTCTTAAATTCATTAATCAATCCTTTCATTTATGTGATAGTCCTGCATTTAAAATGAATATTTACCATAAATTAAAGGTATATTATATTATTAGATATATTATTATAAAACATACGTTAGTTAAGGAGTTATTAATACTTCAAGTGTAAAATAATGACATAAAAACTTAATAAAAAATACACTTTGAAGTACTTATCAAAAAGTGAAAAGACAAAGAAAGGATTAAACTTAAAATAAAAGATATTGGTTTAGTTCAAACTGTAACACTGTTCAGTAATTTGATCATATGTAGAGCTGTAGATCTTGAATTTTAGTTTGGTTTACATGTCTAGAAAGCTAAAACATAGGTCTAAAATATTTATGGGAGTCCAACACTTAATTCTTCTGTTTGGAGTCCAAATCTTAGCATAAAAAAAGAAGTCTGAATCTGTCTTGCAACCTAGATAATATTCAATATTCAGCCCATATCTCAATATCTAAAAGTCCAAATGCACAGATTCTTTAATTGTTAGAAAGCTGAGATAATTTTCAAGAACTTTCATGAAGATAGGCTATTTCAATTTTGATGTTATCAATGATGTTTTATTCAAACTAGATAATAAAGATTGTTACAAAGTTAAGAGATGGTCATCTACTCAACAATTAGTTATCAAATCAATAGTTCTCTATTTTAGCTTACAAAAAGAGATATTTGTCATACATTTAGGCATTTGGGTTTTCATATCAAAATCATGTTCTTACTCTATTTATTTATATTTTTGTAATGCTTAAGTTTTGCTTTCATTAATGTCTTATTTATGCTTTTCATTTCCTTTACTATACTTATGTTCTTATGTTGTTTATTTATGTTTATCTTCTTTATTATGTTTAGCTAAGTTTATTATGTCAAGATAAAAAGGTTTCACTAATAGTGTTAAGATAAGTATAATATAAACTCAATATGAACTTTAATGCTTGAATCCTAAATAACTTGTTATTAACATGTCTTATCATTTTTATCTTATTAATTCTTAATACCTTACTTGTTAAATGGTTAATCTAAATTTGTATTGTATAATAATTGGTACAATAAATGCTTGGCACTTTCATAGCCAACCATATGGTAAAACCTATATCTGTGCTATGAAAGGAACCTAATTTGTTATTAACATAAGTTAGCATCATAAATTTTTGACAATATTTAAAAGTTTAGTATTACTTAAATAAGATAATTAATATGATTATGTTAACAATTTATAATGAGCTATTAATAACAAATCATCTAATAGGAACCTCTTTTATGTGTGATTTATAGTTGAATAATAAAAAGAGTTTATATTACATTTATTTTTAATACCATTAGTGGATACTCTAACCTTGATATTTGTTTTTATCATTGTTTGATCTTCACATTAATCTTACATCTCAAAGTCCTCTTTAAATTATTATCATCACCATCACCATTATTATTATTATTATTATTATTATTATTATTATTATTATTATTATTATTATTATTAATTTCTCTATTGTTTAACCTCGATCTTGCCAGGTTATTTATTACTTTAACACTCCTATACTTATAAGAAAATATCAATATTTTGGTCATGTCATGTTTTTGGCACCGTTGCCAAGGAGGTAAGTTACTGTATAAATTATATATTTTATTTTATTTTTCTTTTCACTTTTATTATTTTATTTTATTTTCTTTGTTTCTTCCTTTTCTTTTTATTTTCTTCTGCACTTGCATGAGAGTTTGGACATGTACATTAAGTGGTAGACTTTGTAGGGTATCCTCATCATTTTCAGAAAACATGACCAAAGAACATAAGCAGTCGCTTCATAATAGAATTATCGTGTTAGAATACTTAGAGACCACATGAATCCAATAAGAATAAGTGCACCCTCATGCATAGTTTTTTTCCTCTTGATGCATCTCATTTCAATTTTAAACCAGATATTATTTAACTGTTACCTTCTTTTCATGGCTTAGATTTAGAAAATTCATGCTTGCATTTAAGAGAATTTAAGGAGGTCTGTAACACCTATAATAACTTAAATTGTAGCATGAACACCATCAAATTAAAGCTTTTTCTTTTTCATTAAAAAATAAAGTTAAAACATGACTATAAAATTTGAGACCAAGATTCATTCATGATTGCGATCAAATGCAACAATAATTTTTAAAGAAGTTTTTCCCTTCTCATAGAACAAACTCTTTCAAAATACAAATCACCACATTCACTTAAAAACCAGGAAAAACATTTTATCAATGTTAGGATAGGTATTGAGACTTGTTTAATACTTTTTCTTATCATGGTTTTAAAACATAGAGATTGGTTTCATATTTTTATAAAGGGTTAACACCTAAAGAAAGACAAATGGTAGAATTGATGTGCAATGAAACTTTTAAAAATAAAGACCCTAATAAAACAATGAAGTACCTAGACTTACTAACTAAAAATGCTTAAAATTAAGACATTATAGGCACTTGTGAGGCACCAAGTAAAACTCAACTTTATACATCTAGTGGAGTAATGTACAATCTTAGAAAAGATCATGACCTTCAAACCAAGTTTACATCTTTAGCTAAAAAAGTCAAAGCACTACAATTGAAAAAGAATGATCAATTAAAATTTATTCAAGATATTGTGTGTCAAATCTGTGAAACCAATGAACACTCAGCCAATTGACACAACCAAAAGAATGATGTCTTCTCCCAAGTGTGGAAGTGTCGAAGTAATAAATAACCTGACAAAATCGAGATCGAGCCACAAGGAGGTTAATTGTATAAATTATAAATAACAACAATACAATAATAACAACAACAACAAGAAGAAGAATAGTAATAGTAATAGTAAGAATTACAGTAATAGTAATAATAATAGTAGTAGTAGTAGTTGTTGTTGTTGTAATACTAAT
Organism: Populus pruinosa; assembly: GCA_026413675.1. NCBI lineage: Eukaryota > Viridiplantae > Streptophyta > Magnoliopsida > Malpighiales > Salicaceae > Populus > Populus pruinosa. The sequence goes on from CM048592.1 coordinate 46,593,649, forward strand.
AATTATAATAGTAATAGTAATAGTAATAGTAATAGTAGTAGGAGTAATAGTAGTAGTAGTAGTAGTAGTAGTAGTAGTAGTAGAGAAGAAAAGAAAGTTAATGAGAACTTTAAGATGAAAAATCAATATAAGGATTAAACAATGATAACAACAAATATCAAGGTTAGAGAATTCACTAATGATATTCAAACAAGTATAGTATAAACTCTTATTAATTGATTAGTACTTAAAAGTGCATTTTTATCATGGTTTTATATCATCATTTTGCACTTGAAGTATCAATAACTCCTTAACTAAAGCATGTTTTATAATAATATATCTAATAATATAAGACGCCTTTAATTTATGGTAAATATTTATTTTAAATGCAGGCCTATCACATAAATAAAAATATTGATTGATGACTTTAAGAACTTAAATTGCAAAGGCAAAGAGATGTCGGTGCAATCCAAACCGGAATACTGTTTGGTAATTGGGTCATATTTGGAGCCATAGATCTCAGATTTAGGTTCAATTTATATGGATGGAAAGGTAAGACATATGCCTACAACTTTCATATGAAGCCCAAGATCTAAAAAGGTCATTTGCAAGTCCAAATTATAACAACAACAAAGAAGCCTGAATCTGTCTTTCAGCCCGAGTACTGTTTGGTATTTTGGCCATATCTAGAGTTCTAGAATTTCAAATGAGCTGAATTTTTTACACAAGAAAGCTGAGACAATTGCCTAGAACTTTCATGTTTTCACCTGGCTTCAATTTTGACGTTATCAATGACGTTTTGGGCAGACAAGAGAAGATAAGGATTGTCACCAAGTCAAAAGTTGGCCACCCACTTATCAATTAGTCATCAAATCAATAGTTCCCAATTTTGACCTATAAAAGGAGGCATTTGCCATGCATTTAGGCATCTTGGTGTCCAGATCAAGATCATGCTCTTCCTTTCTCTCTTTGTATTTTTTGTAATGTTTATGCTTTACTTTCATTAATATTAAGTTTATGCCTTTCATTTCCTTTCCTTTACTTAGTTAACTTTTATGTTCTTATTTTGTTTATCTATTTTTCTTTTTTTCATTATGTCTAGCTAAGTTTATTATGTCAAGGTGAAAAGGTTACACTAATGGTGTAAGAATAAGTATAATGTAAACTTAATATGAACTTTAATGTTTGATACTAACATGTTTTATATTTGTTATCTTGTTCACTCTTTAATACTTTACTTGTTAAATGACTAATCTTGATTTATGTTGTATAACACTTGGTGCAATAAATGTTTGGCACTTTCATAGTTCATACTGTATGGTATAACCGACACCTGAGCTATGAAAGGAACTTGATTTGTTGTTAACATAAGTTATAATCATGAATGCTTGACGAAATTTACAAGTATTAGCATTAATCGAATAAGATGACTAATGTAATCATGTTAACAATCTATAATCTGATTGGAACCTCTTTTGTGTGTGGTTTCCAATTGAATAATAAGAGTTTATACTATACTTGTTTGACATATCATTAGTGGATCCTCTAACCTTGACATTGTTTGTTATCGTTGTTAAATGTTTACGTTAATATTCCATCTCAAAGTTCTCATCTTCTTCTTCTTCTTCTTCTTCTTCTTCTTTATTATTATTATTAGCAGTAATATTAGTATTACTATTATTATTGTTGTTGTTGTTGTTGTTATTGTTGTTGTTGTTATATTATTGTTATTTATAATTTATATAATTAACCTCCCTGTGGTTCGACCCCGGTCTTGCCGAGTTATTTATTACTTCGACACTCCTGCACTTGGAAGAAGATATCAATCTTTTAGTCGTGTTACATATCAAGTACTAGGTTGAGATTTTTTAAACCTGCTCAACCTAATTTGTATACCTTGTACAATCCATTTGATATAAATGCTCTCTTTATTTTTTTCTCTCACGCCATTCTCTTATCACTTTGTCAACCTTTATACCCTAACCTAAAAAGCAATCTTCTCCTACCACCATTTTAACAAAATAAAATAAAAATATTTAGGTGTTGTTTATATATTTTATAGTAGAAAAAATTTAAATTGTATGAAAGTTATTTTGTATGATCCAATCAACTTTACAAGTACAGAAGTACTTTGGACGATAGGTAAAATCATAATTTGGCTCAAAATAAATATTTAAAATGATATTTTTTATAAATATTAAAAAAAACAATATATTGGATTGATTATGATCAAACTAGGTTATAACTAATTGATGAGGATCAACCTAAGTTAACATGTCAATCCATATGTCGATCATACTATAAAAATTTAATGTAAATCAAATCAAAATAAATTATAAAATCTAATATTTAATAAACCCTATGTTTAAGGATAAGATTTTAAAAAATAACAAAAAAAAAACAACATAAGTCAACCCATGTTAATTTGACAAACTCACAACTCGAGTTTTGAGATTAGGATAATCCAATAAAAAAATCAAATAAATTATGAATCATAATTCTTAATCAACTTAGAGTTGAAAAATAAAATCAATTAAAAATGATAAAAAAACTAACTCGAATTAATCCGTCAAACCCGTGACCCGGTTCATGAATTTTAGGATAACCTTATAAAAATTATATTAAAAAAATCATGAAGTTTAATCTCTAATAAATTTAATATTCAATGATAGAATGGAAAATAAAAAATTAATTAAAAATGACACAAAAAACAACTAAAGTTAACTCACTAAACTTGTGATCCAATTCATGAATTGGATATAACCTCATAAAAAAACCAAAATAAATTAGAAAACGTAATTCACAATCAACTTAATTCTGAATGATAAAATTAAGAGAAAAAAATTAGAAAAAAAAATAAAATTAATTGAATTAACTCGTGAAACTTGCAGTCTGGATTATAAGACTATAATAATCTCATAAAAATAAGTTAAAAAATTATGAAGTTCAATACCAAATCTAATATTAAAGGATAGAATTAAAACTGAAAAATAATTAAAAATACACAAAAAAAACTATAATTAATCCATCAAACTCTTCACATACTTCATGAATTGGGATAACCTCATAAAAAATTAAAATAAATTATAAAATCTAATTCTCAATCAACCCAATTCTGAATAATAAAATTAAAAAAAATCAATAAAAAAAACTAAAACCAACTGAGTTATCTCGTGAAACTTACAATCTAGGTTATAAAACTATAATAACTTTATAAAAAATAAATTATAAATTTTATTATCAAATAAATCTAATATTAGAAAATGTAATTGAATTTGAAAACAATAAAAAAATATATATAAATTGTGATAAAAAAAAGGAAGAAAACAAAATACTATTTTAGTGAATAATGTTTTATAAGAAGGAATACAATAAAATTCTTTAATGTTTTAATTTTAATTTTAACTAAATAATTATCATGAGTAAAATATTATTAATTATATAAATAATAATATAATATATCATTTTATATATATATATATATATATATATAATCACGCTTATATGTGTTGAGTAATTTTCTATTTTAATATATATCAAAAGTTTTATTCATGATATAGAAGGGATCAAATAAAATACCTTAATTGTGGTTTTTATTCTTATATCCTTTGCATGAAAAATTAGATTAAAATTTTTTTTATTCATCTATTTGAGATTGTAATTAAAAGTGTTATTCTAAAACAAAATTTGTATTTAAAATTATATTAAAAAGTTGTTTTAGGTTATAGTTTTTTTTTGTAATATTAGCATTTTAATATGATTAAAAAAACAACGAGCTATCGAACTTCCATACGGGGAAAGTCCACACATCGTCGTTACATTAAAAAGAAGAGGAACCGAAGTTAGGGTTTTGATGCAAGAAATTAGGGTTTCTAACTTTCCATGAATGGTTAGACTTTGAAGAGGAGGATTGTTGAGAGAAGAAAGGAAACCCAACATCAACAAAAAACTGTATACCCAAAAACACCACAACAAATCCAAGAATCTCGAAAACATCCCTCACCCGCAAAAGCACCTGCAAGAAGAAGAAATTCAACCTTTTCAAACCCTAAAATACACCACAACCTCCACATCCACCTCCACTTCCACCTCAACCTCGTCCTCTTCTTGAAAGCAGAACCACCTCGACGGCACCGTGGCGTCGAACGATTCTTCCAGTCTTAATCACGTACAGCCGGTTCCACAGAATGAGAACAAGTCAGCACTACCCGGGTACGTGAGATTTGATGATGGTAGTAAAGTAAAAATCAACTTGAATTCAAGGTCAAAATCTGAAATTAAACAGCTAAAGAGGAAATTAGCAAGTGAACTTCATCAAGTTAGAAGCTTGAAAAAGAAACTTGAATCTAAAGAAAAATTTACATCTTCTTATAATGATAATCATAATAATAGAATAGGTAATAGCGGTGGTGGAGGCGGTGGTAACAGAATTGGAACTCTTGCTAGGGTTAATTCTGAAGTTAGTTATGTGGGACCCACCAATTCGCGGCTGTTGGATGGTGATGAGAAGAAGAAAACCCAGATGAATTCGAACAAGAAGTTGAAACAGTCTGGCGGAGGGAAGGACGGTGGTGCGGGAAAGGGGGTGGTGGAGTTTAGCAAGGATTTGGTTAAAGGATGTGGGGAGCTGTTAGGGAAGTTGATGAAACATCAATATGGGTGGGTGTTTAATGAGCCAGTGGATGCAAAGAAGTTGAAGCTGCATGATTATTATAAGATTATTAAGCATCCCATGGACTTAGGGACTGTGAAGAGTAGGTTGAGTAAGAATTGGTACAAGTCGCCAAAGGAGTTTGCTGAGGATGTTAGGTTGACGTTTAATAATGCTATGAAGTATAATGAGAAAGGGCAGGATGTTCATGCTATGGCGGATAAGTTGTTGAAGATTTTTGAGGAGAATTGGGCTAATCTTAAGGCCAAAACTAATTTTGATAAGAGGGGTGAGATAGGATATGATGCTAGCCTGCCAACACCTGCTTTGAAGAGAGCTCCAGGTCCTCGTGCTTTGTCTCCTGCTCACGGTCCTGCTTCAAAGAGAGTTCCAGGTCCTCGTGCTTCATCCCCCACCTCTGGTCCTGCTTCTGCTTCTGCCCGTGCTCCCAGTCCTGCTTCTTTTCCACAGACAATGCCTTTAGAGACAAAAACTTTGGATAGGACAGATTCTTTGACAGAGCTTGTACATTCAAAGATGAAAGCTGCAAAAACTGTAGCCAATCAAGGCAGGACATCAGTGTCGAATAAGCCTAAGAAGAATGAAACTGTCAGAGGCGTGATGACATATGAGGAGAAGCAGAAACTGAGTATACTCCTGCAGAGCTTGCCTTCAGAGAAACTAGAATCAGTTGTCCAGATTATTAGGAAGAGGAATCCTGGGCTTTTCCAACAAGAAGATGAGATTGAAGTGGATATTGATAGTTTTGATAATGAAACACTTTGGGAACTTCATGGTTATGTAACCAATTACCAGAAGAGTATGGGCACGAATGAGAGAGAAGCTGAAGTTGCTCATCAAGGGAGAGAAGAAGCTGGCCATAAAATGCTTGGGACTGTAAGACCATAATTCTTATTAGCTCCAATCTCTAGCTGAATTTCCTTCATGAAAGTCAGGCTGACCAATACATTATCCTTCTCTCTGTCTGTGTAGAATATGACATCTGCTACTGCAGAGGCACCAAAAGAACTTGGATCAGGTAATAATCATCTTGAATTCCTTAGGATTTGTGTTGCCCACATTTTGCTGGATCTTTATGGCATTCTAATTTTTATGCACTGATTTCTAATCCTGTTGTTTTGAAGCAGTACAAATGACTGTTTCTGCATCTTCTCCTGTTAAAGATCATAGGCAAGGCCATAGTATGAGCAGATCAAGTAGTTCAAGCAGTTCTGGCAGTGATTCCAGATCCTCTTCAAGTGGTAATTGAAACTCAACTAATGTACCATTGTTGAGCATGTATAATTTTCTGGCAATGATGGTGCCAATTAAGACATTAAATGGATTTATTAATTCATTCCAATACCTTATGTGCAGGCTCTGATAGTGATTCAGGATCTGGGTCAGATGCAGCTCAATGACATAGGAGTTAGTAGATTCAAGGTAGGGGCGTCATCCTTGGTTAGAATCTACCATCTCTTGTTTCTCTATCATCCATGGTAATACAAAAATTGCCATTCAACGTTTATGGAAATTTACCTGTCAAAGTGATCATTATTGAAGCTTTAACCACTCTTTAATTCTCCCTTTCTTTTTTCTTGAACCATATATATGGTTTTAAGGTTATGGCAGTATGCTATGGAATTTTGTGATTTCAGCAGTCGAATGATACTGTGAGTCCATAATAGCTCAATGGAAGCTAATTTTGGTTTAGATGCTGGTGGTTGGGCGATTTATGACATGCCATTTGTTCTGGAAAAGTACATACTCATATAGTGTAGGGCTGCAATGGCTATGCTTTTGGTAACCAGAAGTGACTAAGGTTCAATGTGTTGAAAACATTGCCTATAATCATAATTCAATGTCTTTGAAGTGCCAAAAGACAATTTTAGAAGCTGGCTGACTTGCATTGCTCAAGGCATCAGATTAATGAAGAAGCCCTTTTTTTCCATTCTCTTTTTTTTTTTTTGAATGTGAGTGGTATTTTTTCCAATCATGTCTTTTAAACCGTTTCGTGTAGCCTATGAATCTTCCGGAGTAACCACATTTTCCACTTTTCAGCGGCCATACATAATCAAATGCTTTCTTTTATGTTTTCTAGAGTTCCCTTTTAAGTGTTTCTGTAGGATTTCATCTCAGGTCATTCACCATTTTTTGTTGATATTTCCAACATTGTTCCTGATTTTTATTCATTATGAGATAGATTGGTGGCTTTTGGATACTAATGATGTCTTTGATCATTTATTTTATCCTTCTAGAGGCGTCTATTGTTGGAATAATGATTTTTTGAAACTAAAAATTGCATTTTATTTATTTATTAAAGGGTTTAGGTGTGCTTTCATATACAATATTGTAGTACAAGTTCACTTCTTGCTAACACTGAATGCATACAGTGAATTTTGTTGCAAATTCCTGTGTGATTGTGACATGGTTTAATTCTTGTTAGGTATGCATAATTTTGCCTCGAAAAATTGCTACCTACAGTTTTATAACTGAACTCTGATTTTTTTTCCTGTGGAAATTATTTTCTAAATCAATTCTGCGACTTACCAATCATCAGAGGAAAAGTTATGAAAATAAAAATAAACATAAAATGTTTGGAAGTGTACTCTGGCTTATCGATTTATAGCACCGCCTTTTGGTTGAGCTGCTTTGGATGGAAGTACTCTGTTGCATTCTGCTGAGTGTGTGTGTGTGTGTGTGTTCACGAGTGGACTTCTATTGGAGTATAGGAACTAGTGAGTTTGTACGTTTTTAGATGGAGCTGGCAACCTAGATTGAAATACTATAGCAAGCTACTGAGAAAATACATGATTTCAGAAAGGATTAGGGTAGCTACTTTCAGCAATCCTGTGCTGTGGCTGTTGTGGTGGAGTGGCCTCGTAGAACTATTTGCTGGATAATTTAGAATGGCGTCTTTATCCATAAAAGGGAAGTTGTATTTCTGCATGATAACGTGTTTTTTTTCTTCATTCTTTTCCTTCCCTTTTTGTTTTGCATGGTTGTTTTGTGTTTCCCTGTATGAATTCCTAGGAACGGCATTTTTTGCTCAAACTGCAATAGTTGCATGGTGGCCAGAGGGCCAAGATTGCTGGAGCAGGAACATTATTGTAGAGCTATTACTTTTGACACCTATGGAACATCCTTGGATTGATATAGTACTTATTTTTGCTGCAGCTGATCCGCAGATTTAAGTTGGTCTGTATGCTCTTTTGGAACATACCTGACAATTCTTGGGATGCTGATTTTGCCTGGGAGAATCCAAGTTTCACCTTCGGTTGATTCTATAAAGTGAAATGTCTAAATCTTCGCAGTAAAGCGCTCAACGCTGGGGGTCTTTCCGTACTTTTGTAGGCGTGTGATCATTCAGGGCGAAAAACATATCCACCATGACAGCATGATTTTTACTTGTAATGGAATGGTCTGGTGAAATTGAAGTAAAAAAAGAGTTGGAAGCACTAGCTTCTTAGTCTTGTAGTGAGTGCCTAATGTTATTTTTTTGACAATGGCCATGATAACTTTCAAGTATTAATAATTGGGAACAAATCAAAAATACCCAGCGCAAATAAAGGATGATGGAGATCCATCCAAAACGCCACCATCAATTTGGGCATATACCCTGTTTTATAAGAATATCAATCGCCATCAATTTGGGCATATACCCTGTTTTATAAGAATATCATCCTCCATGGGACGTTAACAATGGCCATTCGTGTTTAGCAAAGACTAAAAAAATCTTACTCTCTCCCGGGTACCAAACGCCTCCTATAAAAGTCACAGGGTATTATTGATAAAATTTAAATTTATGGGACTCCTCTACCCGAAAAAGCAAAAGCTGGTGCTGCCGGCAGCCGCAAAGACAACACTGAAAAAATGCAAAGTTTGCATGTGCTTGACTCGAGCAAATAACCGCCGGCCAAAACTCAGTATTAAATTACTGGGTGGCAAATTTGATTCCCTTCTCAATAGATGATTTGAGCTCAGGCTTCAACTTTTCTAAACCTTCCTTTTCGAAGTCAGAGAGAGGACCTAACCCTAGAACTTCCTCCACGCCATTCTTTCCAAGCCTCACCTGCAAATACAAAAGGATTCACAGGCTTACTTTCTCACAACCCTGGCAAGCATACAAAATTCAAAATACAAAACTTCCATCGCAAAAATGCAAGAGTACAACAACAACGATGCACTAGAAGAACACCAAATGCCAGAGTGCTGCATCTGCAAAAGGTGCAGAGCATCATGTACACTTTACAATGTAATGCACGGACAGTATAAAAACAATAGATCTAACAAGTTCACTTTTCTTTTGTCATTTGGCAGAGTGATAGCTTTGTCATAAAATTAGAGTAACTGAGATGAGGATGCTATGATCAGCACATCAAGACCATGACCAAATTAATAAGTGCATCTGCAAAGAGGTGATGGCACCTACTACAGAAAAATTATGGAAAGGTCATAAAAATGGTTCAATCATGTTCAAAATGAAGCGAGAAACCATACATGGATGCACTAGTGAGGAATAGTGATCAGATTGAAGTACTGGAGATGAAGGGGAAGACAAACTAAAATGACATGAATTAAACCAGTATCTTTTCGCATGACAACATCATTTTGAAGATCAACCCAACATAATGTTGACTGGGTAAGGCATAACTACTACTAGCTAACCACAACTCAGGTATTTCATTCTTGGGGCTTAAAAGAATAAAATTCAATTAAGATTCGTTTTCTTTTCCAACCAAGTAAACAGGACAGCTGAGGAGACTCCTAAACATGCAAATCTGTAATTTGAACTAATATATTGTGAAATAGCATGAATCAACTAGGGATGGTACTCTAAACTTGTGAACAATATGCAATTAAGTAAATTAAAATAATCAATCCCAATCAAAGAGATATTTTCCATCGACATAATAAAACAAAGAGCTTTTATGTTCGATCAAGGAAAGTTGATAAAATTACCCTGGAAGCGAAGAAAGGAAGTTCAGTGACAGTTGACTGCACAAATGAACATTCAATCACATCTGGAACTCCATTGAGCCCCTTCAAGCAAGCATCAGCAAAAATGGCTCCTGCATAGCTGCAAATGGCCAATCAAATTAGTTAAAAGAAACAGTTTTTCTTTTATAACTAAGCTGACTCAACAACATGAAGAGACTTGTAAAAGGGTAAAGAATGAGTTGCACATTGTTTTTCTAACCATGATTTATACAGGAAGGGAAAAAAAACTGACAGGTAAAAATAATCCTCCATAAAAATCAATTACACGAGAAATTTATTTCCGGGTCAACATAGCATGAAAACTTTTGTAGGCACCAGACTTTCATAATGAAAAGAAAATATAGTGTCCATAGACCAGGATCCAAATTATATTCATGATTACAAATATGTTCAAGACATAAACTTACGCCATTGACAAAGTTGCAGAGCCCTTTCCAGCCTTTGCTTCCACAACTTCTGTCCCACCATCTTGAGTTCTCTTTGTAAGAGCAGTAATCACTTCATCTGATAAATTGGCTTTTGGTGTGGCCTATAAAACAAATCAAATAAGTAAATCAGAATTAGAAAGGTTGATCTCGAACAATCAGACAAGAATTTGCATACAAACAATATAAGCATACGCCAGATACAGAGTATTTAGGAGAGAACAGGGGGGAGGGAGTGAATAAATACTTGTGAAAATAGTGGGAGAATGGTTATGCCTGCATGACCACCAACAACTGGTACATTAACCTCTGTGAACCAAAGCAAAACACCATAAGGCAGTATGAGAAATCCACACGTGAGGTATTCAAAATGTTCAAATAACTCCCCTATGCTCATAAGATATTGCGTCAAAAAGTTCTAAAAAACAGAACTGCCCAGTAAAAGACCAGAGAAACTTGCTAATATAAGAATTCCATCTACTGAAGCTAAGCTCTTCTTTTTCACCAAAACAAAAGGTTTAGCAGGTTAAATCACTATATACTTTCCTTTCAACTTGGCTTTCTGTAGGGAAACATAGGTGGAGAAAAAATAAGGACAAGTTTCTTGTAAATGAGTAATTGGACAAACCTGCAACTGGCACCATGGCCTTTCCAGCATAGAAAGTTTTGGCCCTGACAACATCGAGGGTAGTCACACCAAACAACCTTTTTGGGTCATAGGTTCCTGCTTTCTTAAAAACCTCAGCGGCAATAGGAACTGTTGAGTTCACTGGGTTGCTGATCATATTAACAAGTGCCTAATGCAACAAATTCAAACACAAGATTTGTAAGCTAACATGAAATCAAAACAAAACCATAAGGTAAAATAACCCCGAATGCATGTTTGATTGACTTTGAAAATACAAATGACTCTACTGGGCTCCAAATAAAACTGCTGCAGGAGCTATATAAACCAAACCATAGCAGAGTTAAGAACTAACCATTAAAGCTAACTCAGACATACAAACATGAATTGATAGATCTGTTTACAGAAAAGAAGCTTGTTACTCACTTTAGGGCAGTGCTTAGCAATTGCTTCACAGAGACCCTTTACAATCCCAGCATTGATGTTGAAGAGATCATCACGGGTCATTCCAGGTTTCCTTGGCACACCAGCTGGAATGATTACAACATCTGCTCCCTCCAAGGCTTTCCCCAATTCAGCATCACTTGCATACCCAACAACCTAAACACAAATAAACAAGCAAGCAAACAAACACCTAAAGTTAATGACAAGTGAGTCTTTAAACCGAGTAGTAGTAGTAGTAGTGGGGTGGTGGTAATCAACGCAGAAACATTTAGTGCAATTAAATCAACAACAGCATTATAAAACGGATGGATTCAGTTCCAGATAGACCAAAAACATTAAGGAATTAGCACGACGAATCAAATATAGATCTGTTTAATTTACATATTGATATAATAAAATATACTACAAAAGCAAGAATCTGCACAAAAAGAGGAAAACAAAAGTGAAAGCATATATCTTTCATATGGGTAGGGGACATAAACCTCAGATCTGGTGTTGATGTGGCTGACATCAGCAGCGACACCAGGAGTGTTAGCGATATCGTAGAGAGCGAGGTTGGAGACGAGAGGATTAAGTTTCATGAGAAGAGAGAGTGGCTGACCGATACCTCCGGCGGCACCGAGGACGGCGACCTTGCGTTCGGGGACGGCCTCAGAAGCGTAGCCACGGCGGAGGATGTGGGAAGATGCGGAGGTGGTTAGGGATTTGATGGATCTCAACATTGAAGCCCTCATTTTTTTTTAAGTTTTCGAGAGAGAGGAAATGGAGATGGAGGAACAATCGAGGGTTTTGGGGTTTGGAGGAGGAAATGCGAGTTAGTTTTGTTGGTAACCTCCAGGTCGAGGGTGCGAGGGATCTTAAGGCAGTCTTTCGAATTTTTTTAATTAAATTTTAAAAAATTAAAAAAATACTTTAAAAAATAAATTATACAACAGTACCAAACACCTCTTAAAACTCTTTATTTATTCTACCACCCATTTATTTAATACATTTATTTCTTTAGTTTAGTTTGATTTACTTAAAAATCATAAAATATCTCTTTAACCCTTTGCCCTTGGGGATATTCACGTGTGGTGAGTAATTTGACATGTCATGTGATCTGGGTATTTTTCTAATAATAATAATAAAATGAAAAGTGTGCCAAAAGAATATTCTTCTACTCTCCACCACTAAAACTTTCTTGTTCTTGCAGAATTGGTCCTTTATTATATTCCGTCTAATTACACAAAGTCACGTTGTCTCGTGATTATGATTTTGCAGTATGATTACGTTCTAATTGTTTTAAAAATAATTTTTTATATTAAAATATATATTAATAATATTTTATTTTTAAAAAATTATTTTTTATATTAGTATATTAAAATAATTTAAAAATATTAAAAATATATTAATTTAAAATTAATAAATCAAAAATATTTTTAAAATATAAAAATAAATAAATTAAATTGAAGTTTCAATACGTCCCAAAATGCTATATCAAGACTAAATCCATAAACAAGTTTTAAATATTGATTTGGTTTTCACGCTTTAAAAGTTCATTGGAATGCATTTTAGAGGGTGTATGTTGATAGGGTAATAATTTTTTAAAAGGTATTTTTAGTTAAAAATATATTACAATAATATTTTTTATTTTTAAAAATTATAAAGTTTATTTACTTTTTTATTTAAAAAATTAAATACTTTTTTAACTTGAAAAAAAAGAAGTGGGTTTTTCAAGGTCCTAAGAGCAGCTCCAACGGACGAGCTATACGGAGAGCTAAAACTGTTTTGCCTATTTATTTGTTTCTGTTCATGTTCCAACGGGTAAGTTAAACAAATAGCCATTTTGGCTATTTGTTTTGTTCACAGCCATTTCTACATTTAACTGTAGAAATGGCTAAAACAATAGCCGTTGGTCAATAATTTTTTTAAAAAAATATAAAATAAATCTTCTATAAATACATGAAGAAAAAATTTGTAGTTTTAAATTTTTGTATTGTGCCTCATCCTTCTCTCAAATTTAAAAAAAAAAACAAGAATCAATTATTCTCCGATTAATTATTAACATCGGTTGTGTTAATTAACTGAAATTAAAAGGTATACTTGTTTAAAAGTTTTTTTATTTTTTTATATCTTTTTATTTTTTAGACCTTTTGTTGTTAATTTAATATTTGTGATGAGTTTTATTTCTTTATTCTTTGATGTTTTTAATATGGATTAAGAAAGACAATTTATATTTATGTTGTTATCTTTGATAAAATTGAGAGGAATTAATAATGGTAGTTGATATTGATAAAAAGATTGAGTTACATATTTAAAATTTATTTTTTATTGTATGTCTTAATTTGAGGTCAATTATATTTTGTCCTTTTGAAAATGCAATTAAACTAGTATATCGATTCTATTTTAGTTCCAAAAAATGGTCAAATTATTATTAAAACAAGTAGGAGGCAATGCTTATTATTAATTCGCATGTATGAAAACTACAAAATTATTAGACATTGAATGCGAGCTTCTTTTATACTCTCTTGTAAAGTTTTAACTTGAGTTTTTTTTTAATGTAGATGGATTCAAATTTTCCAAGCTCTTTTACCAACTTTCTTATGAGTGAGTCAGAAGATATTCTCTCTCAACCAAGTGATTCTAATCAATTAATTGATGACTTAACATGCTCAAATTTAAATGTCCATTCGGCAAAAAAATCACAAAGAAGTAAAAATTTCTCACCAGAGGAGGATTGTTTACTTGTCTCTGCATGGCTAAATACAAGCAAGGATCCAATTACAGGAGTTGAACAACAAACAAAACAGTTTTGGGCTCGTGTACATGCTTGCTTTGTAGATAATGGAGGAAACTTGAATAATCGTTCACAAATAAGCATCTCAAGTAGATGGCAAGAAATAAATAGAGAAGTCAGTAAATTCGTTGGATTTGTTACTCAAATTGAAAATCGTCAGCAAAGTGGAATGACTGAAGAATCAAGGGTAAGTTTATATTCATTTTTATGTTAAATTGTTTAACATATATTTTAATATTATTTAATTTATTTATTTTTTTACTAGATTAATGATGCTCGGCAAATGTATGCTTCTTGCGTTGGCAAACGATTTCAACTAGAACATTGCTGGGTTATTTTAAGAAAAGAACCCAAATGGCAATTTGAGCGTGCAAGTCAACATCAAAGGTCAAATAAGAAACAAAAAGGTCATGTCAATGCAAGTCCAGCTTCATCAACTCCATCTACCCCTGATGCTTTGAGTTTAGGAGAAGATAGTGAACCGTTGATTTATCAAGATAGACCAATCGGTCAGAAGGCTGCAAAGGAACGACTTAAACGTAGACAAGGAAAAGATAAAGTTGGGGATGTAACTGTAACGAATCTCTTACAACAATTCAGGGATACTCTAGTTGAAATTGAGGATCAGAAGAAACAAGACAGGAAAATTATGTTAGAGCAACAAGCCATGATGATTCAACAAAGTCAAGAGAAACAAGAATTGGACAGGATTGAGAAAGAAGAACAAATTATGAAAATGGATATTTCTAATTTGGATCCAATTTCTGCAGCGTATTTTCAAAATAGAAAGTTAGAAATTATGCAAAAGAGGGGTTTTGATTTTTAATTAACTTTGATTGATTTATTGTAATGTAATGTATTTTTAATTAAATATGTAGAAAATTCTTGGTTATTTTAAATACATTGTTATGAAATTGATATCAATTCATAATACTTTTTTAAAGTTCCTCTAACATTTAACAATAACAAGTAGGATTAATTAACTTAAAAGATAACAAACATAATGAAAAAAAAATATAAAAAAACCTGAAAATTATGATAACATAAGAAGTTAAAATCTAAAGATTCTACTCGTTGCCATATTGTTCCCACAAATGTTCAATCAAATCTTCTTGTAGTTGAGAGCTAGTAGCTCTATCCCTAATTCGATTATGAGTTTGAAGAAAATCATGTAGTTCTGATATTTCACAATGTGACACTGATATAAAGGAATTGACTTCATGTTCATGGTCAAATCCAAGGTTCATTGCTCCTTCATCCTCAATAATCATATTATGCATTATTATGCAAGCTTTCATAATATATGCAAGCGTTTCTTCATCCCAGTATCGAACAGGTCCACGTACAATTGCAAAACGAGATTGGAGCACCCCAAATGCCCGCTCCACATCTTTTCTTGCAGACTCTTGCTTGCTTGCAAAATATTTTCTCTTTGCTCCTAATGGTCTTGGGATTGTCTTAACAAAGGTTGACCAATTAGGATAAATCCCATCTGCTAAATAGTATCCCATTGTATATTCATGCCCATTAATTGTATAATTGACAGGAGCAATACGACCTTCAGCAAGTGCAGCAAAGATAGGTGACCGATCAAGAACATTAATATCATTTAATGATTCAGGCATTCCAAAAAAGGCATGCCATATCCAAAGATCTTGTGAAGCCACTGCCTCTAGAATTACAGTTGGTTCACGACAATGACCAGTATACATCCCATGCCATGCAATTGGGCATTTCTCCCATTTCCAATGCATACAGTCAATGCTCCCTAACATCCCTGGAAACCCACGCTGCTCTCCAATTGATAATAATCGACAAAAATCAGCCTCGTTTGGTGCCCTTAGATACCAATCACCAAAAACTTCTACGATTGCTTTGACGAAAGCTCTAAGACTTTCTATTGCAGTGGTTTCTCCAATTCAAAGATATTCATCAGTAAGATCTGCAGGAATACCATATGCAAGTATTCTGTGAGCTGCAGTTATCTTTTGAAGGCAAGATAAACTAAGAACACCAAGAGCATCTGTCCTTTGTTTGAAATATGAATTATGAGCTTCCACTGCATTTGCGATCCGAAGAAAAAGACGACGACTCATCCTAAATCTTCTTCGAAATTGACTTTCGGTGAATTTAGGATTTTCTGCAAAATAATCATTATATAACCTTAACTCACCTTCCTTTCTATTACGATTGACAATATTGTGACCAGGAATAGAGCCACGATACCTTGTTCTCCGTCCTTGATTATTCAATTCTTCTTCAGCAACTACAGCAGTAGCAACTTGAAAAGCCAACACAAAAGTGTCATCATCAAAATCAAAAGCATCATAAAAATTAAAATTAGAATGATTCATGATGAATTTTAATGAAATATAACAAAGATTGGAGAGAAGAAAATGATGAGAAAAAATGTTAAGATATATGAGAATATTTATAGATGGACTATTTTTTCAAATTGTAAAATCTTAGAATGTTGGCGGTAAGTTTTTTAAAATTTGAAATTTTAAAATTTAAAATATTGGCGGTTATTTTTTCAAAATTTAAAATTTCAAAATTTAAAATATTAGCGGTTATTTTTTCAAAATTTAAAATTTAAAAATTTAATGTTGGCGGTTATGTTGGTGCTGATTTTTTCAAAGTTTGAATTTGAATTTACTTTTTAAAAATTAAATTTTTAACAATAACATATAAAACTTAAAATTAAAAATATTGATATAAATAAATTTTAAATTATATTTTTTAACTTTTATATTACTTCATTAATTTTATATTACTTTTATAAATTATTCATATTAATTATGTAATTAATAACATCATAATTATATTATATATAAAATATTTAAATTAGTTATATAATTATATTAAAATTAATTTAACATGAAATATATTAAAATATAAATGGCTTTTCTATATAGCTTTTTACCATTGGAATGTATATAATTTAAAAATCTATATTTATACTATTTAAAAAGTTATTTTTTTATTTGGCTCTTTAATATAATATTTTTTTATTAGAGATGCTCTTAGAAAGATATTAATTTTTTATTTTTATAAATATTAATAGACTATATTAAAATAATTGTGTATCAAATATATTAAAATATAATTGGCTCTTCTAAATAGCTTTTACCATTGGAATATATATCAACAAAAAAGTTATATCTACACTATTTATAAAGCCATATTATTAATATAGCTCTTCTAAAAAGCATCTCCAAATTGTCTTGAGCTGTTTTAGTCGGCACAGGTGCACCTCTCTCGTCATCCCATTGGATGACGTGTCATCCGCTATCATCGTTTTTCCCCTAAGATGTTTTCATGGCAGGCAGGGTGTAGACACAGCTCATGTAAGTGGAAGGCCTGGCTGTCTCTCTGTTTTTTTTAATGTGAATCTATTCTTTTTTATTTTTGGATAAAAATTTAAAGTATTAAATTATGAACATTTATTTTTTTATCTACAAGAAATATGAAAAAATTCATCTTTTGAATTCAAAAATCAAGACTACATTACATTATACATTCAGACAATGAGAACATGTAATTTTTTTAATTTAAATTATCATATAAAAAGAGGTGTAATAAATACATCAAATAAATTATACAAGACAATTTTGGAGATGTTGCATCATGGTATCTTTTGAGCTGGAAGTTTTTTAAAAAATATTTTTTAAATGAAATTATATTAAAATTATTTTTATTTTTTTATATTAACTGATAAAAAAACACTAGAAAAAATAATTGAAAGTTAAAAATTTTAAAAATAAAAAATAAAAAACATGGTTGAATCCCAGTACCAAATGAGTACTTTATTTTTTTTAAGTTTTAGATTTCTTCTTAATGGTCATCTCGGTTTTGAAAAAAAAAAAAACTATGAGCTAAATTTATATAATGTTTTAATTTTATTTAAATTGTTTTTCTTTTGGTTTAAACAAAACATATACATCACTTCTTCTCCTTTTTCTTCTTTTATGTCATTCAAAAAAACTCGACTTTACATGAAATGCATAAAGGTTAACTAAAATATATGAAATGGAACAATTTTAAAATTGGAAATGAAATTAGAAAAGTGAAACATTATCAGTAAATATAAAATGAATAAAACTGCAAACTTTTCATTGTTCAGAAAAGCAAATGCATTTACTTTTAAAAAAAATATTAAGAAATAAATAATAAATTTTTATTTTTAAAATGGTTTTATGAAGAAAGAGTGGTTAGTGTAATATCTTCCTTCTTTTTATTTCTTAATTACTATGAATTTGATATCTTTTATTCTCAATCATACTGCAATAACCAAGAAACAATAATTAATAAAAGGGTAAATTGTGTTTTCAATGAGGGTATTTTGATATTCTTAAACTAATCCAGGGCAGGACAGTACTTGCTTTTAAAATTATATTATAAATTATCATAAATACCTTTAAAATTAATGTATTGATTAGTGTCATTTAGGGGTAAATTTTTATTTTTATTCCAAAAATGCATAGTAAAGTTACTGATCTAGACTTATAAAAAAATAAAAAATAAATAAAACTTTGGTAGGTGACACGACTAAAAGGTTGATGTCTTCTCCCAAATGCAGGAGTGTCGAAGTAATAAATAACCCGGTAAGACCGGGGTCGAACCACAGGGAGGTTAATTGTACAAATTATAAACAACAATTATAAAACAACAATAACAACAACAACAATAGTAATAATAATAATAATAATAATAATAATAATAATAAAGAAAGAGAAGAAGAAGATGATGATGATGATGAAAACTTAGAGATGAAATATTAATGTAAGGATTAAGCAATAATAATAACAAATGTCAAGGTTAGAGGTTCCACTAATGGTATATCAAACAAGTATAGTATAAACTCTTATTATTGAATTGGAAACCACACACAAAGGAGGTTCCAATCAAATTATATATTGTTAACATGATTACATTAGTCATCTTATTCAATTAATGCTAATACTTGCAAATCTCGTCAAGCATTCATGATTATAACTTATGTTAACAACAAATCAAGTTCCTTTCATAGCTCAGGTGTCGGTTATACCATACATTATGGGCTATGAAAGTGCCAAGCATTTGTTGTACCAAGTGTTATACAACATAAATCAAGATTAGTCATTTAACAAGCAAAGTATTAAAGAGTGAACAAGATAACAAATATAAAACATGTTAGTATCAAACATTAAAGTCCATATTAAGTTTACATTATACTTATTCTTACACCATTAGTGTAACCTTTTCACCTTGACATAATTAACTTAGCTAGACATAATGAAAGAAAGGAAAACAAATAAACAAAATAAGAACATAAAAGTTAACTAAGTAAAGGAAAGGAAATGAAAGGCATAAACTTGATATTAATGAAAGTAAAGCATAAACATTACAAAAAATACAAAGAGAGAAAGGAAGAGCATGATCTTGATCTGAACACCAAGATGCCTAAATGCATGGCAAATGCCTCCTTTTATAGGCCAAAATTGGGAACTATTGATTTGATGACTAATTGATAAGTGGGTGGCCAACTTTTGACTTGGTGACAATCCTTATCTTCTCTTGTCTGCCCAAAACGTCATTGATAACGTCAAAACTGGAGCCAGGGGCAAACATAAAAGTTGTAGGCAATTGTCTCAGCTTTCTTGTGTAAAAAATTCAGCTCATTTGGACTTCTAGAACTCCAGATATGGCCAAAATACCGAACAGTGCTCGGGCTGGAAGACAGATTCGGGCTTCTTTGTTGTTGCTACAATTTGGACTTGATAATGGCCTTTTTAGATCTTGGGCTCCATATGAAAGTTGTAGGCCTATGTCTTACCTTTCCATCCATATAAATTGGACCTAAATCTGAGATCTGTAGCTCCAGATATGGCATAATTACCGAACAGTGTTCCGGTTTGGATTGCACCGACATCTCTTCTCTAAGTTTGACCATCTCTTTATCCTTGCAATTTAAGTTCTTCAAGTCATCAATCAATCCTTTCATTTATTTGATAGGCCTGCATTAAAAATAGACATTTACCACAAATTATAGGTATCTTATATTATTAGATACATTATTATAAAACATATTTTAGTTAAGGAGTTATTGATACTTCAAGTGCAAAATGATGATATAAAACCATGATAAAAATGCACTTTTAAGTACTAATCAGTAGGCTAAAAGGTATGTCTGTATTTTATCTTTTGTATTTGCACGTTAAAAATATCTCATCCCATTTGAGTTTTAATTTATTACTAATTAGATAGGTCATGTTATGTTGCGGGATCACTTTTAATTTTTTTTA
Source organism: Populus pruinosa (assembly GCA_026413675.1). Taxonomy (NCBI): domain Eukaryota; kingdom Viridiplantae; phylum Streptophyta; class Magnoliopsida; order Malpighiales; family Salicaceae; genus Populus; species Populus pruinosa. Next base: position 46,613,834 of record CM048592.1, read on the forward strand.
AAAATTGAGAGCAAAACTCAATTTTATTTGGTTCCTACCAAGCTAGATCTCAAGTATATAAATATCCTGCTACAACGAGAACTCAAGGTTATTTTAAATCCTGCCCAACCTAATCCTAGTTTAGTTTTGAGTTAGCCTTGGATTATACCATGTCAAATCCAAAATTATTTAAGTCATATAAATAACAAGATTCAAGTTTATTTTTGAATTCTATAACTAGTAATTTATATGTTATTTATAAATGAAAGTATAAGTAAAATTAAGTGTAATTTTATAAAATTATTACTACAAAATATTTGGTAAAATTAGTAAATGTTGTAATATTTTCTTTCAAATTCATCAATTATTTTATTAATTACATTAAAATATACTCTTATAAATTTTACTAAAAATAATAATATTTATAATACAAATCATAATATTTTCAGTATTAATTATTATAAAAATAACATTATTTATAACTTCAAAAATAATAATATTTTTTAGATTAATACTATTAATTATACTAAAAAATATTTAAAATATATAATATTAATATTAATATTAATCATACCAAAAAAATAATATTAAGTGGACAAATAATAATAGTTTTGAGATCAACACTATTAATGAGACTAATAAAATAATAATATTTTTAACACGAATACCATCAACTATACCAAAAATATATTAAGAAAAAAATATAATAATTATTTTAATATTAATTATACTAAAAATAATATCAACAAAACAAACAATAATATTTTAACTATTAATACTCTAAAAATTAATTATACTAAAAAAATATTAAGAAAACTAATAATAATATCTTTAATACTAATAATTGTAATAATACTAAGAGTATAGGTAACCCAAACATTATGTCGTACTTGAGTTACACCCAAGAAAAAGTAAATCAAGAGTCAAATAATGTTATACTGCCAGTCTAAGATGGTGTTGCTGAAGCACCACATGGTATTTGATTTATCCGTGGCTAACACCCAATGTTATTTTGGGCCCTACCCTGCCAGACCTAAGACCAAGCTTGGGCCACGCCTAATACTGTTTGGACTTTAGTGTGGAGGAAGTATGCCAAGCATCATGTGGCAATTGAGTTATCCTCAAGAGGGAACTCAAATATCACGTGTTCTAATGTAGTTTTTTTTATGGTAATAATAATTTTTAAAAATTTATTAATGATGATAATAATATTTATATTTTTATAAATTTTAATAAAATTAATAATATTTATAATACAAATAATAATATTTTTAGTAGCAATAGTATGAATTATTATAAAAATAATTTTATTTATAACACCAAATATAATAATATCTTAAAGACTAGTACTATTAATTATACCAAAAAAATAATATTAAAATAACAAATAATAATAATTTTGACATCAACACTATTAATTAAACTAAAATAATAATAATAATTTCAACACCAATATTATCAATTATACCAAAAATATATATTAAGAAAAATTTATAATTTTAATATGAATTATACTAAAAAATATATTAATAAAACAAACAATAGTATTTTTACTACTAATACTCTAAACATTAATTATACAAAAAAAAATATTTTTGATATAATAATACTAAAAGTATAGGCAACCCAAACATCATGTGGCACTTGGATTACACTAAAATAAAGGAAATCAAATGTCACGTAGCGCTTAGGCAGCCTACTTTGTGGGGGTGGGAGCTAGAGCACCACGTGCGCTCTTAGTTTGTCCTAGCGCCCAAGGCTGGGCAAACCAATCACCAGATAGGGATGCGCCTAGCACTTTGGTTTACCCTAACCCCACGACCCCGTAGGCAAACCACTCGAGGGCTTACCTCCAGGCTGGCGCCTGTGCCCTTCAGCCTAACCATAACCCTGCCAAACAGTGCAGTCCATAGTAAAAGCACTCACAATGCATTCATAATGCAGTACAGTGCAATCCATTGTAAAGTCATTCATAGTAAACAATATTTCACGCTATAGTAAAATATTGATTAGTTCTAGTTATAGTTAATGTCTTAGATTTGAGGATGTTTTTTGTTATTGTACTATTGGTCTTGTCTTTTAATTTAAAAAATTAACCTAGCTTAAAAATATTTGCTATGAGTTATTTTTTATTTTATTTTTATGGTTCTTTTAAGTTAATGTTTTTTGAGATTTTATCATTTAATTTATATTTTATTAGAGATTAAGCTCATTGTTTTTTTATATTCTTTTTACGTCTTTTTTATTTGGTTCGGTTACTTAGTGTTTTTTTTTTGTTTTGTTTCTTTTTAGATATATTTCTCAAAATATTTTTTTCTTTGATTAAATAGAATTGATTAATTAAATATAGACGGATACTCGCTTCATTGTGTTTTGTTTAATTTTTTTAAAAGGGCATTGCTCTATCAAATCATGTAACTTCTTTCAATACTGTCTTGCATTCTTTTGTAGTTGAGTTTAAATTAACTCGACAGGCTTTTTTGTTGGTGGACTATTGACACAACTAAAAAATTGATATTTTTTTTCAAGTATAATAATGTTGAAATAATAAATAACTCGGTAAGACCGAGATCAAATGATGGGGAGGTGAACTATATAAAATAGAAATAATAATATTAATGATAATAAGTTGAAGAGGATTTTAAGGTATAAGATTAATGTGAGGATTAAACAATGATGAAAACAAATGTCAAGGTTAAAAGATCCACTAATAGTATTAAAAATAAATGTAATATAAACTTTTTTTATTACTCAATTGAAAACTATACACAAAGAAGGTTTTAATTAGATGATTGATCATTAATAGCTCATTATAAATTATTAACATAATCATATTAATTATCTTATTTAGGTAACAATAAAATTTTAAATATTGTTAAGAATTCATGATGCTAACTTATGTTAACAACAAATTAAGTTCTTTTTATAGTGATTAGTACTTAAAAATATATTTTTATCAAAGTTTTATATCACTATTTTACACTTAAAATATCAATAACTCCTTAACTAGAGCATGTTTTATAATAACAAGTCTAATAATATAAGATACATTTAATTTATAGTAAATGTTTATTTTAAATGCAAGTCTATCATATAAATCAAATAATTGATTAATATGATTAACTATTGAAAGTGAAAAGACAAGGAAAAGACTAAGTTTAGAAAAAAGATGTTGATTCAGTCCAAACTGGAATACTATTCAGTTATTGTGTCATATCTGGAGCTGTAATTCTCGGATTTCAGTTTGGTTATATGGTTAGAAAGCTAAGATATAAACCTTAAATATTCATGAGAGTCCAATACTTAATTCTGTCGTTTAGAAGTCCAAATCTTAGCATTAAAAGAGAAGTTCGAATATTTCTTACAATTCAGATATTGTTTAGTGTTTAGCCTATATCTCAAGTTTTAGAAGTCCAAATGGACCGATGTTTTTTTTGGAAAACTGAGATAATTTCTCAGAACTTTCACGAAGACTATTTATTTAAATTCTAATGTTAGCAATGATATTTTTGGCAAATAAAAAAATAAAGATTTTCACAAAGTCAAGAAGTGGTCACTCACCCAACAATTAGTCATCAAATCAATAATTTTAAATTTTAGTCTATAAAAGGAGACATTTGTCATATATTTAGGCATCTTGGTTTTCATATCAAGATCATTTTATTACTTGTTTTCTTTCTTTATAGTTTTAATATTATAGTTTTATTTCATGTTATAGTTTCATTAATATCTTGTTTATGCCTTTCATTTCCTTTACTATACTTATATAATTATATTTTCATCTTATTTATGTATGTTTCTCTTCTTCATAATGTTTAGCTAGATTTAATATATCAAGGTGAAAAGGTTTTACTAATGGTGTTAGAATATGTATAATATAAACTCAATATGGACTTTAATGCTTACATCTAAGAAAGTTTGTTATTAACATGCTTTATTATTTTTTATCTTATTAATTCTCAATACTTTACTTATTAAATAGTTAATCTAGATTTGTATTGTATAACACTTGGTACAATAAATATTTGATCCTTCATAGCCAACTAGATGGTATAACCGACACCTATGTTATGAAAGAAAATTAATTTGTCATTAACATAAGTTAGCATCATGAATTTTTGATAATATTTAAAAATATTGGTGTTACTTAAATAAGATAATTAATATGATCATGTTAACAATTTATAATGAGTTATAAATGACAAATCATCTGATTTAAACCTTTTTTGTATGTGATTTCTAGTTAATTAATAAAAAAAATTATATTATATTAATTTTTAATACTATTAGTAGATCCTCTAACCTTGACATTTATTTTTATCATTGTCTAATCTTTACATTAATCTTATATCTCAAAGTTCTTTTTAATTCATCATCATCGTCATCATCGTCATTAGTTATAATTTATATAGTTAACCTTTCTGTGGTTTTACCCCCGGTCTTGCCAAGTTATTTATTATTTCGACACTCTAACATTTGAGATAAGACATCAATCTTTTGGTCGTATCATATAGTATAGGTGTAGGTCATACGATTGGCTATAAAAGCACCAATTATTTGTTATATCAAGTGTTATATAAAACAAATATAGATTAACTATTTAACAAGCAAGGTATTAAGAATTAATAAGATAAAAATGATAAGACATGTTAATAGCAAGTTATTTAGGATACAAACATTGAAGTTCATATTGAGTTTATATTATATTTATTCTAATACCATTAGTGAAACCTTTTCATTTTTGCATAATAAACTTAGTTAAACATAAATAAATAAGATAAGAACATAATTATATATATATATATATAGTAAAGAAAATAAAAGACATAAACAAGAGATTAATGCAAGTAAAATTTAAACATTACAAAAATATAAAGAAAGAAAGTAAGAACATGATCTTGATTTAAAAACCAAGATACCTAAATGCATGATAAATGCCTCTTTTTATAAGCTAAAATTTAAAGCTATTGAGTTGATGACTAATTGTTGAGTGGATGACCGCCTCTTGACTATGTGACAATCATTATCTTCCTATCTACTAAAAACATTATTGCTAAAATTAAAATTTGAACAGATAGTCTTTACAAAAGTTCTAAGAAATTGTCTCATCTTTCCAACAAAAAAAATAGTGCGTTTGGACTTCTAAAACTTGAGATATGGACTGAACACTAAATAATATCTAGGCTGCAGGATATATTCGAACTTCTTTTTTGATGTTAAGTTTGGACTTCCAAACAACAAAATTGACTTTTAGACTCTCCATAAATATTTTATGGCCTATGTCTTAACTTTCTAACTATATAAACCAAACTAAAATCCAAGATCTACAGCTCCAGATATGACATAATAACCAAACAATTTTTTTTTTGACAGAACCAACATCTCTTTTCTAAACTTAGCTTTTTCTTTGTCTTTTCACTTTCAATAGTTAATTACATCAATCAATTATTTGATTTATGTGATAAACTTGCATTTAAAATAAATATTTACTATAAATTAAATGTATCTTATATTATCAAATTTGTTATTATAAAACATGCTTTAAGTAAAGAGTTATTGATACTTCAAGTACAAAATAATGATATTAAACGTTGATAAAAATACACTTTTAAGTATTAATCAATGATATCCACAATCGAATGTTGGGTGATTAGTACTTAGAAATGCATTTTTATTAAGGTTTTATATCATCATTTTGCACTTTTTAATACTTTACTTGTTAAATAACTAATCTAGATTTATATTGTATAACACTTGGTACAACAAATATTTGGTACTTTCATAGCTTATATTGTATAGTATAACCGACACCTGAGTTATGAAAGGAACTTGATTTATTATTAACATAAGTTATAAGCATGAATGCCTGAAAATATTTACAAGTATTAGCATTATTCGAATAAGATAAATAATGTAATCATGTTAACAATTTATAATCTAATTGGAACCTACTTTGCGTGTAATTTCCAATTGAATAGTAAGAGTTTATACTATACTTGTTTGACATACCATTAGTGGATCCTGTAACCTTAACATTTGTTATTATCATTGCTTAATTCTTATGTTAATCTTCTATCTCAAAGTTCTTATCAACTTTTTTTTTATTATTACTACTACTATTATTACTACTGGTATTGTTGTTGTTACTACTACTACTACTAATATTTGTTGTTGTTACTATTATTGTTCTTTATAATTGTTGTTTATAATTTGTATAATTAACCTTCATGTGGTTTAATTCCGGTCTTGCCGAGTTATTTATTACTTCAACACTCCTGTATTTGAAAAAAAATATCAATCTTTTAATCGTGTCATTGGGCCTCCAATAATATTTTCCTTGTAGATTTCATTACTCTTTTTTTTATTATTAATGGTAGAAGTTTTTTTACAATATGTTTTTTTGTTTTTACCTTTAATTTAAATCAAATTATTAAATTAACACACCTTATTAAATATAATATCTATTTGTATTTGCATTTCAAAAGCATTTTAAAAAAAATTAAAAAAATTATGTTTTTATTTTAAATTAATTTTTTTATGTTTTCACATCATTTTAATACAGTGATATTAAAAATAATGTTTTTTAAAAAATAATTGTAAATGAAACTTTAATTAAGTTAATAATTAAATTAATAACACGAGAATAGTTTTTTTTTTTTGTTTTCCTTTCAAAATGGAATCGTTTCAAGGAAAGGCGCGGGCTACAGTCTATTATTTTAAGTAAAAGTACTTGATCATAAGACAATCGTTTATTTATAGTTTCTTTTAGATATATATGTGTGTGTAAAAGAAACTATAAATAAACGAGATCACCGTACAACACCGGCACAACACTTGAAGGGCGGAGATAGAACACGGATTTTTTTTTATTTTTTTTTGTTCTTTAACAGCCGCTGGGAACAGAAAGGTGGGCATGCTTGCGTCTGACTTTCCGCCTGTGTTCTGTCTTTTTCACTCACCGAACATTTTTAGTCCCTCGAGGTTTCTTTTTGAGAAATTAGATGTCCAGTGAACAACAAAAGAATGAAAGGTACATAAATGAAAGGAAAATGCCAGAACAAGGTGCAAGGACTATCATTATGAAATCCGATCCGATTAAATTTGGTAAGAATTTTTTATTTTATTTACAAATTATAAAATTAAATTATAAATATTTAACCTCTTTATAATTTTTTTATATAAAATATTAAAATATCAAATATATTTATTTTTAATTTTTTTTTAAATTAATCTAAATCAATCCATGTAACTCAAAACCAACCTAATCTCTTAACAAAATAAACTACCATGCAAGATTTAAATATAATTTGCTAGAGAGAGAATGTAGCTGTAATTATTTTTTTAAAATATTTTTTATTTATAAAAATATTAAAAAAATATTTTTTTTATTTTTTAAATTATTTTTGATATTAACCTGTCAAAATAATTTAAAAACATTAAAAAGATATTAATTTAAAAAAAAAGTTAAACTTTTTTAAATAAAATGTAAAAACAAAACAAACAGATTTAAGTTAATATCTAAACCTTTGAGGTAAAAAAAGAAAAAGAAAAGAAAAGGTACTAGGTTTTTTTGGTACATAATTATAGCCCTCCACGTTTCCACTGCAAGGCTCTGGCAGGCAGGCAGGAACTGAAACTAAACAGAACATGGATGTTCATGAAAGAAATGAAATTTATTCAGTTCAAGGAGAAGTGAAATGGCAAATTCATTGACAGCATATTGTTTTGAAACACGCTGGCATTCATATACAGTTCACAGCTACCACCGTACCCTATTGCTTCACTGATAAAATAAAGAAAAATATACGAGCGAGCATAAATACATTAATTCTCTGCTCAATGCTTCGGCCCTCTCAGGAAAAAAGACAGCCATTTCTAGGGTGAATTCTCAAACAATGCCTACCATTGAGTCCATGTCCATCAGTTTCACTGCAGCAAAATATATAAAAAGGCCAGTTAAAGATGGGTGTAGAATTCAAACATACCATGAGAAAGCAAGGGTCTTAAAGGTTCACCTTTTGAAGAAACTTCGAGGCTACTTCCATGTGAAAGTTTAGTTTCAGATGGGCCAAAATAGAGATTAGACACCATGAAATTACACTACGCTCATTGCTTCGCCTTGAGTTGTTCTTATCCAGTCAAGTATATCAGAACAATCATTACGACTAACAAAATGCCTTCACAAGTAATAAACACATTAGTGTTTTGTCCAAAAAACGAAAAACGTTTAGTCAAAAGATAAATAAAAAGAAAAAACAAATGTATCTGTCCTTGTTTGTTAAACCATACCTATTTTTGGTGCGATAAGCCTTGAGTTGAAGAACCTCCCGTCTGCTAGTCATATCTTTCTTCATTCTAAGTGATTCAGGCACAACAAGGCTTCCGGTTTGGTCATGGTATGCATCATAAACAAAGTTAAGCACCATTTCCTGAAAATAAAATTATAGGAAACTTAGCATGGAGAAAAGATTCTTTCACCAATGGACTAAAAGTGTGCGGCTGCTTTACATGTAGAAACAAAATTTATTGCATTCCATTCTTCTGTACAATCTGGAAACTAGGAATTGTATTCTCAGAAGAATAGTAAAATAATGAACAACCATGCCAAACAATGAAAATGGTACCATTTTATGTCAATGTCCCTTTGTCTCCACTACGTTTTGCCTAGACTGACATTTCAATTTTCTCTAGAAAAGTCCTCCATTCTGAGTTGGTCTAAGAGAATTTTGTGAAAAAATTCTTCTTACAAGATTGGAGGTCAGTTGTAATAGAGAAATAAAAATGATAACTTGACAGGGAAAACAGAATACGGTATTTGTTCTTCTTGTAAGGTATCTGCACCTGGGAAGGCATATGGTGCCACTTCAGCCATTTTTAGCGGTTGAACATGGCTATATTCTGGCAAATTTGTTACCGAAAGACCTCAAGATTTTTCTTAAATAATTAGCAAACACTAATATCATGTCTTCAATGGAATGGGGGAACTTTGGTAACATCCTCAACCTGTTATAAAAGTTTTGCTAAATGATTTTGCACCAGCACCAGCGGAAAAAAGCAAATAAAAAGTTGAGGAACAAGAAAAGCTTTCAACTTATTTTTCTTTTAAAGCAAAATATCTTTCACTCAACCCCCATACATTAGATCAAAGAATTCATGGTGTTTTCACATCGCTCCAATGAAAGGTGCACTAAGATGATAGAAACATGCATATGACCTGTCTGCAGTGACCCTCAATTATCACAGAGAAATGTGCATGCATGTGTGTTGCTGTGGGCACACAAACTCAAAGATTTGCTACATAACCAATTTTCTCATCATGAACTCAGAAGCATGCACGCTCATTAAAAAAAAATGCACATTCATGATATAGGCAGGCATATCTAAGCCATGTAAAAGAGACTTGTACAGTACCAAACACTTAGCAACTGTAAGCCAAACAACTTCTAGTTAGCATTGCGAAGAGAAAACATGGCATCAAACTTGATCATACCAGAGGTTTAGAAGCATCAAGCCAATGATAGATATGCTCATTACGAAACCATGTCATTTGCCTTTTTGCAAAGTTTCTGAAAAGAAAAGGCAAAAGTTGAATAAAACAATCCATTGGATATTAGATAAGAACATCCAAAATCTGATAGAATAACACACTGACTAGGCTACACGTAAACCTTTTCCCCCTTCTGGAAGGGAATTGAATTCTTTTACAAACAGATTTTTATACACAAACCAACTTCATATCTGATAAATTAATTAACAGATGACTTTTAAGCTACTGCCTTGATATTTTATCAAAGTTCCCAATCTAGGACTTGTCAAATGTCAAGTGCCTAAGGACCTTCATGATACGTTCACTAATTAAATAAGCCTCGATGCTGAAGTGTAACAGACATTATTATTACTGTTTTACCCTAATAAAAGAAGAAATTCATTAGAAGACAAAGAAGAACAAATACAACAAGACAGTCAGGCATCATTCGAAGTGCATGAAAAGCTCAGATATATATATATATATATATATATATATATATCATCCATGAGCATAAGAAAGCATGCGAAATTATTATTTCATTACTCTTCCCCTAGTTTCTAATATCTTGTACTGCCTTTTCCTTTTCTCAAAAACATCCATGACATTCATCTGAGCTCTTGTTTACCCTCTACCTCACACATGGCCCAACCTCCCTGATGTCGACTACAGCATTTTGTTCTAAATCTTTCTACCAGTCAACATGAACATCAAATTGAATTCTACATCAAGAGTTACATAAATATCAATTTTGAAGTGGATAAGTGTTACCGGGATGCTTTCTGAAATTCAGATAGAAAAGCATAAAAATCTCCAGCAGAACTTCTACCCCCATCTTCTCGACACCTTAAAAGATACTCCATTGCCTGATAATGTTAAATAAAAAAAACTGTATTATCATTCAAAATCAATATAGCAAAATATAAAGTATGAATGAGCGAAAAAACACAATCAGGTGAAAATGATTGTGAATGATAATGATCTCACACATTAAACTAAAACAGCAAGGAAAAATTTGAATTGAGCTGTACATTAATCAGAAGTGTTCTCTCTGAAAAAGAAGCAAACAAATTGATCCAAGTTTTAGCATTTGATATGATGAATACTAAGGTACCTATACATCAACAAAATTGAATGCAGATCACTGATTAAGTGAATTAGGCGAGGGAGGAAAATAGATGAGAAAACCAAGCAATTGACATGAATATAACCGACAAGAAACATCAAAACAACACAACAGCTTCCAATGATAAAATAATCCATATAAAACAGAAATAAAAATAAATAAAAGTATTTCATTGGCATACTTGTCTGTAACCGATTGCTCGAGTTGCAGAATTGGAGTTTGGAAGAAGTCCCTCGTCAAGAAGCCATTTGGCTTCAGTCAAAATCCCATTGCTCCCTATAGCCACATCAAATAAACACAAAATAAATGTCACTTAGGAGTTGACCATGCAAAGGAAACTAATATGCATGTGAAATTTAAAGTAAAAATTATAAATAAAAATACCCCCTTAATCCTAAAATAAGTACTAACTAAAGGAAGTAATAAATATTTTCATTTGTTTTAAATTATAGTTTTTGTGATTGTCTATAAATTGAACATAGACTATATATATATACATTTATTTTTTAAAGAGGCCATTTATTTTAAGGAGTACATAAAAAAATAAGCCAGGCCATCTTATCTTAAAGCAAACATAAACACATCACATGATGTTGCATAATCATCTCTGATACTATTCTAACTTGCATTAATAAAAGAGCAGGAAATTAAAAGGTTAACCAAATATGATATTAAGGGAACGGCATTCTTCCAAACTAATCAAATATAAAAGAGTTTTCACCTATACTTAAATCCAACCATCTAAATGCATACTTCCATTGCTATTTACTTTCCAAGTTTTCACGAATACTTAAATCCAACCATCTGAATGCATACCACAATTGTTATTTAATTTCCAAATTGCTCAAGAAAATGTAAGTACATCTGTCAAAGTAGACAATTGATGATGCCGGTATCTCTAGATGGTAGGCAAGGGGGAAAAAAGTTTAAGTGTTCCCTAAAATTTCTCAAAACACTACCACATATGTAAAGCCCAGAATGGATAAAAATTATCTTTGGATTCATAAAATGGCAGTGTAAAACCTAAATTTTCATACATAGTAGAGCCCTTCTACAAAAATATAATTTTCTGAATCACAAAAAAAAGAGCAAATAACATTTTATGTCATTAAAAAAAAAACACGTTAGATGTTATATCATTTCCTTGTGAAGACAAATGGAAACGAATGCTGACGATTCTAAGATCTATAACAAAGAAAAAATTAATAATAATACATTTTTCTTCATACCTCAGCATATTGGGAAATGCAGCAAAGGCCTTTTGCAGTTAGTGATGAATCTTACATGGTGCCGGGTAGAGTGGAGGATTCTATTATTAATTATTAACTGTGATAAGTTCACAGTTTGATTGAACATCCAGATGGAAGAATTTCAAAAATCTTTGATGGTACCCTACTTTGTGACTACAGAACAGGAAAGCATTCCCAGCATCATTAAAGCACAATGTTTTATGAGCTTCAAGAGTGTCTTTAGTTTCTATTCAGTCGCATTGTAATGCCTGCTTGTCTTCCCTTTTTTATTCCTGTCATCTCATTGGATCATGTCTCATTCCTCTTATTGTACTTGTATATTCTTCTTTTTTCATTAGTATATTCCTTTGTAGCAAATACGTGCCTATAATAGTGATGAGCTGTGATATAATCTACCTGCAAGCATATCTTCACATCGGTAATCAATTGATTTATAGAGATCAAGTCTGGGGCTTGAGAGGAAAAAACAAATGAACTCATAGTCCAAATCACCAGATGAATTCACATCATGGGAGCTGTCAGTTAATCTTGCATCAAATTGGTCCTTGAAAGACTTGTATGGAACTTGAAAAGCAGATGGAGGAGATCCACTAGTCTGCCACACCAAGAGAAACAAAAATCAATGGAAAATACATGCACTCAATCTAGTTATGCAGCCTCATAAAACACAAACAAAAAAGAAATTGTTTCCTAATATAATTAACATAAACTGATAACGAAGAAAATAGTTTGTTCTGTGATGTCAAAAGCAACTTATCCCTGTGCCCGTTGGGAAGAGGAGTGCCTGCACTCATGTGACTAGGGAGAGGCATAAGAGATATTAGGGTTAGGGATTTCAGTGTCATGATTTCATGACAGCCAATTACATTTTGGTTAGGGCTTCTTAAGTAATAAATGGTTTAAAAATGTTGGGATATTATTGTTGTTGTTTTTGTTGTTCAAAGAGATGAAATCATTTTGTTTGTGTTGTGTAAATAGTTCCATATTATTGTGCAGTTATAATTTTCAATAATCCACATGTCCAACACCCACAATAAAAGTTGCACAACCATGACCTTGATATAAATTCGGTTGATGTCACAAATATAGCTAGAAAACTTCACAAATTAACCTTAATTATCTCAAGGCTACGCCGCAACCGATACCAATCATTGGCAGCCAAAAACTGTGCCTGTGAATCACCTGCTTTGACCACCAACTGCACAGCTGCATCCCAGTCCTTATTCCTCTCAAGTTCTGCAAGCTCGGAATATACTTCAGATGCAATCTCTGGTGAGGCTTTAGGAACATCTGGCTTTCCATATATGAACCTAAGAATCACATTAAAGAGATAAAAGTGAAAACTAGCTTCGTAAGATACTCTTGTGTGTTTGACAAGCAATATATATAATTTCCTTTTATCAACCTAAAAAGGAGAGGGGATAAAGGAAGGAGAGCAAAAATAAAGAAAGGAGCCCTTTTAGAGTCTTTCCAGCACAATCTAGAACATAGAGCTTTATTGCCGTACAATATAAGGAACTAGTAGAAATGATATATGCAAGGTTGTAACTATAAGTAACTGTTCAGCCAACCATGCCTTGTCAGTAACAGTGTCATGTATGATATTCAAGGAAATAGTTTGGGTAGAGAAACTTCTGTCATAGGTATGAAAAATATGCTCCTTACTGGTTGAAAATGACCATCAAAACAAGCTTATAATCACCATTTTCAAATCAATATAACTAGCTTTTCCTTATTTCTGTAGCTAAACATGTTGCATGTGTCCTATGAACGGTTATGCAAGATAAAGAGGCTAGAAGAATTTATGTTCTTATCTTTACTTCTTTTTTTCCTCAAAAAATTAACTGCAGAAAAGAACCGTGTTTTTATTTATGTTGATGCAAACTCATTATTGACCCATCATTATATCATAAATTCAAATTCTGCAATGATGTGATTTTGGAAGCTTATGTAGTACGTAGTAGAGACTTTTCCAACAAGTATTCTTTTTTCTCAACCGAAAAGAAGGGGGAACTTCTTTAGAAAGATTGATCGTAATTATAGATGAGTTATGCAAATAGATACCATCGCAGGTACAATCCAGTCCCACCAGTGACTATGGGAACACGACCATTTTTGAGAATATCTTGAGTTGCTTGTCTTGCATCCTCGTAAAATTGCCCAACTGAATAATCTGAAAGGACATGGTATGAGAAGAATCTTAAGGGAGGAGTTTGCATTTCATCAAAGAGCAAAATACAAATTACCATAAAAAAATGATGTGCTACAATGCTTCATATACATCAGCTGGTCCATCAAAAAACATACCTTCAGATGGGTGTAATATGTCAACTAGATGATGCCGGACTTCCTGCAAAAAGGCTTATAGTTTGAGATTAAAAAAAATATTCACACCAGCTAAACTATATATATATCTATCAACTGCCAGGTATGTTTTACTTTGCATATCAATATAAGAGGAAAGCAGCATATTTCACCCAAAAATAAATGAGCTCTACACTGAGAAAATTGGCAAGTTTAGCAGATACAATATGGTCTTGTGAGGTTCCATGCCATTATTGCTAGATAATAATATTTCAAGGAAGGATATAAACTTGAAGCATGAAATGAGTGCACTAGCACATATAAAATAATTCTTGACGATTCTCTTTCTTTTTCTATTTTCCTCGCCTCAACAATCAAGTGTTCAATAAGTTTAATCACAGGAAAGAGACATGCTCATATCATTTTATACATGAAATTCCGTTACCTAGTGAGAGTAATATTGCTATTATAAGTTGCCAAGATGGTACGCGACACATAATTCCTGAAGCGCACCATTCCAAGAATATAACACGCATCAAATAACAGGTTGAGGTTGACCAAAAGCTTCACAGTTTTTCTTCTATATAAAAAGTTCCGAAGTTATGAGATGCATATCCACCAAAATCTAAGTGAATATTTTTCTGTGCTCATGAAGAGAATTACTTGGAACATTTGCACCAAAGCGAATTACATATGACCTACGATTATTTTAGTGCCAGGAAAAGTGACACTGATCAACAGAAACAACAAAAAACAAAAGCATAACGTATTGAATATGAATAAAGACCTTTCGCTCACTCTCAGTAGGCTTTGCTGATCCTACATCAAGACCACGATATACCTACAGTACAAAGCAGATAAAACAATCAATTTCAATTCACCTGAATAGAAATGTCAGTACTCTGGAATTTCAAGCATAAAAAGAAGGCTGTCTAAAATAAACCCAGATAAATAAATGATCATGCCTAACTTCTTCAAAGTCCTGAGACAATTAAAACTTCTTCTTTTTATCCTACATTTCTCTTACCAACCGAAAGGCTAAATCCTCCATTCCATTTGTTTTCAGATTACTTTGTTTTCTTTTCCCAAAGAAGCAAACAAAGCAGTGATTAACCAAATAAAAGATGGAAACCATAAAAAGAGGGGGCAACATGAGAACAAGAAGAGACCTGGACGGAGTCGGCGCTGACGATTTCACCGTTAAGGCGTTTGGCAAGCTCTAATGCGAGACGGGTCTTGCCGGATCCAGTGGGACCAGAAATCACAATTATCTTGTCTTTTTTCTTTGGTACGGGAATGGAGCATGTTGTGGTGGTGGCGAATTGGCGGCCGTGGCGACAGAAAGAGGAGGAAGAAGAGCGGAGGAGGAAGTGTAGGCAGCGTGTACGGAGGCCACACACTTCGGTCATTATCATAGTTGGCTCTATGAAGCGATAGATTGATAGTTAAAACTAGTTACAGCTATTCTTATACCTAAACCACAGTGGAAACTAGTTCTCTTCTCTTCTCTTCTCTTCTGCAGTTGAGGATTTGTTTTTTTTTTTGTTCTTGGATAGATAGGCTGAGGTTTAAGGTCAGAGGTTTTACTTTTAGATTTTTCATTCCTTTTTTATTTTTGTTTTTTACGAATTTTAAATAACAGGAAAAACAAAAGGCTTTATACTTTTTTTTTTCTCTCGGTGAAGGACAAATATATATATATTTTTTTCGTGAATAAATATATCTAGCACTGACCTCCTTAAATCAAGCCTCAAGGTTTTTTTTTTTTTACAATAAATATATTTTTGAAACAACTTACTTATCATCTAAATTTAAAAAAAAAAATCCAAACAATCTTAAAAATATTTTCTTCATCGATGAATGTAAAAAATATTAAAAAAAATTTTAAGTATTATGTCAATATTTAAGCTTAAAAATTCCAGAAATATTATTTTAAAAATCAATTTATTTTAATAAATTAATTCTTAATTGAATGATTATATGATCTAAATTAAATTGGATTTCAATAAAAATAAAGGAAAGTTACTTAATATGATATATGATATAATTAAATTTTTGAGTTAGTACATAAGTCAATTAACCCAAAAAAAATTCAATTAAAATTGATTTTTTTAAAAATATTATTATTTTTATTTTTATAAAATAAAAAATTAAATTAACTCGCTTGAATTCACTTCACTTAAGATTTTTTTTTTGTCTGAAACTGTTTTCAACTTTGCCTAAAAAGAACACCATTTGAAAAGAAAAAAGAAAATCTATAATTTGGTCCATGGCTCTCTGCATCCAAGTTTTGGAACGAAAGATAAGAAGATTTCCTTACATAAACACAAGCATTTAGAAATGAACGTGCAAAGGTCCAGTGGGAATTATCCATCACTAGCGATCAAGTTGAATCGGATCTGAGGTCAAAACGCTTACATATTACCATCTGAAATCTGGATTATATATAACAAGAAGGAGCCGAAGAAAATGGTCAAGTCATGAGCCACCAACTTAAGCAACCAAGCAGGCTTGTCGTGTCCTATTTTAGGAGGCTGATGTGCCACCTCTCCAAGCAGAGTAATCAAGAGTTAGCAGGGAAAGGGAACGACTTCAGAGTGGGTGACTTGTGATTTATGATTCTTAACTTCTCATGAGGATGGCCCAGATCCTAATGCTTTTAAGCCTAAGACACTACCTAAACTGTAATCTACCAACTGGTGGTTGCATGGAGCTTTGTCGAAAAGACTTTAAGCTCAAGATACACTGTCAAATACAAAGGAAGCTGTCTCTAAAAGGAAGTAAAACGCAACCACTTCAGTTCTATTCACCCACCCTAAATGACGATCAAACCTTTACTTGATCGACGAATTCAAACCCTCTTCCCTGTAGCGTTAGCTTCTCTCCTTGTTTTAGGAACTGCAAGATTAGTCCTAGATAGTTTAAAGAGCAACCAGAGCTCTATCTTCAGGGTATATGGAAGGCAAGAAGGTGACGAGTATAAAAAACCGGTCTTTGTTTTGCCAAAAGATCGGTTTGAGAAAGGGTGCGATGTTTTTGAAGGGCAATGGGTGTGGGATAATGTATCCCACCCTCTTTATACAGAAGAAAGCTGCCCTTACTTGGTTAAACAGACCACCTGCCAAAGAAATGGTAGGCCTGATTCTTTCTACCAAGATTGGAGGTGGCAGCCTCATGCATGCAAATTGCCGAAGTAAGACTTCATTTTATTTTATTTTTTGGTGGCATTTGATGTTTTCATGTCCCCCTTCGAAACGTGCCTTGCTACTTGCCATTATTTTATGGCACTAGAAATGCAGAAACTCCTGAGTGCTTTTTTAATTATGTTCTCTGCCGTCTCAGATTTGATCCATTCAAGCTACTGGACATTTTGAGGGGCAAAAGGCTGATGTTTATAGGAGATTCTGTACAGAGAGGCCAATTTGAGTCTATGGTCTGTATGGTGCAATCTGTAATTCCTGATGGAAAAAAATCTTTTCAACGAATTCCTCCGATGAAGATCTTCAAAGCTGAGGTACTCAATTCGCGTAAACCTTTTCCAATTTTTTCTTCAAAGTATAAACAGTTAGCCATGGGGATGTTATCAGCTAAATAATCCAGCAAATTGAACCTTGATTGCATATGATTATAACCAATAAATTCATGTTTCTTTCCCACAAAATGTTTCAGGACTATAATGCATCGATTGAGTATTATTGGGCTCCCTTCATTGTGGAATCCATTTCAGATCATGCAACAAATCATACTGTACTAAAACGGCTGGTTGATCTCGATTCCATAGCTAAACATGGAAAGAGCTGGGAAGGCGTTGACGTTTTAGTATTCGAGAGCTACGTATGGTGGATGTACAAGCCTTCGATCAATGCTACGTAAGTATCCAGTTCTTCACGTCTTTGCTGACTGTCCAAGCCATTCTTCATTATTATAACTTCTGAACTCACGCATGTAACTAAGCAAAATCTAACTAGAATGTAACAAAAGGTTGTTTACCTATGTGGTTTTGTTTCAGACATGGATCAACAGATGACATTCACGAATATAATGTAACCACTGCATATAAGTTGGCATTGGAAACTTGGGCAAAATGGCTAGAATCCAACATCAACTCCATCAAGCAGAAGGTGTTCTTCATGAGCATGTCCCCAACTCATTTGTGGTGAGTTACACCGTTTCCCCGGGTTAATTAAGCTTAACGCCATCTTTGTAGTCACTGTTAAAAAGCATTAAAAGCAGACACCTCTTCTCTTCCTCTTTTTTTAATGAATTTTGATCTAATTCCGGACTTTTCCTTCGATATATCACATTCAAAACAAATAGAATATCAAGGTTATAAAATGCTGAAACCAGCCCTCCCATTCTAATTGTAGGCAACCGTTATCAGCTAATCTCTGTTTTTGTAGTTATTCCATAACCAACCTTTAACCAATTCTTTTGATGGAGATTCATTCATTTTCGGGTGAACTGTAAAGTTCTGGTCCTAATGAGAGAACGTAACATTTATTTGTAGGAGTTGGGAATGGAGGCCTGGAAGTGATGAAAACTGCTTCAATGAATCCTACCCAATTGAAGGTCCATACTGGGGCACAGGTTCAAATCTCCAGATCATGAAGATAGTTGATGATATCCTACGAGAATCGAAAATCAATGTTACTTTTTTGAATATCACCCAGTTGTCGGAATATAGAAAAGATGGCCATACAACCATCTATGGTGAACGCAAGGGGAAGCTCTTGACAAAGGAGCAAAGATCTGATCCAAAAAAATTTGCAGACTGCATCCACTGGTGTTTACCAGGGGTTCCTGATGCTTGGAATGAGATTCTCTACGCATATTTGTTACAGAATCATCAAAATTTTATGTGATTACGACAGTGGAGAGATGCAAACTTTTTGCTGAAAAAAGAAAAGAACAAAAAAACATAAGGCAAAGACCTCTGCGAGTCCTAGAGTTACATTCATGAGCTGAAAATTTAGTAATTCAATTATTTTTTCCGGTTGTTGAAAATTCTTTCCCTTAACAAGCAAGCACATGCAACAAAGCTCAAACGTGAAGACACTATATCTAGATGAAAAATGAAAAGTAATAGCGCTAGTACTACCAAGATTTTGCAATTTCATAGCAACTTGATCAGAATAGAAACTGCAGCAGCAGCAGCAGCAGCAGTTAGGCAGATGAGATTGGATAATCATCTTCTACTTTATTACTTTATATTTTTCTATACCAAACTGGATACCCTCCAACCATTATTCACAAACCGTGGCATTCTCTTCAACTTATTAACCTGTACAAGGGGCCGGCTGGCCAATTAGCCCACTTCTGTTTTGTTCGCGTCTTTAGCAATTTGTTTACAGCAGCTCCCATTCAGAGTCTTGTCTCCAATTAGTTTGTGGATCCAAGGTAATGGTGGTACTAGATGACAACTCGTGCTGCATTGTATCATGGCCATCAAGGTCCCCGAACCAAATTGCAAGCTGCTCATACTCCTTGGTTAACATCTTTTTGGATGAGAAAGCATCTTGGATTTTTTTCTTAAAAAACAAGAAAACCAAAAGGGGGTCAGTAGGTCTTATTATCTACAAAATTAAGAAATTAAAATAAACGCACAAGATTCTAATGGAGGTTCATTTACCAAGTAACGAAATTTAAGTTGTGAACAATAATTGGCTCAAGAAAAAATTTCAAACTGTGCTCTGTGGCTCTGTGGAATTACAGTTTCTAGAGAATTCCTAGTCGCACAAGATTCTAATGGAGTTTCATTGACCAAGAATAACAAAATTCAAGTTGTGAACAGTAATTGTCTCAAGAAAAATTAACTCTACTCTGTGAAATTACAGTTTCTAGTGAATTCCTAGCCTCTTACTTATTCACACTCGCAAGATGGTGGAATTTAATTAAAACATAACAGAAAGATTGCCAACTAGAAAGTTAAAAGTTACAAAGATATAGCTTATATTTGCAAACTAGATACAGTAGAAGTAACTAGCCGATGTTTGACCAGCCAACAAAAATTTATCTGTCATTATTTTTTGAAGCACTTTACATTTAGGAATATAGTTGCTCCTTTTCTTTTATTCTCCTTTCATGTTTGAAAAATTATCAGTTGCATAACTGCAAATAAATTCTTCCTTTACTTGGAAAATATATGCACAGCTCCAAATACCCCCCCCCCAAAGGACACACAGCCACAAATCCACATGCACGCGCGCAGAGAGAGAGAGAGAGAGAGAGAGAGTAAAACCTTGTATGATCTGAGCCTCCGATTTCTACGAGAGACTTCATAGAGAAAGCTATTGTCAACAATGACACAACTTTCATCAAGCTTCACATTCTCAGACAAATCAATGTTTTCCATTTCAGATTCTGTCAAATCTTCTATAGCAGAGTCGTCCGAGCATCCTGCACGTGCTTCTAGAAATCAGTAAAAAGACACTTGCAAGTTTCAGCTTATGCAACAGATATTCACATGCAAAAAAAGGATCAGCTATGGATGGTTCATATTTGGAAGCTCATGTTTTGTTAACAAGAAAATGATAAAAAACAGTCAGCAAGAAACAAGCAGGTTCAAACTCACAAGTGGTGAAAGGCTAATTATATCCTTACCTGTGATATTGTAAATGTGTTCTCTTATTAGAAAGAATGAATAACTTCCAGAAAGCCATGACTAAGGTGTATTGTTATTTAACACCTCAATACCAATCACTGAAAGGGGAACCATGAATAAGAAAGATATAGCATGTACACGTCAAAGCCATGTAGTCATATACATGGAAATCTTACTATGCACAGGACATACCATACATTCTAAACATACTGAACATAAGGAGGCAGTTTGCAATAGCTTTAATAATGCTTAGAGATTACTGCATTCTGATAATCAGGCTGTTCCAATTATATGTAGAATAGTTTTCATTGATTATGTTAATATGCATATTTCTTTTTGCTGAAACCATCCATTCAAATTATTAGTCAGAGGATGCATTCAAACAATACCTCATTCCCGTATTCAATAATAGTTCAGAGATGACAATTAGGCTGATATTCTAACTCACCATAACAAGACACCAATTTTAAACTAATTCGTTATAGATAGGCCACAAAGCAATTTTATTGAATGTTTTACATCTCAAGGGCTAATGATGATAGCTATAACAACTTTTTACCAATAACACAACTAGAATATAGACATACGTAGATCTTTATTTTTTGATATTATCTCAAAGCAAACCAGACAAGTTTCATCAGCTTTTATTTTTTTCAGAATATTTTCAGAACACACACCCAGACACAGAGATTGTATGAATTTCAAATCAAACCCGTATCTGAAGATAATTATCCATCAAGATATTACAAGACAGCTTCACATAATTAATTCAAAGCAAAGCAGGAGCTTTCTCTAGAATTTGTTTTAATATATTTCTGATATTAGGGTTAATCAATCTAGGGTCATGTGATTAGAATGTTACATTTAAAAGTATCTTCTTTATAGGCTATGTAGTTTTACTGAGGGACTAAGACTAGGAATCCTTTTCCTACAAGGATGTGGGGCTTAAGCTAATATAATAGACTGCTAGGGTTACTTTTGTAGTAGTTTTTTGTTATTTATCAATCCATTCAGATTTTAGAGGTTTCTTATCAACCCTAAACCTTAATTACCTTGTTCCAGCTTCAATTTAGCTTAATTTTAACCATTATGCTTCTGTAATTTCTGTTTTATACTGTTTTCCTCTTCCCACACTACATCATAAAGGCATGGCTAAAATGATTTTAGAGTGTTTTTTCAACCAAAATATGATTTTTCAAAAATGCGGACCTGGCTGAAATGATTCTATAGTCTTTTTCTACCAAAATATGATCCCTAAATAAAATTGAGTTACCAACCTATTGATACCAAGGACAGCACACTGTTGGAGGAGGCAAGCCCCATCTCTGCTCCATTGATCTTACATGAAACAGGTGGAGCAGATGTAGAAGACAAGAGCACAACAGAACCATCAGAATGAGATGATGTAGAAGACAGGAGCATTTTGGAACTGTCAGAATCATGGCCAGCAGCATCACAAGGATTACCACAAGAGATTAATTTGGTGTTGATGTTATCAAGTGGGTTCCCAGGCAAACAATGAGATTCCTTGAATATGGAACAGCATGGGGATGCAATTTCCATCTCCACTGCTTCTCTTTCAGAAGATACAACTGAAAAGGGCATCTGAGAAGAAGAAACAATCACATTAGCAGAGTAGGAATCACCTACAGAGCTATCACATACAGTTCCCCCATCTTGAGGGCACTGGAACGCCTCACCAGGAACTGAAGTAACAGGTGAAACCTCATCCAGAAACCCACATGCATTTTCACTACTAAAATCAGGAAATTCACTGGATGCTTCAAAAGGTTCTTTATCTCCATGAGTAAT
The DNA here is from genome assembly GCA_026413675.1 of Populus pruinosa. Lineage (NCBI taxonomy): Eukaryota > Viridiplantae > Streptophyta > Magnoliopsida > Malpighiales > Salicaceae > Populus > Populus pruinosa. The sequence goes on from CM048592.1 coordinate 46,636,432, forward strand.
GGATTCCAACTCCTCAGGTCCACAGGAATTCTCCTTTAGTGAATTTTCTTCAGTGCTCACATCAGAAGTCTCAGTTGTAACATCTTCACCTCCTAGAGCTGACTCAGATTCTGCCCCTTCAAGTGTTTCTTCAGAATTGCCAGTGATAGTCAATTGATTTGCAACCTGAAGCTCCCAGACATCCTTGCCTAGCTGCTTTGTCATAGGATCATGATCACCAAGCTCTGCAGGTGATTGCTTTGCCTGAGAAGTATACCCATGATCATCCTCGATGCCAATCATAGTTTTAATAATATACACACCAATGGTAGCTGCTGCTGGAGCTTCACATTTTGCAGGATCCACCAAAGGAGGGATTAAATCATGAACAGCATCAGAATAGATTTTCTTCATGTTCTCACCCACAGAGTGCACCTGATTTTCAACGAATTTAAATGCATCCTGTACATATAAGAAGAAGTATAAGTATAAGAAATGGCCAAATCATGTTTGTGCTGTGGATGCATGCAGGGATATGCCGGCCCATGGGACAGTTTAAAGTAAATATGTTACGGCTAAGAATATTGATGCATGAATGAGAAGTTGCAACAACCAAAGAAAATATGACTATTGATTTCAATCAAAGAAAATGACAGAGAATGTGAAAAAAAGCCTGTCTTAACTCATGCTAAAGAGAAGAAAACAGAAAGAAAAAAATGATACCTTATTCACAACATTATCCACTTCATGGCACATAGTTTCAAACTTCTGGTAAATGTTTCCAGCCCAGGCCATACCTTTTGATCTTAAATCCATTACGTATTAGATTCTAGAAGACAGTGTTCAAACACTGCAAGATATTAATTCCTGGTTCAGAACAGGACAGTAGCCTAAACCTGCAGAGATGAATATGTCAACACTGGCATGACTTGGATAGATAGAATGTCTTCAAGTGAGAATATCAATATCACAAATCAGAGAAAGTATCTGAAAGCTAAAGATCGCATAGAAACCCAACTCAACTTGTTAAACATTTCAAAAATTGAAGATAAATTTTTAATAAGTTTTTCTTCAATAAGATTATGGGTGGCAGTACTTTAAGTGCATTGACTGAAGAAACGGAGACAGTTGGGACATGTCATTTTAAAAGTACATAAATTCACTCCAAAGTTGTCCTAAAAACAAGTCCCTAAAATAAGATTAACCAGAATGGAGTCATGTAATACCTAAGTTATCTTCTTTGGCTCGCTTGCAGAACTTGCTTTATTGGCATGGTGGTAAAAAAACATATCCACTATAAGAAATAGGACTAACACTTGAAAGAAAGGAAGCACGATATGTCAATCAGGTAAAAAAAAATTAATCTTTTATACCAAATTCACATGCATATGATGCAAGATAAACATCAAACTTTAAATAAAACCTACTGATCCTCATGCAAATTTTCAAAATTGACCAAACATGCAGTGACTTCGAAAGTGCCATGGAGGAGAGCAGAATACAGACAGCGGAAATTTTATTCAGATTGAATTTTAAATCAATTTGCTTTGTCTCAACAATCCAATTAAATCATTTTCTTTTCTTCTTCAAAACAAAAATTATAATTATGGTTGAGATTTTTGCTTTGCCCCAATCTCACTGGATATATATAACCAACAAAGAGGACATCAGAACTGAACAACATTCTGATTAAGAGTAAAGATTGAAACTTTCAACTGGGTTTATCAATCAAAAAAGCTTTTCAGGTTAGAATACTAGGTTTCTCAATCAAAACCAGGACCCCATATCCTTGAAACAATGAAAAACAGGGAGAAAAACACTTGCAAATAAGGATACTCCACCCCGATTAAGAGACGCAGCCAAGCAAAACATAGCCAAAACACATGCATTCATAATTCGACACAAAAACAATCATCTAAACAGAGCATCACAATCACAACAATCATCAAAAGACATCAACTAAAGACATGATGTCAAAGACAAACCTCACTCACTCATTCATAAATTAAACCAAAATTATACCCTCGAAGCAAGACAGTAAGCCCATAATTTTTTTAAAAAATAAGTATCTTCTAACCGGAAACAAGGAAAGACGGCCGGGGGTTGTGGTGATGATGATCGCGGGTTGCGAGAACACTAGCCACTAGCATCAGCAGTATTTTAAGAAAAAACAGAGGGTTTTAGACTTTCTAGTGGTTTTGCTGTTGTTAGGTTGGGTTTTATAGGAGTTCGAACCACGACGTCGTTTTCTAGTGAATATTCATTCGGTGTCCTAAATAACCCAAACTTCTAAACCGACTTAGAGACTGGCTCGTAGTTTAAAAGAAATATATTTTAAAGTATTTTTTATTAAAAAATAATTTACATTAATTCTTTTAAAAATATATGCACAGTTAAACTGTGGCAATGAGCGAGGTTAGTATATGTGAGTGTGTAGGTTAGTTATGTTTTAAAGTATTTTTTATTTTTAAAAATATATTAATAACATTTTTTATTTTTTAAAATTAATTTTTAATATTAATACATTAAAATAATTTAAAAATATTAAAAATACATTAATTTAAAAAAATTAAATATTTTTAAAATATAATATCACTCAATTTTACAAGTGAAATATTATACTTGAAAACAAAGTAGAATTGACAGTTATAGCTTACAATGTGAATTACTATAATATTTGATAATGAAATTGTGTATTTTTAAAAGATTTAATTAATTTTTTATATTTTTAGATTAATTTAATTTATTATATTGAAAATATTTTAAAAAATATATTATTTTAATAAATTTTTAAACAAAAAAATACTTTAAATTATTATTATCATTACACCTTCGCCATTCTATTTTGATGCAGTTTCAAGTACATTTCTTTGCATGTTACACAATTTTCTTTATCATGTAGTAAGTTGATCATTATACTTATTTGACTGACATAAATATTATTTTTAAAAAGTTTTTATTTTAAAATTAATATTAAAATAATTTAAAAACAAAAAAATATAATTTAAATAAATAAAAATACTTTTAAAATAAAAATATAATTCAACTACAATCTCAAACCTCCAGAATGAAACTAGCACTTCTGACTTATCTGCCCAGCTAAATGTTGCAACAACTAAACTTTTTATTTCGAGTGCACGGGACTCGGAGCAATGAATTACTTGTAAATGTTATTTCTGGTTTTATAATCTTCATAATGAAGGAAGAAATTATATTTTTTTTCTTTATTTATAATAAGATTAAAAAAACTAGGAATCGATAAATTTAAAAACAAAAAAAATTATAATTTTTTCTTTATTTATAATTTTCCTGAAAAAATATAAAACAATTCCTAAAAATATTAAGAAAAAAAACTGGAAAAAAAAACCTGAACTTGCCTTGCGGTTGAAACTTGGAAATTGGAATACAATAGCAGATAAACCTCTCCTTCTCTGGACACCACTCCCTTCTCAACATGAAATGAGAAGGATTTGATATTTCTGCGTATCAGTAGATATTTAATCAACTAAGCTATTTATTTCTTGACATTCACAAGAATCTCAATTTAATTAAAAAATAGTCTTAAATTAAAAAAAAAACATGATGAACTTTTGATGATTGAATTACATTTTCAATATCTTTAAAAAAAACTAGTTTGATATATATTTTATTATTTCTTTTATGATTTTTGTGTTTGATTTTTTAAATATTGAAAGTTAAAAAAAAATTATCTCATTAAATTATTTGGTGGGATAATTATATAAAAAAACCCTTATATTTTGATTTTTTTAATTTTCAATTTAAAAAATTACAATTTAACTCCCATACTAGTGTAATAACATCATTAAATTTTATATCTTACTTTTCATAGTCAAAATAAAAGTCAACTATTATTTGCAGGTTTTTTATTATCATAATTTTAATTATTAAAATGCTTTTGATGGCTAAAAATAAGAAAAAACAATTGGATATTTTATTTTATTTTATTATTTTGAAAAACTATCCAATGCACCATCTTATTATTTACAAAAAATAGCATTAGAAATCATGTATATAATAAATCCAACAACAACTCTTGAACCCACCATCACTCATATCCGTTGCAACATCATTTCAACTTGTAGTACCATATAATCCTTCAATTTGTCAAGCAGTATCTCTTTAACAAGCTTTGAATTGTATCTGATTACTTATATTTACATTTCAAAGTAAGTGTATTTTGTGCTGATATTATTAGCCCGAACCTGATTTTAAGAACATGTTTGACACCTTTTTTTTTTTTTTTTTAAGGACATTAAACTTTCTTTGGTTATTTAGGGCATATTTGTTAAACATGTCTTTAAGGTATTTTTAATGTCTCTTCAAGTGTTTATTAAATACACTCCAAGTCTTTTCTTTTTAGTTTTATTTTGTATTTATTTATATATTTAGTCAAATAAACCCTTAAAAAATTCAAAAAATCTAAAAAACTTCAGGGACTATTTTAAAACCATTCAAGTTCCTAGTAATTTTTTTTCTAATAATTTTTTTTAATATTGGGTTGTAGACTTACACTGTACAATATGGATTAGATATTAAAATTATCCGATTTTCCTTAAAAAAATTCAAAAAAAATATTCAAAAAAAATATTCTAGAAAACACAAAATAGGTTTTTTTCTCTTCATAATTTTATTTAATATTGAGTTATAGACTTACATTATAAGATACAAATCTAGTATTAAAATATCATATTTTTCTCTGAAATTTTGATAAATGAGACCAATAAATAAAAACATGATTTAGATATAACGATCAATAAACAATGTAACTCATCATAAGAGGGGTGCATTAGGGATTAAATGTCTTTTTTATATATAACTAGACCCCTTACTCAAATTCTCACGTATTATAAATTTTTTAATAATTATAATATTAAATAATGACTCTTTTAAAATCATAACTTTATGATTAAACTCAAAATACTCATCAATTCTAAAAGGTAGCTTTACCATTCAATGTCGTGCATGTCATGACCTTATCATGGACACTACTATTGCCTATATTATACCTTGTATTTCTTTCACTTTCTAGTTTGAAAATTCCTATCTTTATCATCATTAAAAAGATCTAATTCACCCATATCAAATTGTTGTATAACTTTATTACTCAGAATATCAACATTATTGAAATATTTTACTTCAATTTTCATATTGTCTTCAACCTTTCTAGCCAAACATCTTGGCATCCTCATTGTTATAAAAGTAACAATATCCTTAATATAAATATAAATATATATTCCTTATTTTTTTTGGTATATATTTATTAACTTCAACGTTGACGCATCATCAAATATTTGATTCCCCTTGTCATCTATTATGTTAAGATCATACATGTCTATATCAAAAACTTGTTTAGAGATAACAATATATCTATCTAGATCATAGAGTCATAATAACAACCTTTCTTAACATGTGATAAGCTACCATGGCGAGTAATAATAAATTACAACTTGTATTTTATAATTATAAAAAATACAAGTTTAATTAAAGATTTATCTAATAAAAATTTTAATTACAGATATATTTAGTAGTCATATACATGTAATCCATTAATTTTATCAATTAAAGGAACTATGGAGAATAACTTTGATTGGTAAAATTGAGTTTTTTATGTTTAGTTAACAAAAAAATACATTAAAAAAGAAAACAATATTTAAACTTTACCACGTCACTTAATAATGTAATTAATTAAGCCAAAAATCAATTAGTTTAGGAATTTCGAAGCTTTATGACTAGGCTTAGGATAAATTAAAAATTATTTATTTTTTGTTAAATCAAGTGCACATTCATGATATTTTAACCATTACTCACTAATTAAACATAAAATAACCCTACAAATATGCCATTGAATCACGATTCAATTAAAAAACATAACTCTCCATTGTTATTGAAGAACAAAGCTGAATGAAATAATACTAAGAATAAACTTAACTCATATAAAGAGATTATGTATAAATAATGAAGGATGTTGCTTCATATTTAGTGTTTTTTTTTGTGTGTGTGTGGACGTGTCGTGTTTGAAGAGAGAGAAAAGGGAGGCTGAAGAGATAAATCAAGTTTATTTATATTTATTATATACAAGAATAAATATGTTTTTTCAACTAATTTGATTTTTTATAATTTCTAAAATCTTAAATTAAAAGTAAAAAATAAACCACAGTATTTGAGGGTTTTTTTTAATTATTCCTTATTTGTAAAAAAAATCTATTTAATGAATCTTCAAAAGTTTAGAGAATTGATTGGATTTTTAGAAACTTCATTACAGAAACTGAGTTCACTCCAAATTGAAATTAACCCGCAACAATATTTACAATTATTTCTTAAATCTTTATTCTATTTCTCATTATGTAGTTAAAAAATACAATAACATAAAAGTTCAGGACAAACAAAGCCGACCTTAAAACCCCGGATTCTTAAAATGAAACATTTAACCCCAAAAAAAAAAAAATCCTCAAAAACACAATGCATTCCGTCTTCAGAATTAGAACTCTCCTCCTTAAACCCCAGCAACGAAACCTCCTCTCTCTACTGGGTCCTTCAGTAATCATCCACAGAACTTTAATCTCTTGCTCTACCAAACTCGATTCCGAATCCCAAATTAATGACCAAAACAAAAAACCCCTTCGCCCTTTTTCCCGAGAAGCTGTAGGATTATATGAAAAAACCGGAACAACAAGCCTTGGTACCCATAAAAAAACCGATGAGTTTAAGATAAAGTTGTTGGAGTTAGAGAGAGAAGTGAGGGATTTAAAAGAAGCAGATTCGAAGAAGGGTGAAGAAGAGAAGGTAAAAAATGTGATGAGTAGAGCGAAAGAAGAGACACCCAGTAAGAATTCGTACTCTGTGTTTTTGGGAAAGAGTGAAAACAAAGTGGAAATGAAGGGAAAGGAAGAGAGGCCTGTGGTATGTAAGGAGGAAAGGAAGATGAAAGTGGGGAGGGAGGATAGGCCCAAGGTGTTTAAGGTGTTGTCTCCTGATATGGAAATGTTTATCACTCATTTGTATAAAGAAGGATACTTTAATAATGCCAATTTCCTGAAAGATGGTAGCTTGGATTTTAGCTTCTTTAATGATAGTTATGGCAGGGATTTTATCAAGTATGCTGTAGAGAAGTTTGGTAAAGATCACCAAGAAATTGCAAAGTAAGTTGATTTCTGGATTTTTTTTTCCTTTTTTCTTTTATGCTTTTTTGTTATGTTATTTATGCTTGAATTTTGAGAGAAGGGTGGAGAAATTGAAGATGGTGAAGTTTCGTATAACATGGTTGCCTTGTGTTTGATCTAGGGAAGCTGAATTCAATTTATCGTGGAGTTCAAGATCATAAATCTTAAAATATATTAAAGTTATTTTAATGTGCTAACAGATGAGGGATCTGCTTCTAGCTTTTGAATTTCTGTGATGCATAGAATTACAGTTTAAGGGAAGTGAGGTGGTGGAAACTTAATGGAAGTTGATCATGATAGATTATTGTGTTTTTCTATTAACTCATCAGAAACAAAGAGGAATTCGATGTAATGACATCAAAAGATGTAGATTTTATGTTCTTGTTCTTTTCTTCAATTGCTATTTGCCTCTGGACATTTTTTAATTTCAATCCTATTATAGGATGACAAGGAAGTTAATTTCTGTTCTTGAAAATGCATGCCTTGCATAAGCATCGTCTAGTGCTAGATATTGCTTTCTATGACCTGCTGACTGCTACGAAGATCATCCATAGATTAATTTGGGCTGTTAAACATGGGAGTTTTTGTTGTGGGTTCACAAGGGAGACTGCACATGCTCTTTCTTTCCTCTGATTCTCTCGAGGAAGTTTTTTCCGGGAAGTTCTTTATATACATCCTCAAAGACTTTTGAACTTCTCCATTCTCATTGCAACCTGGGTAGTCTAATAATACAAAAAATTCAAGATTGTTCATTTAGTCGTCCTCAGAGCAAGGTTTACAGTAATTGAACCATCTTTATGACCAGCTTTACAAGCTTCCTAGGTACTTCAGTTCCCTAAGTAGTGCAAGTGAGGAATATTTTTGTACATGGAATGCAACCTAAAGTTGAAAGGTAGGGTTGAGCTTCAGTTGAGCAAGGTTTTTTAATATCCTACCAGTTGTTCCCAGAGAATCATGTTTCCATCCGTTTACTAGTTACTCCTGTATTGAGCTATCAACTGTGCTTATGAAAATCTGTGAAAATTTTTGAGATGCATCATCAAATGCACTATCAGAAGAGAAGTGTTGTGAATGCCGTAGGAAGGGAAGACGTAACTTTGAAAACCCTTTCACAGAGCAGGACATTAGAGGGCTCTAGAAGGCCACTTGTATAGCTCATTCCTTTTGATGTATACCCCAGGTTTTTCAGCTGTGTGTTTGATCGAAGTATTAGATGTGTTTAATCAAAGTATTAGATGGAGTCTCTTGTCAAGTTTGCTGAATTTACAAATGATGAATGCATCACCACAATCAAATTGTTCATATCTTAAATGGCTTAAACAAATGTCTTGCAACTCAAGCCTTCAGGCATCATAGTAAAAGTTTGTCCATCTAACTTTCTGGTAATTTCTGTATGGTTGGTTGGAAGGCAGACATGACAAGAAATATGGCTACCTTTTTGCACATTGTTTTTTAACCTAGCGTATTAATTCCATGACCATTTTTGCTGATTGTTGCGAGCTTTAAACCTTGGATTTACAGGTGGCTGTCAGGCAGTGATTTGAAAAAGGTGGCTCTCTTTGGTTGCCCTGCCCTTATGAGAAAGAGTGTTTTTTCTGCCAAAAGGTTGCGTAATTTTTTTGAGATTCAAGAGGCCACGGTAAGCCATCCCATTGTCTTCTAATTTTATCTTCATTCTGCTGTTCAAACTAAAATAATGTGACATCTTTTGTCCATGTATTTGCTCCTCAGGTATGTAACAAATGCGTCTTAAAACATTCATGCAATTTTGTGAATCAAAGTGTATGGAGAGGTGATATCAAGACTTTGAATTTAGCTGTTGTGATGAGGGTCATCATTTTATATGCGTTGGAGGCAGTGCACCCAGAATTGTCAGTGCCAAATGAGATTAAGGCTTCTGTCAACCGATTGTTGACTGAAATATTGAAGTTGAGTCAAACTGTTCGTCAAGCTGCATAGGGACCATATCGCGAGTGTTTTAACATAATTTGCGATGTAATATTTTAAACCATCTCATTTTGACAATTTCTTTTTGCTTCGCTTTGTTATATATATATATATATATTTTTTTTTTTTTTCCTTTCATCTTGAAGGAGAGATAGATGTTAAGGTCTCGCCTTAACAAGATGGGAAGAAGATTTTGAGAGAGAAGAAGAAGATAGACTTTGTGAGAGAAGAACAGAGAAGAGAAAGATTGAAGAGAGAGGGAGAGAGTTCTGCAGTTTCTGCAAAATTACTCTTTCTTTTCCTCTCGTTCACGTAATACAGTCTGTTATTTACATACAAGCAAGCCTCTTTCGCGCCAACTTCAACTAACCGTTCCACCTGCTATTCTAACTGTTAACTATTTCTAGCATAGCTTAACATGTACCATAACTGAATTGAACACGGGTGATGCAAGCCTCTTCAACTCAAGCTGATTCTTTAACCGAAACTGTTACGCTTCAAAATTAGCCGGCCTTCATTGCAAGAACCTTTTATTATTGAACTGTAACAATATATAAACTATGAATAAGTTCAACATAGAGATTTTTTGTGAGATGGGATTACTTCAGTCGCTTTGCTGCATGATAATCATTTCAAAGCCAGGGTTTTATACAGCACAAGGCATTGAAAACATCTGCACATTGAAGAATTTTGTTAGAAGAATCTTTCAGATTGAATTGAACTGAGAGATTTTCGAGATTCTGATAAAGATGGCTGTGTCATAATAAAATATTTTGTTGATTATAAAATTAGCATGAATTAAATGTTAAAAAGAGTCGTCTTCTTCTGAAAGAAATGATGAAATTTTTTCACTTCATTGGGATATAGAGCAATAAAAAAAAAAATACTCAGATAACTTGAGGCCTGCTATGCAACAATGAAAGAGAGACTCTCCAATGCTTCTCAAGAAACTGCTGGTAGTAGAATTCAGTCTGTCCAATGGAACCAAATGCCTCTGCTGTTCCTGCTAGAGGTAGCGGAAGGATTAACCATAAAGCCGACATTGATCAGATGGCACCTCTTCTTTGTGCATTTCCAAGAGTCGGCTTGGTAAGAGCTACAGTCCCTTGCTTCTCTTCGACTAATTAAGCCAGAGACTAACATTGCTGCAGTGGTGAGAAAGATGCCAGTGCTGATTCTTTGAAGGATCGTGATGCCACCTTCTTTACCTGTAATCCTTCACAGAAAAGGGACAAAAATTCGGTTATAGATAGATATGAAAATGCTTAAACTTAGCATCAAGAGCACAATAGATATATGTTGCGGCTGGTATCTTGAAGTTGCTGTTTCCAATGCGTCTGTGGCTTTGAACTGCCCGGAAGACTACATAGGTGTGCTGTTGAACTATAGCAAAATAGTATATGATAGCAGCTGCCCATGCAGGAACCACTCCCAACAAGCATATCGCTTCTTCCACTAGCGATCCATCTGCGTTCACATGGTCTTGGGGTGTCATGATTGCTGTTTTGTCGAGGAATCTGTACGCAGCATTATCAATTAGGGTTAAAATTCTGTTTTGATTCTTTAGGTAATAAGGGCAGGACATCAGTTTAGTTCGTGGTCATGGTTTTAGTTCTAGAAATCAAGTATTTGAGGCTGCAGCGAGTTACCTGAGTTGATCAGTGTAAGAAAGCTTGGCATTGATAGAGTTGAGGAATATAGTTGAAAAGAGAGAGCCGAGCCGAGCTTGGTCCAGTGGCTTTGACTTCCTTTTCTTGACTGCTAACACAAAGAAAGAGACATTTAAGAGGACTGCAAGGAGTTACCACTTTGACATTCATTTTCGAACCCGTGGAGCATGTACTTGTTGATTTTGAGGTGTTAAATATATGTTAATGATTGTTTTTTAAAATAGTTTTTATTTTAAAATAATATTTTTTATTAAAAAATTATTTTTAATATTAATACATCAAAATAATTTAAAAATATAAAAAATTTAATTAAAAATAAAAATTAAAAAAATTAATTTTTTTAAGAAGCTCTTTTAAAATATAAAAATAAATAAATTTATACTCAATTTATGCTTTGGGATGAAGCAAACATTTTATTTACATCCCTAAGAGGTAGGCATTACTAACATGTTTTTAGAAAAATAAAAAACACATTTAATAAAATAGTTTGAGATGATATGCACTAATAAATATAAAAAAAAATTAATAATGATAACTAAATATTAAGTTATGAAATTAAAAAATAGATATAAATTAAAATATTAATCTTGTATGATACAATTAACTTGAAAAATTTAAATACAATCTAGACGATTAATAAAAAACCTAACTTAGTTTAAAAAATTAAAGATAATTTTTTTTTAAAAAATTATTACAACAATATCTTAGATTGACATAGTTAACCCACTATACATATAATCTAGGATTATTCACTTTACTAAGACCCGCTATACATATGATCTAGATTATTTATCCTACTAAGCTTGATAATTTTATTTTTAATTATTTTTATTTAATTATATAAAAATAAAATAGATGCTTGTACAAAACAAAATTATATATAAAAAAATCGTGGATGTTTATGCAAAAAAAAAATGCTTGCTAATGTTTTTTTTAAAATGCTATAGTCTTATTATTAAAAATAAAATATATTAGATTAGAATTTATGAAAAAACATTAAAAAAAATCATGAAAAAAAAAACATGTTAAGGATGCAGGCCTAGTTGTCTAGCATACTTGATCCATTAAAAGACTTAATTGTCTAGCATGCTTGATCCATTAAAAATAAAGTTAGACGTATAAGATTAACAAGTTAAGTCGACGCACTTAACTTTATATATATATAAAAAAATTTTTAATTTTTTTTATAACATGAGATATGTCATCAAGATAGATAATATATAATATAATTAACTAATTTTAGATGATAAAAAAAATTAAATTCCAAATATTTAGACATGAATATTTATTTTTTAATTTATTTTTATTTAAAAATACTTTAAAAACTCGCATTCTCAATCTCATTACATCTTAAAATTATTCAAAAAAATAAATATCAATTAAAATTAAAGAACCAGATGTTTCTAACATGTTTATTGGAAAAATCATCACGAATAAGCTTTCAAAATATTATTTGCATTTTCCCCTTCTTATGTTTTTGTAAGAACTCAATAAATAACCCCTTGTATAAAATAAATACTCATGGAAATAAGTGAAGGTCTTTACGATAATATAAAGAAATAGGAAGGTTAGTCATCGTACATGGGCTGGTCAGCCCAATTCGGGTAAACAAATATTAAAAGGCACAAAAAGTATAGTCCAGGGAAATTTCATTGATCATTAATTACGAGAGTCTAGGTTCCATGAGTTCATATCCAATAAAAATAAATAATAAAGGCCATGCATAAAATGCAAGCACACAAAAATAATCATGCAAATACTGTAAATGTAAAACAAAACGCACATTAACTGATTAATTTAGATAAACAAGCAGAATACAAACGTTCACAGTATAAAATTACATATTATCATAAAATCAATCAAATAAAATTTAACCATAAACAATGATCCATATGGAGTTGGACATTATATCAATACCAATATTATGGCAAGCTTAGAAAGGTAAATATTTTTTTTAAATTACTTTTAAGATCAACATATTAAAATAATTTGAAAATATAAAAAATATATTAACTTAAAATAAAAATTTAAATATTTTTAAAAATATTTTTAAAATGCAGCGTGTTTTTCTTATTAACATTTTTTATTTAAAAAAAAAAGTAGTACAAAAGAGAACAACAAGGTTTTATTTAATTAATTCAATATAAAAAAATTCATAGTATTTAAGAATTTAAATTCAGTATACATTAAAGATATAAATTATATTTTTTTTTTCTAAATTTTATTATATATTTAAAATATAATTATGATAAAATTATCAAATCACTTATTGTGTTTCAACTTCCAAATAGGGGACCTTTTTAGTATTGTGTTTCAACTTCCAAATAGGGGTTGAATAAATTTTGAAATTATTTTTATTTAAAATTAATTTTTTAAATATTTTTAAATTATTTTGATGTGTTGATATAAAAATATTATTTTAAAATAAAAAAATTAAATATATTTTTAAATAAAAAATATTTTAAAAAATAATTAGTATTGTATTCTTAAATATCTTCTTAAACTTATTTTGTAGCTATTTTTTTTATTTATTTTGTTTATTTTTAAATTTCAAAAGAGTTTTTAAAAAAATTTATTTTTTACTTAAAATTAATATTTTTTTAGTGTTTTTAAATTATTTTGATGTGCTAATGTCAAAAATAATTTTTAAAAAATAAAAAAAAATATTATTTTGATATATTTTTAAATAAAAAATAATTTAAAAAATAATCACAATCACAATTTTAAATAAATAATTATGATTTAAAATATTATTTTTTTTAAAAATTATTTATTTATATATTTTGACAAAAAAAAAATACATCGATGTCGATAACTGGCTATTCTTTTTTAAATAATATTGCAAGTACAAAAGCTGTGGTCCTTCCCGCTTCTCTCCAATCCCACACAATTCTCTCACTCTCGCGCGCGCGAGGGTTTGAAAATGTCGAATTTGAATTCCAGTTACAGATATCCGACTCCTCAAATCCCATCAAACTCAGGTTTCCTTTTTCGATTCCCTGCTTACTCATCCTTCGATTTTCTGTTTAATTGCTCCCTCAAATATTTGATCTTTTCGTGTTATATTGCTCTTTCTCCGTTGTTTGATTTTTATTTTAGATTTCTTAACATCTAATTTCGTAAAAAAAGAATCTGTAAATAAATCAGAGTGTTCACCCTTAATTTGTTTGGTTGCTGAGAAAGTGGAGGAAACTGAATATTTTGAATCTTCTCATTTTTCTACGTAACTTTTTTGTTTAGGTTTCTTGAGATCAAGTTTCATATATCCTGGTTTCATAGATTTTCACTGGCAAGTAATGAGAGCCCTACCTCTTGCTTGGCTGCTGAGAAAATATAAGAAAAACTCAACACCGATCACTTTTGATTGCTTGAGTCATATTATTATTGTTGAGTTATTCATGTATTGAACTGTTCATTAATTTCATAAATCTTTCAGAATTACTTGCACACACTTGATTTTCATGGATATATTAGCTCTTAATTTGCACACGTTTATTCAATTATAGAGTACCATTACCATTTTCTTAAGGTACATGTTAATGAGTTTTCAAATGGTATTGTTGTATCGTTTTTTTATTGAAGTAAATGCAGGTAGCAGTGCTGGAGTTTGTATGATGAACATCAAATGGAGAGATGAACAACACTCGTCTTTCATCAACTTCATCGCATCCTTCCTAAGTGCAAATTCTTTCCGCCTTAACTTTGTTCCAATTGCGCCAGTAATACTTGCCTTTCTTAACCTTTTTTCTAGATTTACATGCACAGGCACACATAATAAAGATGTAAACTCACCGCTTTATTCATCATATGTAGGACTGCATTTTTAACTGCGGGGGTTTGTCTGTGGCTTTTATCTTTGTGACCAATTGGGATTGTCAAAACTGTGAGCCAATCTTCAGCAGGTACGCTAGAAACTTGTTTCTTATAGTTTCTTGCAGTGTTTTAACATTGTCATGATCTGTTGTCTGAATGCAGAGTTAAGAAGCTGAAGGGGCAGTTTGCAAATCTTTATGTTGTTGTCTCCCTCCCTATCAAGGAGCAAAATGACTCCTTTGTTCATTCTTACTTCAAGTGAGTGTGAAGCTAATATTTATGTTGATGCCATTAAATTCTGATTTTGATTATAAAAAACTTTATACTTGCTTGGATATTGTTAAGATATGGAATGGAGCTTGGCAAGCCAACATTTGTGCCAGTTCAAGACTTGGAGATGGGATTTGAAAAGATTGTTAAGATAGCTCATTCTCGTGGGAGTAAGTTCTCATTTTGCTAAAGATGAATTTCAAGCTTACTTGCAAGTACTGGTTCATTAAATTTTAATTTATAAGCTGCAGCTTGCAAGCGGCAGGATGCCCTGTCAAAATTGAAAGCTGAGGTTAGTTTGTGCAAGTTATTTTGTTGATTGCAAGTACTAGCTAAAGATCCTACTGTTCAAGACGATTTGCTCATTTTGTTTGGTGCTGCAACATTTTTTTACTTGCATCTGAAGAGGAAGCAATCGGTGCAAGGGATGGGCAATTTTCTTAGAGTGGTGACATCCATACCGGGCATTGATAACCATGACGCAAATGCTGTAAATTCATACTTTCCAGCCAATTACTTTAAGATTCCTTATAAATCTTTTTAATAGTATTATTGCATCTGTGTTTTCTTCCTTATCATGTCCTCACAGTTTCTGCCAGGCATAAGTTTAGTTCTAGCCTGATCCTCATAGTATTTTTTTTATTTGAAGTGTTCCCAAGTACATTGTTTACAAAATTCTCATTTACATGAGAGTATTAATGTTGCTTCGAACAACAAATTATTGTAGCATGGAAGAAATCAGAAGCCCATCTACGTGTCTTTAGGCAGTACCATTTCATATTTGTGTTTTTGATCTGTGAATTATCAATATGCCATTCCCTTGGAATGATCATTAACATAATCAAAGATCCAGAAAAGTCTAATGTACTTCACATTTAAAAGCTCCCTGTTATATATTTAATGTCTATTCCTCTTTGCTGTTCTTAGACTTTCCTGGTGCTCATATATCTATTATATTTGGAAGGAACAAATAGGAGAAACCATGATGATAAGGGCCAGTCTGCTGAAGTTCTTAAGGATATGATTGTTTCTTGTCAATCTTAGATAGCATAAAACTAAAATCCTAGACAATGCTTTAGCTAAATCCCAAGTATACCGCACCGTGGGGTGTAGTCGGGGACTACCGTGAAGTAATTTTCTAGTGTTGTGGTCGAAGTTTGTATAGCCTTTTCTTTTCTTCTTCGATGTGACAAGTCTCTAAGCAATCCTTTGAGCTGCTTTACAGTTTTGTAGGATTAAACTTGCTCCCATCTTAGTTGGTTTTCCGGTTAATGGCATTTTCATTCATAAATGCTCCCTGATAAGGTTATTTTTTTCCTTGCAAATTGTCCTTGTTAAAGATACACATTGAGAAACTGCTGACTGTTAAGTTGAGTTTTGTTGTCATGGTTGAAGTTCTGGGAGGCAAACCCTTTTCAGTTAACACCTCTTTCTTCTATTTTCAGCTCAATCAGGCTATTGGTTCGATTAAAGCGATTGCCAAGGCATCCAAGGGATATATTCTAGAGAACACAGATCTTTCAGCTGACAACGCCGAGACGGTTACTAAGTTCTTCAGAGATCCAAAATTTTACCTTGGTCCAAAAATCAATTGATAGAAGAATCAGTTTTTAACTCGAACAAACTCTAGAGTTAGTAATTTTCACCTTTAGCATCCGATTTCCTTGGATCAGTAAACTTTGACCAAAAAGATAAAATACTATTGCATATACGATAAAGCTATAAAAATCAAGTAGTTCAATTGAGATCATTGATTGATAGAAAAGTGAAAGCTTTCTGATGTTCGACCACGGTTTATTAAGAGCCTGCAGCATTTTATTGCTTCGAGTGAATATGAATGATCTTGCTGTTGCTGAATGAATCAATGCATGGAGATTCCTCTACTGCTAGTTTTGCTAACATAGTTTCTTTTATTGTTCTTTCTCATGTTCTTATAATTCCCACCTGGGTATAGCTTTTCAAATTGTGGAAGTTTTTGGAGGCACACCATCAATTGCACTGAAAGTCAAGGAAAGAGAAGACATTCAGCATTAAAATTTTAGTTCCAGAGTAGGGGATTGAATGATGAATGCACTATTTGTGTTTGTTTGTGTTATAAAAATATTTTTGAAAAAATTAATTTTTTTTTATTTTAAATTAATTTTTTTTTTGATATTTTTAGATTATTTTAATGCATACATGTTAAAAATAATTTTTAAAAAATAAAAAAATATTATTTTAATATATTTTAAAATAAAAAATATTTTAAAAAATAACTATAATGATTTTTTTAAATACCCTTTAGAGAGCTTTTGAACATATATGTGAATAGCCTTCCATGAAAATAAATAAATAAATAGATATTCTAAATTTAGATAATTGTAATATTTAAGTGAGTTATTTAATAAAACGTAACTATTTTAACTTGTATAGTTATTTATAGTTTTTTGAAATATTTTTTTAATAAAATATTTTTTTTTAATTATACAACATTATACTTTCAAATAAAAACTAATTATATATTTTTCTATTATTAAAATTAAAAATTTATATTTTATTATGATATTTCATGCATTTTTGGAATTTATTTAAAAAAGTTTACAAAAAAGGAAACTGTAAAATTAGTTTAATTTATGCATCTAATATTATAAATAATTGATTTGATTTTAGTCTGTTAACATCTAATATAAAATTTATTTTTTTTAAATTAATATGTATATCATGAATAATTTTCATAATATTATTTAATGAAAGGTAAATAATCTTTTTAAGGAAATAAAGAGAGAATTGTTTTTTTAAACAAAAAAAGTGGCGCCAGGCCCGCGTGTGACTGGGCCGAGCGCTGCAGGCCCTTATAAGTTAAAAAAGAAGAAAGAACTCGCGAACGACGCCGCCCGAGGAGGCACCTACTCTCGTGTTTATATATCTCTCTTCTCTCCGTCGACGCTCCTACTCTGACAAGGACCAGTCTGTCTTCTTCAGCTTTCCTCCGGTCAGCTCAACTCAGCTCAGCTCCAGTGATAAAAGCAGAAGTAAAAAGTAGTAGAGAAGAGAAGAGAAGAGAAGGATGTTTTTCCACATAGTGTTGGAGAGGAACATGCAATTGCACCCTCGCTTCTTTGGGCGCAACCTCCGCGAGAATATTGTCTCCAAGCTCATGAAAGATGTCGAGGGCACTTGCAGGCATGTTTCTTTTCAACATTATGCTTTCTTTTCTGGATTTTCTTTTAATTTCTCCACTGCAAATGGAGTTGAACCAAAGTTAGGGTTTTTTTTATTATTATTAGGATCGTTTTGATGATAAATACTTCGTAAGACTTGATACTGAGAGTGGTTTTTTGAAAAGAAGGAAAAGGAGGGGAATTTAAGTTCATGATTTATCTAATTGCCTGTATATTTGGTGATCCAAGAAACAAAAGGACACCCAAAAAAAAAGGTCAGTGAAAAAAATTGCATCTTTAATACCATTATTAAAAAATTCTCTGCACTCTTGCAGTGGTCGACATGGATTTGTGGTGGCAATAACAGGCATTGAAAACATTGGGAAAGGGTTGATCCGAGATGGGACAGGATTCGTGACGTTTCCAGTCAAGTACCAATGTGTCGTGTTCAGGCCATTTAAGGGAGAAATTCTAGAAGCTGTAGTTACCATGGTAAATAAGGTATGTGTTCCTATCTTACCAAGCAAGTTTTTCTGGGATCATATTTTCAACCTCTTGTGGATTACAGTGCTATAGAAAATATCTAAATATACTCCGATTTTTACAGATGGGATTTTTTGCTGAAGCTGGGCCAGTTCAAATCTTTGTTTCAAATCATGTAAGTTTGACATTTTTATTTGATTTTGATACCTCTTTAAAGTTTGCAAGGGTTTTAACCAGTGCTTTTTGTTATTGCTTTCTTTGCTTAATATATTCTATATGTTCCCCATCTGTTATTTTCACTGTACCAATTGTATATCCACATCAATAATTGGATGCAGAATGCATGCGCTTTTGTTCTTTGAACGTAAGAAAATTGAAACTACCATCTTGTTATCCATGGTTACTGTCTGGCCCAGTTGACTATAGTTCATCGTCCTTTTGGGAGCCAAAATTAGAGAAACATGGGATTTTTCTTTTCCAAATCCTTATGTTCCATTTACTTAGTAATCAGAGATCATGTTTGGTTGAAGAATTGGGATGGAAGACAATATTTAGTTGTGAAATGTTGTCTTTGGTATTCTGCTTTCTGATCTGTCCCTCACCATAGACAAAATTCTAGAATTCTTTTCTTTTGCTCTTCATTTGATAAGCAGAACAGATGTTTTCGTGAAAAATTGAAGTGCTGCTAAAAGTTGACATTTTGAAACAAAACTGCTTTTTGGTTGCCTCTTATTCTATCTTGCTTTGTTGATACATATTCTAATTGCATGATAGCAAACTTCTATTATGCTGTAAGCTTTTCCATCTTGCTTATTTATGTTTGGTTTTCTTTCAAGCCTTCGTATTTTCTTGCATCCCTGTATATCTAATGCATATACATTTGTGAACTGTGGTTGTAGTCCCCATCTCCCTACTCATGAACTTGCCTTCTCATTTTGTGTTTCAGTTGATACCGGATGATATGGAGTTCCAGACTGGAGATATGCCAAACTATACAACTTCAGATGGATCGGTATGCTATAATTTCAGCTAATTCTTTAAAGAAGTTGAGCTTTTATTATCTACATAACAAAGCTCAAATCAATATCTTGAACTTCTTCCAGGTTAAGATTCAAAAGGATAGTGAAGTGCGATTGAAGATCATCGGAACGCGTGTTGATGCCACAGAAATTGTATGTGCTTTAAACCTCTTCTGTTTGCTCGTTGCTAACTTACAATGGTTATTTCTTCTTTTAAGCCATAGCTTCAATACCATTTCTGTTTGTATATTAGCCATTACAGGATACACATTCTTTAGTGACAAAATCATAAAAGAAATATGGAGTGTTTCTGTTACATGAAGTTCCAGATCTCTACCCTTTTTTTGTCTTGATATTAAAATCAAACCCACCTCCAAGCCAGTGGTTAATGACAACAATCATCACAAGATTTAGGTTTTGTTAGTGTGTCTGTGCTTCTCACCTCGGCTGGGGGGGGGGGGGTTGTGGGCACCTTCTGAAGTGGTTCTTGTGATCAAGGAAAATAGTAACCAAGGGCAGTGCTAGGGATTTGGTGAACCGCAAAAACTACTCTTGGTTAAGATTTAGAATGGAAATTGAAGTGGCTGAAGAAGGGAGTCTCCCTGTTTGTGTGCACCTGGGTTTATCGTAATAGCCTCTCCTGCTACATTTCTACAACCATTAAACAGGTCCAAATTTTCAGAAAGACAAATTGGGCCCAAACAATTAAAGAAAAACTGCCAGTTCAAATTTTATGAATTTCTTTGTAAGTTTTTTGAGTTTTAGCTTTTATAACTGTGATAAGAATTTTATTTTCATGAACTTGCCAGGCCATTCCAACTCCGCTTTATAGTTCTATATTCCTCTGTCAATGAAGTCCAACTGATAGATATTCATGAGCGAGAATTGCAAGTAATAAGAACTTAAGAGTTATAAAGTCAGTCAGCTAAACTGTGAAACTAAATGATGTCTTCTTATTAATAACCATCTTTTGTTATTCTAGCTATAGGTGATAATTCTGCAGTATCCTTGTAAACTTATACTTTAATTCTTTAGATAAACAATATGCTTATATAAGCTATAAGCTACAGGTAATGTAGTCTATTTTTTAAGTGGAGGTGTACAAGTGTGTTTTGCTTGTGTTCGTTTCTTTTCAACAGGGATTGTTCAATAGGGATGTTGGGTATTATGGTGAAGTGTGAACTCTTATAGGACTATCGGAAGCCTTGTATCCACAAGAAAAAAAAATTATTCTCTTTTGTACTAGGAGTGATTATTTCTGAGAATCAGTCTACAGTTAAATGGGAGAACTTGTGGCTGGGACTTGTAATGGTGCATATTGTATATATCCGAAAGAGGGAATGACGGAACAGAAAGCATATCTGCTTTACTTTGTTTGAATAATCAATTTTCCCTGAATGCTACCTTCACCAGATGTAGAAATATACCATGTGTATTTTGATTTAAATGGTTCGAGTGCTCTTCTGTTGCAGTTGGCACCCGTTTGCTGGAATATTCTAGTTTTAGTGATGATGTTTCTCTGGACAAATGTGATCTAGATGTTAATAAATTTTGTTTAGATAATTTTGGAAATATGATAATTGGGTTGTTTAATATTTTGAAGGAACATAGTTAGGAGAGTTTTGACGTCTGAGAGCTTGAAAAATCTTGAACTTTCTAAATTGTTGTTTGCAGTGGTCAACGCTTGAAACTTTTCTGCTGTGATTGCTCATCTAATGCTGCCACTATCCTTTTCTTGCAGTTCTGCATTGGCACCATAAAGGATGATTTCTTGGGAGTTATAAATGATCCTGCAAATGCTTAGGATGTCAGCAAGAATCTTAGCACATAGGATTTGCTTGGGCAGCATCTGCACTTCATTCATTGCTCGGTGATAATAGTGTGGAGGTGACAATTATTCTCAGCTGTAATTTAAAATGGCATTGCACTTGATGTTTTGTTTCACTTTAAATGAATGTCGTTTCCCATTAATGTTAAAAAAAAGATGTATAATCTTGGAAGACTGATTTTATTTTGGGTTGAATATTCAAAACCTAGTTAAAAAATGTATAATCTTGGAAGACTGATTTTAAATGAATGGCATTGCACTGGTAGGGAGAGAGGAAGCAAAATCCTCAACAATCACTGTAATAATGGATTAAATTGTCAGATTTTGTAAAATTTATTAGCTTCCAAAAGTTAAAATTCATAAAGGGATTTAGAAGAAAGAAGCGTTACCTATATCCATCTTCCAAGTTATTAATCTGGTTCCTCCATTCTTGTGCTTCTCTTGCTGCGTTGGAGCAAGGAAAGTTGACGAATATTACAATTACAAAAACAACTCAAAAGGCACCTAAAATGATATATTTGTAGGTCATTTAGATTTTTGTAAAATAGATTGTAGTACATACATATCTTAACATTAACATAAAACTCATATATATATATATATATATATATATGATTTTCTATTAAATAATTAATAATAATAGATGATGAATATTCAAAACTTGATGAATAGTTTAATAATTTATGAATATCTAATATGATGAATAATAGGTAAAGAATTAATATTAAAAAATCTGACGCATGAATACTTATTATCATCCCGAGTAAAAACATAGATGACATTAATAAAACAATGGGCTAAAATAATATTGTAGGGTTTTTGGGATTTTTTTATTTATTTTAGTCACTTATTTTATTTTAATTTGAACCTCATAAGTTATTTTAATTTGCTTATCAATAGCTAGACATTTGATTATGCTTAATTTTGAAAGAAAATATTATTTATTTTGCTGGAAAAAAAAAAAGAGAGAATACAAGTACCTAATTTGACATTGTATCTAAAACAGGGGTTTTTCAAGATATTTTATTAAGAATGGTAGTGCTGGCATAGTTGTTGAGATTCAAGGTGCATTGTTCATATCTTGTGGATCTTTGGATGAAGATAATGTGCATGATGGTCACAAGGTTGAGAATCAATCCACTTTCATTATTAGCAGAGCAATTATTTAGTTACCATGGAAGTTAAGGGAGCATGATGGAAGTTTGTTAGATTCAAGTTGCATTTAATGTATGCAAAGTCATTGTTGGGAGCAAGCAATAACATTGGGACCAATTTTAGCAGCTTCTCTTTTAATTCCTTTTCTGCTTC
The DNA here is from genome assembly GCA_026413675.1 of Populus pruinosa. Classification (NCBI taxonomy): domain Eukaryota; kingdom Viridiplantae; phylum Streptophyta; class Magnoliopsida; order Malpighiales; family Salicaceae; genus Populus; species Populus pruinosa. The sequence goes on from CM048592.1 coordinate 46,659,070, forward strand.
TCCCTCAATTTTATTTTAAATAATTTCTTGTCAAGGAGGAGAGATCATTAACACACCCAACAGTGGAGCCACCGTTGCTGGTGGCTGCAACCTTTTTTTTTTCAATAGATCCCAACCAGATTTGGAAAATCCTGGCCAGATCTAATTGGAACATTAACTGTAGACAATCTTAAAAAAATCATGAGAAAAATTACTTTGGAAAAGAAAAATTTGAACATAAAATCAATTCGCAACTAACCTCAATAATAATTAAAAATGTAATCAACAATCCCTACTTGGTTTCTTTCTCTATATATAGAATAATAATTCTTTATATTAATTACATTTTATTCTTCAATTTCTAAAACTTATTTGAAATCAAATTACACTTAATTAGTTATCTCAGTTTAATTTATAACCAACTATTTTTAATGTGTATGACTTATTATTAATAACAAGTTGGTCTAAATATAAACTATAATCTAAATAGAATGTGATTAAATAGATTAAATAATTTAATTTATTAATAATTTAATAATTGATTGATTTTATATTTAAAGATCAAGTGTACTATCTAGTAATGTGTCATGATCTTTTAAATATTAAAAAAATCACAAGTGTTTTGACTTAATATTTCAGTAAATTATTTCTCAATGTAATTATTATCTTTTTATTCAAAAATTTCTGATATAAACATTATAAAATGAAGGGTGTCTACTCTATCAAATCATGTTATTCTTAATACTATAGTTATTGATTCTTTCAATAAGATTCAAAACTCTTTTCAAATTTTATTCTGCCTTGCATAAGAATTTTACAATCAATACTATTTAAGAACATGTGAAATATTTTCTCTAATTCATCTATGGTGATAAAAATAGTTTTTTATTACTTAAATATTTTCATATAGTTCATAATATGCCTAATATTTACTTGTTTGCTACCTTTGATTAAGATAGCATGTAATCAAGATCAAAACATAATATTTCATATATAAGATGATATAGTAATCTCAAATTTAAGGATTACCTACATGTCATATGATAAACACTTCATATAAGTCAATTTAGTATACATGTCATATGACAAACGCCTATATATTAGTTATAGATATTTCTCATATCTCGGTTTATGATATATAAAAAATGCTTCTTTTTGTAAAGGAAAGAACGCAATATGTATTAATCACAATTGATCTAATTAATATTCAATTTTAATAGAGTATTAACCAAAAACATTTAGGAACAATGCTTTATTGTATTATAAATTTCATAACTATAACCATTTTATATTTTTTTTGGTAAAATAATTTTATCTTGGTGACTTTATATTTACTTTAAATTCATTAATCAAGCATAAATGAATATCAAAGATAAAAAAACTTGTATTAATAATAAAAATATTTTTATATGAATAAAATTAATATCACGTGTAACTAATCAATCGGTTATATAACATATATACTAACAACTTTGATACAAGTTAATATCAAATAAGTTCTAAAAAAGGTGTCAGACCCAACATCTGATCTTGAGTTCAAGCAAGTATCCTCTATTGGCATACGCTAAACAATAAAAAAATGTTAGGAGTGTTGGGAATTTATTTAAAACCATGATTGATAGACACTTTAAGGTCAAATAGAAAGTAGCTCCACTAACTTTTAAAACTAGAATTTTATTGGGATTTATTCTTAAACATAAGTATTTTTATATGAAATATTAACATGGCTGAAATAAATTATGTATGAATAAAAAGTTGATTTTAAAAAACTCTTGGTTCACGTGTTTTTATAAAACTCAAATCCTTCTTCCCACATAAAAAAAAAAAAGTTTTTTTGTTATTTACATAATAGGTTAATGAAGAGTTAAAATTTCTCCTCAAAAGCACTAAAGTTTTTTTCTTAAAAAGAAAGGTTAAGCCAAGTGTGTCTTTGCTCGACTCGGGCTTAAGCTTAGGCTTAAAGTTGAATTTATTATGAAATAATTTTTTAGATCACAAGAATTATTTTTTAGGCTTGGGTTTTTTATTATTTGACCTTATAAAAACAGTTTTTACTTTCATATTAGTTTATCCAAGGTATGAATTAAAGAGTGGATAATTTATTTAACTTGGACAATGTTTATTCATATAGAATGTTAGATTTAATTTTTACTTTCATATTAGTTTATCCAAGGTATGAATTAAAGAGTGGATAATTTATTTAACTTGGACAATGTTTATTCATATAGAATGTTAGATTTAATTTTTACTTTCATATTAGTTTATCCAAGGTATGAATTAAAGAGTGGATAATTTATTTAACTTGAACAATGTTTATTCATATAGAACGTTAGATTTAAAGCCAAAATTGTCATGTTCAATTCTTTTGTTTATGGAGGGTAATTAAAACTAATAATAGTATAAATTAATTTTGTTAATTACCATTAATTTTTTTTCAAAATCCTCTATAAAAAGGAGTTGAGAAAAGAGTATTTATAGATTGTTTTTTTGACAAATTCTTACAAAATTTAGACACTCTCTTCACCCCATTTTCAACTTAGTTTCCTTTGTTTAAAGTTTATTTTTGTTCTTTGTTTTTTTCAACTACGGAGCTTAAGTTTAATTTTTGTAGAGAAATGTTTTAGTCAAGTTTCATTGTATTTGTAAACTTTATCTAACAGTATGTCTAAACAAGGTGATATGTTTTAAAAAATAAAAGTTGATTGTATACATCATATTTACACCGAGTAAAAAACAATAAAACTTGAAGAACAAATAATTAATTATTGACATATAAATTCTCAATTTGATTATATTTCAAGGGCTTCCTATACTAATTTTGTTCAAGTATAGATTCTATACATACTTCGTACACATGCTTGGATTATGTTCCAATCTTTTACACAGATTTCTATGTATGCTAGGATTTTTATTATACATCGTATACCTAAAAACTAAACATTATGCTAACTAGTCCAATAATATTTATCAGACAACTATGAAGTTGAAGTTGGAGGAACCACCAAACAACACCGTGAGAGCTCCCTTCCGATTTGCAATTATAGTAGCGAAACAGCTACCAAGAACAGGACTTGCCATAGCTCCCTCCCTATATGAGATGGTAGTAGTGAAACTGGTACTAATGGCCTTGATATGTTTTGCAATTATATTCTTCGAAATCCTACAGTCGTGTCGTTTTGTTTTTTGCATCAGAATTGTTGAGAAGAGCATAATACTTTTCCCCGGTTTCCACAAACCTTTGAAATGTTCTTTTCAGGCGTGCAGCTTTAGGCGTTCCATACGAGACCACAGAATTATACCTCCAACCAACTTGACTAGAGGAGAAAATATATGCCTGACAATCCATAGAATCATTCAACTTGTTGGAAATTAATCGTGCCGTTAAAATCATGGCCGAATATACATATTTGCACCAGGTGTTTTGAGAATTATTCCAAACACCCACTAAATTTACTACTACCCGTCACCATGTCTGGCATGGCGTCAATGAACTCGCCAATAAAACCTGGTTGATCTTTCTCCACCACCCTAGCTACAACAGCTTCCGTGATAAGAACCAGATCAGGTGTTGAAACTGCCGTGGCAGATACCAACCCTCCTCCCTTCATATCCATGGAATACAGAAGGCCTAATTCTCAACCAACGTGTAACCCTCATATGCCATGCATGTCACCAAAGCTATCCTGGTCATCTCATATTTCCTCTCACCAAAATGCAAGAGAAAACAATAAAGTAAAAGGTAAAAAGAGGAGTGACAGTTGTTACGACAAAGGTGTGCCGAATCACATTTTCTGGAGCAGCTAATTTCACAGCAAAAGTACCTAACATTAATGGTGTCACATCAACTTCCTGGCAGCATCTTAGCATGAAAATTGTTGATAACCTTTTAAGGCACCTCATACCGGTGAAACTAGCACTGGAACACAAACATCTCTGTTCTCTTCTCACAAGGAAGCAACAGAGTTGTGCGAGAAGAAAATGAACAAACCCAAGAAAAAGATAATTCACATATAGGATAACATCCACAAGTCGAAAAACCTAGGGCTGTAATTTCAATCTCATCTAAAATCCACAAAGAATATAGGATTTAAGTAGAAATGAAAAAAAAAATCAAGCACAGAACCATGTTTTTACACCTAAAATAATTATGTTTAAGGAGATTTGGTTATTATAAATGCAGCTAGAAGACATCCACCCAAAAATACACACCACTATGATATCCTAGGTTCCGATAAAGGCATGAGAAGAATCGAGGATGAGCTGGCAACATCCAATAGAAGCTAAATAGTCTAGGGTACACAAACTACGACATGAACTGACGGATAGAAGGATTTATCCTATGGAAAAAAGTAAACAGAAACCATGATGCCAGTCACTTTAACCAATTTGTAAAACTTCTCTTCGAAGGACAAGTTCCATGAAATCTAATGCACATTATTCTGGCAATGACAGTAAATTAACAAGTCAATCTCCAACAGCAAAAGGGAATGATTAACCACTAAGTAGCTCTGATGAAGAACAATCAAATGCAACATCTCATGTTCAATACAGCAAAACTAAGTTGCGTTCTCTTCAAGCAAGCAACACAAGTGCATAAACATGCATGCAAATGCCTACACACACAACCAATGAGCAAATCTATCAGTTCAGCATTATTAAGAAAGCACCTTCAGAAATGACTTCAATAAAAATTTCATCAAAACCACTCAGTTGTTAAATTTTTGTATCATCATTAGAAATCCATAAACGAAAAACCTGGCCCATACCAGCAGTCACTGGCCAAACACCCAAAGACTAGTTGAACATACAAAAGAAACTTCAGTGGGAAATGATCAATAGCAAATACCATCAGTGTGGTTTCCACGGGTGGGCCCATGCCAAGGGAGGTCACTGATTACTTGATTATAGAGTTTAAATTGTCAAGCAACTCATTGGGCCACAATCCTAAGTCGTGGTTGAATGAAGAATTGCTTTAAAAAGAAAAGCATAAACAAAAACAAACTTTTCTTTTCCAACATCAATTGCCTGAGGACATCTTGGAAGCCAATAAAGGAAAAGAAAAAGGCAACCTCCACAAAACACAGCCAACTTAAGAATTGGACAACGTTTAATAAGAAGGATTCAGTGGTTGAATGCAACAAAGCTTGAACAAGAAAACTTACATCTATTGCCCAAACACATCTTCATAGCACAACCAGAGAAAAACCATACAAAGCAAGAAAACTAGATTCTCTGACTCCCGGACATCTTCAGAAAATCACTAGATTACAAAAAAAAAAAAACCTTATGAAACAAGACCTTAACTAAAGAACTGGCAGTGTAAAATAAAAATTTACAATTAAATACATGATGTAATGCATTCTATAAGGTTCCTTGTTGGCTAAAATCCCAAAAACTCTGAGTTTGAGAAAATCCACAAGTCTGCCTTATTATTTTCACAAAGATTACATAAAACAGTTAATTTTTCTGGACGATTAGTCATGTCTGATTCCCCACAAGATATGGTATCAGCGTGGGATCATACAAGCCTATGTAAATAAAGTATTTAAAAAGTGTGTGGTGCAATTCCAAGAGCATGCAACAGAAAATACAAGTACTGAACTTTTCAGAGAACTAGTGTAACAAAGAATCCCAAAATCCATACCAACCACCATGAAGTGAACCTTGCAAATAAAGTATCAAAAGCAAGCATAATTCACATTCGCACAAGGAAGGTATATTATCAATACTCATGTCTTATTGATATAATTAATTCCAAGTTGTGCATAGCTTCTGACAAGAGTACAAAGACTAGTCTATTCAGTCATCTTAACAAACAACACTCGTTTATCTAAAAAAGAACAAACACTAAAAAATGAACCACAATTAAAAGTGCAGATGAAGTGAAGAAGCGGATGTAAAAGCACAGCTAATACATTCATCAACCAGAGACCCTATAGTCTGCAATCAGGCAATCACGAGTACCACAAAAAGCATCTGCGCCCAACAAGCTGTCATACACCTGAATCAAACATCCATGCACAACTCAATTGATCATTCAACATTCATCACACAAAACAAAGCTAATGATAACTTGAAGCAAATAAACAAAACAAAACAAAACAAACTAGCAAAACAATAAAGAATCTTCGCAAGGAAAATTACAACCCTGATAAATAGTCATGCTGAGCAGCTGAAAAAAGCCATCAGATGAATGCTACCTAAAAATACAATGGCTTTAATAGTATGTACAAACACACAAAGCATCATCATAATGTCAAAGAACAGATAATAAAATAGGCAGGCCATGAAGAGTTTCAATATATGAAAAGACTTTTCAGATGGGAAAAAATATGAAGAACAGAAAAGATGAAATCTTCATAACACAAAAACAAACAATCCAACTACAAAAGCACAGCTGTACAAGGCTACAGTTAACAACTGCAAATATATTTGAAGATTCATACTAGGTTCAATCCAAGTTTTCACATAATGAGGCAGTATCTGACCTAGTTCTTAATACAAGGAATGGTAGCTCAAAACAACAGAACAGTACTTTAGACAGAGAAGAAAGATGCTGAAGACTGAGAGGGAGACCAGACAACCAACAAACCATCTCACAAATAAAGCTAATGACAAGCATTTCTTTCACAAAAAGAAAGTAATGGTCAATGCAAGACTGCCATCCTACAAGCCACAAGAAACTGCCCTCACTTCTTTTCATGGCTAATGCCATGGTCCACAAATATCATGAGGGTATAAGATGAAGACAAAATAAGCGGATATATAACCACCTTATGCAGTTCACATGTGTTTATAAGAGGTAGAAGAAATTTAATAAAGTACAAAATACTGTAAGCTATAAATTTAGGCTCCGTTTGTTTCACATAAAATATTTTCCTCATTTTTCCATGTTTGGCTGCCCAGGAAAGCTTGGTCAACAAACAATATTTTATGGTCAAAGGAAAAATAAGCTTAAAACAATCGAAAACAACTTGCAGTTCTCAAGATGAAAACATTTTACAAGAAAATCTTTGTTATTAAATCATGGACGGCACCCAATGTTTACCTAATTCTATAACCCCTTGAATCGAAAATATCTAGTTTGGATGGTTGTCACGTGCAACCATGTAATTGTGACATATATAAATGAACTACCAGAACAAAAGCAAACCACAACTTGAAAAAGCAACCATACTAAATGTGTGTTTGGTAATGTGGTGATGCCTTTTCAAATAAAAATACATCAAAATAATTTTTTTTAATAAAAAATCATTTTTGACATAAAAGCATCAATTTAATGCTTTTTAAGGCAAAACACAATTTGAAAAGTAGAAATTACCACAGTGCCACACAAACATTAAGCCTACCCCTTATGTACCGCATTCCGAAGGGGGTAGCAAACTGCATAACATAATGTACCATGTTCTAGGGAACTCAAGCATCACCCAATTTACTTGGAATGCAGTGTGTTATGATATGCTATACGTGTGTTTACTCAAGCGCCCCCTGAAACTCGATTAGTGGGAGATAGGCTTAGTATTGCTAATTCAAATAGTGGTTTGTTTTTATAAGAGAATTCCATGTATAATCAAAAGATAAAAGTATTGTATTATTCCATGTAGACTAAAACTTCAAAATAAGGTAATTTTCACCCTTGGTCCTAGAAAATAGCATGCAAATTATCCGTCTAAAAAACCTCTTGCTTTTCTACAGGCACACACCTCTACACAACTATCACCTTTCCTTCTTTGCTTTTTTTAAGGGTAAAAAAATTGAATGGCCCTAGCAACTTTTCAGATTCTAATTAATAACAAATATCTTCAAATCCAAATATTTCATTTATTATACAGGTTTTAAACATTTACTCTTATCTTTAAACATGAATACTTGCAAATCTATAGCAAGGGATAGAGTAAAAATGGGGTAGCTGGATTTCACATTCTGGATAGCGAACACACCAAGATTGCGATTGCGCAATCTGGAATGATTGAAAATTCGAGGATGAGTGAATTACATAACTCTATCACCATCACTAATCAACTCTTGTCTTTTCCTTTTAAACACTTATTTCTCACACATACCAAATACTATAACAATTATTTTCTAGTCTTCACTAACGTAACCAAACAATGAAAAACAACATATTTTTGAAAGCAAGTTAGTTTTTACATGAAACAAATGGGACCTTACTATTCTTCCTAGTTTCAACAAAGCCAGAGGAACTTTCATGGCTCATAACTATTTCATACCAATGTCTAAGAACAATTCAGTATCTTTGAGATGGTGAAGGAGTTAATATGGGCAGACAAAAGGAATTTTTTTGTGGGCATCCATGGTAAAAATTTGAACAACAAATTCTTCCATTCGCAGAATTTCTCCCCCTGCTACTTAGGTCAAGGACAGAAATTTTAATCCTTTTCATTTCATCTACCCTATGCCCTTAAAAAACCATAGAAGATGGCACAAATCTTCTTTCCCATTTCATACTTTCATCTAACTAGCTAAGATTATCAGCCCAAAGCTTAAACAGACTGAAATTAGCCAGTCAAAAACAAATAGCAGCTATGTCTATAAGGCCAACAAGACCTCCATCACTTCTGGTATGACAATCTGATTCTTGTAGATCTGAACATGTTCAACCTATTGCCAAACATTTCAGTAGAGTGGAGACTCACAAAAAAATAGAGAAGACAGGATGCAGAAAAATGGACAGCAGAGAAAAAACTAGGGACACATGAAATAGATGGACAACAAATCACATGAATGCTATCAAGGAACACACGAGATCACTGGTTCACCCCATAGCATGACCTTGTAATAGAGGTCAAGAAAATCAATATAAACGACATAAAAGCAAATACCATGGACAAATCATACAGTGAACAAACATACACAATTTTTTCACAAAGCAAAGCAAACAAACCAACCAAATATAAGGAAAAGAAACCATCCCAACAAAAAGCACACATAGAAACCAAGCCATTCAACAGCACCAAATAATGCAAGAAATCACAAAGCAATTAATTTAAACCCAATTTACTACCTCAATAGTAAGGTGGCAAATTTGGATACATTCCACCAGATGGAACCCTTGGTGCAGGGGATGCTCCCTGATGCTGACTTGGAAATGAAGTATTTGATGATGACAAGCTATACTGCCCAGGATCTGGATATCCACCAGTAGGCATTCCAACTGAACTTGGTGGCAACCTAAACGATGAAGACGCGCCAACAGAAGCACCGACACCGGCACCACCCAATCCACCATATCCTGTAGAACCTGGTCCACCATACCCACCATAAGGTGGGCCATAACTACCACCCCCAGTACCACTCAAACCACCTACCCCCTGAGACCCCAACCCAGGCCCACCCAGTGAAGCATTCAAAGGAGCAGCAGGATGATGGTGCTGCTGCTGATGACCACCCAATGGAGGCACGCCACTCGAAAACGCACCACCATAAGAACCATATCCACCTGGCGCGCCATACCCTGTCTGCAGCACCATCCCCATTCCACCATCTCCATGAACATTCCCACCCTGCACCTGTCCTTGCAATCCATCTTGCCCTGGTCCTTGCCCCCCGCCAGGCTGCCTCCCTCTTTTCCCATCAATTGCTAACTTACAATTCAACTGCCTCCCTTCAATCATCTTCACCGGCTCTAATAAAGCAGCCTGCGCTCCTTCTGCCGTCTTATAAACAAAAAGCGCAAAGCCTTTCGATTTCCCTGTTTGCTTATCAAAACCTAACGGACCCTCCTCAATCTCCCCATACTGCGCAAAATGATTCAACAACTTATCCGACGGCATTTCATACGGCACATTCGCTACATAGATCTTCCGCATTGCAACATCAACAACACCAGGATTGGCGGAAGAATTATTGTTATTATTGGCACCTGAATTTCCCGCTATCGCTAGTTGCGTGACAGTCACGCGCCCATCAATTTTCTTACTGGGCTCTTTCAAAGCCAGTAACGCACCATCGACATGCTTATAGATAACAAAACCGTACCCTTTCGACTTTCCGGTGTTTTTATCAAGGATTACAACCGCTTCTTCTAATTCGCCGTAAGTAGAGAACAGATTTCGGAGATTTTCCGTTGTGGTTTCCCAGCCAAGGCCACGGATAAAGAGCTTCCGTTGCGTGGCGTCGGGGTCTGCTATGGATCGGACGGCATCAAGGATGTCTGGGTGGCGTACGACGGCGCTTTGAAGAATATCGAGGAGCTGGTCAGGCGTGAAGCGTTCCATCATCTTGCGGGCGTCTTGAGGGGTTAGTTTGTAAGGAGTGTCTAGGTCGGTGGTGGATGATACGATGCCGTTTTCTTCGAGCTTGCGTTTCTTTGTTGGATCCATCTGCATCGAGAGGGGTCGGGGTATTTTTTTAGAGAGAAAGAGGGTGCGCGATAAACCCTAATATCCTTAGGAAGAAAGAGGGAGAGGAGGATAGGTTAGCAAATTAGTATGAATTGAAAGGGGTGTTGTAGAAGAGCCGGTTCATTCTATATACTATATAAAAGAGAGAGACACCTATACAGGTTATAATAGGAGAATAATGATTTTATTTAAAAAAAAATCTTTTCAATTATTGTCTTTCAAGGGGAAGATAGTTTTTTTTTTTTTTTATCATTTTAGAATTATTTAGTTTTTGTCTTATTATTTTTTTATTTGCATAATCAAATGATTTTGCTACCCTTAAAATAAAAAATCATTTAACCGTGAATAAGGATAATTTTGAATATTTTACTTTTTTAATATAATAAAATTACATATTTAACCTTAAAATTAAAAAAAATTAAGTAATTGATATTGATGTTTTTCATATCATTTTTCTAATTATTGGTGTTATCAAAAATAATAATATAATTCACTCTTTAATTATTATTTTTAAAATTAAAAAAGTTGTTAGCATATGAGAAACACTGTATATATTTCGAGTAGTGTGTATAACATCTCTCAATGGTTGAAAATATATTTTTATTATTCTATTTTGTTCTTCATCATATTTGACATGGCCAAAAAATTGATGTCTTCTCTCACGTATAGGAGTGTTGAAGTAATAAATAATTTGGCAAGACCGGGATCGGATCACAGAGAGGTTAATTGTATAAATTATAAATAACAATTATAAACAACAACAACAATAATAATAAAGAAAAAAAAAGATGATGATGAGAACTTTGAGATGAAATATTAATGTAAGGATTAAACAATGATAATAATAAATGTCAAGGTTAGAAGATCCACTAATGGTATGTCAAACAAGTATAATATAAACTCTTATTATTCAAGTGGAAACCACACACAAAGGAGCTTCCAATTTGATTATAAATTGTTAACATGATTACATTAATCATCTTATTCGATTATTGCTAATACTTGTAAATCTTATCAAGCATTCATGATTATAACTTATGTTAACAATAAATCAAGTTCCTTTCATAGCTCAGGTGTCGGTTATACCATATAGTATGGGCTATGAAAGTGCTAAGCATTTGTTGTACCAAGTGTTATACAATATAAATTAAAATTAGTCATTTAACAAGCAAAGTATTAAAGAGTGAACAAGATAATAAATACAAAACATGTTAGTATCAAACACTAAAGTTCATATTAAGTTTACACTATACTTATTTTTACATTATTAGTGTAATCTTTTCACCTTAACATAATAAACTTAGCTAAACATAATGAAAGAAAGAAACATAACTAAACAAAATAAGCACATAAATAAAATAAAAGTTAATTAAGTAAATGAAATGTATAAACTTGATATTAATGAAAGCAAAGTATAAACATTACAAAAAAAATATAAAGAGAGAAAGCAAGAACATGATCTTGATCTGGAAACTAAAATGCCTAAATGTATAGCAAATGCCTCCTTTTATAGGCCAAAATTGAAAACTATTGATTTGATGACTAATTAATAAGTGGGTGACCAACTCTTAACTTGGTGACTGTCATAACCCAATTTTGGGTTATTCCCCAATTTTTATCCATGTTTTGATAAATTTTTATAAAAATTCAAAAAAAAGAGAAAAAACAATGAAAATCCAAAAAATATATTTTTAAATATATTTGCATCATTTTTAGTATTTTCAATATCATCTCAAAAGAATTTAAATTTTCAAAGATATTTGAAACGCGTTCAACTTTTAACGCATTATTTTTAAAATCATTGATCTTCCTCATTGAGTCGATGTTGATATTGCTTGTTTTAAAAAAAAATACAAAAAAATCAAAAAAATCAAAATTTACAAAAAAAATAAAATTGAGGGACCAATTTTGAAATTCATGCAACATTTTGCCTATAAATAGCAACCTTTAACACAAAGCAAAGAGGGGGGCAATTTTGACAAAAAGGAGGAGAAAAATCGAACCCAAAGTTGGCCGAAAATCACCTTTTTCTGCTCGTTTTTCCTGCAACCAGCCCTTTGTTTTTTTTTTCTCTCCGTCGTGGCCTCCAGCCACCACCATTGACCTCACCGCTGTCATTCCCACGAAACACCACACCATCATCCCCTCCTCTAGAAGCTATAAAACCACCTCACCGAAGCTTGCAACACCTCTCTCTCTCTCCACTACAAGTTTTTCTTTTCTTTTCTTCCTCCTACCGGCCTCCACCATTGCAGCAACTAGCTCACGCCGCCGGCCTCACCGCCTCCAGTCACACCGCGCGCCACCAGCCAAGCCGCTGACTCTCTCCACGCCAGGTAATGCTCTCCTCCCTGCACCATTTCCTCGCATTTCACTGTTCACGTGAATTATAATTCACGTGAACAGTGTAATGCTATTGTTACTATTCACGTGCGTGAATAGTGAAATTTGCAAAAAAAATACATAATTCAAAAAAAAATTTAAAAATCATTTCAGAAAAATCGAACCCAAGGTTTGGCCAAAATATCAAAAACCCTTTTTTTCCCCTTTTTAACCCTTTTTTTTAAGATCTAGACTTTAATATTTGTGGGGTGTAAAATTACACGATAAAGTACACCCTCGAGTATTAAAGATACAAGGTGTAAATAAAGGCAATTTTAAAATTTAGACTTTAGAATGATTAGGATTTAACCCAAAGAGGTAGAGACTCCTTCACGAAAGAAGATCTGCCTTGAACCTTAGAAAAGACCAATGAATGGAAACTTGACCTAGAAGAACAATCAAACAAATAATGCAGCTTACCTAATGTAGGGTGCACTAGGGGTGATGCGTCTTCCCCTTGCACAACCAGTCCCTTACTCAGACTCTCGCAGACCATAGGTTCCTAGTAACCATAATACTAGGTGGCGACTCAAAAAAACAGAGCAAAACACAAATAATAACAAAAAAAATTGCCAGCCGATGCCACACGGATTTTCCGGCGTGCGACAGAATGACGACTCCACTAGGGACGCCTTATTTGGTCGGACTAAGCTTTGTTTGTTTGATTGTTTGATTACTTGTTTTTGTTTATTTAAACTTTACTGTTTCAACACATTTTATTTCCTGTTCATATATAAATACATGTTTTTTTTAATTTTGCAAGGACACCTAATTCTAGGATAGGTAGGGAGTAGCGATTTGCCTCATGACTTTCAGTCGAGGTTCAGATTCGTGAAACATCCAACTATGAGCTGAGTGTTTACTCGATAATGGTGGTCACATTGTGCCCCAACCATTCCTTGTAAACCCCTACACTGCCTTTACGTGAGGTGGTCACTAGGTAGTTCATAGACCCTTTTAAGACTAGGTAGAAAGTCTACCTATCATGTAATGACCTAGAACCTTCCTTTAGAGCATGATCTCCCTATATATTCATTTTGCATGGGTTTCTTCCATTCACATGCCTTTGCATCCATACACATACATCCATCCATTGTAAATAACATACATACTTGCATCGGATCAAGATATAGGTCCCCAAAGAGCCTACAACACCCGATTCCAAGCAAGAAACATGGAAGATTAAGAGCGTGCTCACCGTGATGCCCATTTCCAAGAAGAGTTAGAGTCTTTAAAAGCAAGCGTAGCTCGCCTCACTAGCTTACTCGAGCAAACACTTAGAAATGCCTCTGGTGAAGGTCCTTCCAATCAGCCAACCTAGCCTTTAACAACAGCTCAAGCTGAAGAAACAATGAGTAGGCATGGTCAAGAACCTCCAACATTTGTGCACTCAATGCCATCAGCCCCAGCCCCTATAGTCCTAGATCCATTCGCCAATGAGTCCCATAAGACTAAGCCATCTAATGACATTGACAAAGATAAGATGGCAGCGTTGGAAGTTCGGATTAGAGCCATTGAAAGGGTAGACTTATATGATCCAGTACGGGCGGCAGAAATGTGTTTGGTCCCAAATATGGTTGTCCCAAAGAAGTTTCATGTTCCTGAATTTATCATATACACTGGAACACAATGCCCTATGACTCATCTCAAATCCTACTGCAATAAAATGGCAAAAGTAGTACATGATGAAAAACTACTAATGCACTTTTTCCAAGATAGCTTAAGTGGGGCAGCATTGAACTGGTATATGAAATTGGACAACACAAGGATTCGAAAATGGAAGGACCTCGTAAATGCTTTCATTAAGCAATACAAATACAACATGGATATTTCTCCTGACAGAACTAGTCTGTCTAACTTGGAGAAAGGAGATAAGGAAAACATTAGGGAATATGCTCAAAGGTGGAGAGACCTAGCTGCTCAAGTACATCCTCCGCTTCTGGATAAAGAGATGGTCACTCTATTTGCCAACACACTCAAGGCCCCCTATTATGAGCATGCAATGGGTAGTTCGGCCAAACAATTTACTGATGCTGTGGTAGTAGCTGAGCGCATAGAACAAGGAGTAAAGAGTGGTAGAATCTCTACACCTAGGGATAAAAGGGGTTTTGAAGGGAAAGAAGTTAACTCATATCACACTCCATCCTTTTCATCCCAAATCGCCAACATCAATCTCATTTCATCTTTTCCTACTAGAAAACTTGAGCCTCAAACCAAACATCAAAGAGCCCATGAACAACTACCTACATTATCGCTGCCCTTAAATGAGATGTACCAAAAGCTACTGAGTGTCGGGTATATAGTTTCTGAACCCTTGACACCTCTAAAACAACCTTACCCTAATTGGTATAAGCCCGACCTCACTTGCGAATACCATGCTGGCGCCGCGGGACATGACATTCATACTTGTAGTGCCTTTAAGAAGAGGTTTGTGCATTTAATTAAAGCTGAATGGATAACCCTTGATGGAACTCCAAACATGAAGCATGAGTAGGGTGTGGAGAAAGCAGTTTGAATTCTCGAGGAAAAAGATAAAGTTCTGTCACAAGATAGGAGGATGGCGTCAGCCCCTAATAATTGCCTTCGTTTGATCATGTCTATAAAGTTATTTTTTAGTCTTGTTGGCAAATTAGCTCATGATGCCACCAAACTTTCCTTGTCAAATAAGCCTTTCTTGTTAATAAGATCATGTGTTTTTCTATATTTATGACATGCTTTTATCATTTCATGTAAATAACACATTGAGCATAAAACCATTACACCGAGATTTTTTGGGAATTCAAAGTTTAGTACAAAAACAGAAATCATGTTGGTGTTTGTCCGAAACAAACAAGTTCTGAAAATTCAAGTGATTTCTTAGAGAGGTAACCATACACCTAGAAAACCTGAAAAAGAAAAAACATCATGAAGTGACTCTATTTGAATGAATAATGAGAAATCACTTTGCATACTCGTATAAAAGCAAGACTTACCGATCCTAAATGCATGCATTTGAGATGAAGAAAGGCCATCTTTGACAATCCTTTCGCAAGGCTAAAATATATCTTTTGCAGTCCCTTTTGAGCCTAATAGATTTTTCTTGAAAAATAACCTTGACTAGGATCACACCCTACACTAGGAGGCAAGTGCCAAAAAATCTTTAACGATTGAAAGTGCCCAAATAAATCTTGGGGGCATGAAAAAACCTCGACGATTGAAAATGCCCAAACAATACTGGGGGGCATAAAAGAAAATTCTCAATCATCGAAGGTGCCCATACAAAGATGGGGGGCATAAAAAAATCCAAAGGATTAAAAAATTTTGAGCATAAAAAAAAAGCCAATACAATGATGCTCTAAATCAAATGAAGAAAACAAAAACAAAAAGAAAGAGCCCAAGCCCAACATTGGAGGGCACCGTGGACCATTCTGCAAATCAATTTTAAGGTCCAGAAATGTATGAACAAAAAGTTTGGGATATAAGCACTAATGATCCTTAGTCTTAAAGTTCCTTAAACACCTTTTGAGCTATAAATATCTTTTTCTTCATAACCAATAGCCCAAGCCTACATTACGTGCCTAATCAAGCCCTTTCTGATCAAAGGCAAGCAATCTGGATCGGTAGGCAGTGCTTTCTCATGCGAACTAAATCATTATTCATGCAAATAAAATGTATGTTTTAAACAACGGTTCTCAATAACCCTCAAATTGAAATTTAAACTTTTTGTGACCAACCAGATGTCACTTTGTGTTCTTCACATTTTCACCAAAAGCAAAACTAAAAGTTTTCATCACTTCCGAAAACCTCTCCATAGGAATCACTTGAATTTTTTCAGAATGAGTTTGCTTTGAATCGATGTCAAAATGATTTTTATGTCTGGAATAGCTTTGAAATTCCAAAATTTCTACATGAAAGCAACTCCTTGTCAAAGACCAAACCTTCCACATAGCCTCATCCCTAAACCCAAATTAAACACTTGGAGGCATGATCAAGCTGGGGGGCAATCAAAGACGTCTAATAAAGCTGGCCCCATGATTCCTTCTCTAAGAAGAATGCCAAGCAAAATAGGCAACCATTAAGATAAAGGTTGTAGGACAAAGAAGTATGATAACATTAACTCCTTCTTAGATGTAAAAATCAAGATTTGACTCGAGTAAGCAAGAGTGGGAAAGCCATCAAGCCTACTGCTGACACTCCAACTTTTGAGAAAAGGAAGACACCATAAAGAAATGGGGACCCATATTTCTCAGGTAAGTATACATGCATATTGATCATAATACATTGCTTTCAACATTGTTAGATAATGTTTCACCATCTCCTAGGTAGTGTGCTTTTTTAAACCCTACCTCATTTTGAGTGTGCCTTTATGCCCTCATTTCCTTTCATATGCTCTTTTGAGCCATCATCTCTAGGGTAGCGAGTTTTCTGACCCTACCTCATTTTGAATGTGTCTTTGTGCCCTCACTTCTTTTTTAGTGTGTCTTTGTGCCCTACCTTCTTTTTTAGTGTGCCTTTGTGCCCTCACCTCTTAGGTAGTGTGTTTTCCAACCCTGCCTCTTTTTAGTGTGTCTTTGAGCCCTTACCTTTTAGGTAGTGTGTTTTCAAACCCTACCACCCTTTTTAGTGCGCCTTTGAGCCCACACCTCTTAGGTAGTGTGTTTTCCAATCCTACCTTCCTTTTTAGTGCGCCTTCGAGCCTTAACCTTTTAGGTAGTGTGTTTTCCAACCTTATCTCCCTTTTTAGTGCGCTTTTGTGCCCTTACCTCTTAGGTAGTGTGTTTTCCAACCCTACCTCCCTTTTTAGTGTGTCTTTGTGCCCTCACCTCTTAGGTAGTGTGTTTTCCAACCCTACCTCTCTTTTTAGTGCGTCTTTGTGCCCTCACCTCTTATGTAGTGTGTTTTTAAACTCTGTCTCCTTTCTTAGTGCGCCTTCGAGCCTTAACCTCTTAGGTAGTGTATTTTCTAACCCTGCCACCCTTTTTAGTGTGCCTTTGAGCCCACACCTCTTAGGTAGTGTGTTTTCCAACCCTAGCTCCCTTTTGAGTGCATCTTTGAGCACTCACCTTTTAGGTAGTGCGTTTTCTAACCTTACCTCCTTTCAAGTGCGCTTTTTAACATTCGTTCCTTTTCTAGTCCTATCTCTTTTTGAATACTCTATCAAGCTTTCATTGCTTGAATAGTGCACCTTCGAGTCCCATCATGTTGTCTCTTGAAGACATTTCATTGTTTTAACTTGGGCTGGTTACCCATCATAATCAGACCTCTCTGAAACCATCTTTTGATAAATCCTTGCATTTCTCACCACCTTTAAAATCTTCCATTGGGGCCGGTTGCCCATTACAATGAAACTATCTTTTGAGAAATCCTTGAATTTCTCAACACCTTCAAAATCTTCCATTTGGGCCGGTTGCCTATTATAATGAAACCATCTTTTAAGAAATCCTTGAATTTCTTATCACCTCCAAAATCTTCTATTTGGGCCGGTTGCCCATTACAATGAAACCATCTTTTGAGAAATCCTTACATTTCTCACCACTTGCAAAATCTTCCATTTGGGTTGGTTACCCTTTTTCAATAAAACTTTTGAAAAATCTTTGTATTTTTCACCACTTTGAAAAATCTTTTCATTTTTCACCATTGTGAGAAATCCTCGCATTTCTCACCACTTTGAAAAATCTTCATGTTTTTCACTCGGGCAGGTTGCCCATTACAATAAGACCACTTTTGAAAAATCTTTGTATTTTTCACCACTTTGAGAAATCTTTGCATTTCTCACCACTTTGAAAAATCTCTATATTTTTCACCTCTTTGAAACATTTTCCTGTTTTTCACCCGGGCAGGTTGCCCATTACAACAAAACCACTTTTGAAAAATCTTTGTATTTTTCACTACTATGAAAAATCTTTTCATTTCTCACCATTTTGAGGAATCTTCGCATTTCTCACCACTTTGAAAAATCTTCGTGTTTTTCACCCGGGCAGGTTGCCCATTACAACAAGACCACTTTTGAAAAATCTTTGCATTTTTCACCACTTTGAAACATTTTCCTGTTTTTCACTTGGGTAGGTTGCCCATTACAACAAGACCACTTTTGAAAAATCTTTATATTTTTCACCACTCTGAGAAATCTTTGCATTTCTCACCACTTTGAAAAATCTCTATATTTTTCACCTCTTTGAAACATTTTCCTGTTTTTCACCCGGGCAGGTTGCCCATTACAACAAAACCACTTTTGAAAAATCTTTGTATTTTTCACTACTATGAAAAATCTTTTCATTTCTCACCACCTCTAAAATTTTCACATGGGCAAGTCGCCTATCACAACAAGACCACTTTGAAAAATCTTTGTATTTTTCACCAATTTGAGAAAGCATTTTTCACCATTTTGAGAAATCTTCGCATTTCTCACCATTTTGAAAAATCTTCGCGTTTTTCACCTGGGCAAGTCGCCCGTTACAACAAGACCACTTTTGAAAAATCTTGGTATTTTTCACCACTTCGAGAAATCTTCGCATCTCTCACCACTTTGAAAACATCTTTGTATTTTTCAAAACCTTTCACCGGGTAGGTTGCCCATTACAACAAGACCACTTTTGAAAAATCTTTGTATTTTTCACCTCTTTGAAAAATCTCTGCATTTTTCACCTATTTAAGAAATCTCCGCATTTCTCACCACTTTGAAAAATCTCTACATTTTTCACCTCTTTGAAAAAATCTTTGAATTTTTCACCACTTTGAAACATCTTCATGTTTTTCACCTGAGTAGGTCACCCATTACAATGAGACCACCTCAAAAAAAAAAAAAATTCGCTGAGTAGGTCACCCATGACAATTTGACCATTTCAAAATCTTTGAATTTTCAAAAACTCTTCCAGTTTTTACTCTGAGTGCGCTTTCTAGCCCTCAAGTGGATTCATCATTTCTATGATGAGTCCATCATCTCATTTTCTTTCTTTACAATGCTTACTATCTTAAGTCTCTTACGAGACTTTCACTCATAAGCATTGTAAAGAAGGGGGCAACTGTCATAACCCAATTTTGGGTTATTCCCCAATTTTTATCCATGTTTTGATAAATTTTTATAAAAATTCAAAAAAAAGAGAAAAAACAATGAAAATCCAAAAAATACATTTTTAAATATATTTGCATCATTTTTAGCATTTTCAATATCATCTCAAAAGAATTTAAATTTTTAAAGATATTTGAAACGCGTTCAACTTTTAACGCGTTATTTTTAAAATCATTGATCTTCCTCATTGAGTCGATGTTGATATTGCTTGTTTTAAAAAAAATACAAAAAAATCAAAAAAATCAAAATTTAAAAATAAAATAAAATTGAGGGACCAATTTTGAAATTCATGCAATATTTTGCCTATAAATAGCAACCTTTAACACAAAGCAAAGAGGGGGGTAATTTTGACAAAAAGGAGGAGAAAAATCGAACCCAAAGTTGGCCGAAAATCACTTTTTTCTGCTCGTTTTTCCTGCAACCAGCCCCTTGTTTTTTTTTTCTCTTCGTCGTGGCCTCCGGCCACCACCATTGACCTCACCGCTGTCATTCCCACGAAACACCACACCATCATCCCCTCCTCTAGAAGGTATAAAACCACCTCACCGAAGCTTGCAACACCTCTCTCTCTCTCCACTACAAGTTTTTTTTTCTTTTCTTCCTCCTACCGGCCTCCACCATTGCAGCAACTAGCTCACGCCGCCGGCCTCACCGCCTCCAGTCACGCCGCGCGCCACCAGCCCAGCCGCTGACTCTCTCCACGCCAGGTAATTCTCTCCTCCCTGCACCATTTCCTCGCATTTCACTGTTCAAGTGAAACATAATTCACTTGAACAGTGAAATGTTATTTCACTGTTGACGTGAATTATAATTCACGTGAACAGTGTAATGCTATTGTTACTATTCACATGCGTGAATAGTAAAATTTGCAAAAAAAATACATAATTCAAAAAAAAAATTAAAAATCATTTCAAAAAAATTTATGATTTTCTTAAATATTTTTCTACCAAGTTTTCTTAATAGTGGGTTGTATACTTACATTGTAAGATACAAGTCCAGTATTAAAATGCCCGATTTTCTCCGAAATATTAAAAAAAAAATTCAAAAAGAAAAAGAAAAAAAGATTTTGTTGCATACAGCCAAATCCTAAAGAATTTTTCAAGCATGTCTCAAAATATAAAAATTACATCTTTCTCACGATTTAGAAATCCAAAAAATGGGTATCGTAACTAGTTTATGATTAAGGTTTGGCCAAAATATCAAAAACCCTTTTTTTCCCTTTTTAACCCTTTTTTTTAAGATCTAGACTTTAATATTTGTGGGGTGTAAAATTACACGATAAAGTATACCCTCGAGTATTAAAGATACAAGGTGTAAATAAAGACCATTTTAAAATTTAGACTTTAGAATGGTTAGGATTTAACCCAAAGAGGTAGAGACTCCTTCACGAAAGAAGATCTGCCTTGAACCTTAGAAAAGACCAATGAATGGAAACTTGACCTAGAAGAACAATCAAACAAATAATGCAGCTTACCTAATGTAGGGTGCACTGGGGGTGATGCGTCTTCCCCTTGCACAACTAGTCCCTTACTCAGACTCTCGCAGACCATAGGTTCCTAGTAACCATAATATTAGGTGGCGACTCAAAAAAACCGAGCAAAACACAAATAATAACAAAAAAAATTGTCAGCCGATGTTGTACGGATTTTCCGGCGTGCGACAGTGACAATCATTATCTTCTCTTGTCTGCCCAAAACATCATTGATAACATCAAAATTAGAGCCACTTGAAAATATGAAAATTATAGGAAATTGTCTCATCTTTCTTGTGTAAAACATTCAGCTCATTTCGACTTCTAGAACTCCAGATATGGCCAAAACACTAAATAGTACTTGAGCTAGAAGACAGATTCAGACTTCTTTGTTGTTACTACAATTTGGACTTGAAAATGACCTTTTTAAGTCTTGGGCTCCATATAAAAGTTGTAGGCCTATGTTTTACCTTTCCATCCATATAAAGTAAACCTAAATTTGAGATCTACAACTCTAGATATAATCCAATTACCAAACAGTGTTATGATTTAGATTGCACTGACATCTCTTTTTTAAGTTTAACCATCTCTTTGTCCTTTCAATTTCAATTCTTAAATTCATCAATCAATCTTTTCATTTATGTGATAAGCCTGCATTTAAAATGAACATTTACCACAAATTAAAGGTATCTTATATTATTAGATATATTATTATAAAACATGTTTTAGTTAATGAGTTATTGATACTACAAGTGCAAAATGATGATATAAAACCTTGATAAAAATGTATTTTTAAGTACTAATCAATATTATTTTCCTTGATAGATGTTATATATCATTTAAAAGTGATCAGTGTATCGTTAGTGATCTTTTCCTTTCCTTTTCTTTGTTTCTCTTTCTTGTCCTAAAAAACTAAAAATAACCCTCATTGTTGTTGATGTTTCAAAACCCATCTTTTTAGTTTTGATTTTTTTATTTTGATTTTTTTTCTTTTTTCAAAGTTTTTATTTGTTTTCAATTTAATCCTTTAATTTAATTTGTATATATAATTATTCAATTTAATCATTTTACTTTTGATTTCTTAGTTTTTTTCCTTGGATCTTTTGTCAAAGTTTTTGTAGTTTTTTATTTTATACTTCAAATAAAGTTTATGAATTTTTTTCAATAATAACAATATTAATTTTAGTTTGATCATTTTTTTATGATTTCTTATTTGTTCCCTTTGTTTGCTTGTCAAAGTTTTTATGATTTTTAATTTTATCTTTGAAATTAAGTTCATGGTTTTTGTTATTTCAACAACAACAAAAACAATGATAGTGATGATAATGATAGTAATAATTATAATTATAGTAATTGTAAAAATAATAACAATATTACTATTAATATTACTAATAATGTTAATAATAATGGTAATAGTAATAATTTATTATGATTGTAATAATGGTAATGATAGTGATAATGGTGGTGGTAAAAATAATAACAGTATATATAGTAATAGTAATAATAAAGAAAAATAGTGATGATAACAATAGTTTTTTATGATAATAGTAGTGACAATAATAGTAATAATTATCATAATAATGTTAATAATTGTGATAGTAATAATAATAATAGTAATAGTAATAGCGGTAACTATTTATTTGACCTATATTTCGCCATGGGTTGGATTATTGTTTTTGAAAAAAAAATACAAGCTTTTCAAATGTTTTTTTTTATCTAATTATAAATCAAAAGGCATGTGCATGCATTTAATTAAATATATTGAGAACCATTTTTTCTAATAAATGCAAAAAAAAAAAGTGTTAATGTGTTTATTCAACTCGTCTGGTTACCAATCAAATAATTTTTTTCTAACACAAAAGAATTAATATGTAGATGTTATTAATATATTTTTTAACATTGAGTAGAAAATATAATTCTATTCAACTCATCTCGAAGCCGGTCAAATAATTTGTTTCTAATACAAAAGAATTAATGTATAGATATTATTAATGTATTTTTTAATATTGAGTAAAAAAATATAATTATTAATAAAAAAAGGTGATGTTTATATATAATAAAATATAGTAAAGATCATATGTGTTAAAAAAAATCTCAAGCTAATTTTTAACGCAACAGAAAAATAAAACAATATTACAATTGCTATAGTGAAACACTATTATCTTAGTATTTGTATAATAATTAAAAAAAGTGTAAAGAAAAAAATATAAAACAAATTACAAAATAATAAAGATAAGAACAAAAAAATGATATAAATAGGTCAAACATAGAGTGATAAATATTCAAAGTGTAAAAAATAAAAAAATAATTTTTTTTTCCAAAAAATATGTAAAGGAAAAAAATAAAAAACTAAATATTAAAAAAAATAAGGTAGAAAAAAAATGGTGATAAATAGACCAAGTGTAAAATGATAAAAATGTCAAGTATAAAAAGAAAAGAAAATATGAGAAAATTTCATTTTCTAAAGGAAAACTAAAAATTATAATTTTACCACCACTATAGTAAAAAATTAACAAAATTTACAATTATATCATTTTTACAGAAAAACATCATTTCCTTTAATATATATAGAATAATATTTGTAGTAATAGTAATTTATCATGATAATAATAATGATTATGATATTAATAATCATGATGATGATAGTAACAATAGTAATAATTGTGATAACAACAACAACAATTATAATTATAATAGTATTAATTTTAATAATAATAATAATAATAATAATAATAATAGAGGTAATAATAATGATAACGATAATGATGTTAATAACAATAATAATAACAATAATAATAGAGATAAAAACAATAACAAAAATAATATTAAAAATGATAATGATAACAATAATAATAATAGTATAGTGATTATAATAATAATGGTAGTAATAGTGATGATAATAATAATAATAATAATAATAATAATAATAATAATAGTAATGATAATGATAATTTATCATTAAATGTAAAGATTTGTTGAAGTTTGAGATTTTTTTTCATGTATGTTATTTCTAGTCTAATAACCCTAGGTTATGGGTTTTAAAAGTAGATGTGGTCATTCAATGTAAGATTTGTTGGGGGTTGAGTTTTATTGTTTTTCATATATGGTATTTTCAAACTAATAACCATGGGTTACAAGTTTTAAAAGTTATTATGAGGCGACATCGTTTTTTATTTTTTGCTTTATTGTTTTTTTCTTGATTTCATTGTTCAACATTAATTTTTTAAAATAAAAACCAATCATCCAAGTTTTCTTTAAACCTATTAAATAAACCAATTCACATTGAGTTAACTCTTTTATAGTTTTGTTGGAAACTTGTGCCATATAAAGATTTAAGTTAAGGGATTTCAAGATTTATCTTTTTGCTCGGGTTTTATAGCATTACAAAAAAATCCTCATGTTCTTAGTGATCTTTATTACATTAAAAAAAAATAATGATTCGGCTCATGATAGAGTAAGGGTCAATGGACTAGTTATAGATCCAAACCTTGACCCAATATATCAAATGCTACCCATAAATATTATCGATATTTTATAAGTTGTAAATTTGATTTATTTATTTTTTTTTATTTTAGATTAAGCTAAATGTTTTTATTATAGATATATAAAGATATTCACGAGATGAGCTTTTATTGCTAATTTTTGTGAATCGACATTTAAAACATTGATTTTATATGTCATAACACCGTCAAAATTAGGTCTAATTTTTGTACACTATACTATCATCAAATTTTGGTTACCTTCTCCTTTCCTCCAACAAAGACACGTGCATTTTTGTTTTACGTTAAAAAAACTCTAATAAAAAATCCACTAACAAGAATTTTAAAGTTGAAGCATTTATAAATAAAATAAAAATAAATAATCAATTCATAAATTATTAAATATAAAAACAAAAATAGTTTAGGGTATAAGATTTGAATTAAGTTGATCAGATTTTAAAAATTTTAACTAGTTATCAACCTTTGATATTTAATTATTATGTTTTTTTAATCTATTATCATTTATAATATTTATATTATCTAATTTTGACAAATCAATTTAGATAAGATAACACCTATGATAGAGCGGTGAATAAGGTTGAATTTTAGAGCATACTTTATTTTTAAGCTATTTACTAGATTAATAGATGGATGAATGCTCTATTTTATCTGATTACAGTAATTGAAAATTACTAAATTCAAAAGATATTCTTCAAATAAATCCCCAGCCCTATTTTAAAGTTTTTATTTATATATTTTAATTAGTTTTACACTTCAATTAAAAATGGAGAGTCTATTAGAACAATCCATTTATTTATTAGCATATGGGTTTTATGTTCTAAAACTCTTCATATAAACCTCAACTTTTTTTCACCTAGAAAGATTAAAACTATACTGAATTTTATTTTACGCTTATTTGATAATTATTATTTTTATTAAAAGTTTTTTTTATCAATTATCTCTTAACATTTCATCTATTTATCAATAATATCTTCTTTACAAATAAAGATGAAATAAAATTAATTAACTCAAAAAGTTATTCAAAAAAATGTTTTTTTAAGAAAATATTTGGTAAACTCATATAATTCATGAGAATAAAATGGAACTAACCTAGAATCATTCCTACTTCTTTCATGTCCAATAATGGTTTTTAATTCTAAGTTGGTTGTTGTGCTATAAAAAAATAGTTTATCATTAGTTTGTTTTGGTAAAAACTTGGTGCTTCCTTAAAACCTCCAAGAAAGAGATAAGGAAAATTTTATATTCATCCTTCACTCATTAATAGTTTTTTTTTTTTTTGTAATATTGTCTCCACACTTCTCTTACTTTAATCATTATTATATTATTGACTTATATTATACGGTGAGCCATATTAAAATTATTTTTGAATGTAAAAAAAAAATACCAAAGTGTTGCGAAAGTGTTTTTTAATAGTATTTTTACTTAAAGAAAGGTGACAATATTATAAAGGTATTTTTTAGTATCATAATGTTTTTTACTTAAAGAATAGATAGATGATATCTTTGTTTAATAAAACATATTGAAAAATATAAAAATTGATAAATTAAATAAGGATTTTTAATATTGATTGAAGTTATAAATATAAGACCAATCTTATTTTAACTGAGCAAAAGATACATGCACATATAAATATTTTATTTTGACTATCCTATTTATTTTATCCGTTCTCTTTTATTTATTTTCGAGGTTAATTTCACTTGTTCTTATTAATGAGCCATGCAAATGCAATTTATCTATTTAAGATTTTAAATGAAAAAATTTAAAGATAAATTAAAATAATCTTTTAAAGTCTTGAAAAATTATAGAAATAAATCAACTAATACTTAAAAAAAACCTTTAAACTAAATAATTGAAACAACAAGAGAGAGTGTTTTAATTAAAAATTAAATTTAAAATGATTTTTTTCTAAACATTGGTTATTACTAGATAGGCTTGCACACCTAGCTAACAAAAAAAAGTCTAGGCACAAATGGGATTAGAATGTCAGGCATGCATACCTTGTTTTTTTATTTTAAAAAAAGAGGATATAATTAACACATTGTCTATGAGACCCCAAACATCTATTTTCAACTTGTTTTAGCCTAAAAATACCTCAAACACATCCTTAAAACCTTAATAAACATACTTTAAAGTCTAAAACATCTCTACTTCATTTAAAAATTGAGAATCAAAGTAAATAAAAGATCAATAATCTCAACCTCCTTTTTGTAGTATGTTTAAATGGCATAACCACCTTTATTGAATTCTTATTTATAAGACAAACTCATCAACACTAAATGTGGCTATTTAAATAGTCAAAATGTGGTCAATCAATCATTTTTTTCTTCTTGCTATTTTTAGATGACTTTATCTTTCTATGCTTAATATCTAGATAGTGTTTGATTATCATTTCAGAACAATAGAGATAGAGATGATGGGGATTGATTAGTACTTAAAAGTGCATTTTTATCATGGTTTTATATCATCATTTTGCACTTGAAGTATTAATAACTCCTTAACTAAAATATATTTTATAATAATGTATCTAATAATATAAGATACCTATAATTTATGGTAAATGTCTATTTTTAATGCAGGCCTATCACATAAATGAAAGGATTGATTGATGACTTGAAGAACTTAAATTGCAAGGATAAAGAGATGGTCAAACTTAGAGAAGAGATGTCGGTGCAATCCAAACTGAAACACTGTTCGGTAATTGGGTCATAACTGGAGCTACAGATCTCAGATTTAGGTCCAATTTATATGGATGGAAAGGTAAGACATAGGCCTACAACTTTCATATGGAGCCCAAGATCTAAAAAGGCCATTATCAAGTCCAAATTGTAGTAACAACAAAGAAGCCCGAATCTGTCTTGCAGCCCGAGCACTATTCGGTGTTTTGGCCATATCGGGAGTTCTAAAAGTCCAAAGGAGCTGAATTTTTTACACAAGAAAGCTGAGACAATTGCCTACAACTTTCATGTTTACAACTGGCTCCAATTTTGACGTTATCAATGACTTTTTGGGCAGACAAGAGAAGATAAGGATTGTCACCAAGTCAAAAGTTGGCCACCCACTTATCAATTAGTCATCAAATCAATAGTTCCCAATTTTGGCCTATAAAAGGAGGCATTTGCTATGCATTTAGGCATCTTGGTGTTCAGATCAAGATCGTGCTCTTCCTTTCTCTCTTTGTATTTTTTGTAATGTTTATGCTTTACTTTCATTAATATCAAGTTTATGCCTTTCATTTCCTTTCCTTTACTTAGTTAACTTTTATGTTTTTATTTTGTTTATTTGTTTTCCTTTCTTTCATTATGTCTAGCTAAGTTAATTATGTCAAGGTGAAAAGGTTACACTAATGGTGGAAGAATAAGTATAGTGTAAACTTAATATGGACTTTAATGTTTGATACTAACATGTTTTATATTTGTTATCTTGTTCACTCTTTAATACTTTGCTTGTTAAATGATTAATCTTGATTTATGTTGTATAACACTTGGTACAACAAATGCTTGGCACTTTCATAGCCCATAATGTATGGTATAACCGACACTTGAGCTATGAAAGGAACTTGATTTGTTGTTAACATAAGTTATAATCATGAATGCTTGACGAAATTTACAAGTATTAGCATTAATTGAATAAGATGACTAATGTAATCATGTTAACAATATATAATCTGATTGGAACCTCCTTTGTGTGTGGTTTTCAATTCAATAATAAGAGTTTATACTATACTTGTTTGATATACCATTAGTGGAACCTCTAACCTTGACATTTGTTATTATTATTGTTTAATCCTTACATTAATATTTCATCTCTAAGTTCTCATCATCATCATCTTCTTCTTCTTCTCTTTATTATTATTATTATTATTATTATTATTATTATTATTATTATTATTATTATTATTATTATTATCATTATTATTATTATTAGTACTACTACTACTACTATTATTATTATTATCATTACTATTGTTGTTGTTGTTATTGTTGTTTATAATTGTTGTCTATAATTTGTACAATTAACCTCCATGTGGTTCGACCCCGGTCTTGCCGGGTTATTTATTACTTCGACACTCCTGCACTTGGGAGAAGACATCAACCTTTTAGTCGTGTCAGGGATGAAAGAGATAACACAAAAAGGTGATGGGGATAAAATTATATTTGGTAGTAATGGACAAAATAAAATGATTGTCTCTTTATCATGTTTGGTTACAGTGGATAGAATAGAATAAAATATATAAAAAAATCTATTTTACTCATAATATGTATTGTTATAAAACTTACATATTTTAAAAAAAATATTTAATTTAATTTAATTTAATATTTATTTTAGTTTATATTAAATGTTGAAATTAATAATACTATAATAACTGTAATTATAAAATCAAGACTGACTTGACGGGGTTGATTAGGGGCTTGTAATGGCTTGAGTTTAAGAAAAACATAGAGAAATGATTAATTCAACCTAAACCAGTTAAAAATCCAAGTCAACCCGGAATAAAACATGTTTAAAAAAACTATTGACTTTGTTTAAAAAAGAAATTTGGTCAAATCAAGGTTGTTTTGATTTAAAAAAAAAATTAGGTTAATTGGGTTAACTCTTCTAATCCATAACCTGAATTTTGTCTCGTGTCAACTCTTAACCTAGGTTTTAAAACTATATAATAATTTGGGCTTTGCCTTATATCGACTTTTAAATTGATTTTTAAAAAATATATTAATAATTATTTTTGTCCTCAAATTTTTAGTTAGACAATTTAGAATTGAGAGTTTTTTATAAGTATATTTTAAAAATAATAAATAATAAATATTATCTATGAAGATATATCCTCTATATACCTTCTATTTTCAAAGTAAAAAAATTCTCTCAAAATTACGAGAAACAAATTTATTTTTATTTCAACCACACATATTTATGTCTTAACTATTTTTGTCCTTTCTATTCCAGAATAATACCCAAATGCTACCTTAAAGATAAAAATATGATATAAATAATTTTTTGAATTGAAACAAAAAAAAATAAAACAACAAGGGCCGAACATGTATACTTCAAAATGCAAGGATGATATTGAATTGTTTGAAGCTTTTTTTAAAAGAAAAACAACTCTATTTCTATTAGTGTTAGTTTTGATCTTTATTTTTTTTAATTTTTTGACAACAAATTTAAATTACATTTTATGAAATATATCTTTAATTTAATGTTAATATACTTTATGATAAACCAGATATGCAAGAGAATATAAATAGAGATAAATGCTAACATATAAAAACATGGGAGTTTTTTTTTTTAAAGATAAAATTAAAAAGAAATTAAGTGCAATGATCAATTTGTAAAAAAATAAAAATTTCAAGGATAAAAAAATTCTAGCTATTAATAATGGGATGAACAAGCCAACATAAAATGATAAATAGTAAAGCTATATTACCATTTTATTTTTAATTTATATTGTAAATGATTTGGTTTGAACGAGTTATAAGACCCAAGCTACACCAGGAGTTGCACTAAAAAAAAATGTCCAAGTCATTGGAAATTGTTTTTGTGGCTAATGGGTTTATACTAAAATCTCCTTACTCGTCTCCTTACTCAACTCATGTTCAAAATCAAACAGTTTTGAACTTTTCTTGAGATGACACAATAAACTTAATGAGTTTAAAATCAAGTCAGACAACTAATAAGTCTAGATTAAATATACATTTTAAGGTCACATAATTGTTTTTAAAAATATTGAGATAATGACTTATTAAATTAATTCAGATTTCATGGCCTAACACATTGAGCCAATAACCTGGGTCACAGACTCTATCAGGTTTTATTTTATATTTTTACATATTTTTTATTTAATCATATGATAAAAAAAAGTTACTCATAAGATCGAGCAACAACTTAATTTCAAGATATTTGTTAGAGATCTTGATAACTCTATATAAAATAAATAAAAAAACATAAAACTTGATTCCTAATCAACTAAATTTAACTATCAAAACTTATGTTCTATGTTATGAATTCAATCAAGTTTAATTTTTTTAATCTAATTATATGATACAAAAATAGATACTTGTAAAATCAAGAAATAACTATTAAAAGATAAAATAAAAAATGTATATTTATGAGGATTAAATTGAAAAAAATATAAAAAATAGTCTAAGTGTATAGGCCTAGTTGGCCCATCGCATTAAGGCCTAAAAAATAAATACCCAGGCACATAACCCTCAAGAAGCCGAGTAACTCAACTTACCAAGCTTTTTTTATTTTTTTATGGGGTGGCTAACTTGTCATCCACCCCTTTTTTTATAAGAAATAACATAGTTATGCCTTTAAATAACTTAAAAAATGATCTATAATAAGAAATCAACCCAACTTCCAAAAACTTTTTAATGCCAGTATGATTTTTCAAGCAATTTAAAGGTAAAAAAAAAAACTAATAGAATTGTACTCATGAAATAAAAATTGTAAGTACCAAAATCAACAATTTTAATGATCAATGACTTTTTCTCTCTTACTTCAAACTAGAGACTAAGAAATAAAAGAAATGAAGTCTTGAACCAAAAGTGAATTGTAAAAATATTAAAAAGATAGAAATGAATTACTAACTAAGAGGACTAAAGGAAACCTTTTTAGGAAATTTCAAAATAGTCATCTGGTTCCTATGTATTTTTTCTATTGTTAAGTATATTTTAGTTTTGTTATTTCATAACAAAATAGAAGCAATTAGCCTTTAATTTGACTAAGGAAAGGTGTAATCAATGAGACAAAAAGGTTAAATTACTAAAATATAAAAAAATTCATTGTGGATCCATAATAAATTGTGAGAGAGTAAATAGTGATGTAGAGTGCAGTGTTTTCTCTATATTGTTTAGATCCTAAACCCTATTTGTTTGCTGAAAAATAATTTTTTAAAAAAATAATTTTCTTGAAAAATGAATTTTTGAAAAGTGAATTATTTTTTGATATTTGGCTATATCATAGAAAATGAGTTAGAAAATAACTTATTAATGTTTTATTTTTTTTCAAGTTTATTAAAATAATAAGAAACAAATTTTACAAATTAAAAAGTTGAATTTGAATGAAATTTATAAAAAAAATATAATTTATCTCAAATAAATTAAATAACAAATAAAACAATGGAGATCAAATCTAATATATAAAAAGTTGAAAAATAATGAAATTAAAAAATAATACATGAAAATGTTATAAATTATTTCAAATAAAATAAATAACATTCAAAAGAATAAAGACCAAAGTTGATATGAAAATCAAATTTTAAAGGATAAAATTGAAGAAAAAAAAGATTTAAAATAAAATATATAGCAATAAAATATTTGAAGACCAAATTTGATATAATCAATAAATAATATGATATTTTAAATTTTTTCATAAATTTTGAAAAATATTTTCCACTTCAAATAAAAGAAAAACACTTTTTTTAAAATCAATTTAAAATTGTTTTGATTAAAAATGTTTTTTGATTAACTAATGTTTTTATTGATAAATAAATATAAAAATCAAATATGAAAAGTAACAAATGAGGAACAATTAAAATGCCTTTTCCTGAATGATAGGTAAAAATAAAGTTTCAATTTAATTGTTTGCTATTTGTTTATGGTTTTGTTTTATTTGATTGCAATTTTTAATGTACTTGTTGTAGGTGTTTATAGGTTGGGCCATTGCCACGTCTGATATTTTTTCATTGCCCTGACTCAGCTTGGTTGGACCAGGCGATATTAATTTGATATTTTTTAAATTTTTTTAAATACATATTTAATTATAAAATAAACATGTTATTATTTTTTTTAATTTTTTTTAATATTATATTGTATAAGAAATTATGTTTCACACACACACACACATATTCGATTGGGTTATATATCAATCACATTTATTACACACACACATATATATTGGATTAGGTTTTATATCAATTACATTTATTTTTTTAAATTTTTTATATGAATTTACTTCAATTTCATGATCGAAGTCCCATATTTAATAGGTTAACTCATATTGATTTTGATTTTTTTTTCATGTTTTATAATTAATTTTTTTCATCATTTATAGATATTTCAATCTCATATCTGAGTTTGACAAGTTAATTTAATATTTTTTTATTTTTTAAAATTTATTTTTTAATTGGACTTTATAATATTTTTTATTTATTTTTTATGGGATTATCTTAATTGCATGACTTGAGTTACTGGGTTGGCAAGTTCATTCAATTATTTTTTAATTATTTTTTTATTTCATCCTTAAATATTAGGTTGTTTAATTATTTTTTTATTTCATCCTTAAATATTAGGTTGTTTAGGAGTTGATTTTTTTTTTCAATTTTCTTTACTTGGAGTTATCAGAATCTTATGAATTTAGTTTTTTTTTTTAATTTCAACCTTAAATGTTGGATCCGTTGAAAATGAAGCTTCATAATTTTTTTTATGAATTTTTCCAGGTCGCATAACTTAGGTTTTACATTTAACATATTAACCTGGGCTGACTTGCATTGTTATTTTTTTTTTGTCTTTTTTAATTGTTTTTCTTCTTTCAATCTCATTCTTTAATATTGAGTTGGTTTGAATTTAGACTTTAAAAAGTTTCTTAATTTGGTCTCTATAAGGTTATCCCAATCTCATAGCCTGGATAATGAATTTGATAGGTTAACCATAATTGATTTAAGTAGTTTTTTTTTGTCTTTTTTAATTTAATATGTTTGTTTTAAAATTTTGCTATTCAATATTTGATTGATTAAGAACTAACCTTTATAATTTATTTTAATTTGCTTTCATAGAGTTATCATAATCTCATAAACTACATCGCATATTTGACAGATTAACCTGAATTAATTTAATATGTCACAATGATTGTAAAAAATATAATTTGAGGTGTCACGTATCAATATTTTAAAAAGAAATCATTTAATATATATCATATTTTCATTTTATAATTTTTTATGAGAAAACATATTGACAACATTTAGATTTTTTTTATGATATAAAAGTAACACAACCTAAAATGCTAATAATCTAGTAATTATATCGAGCTAGATCAGTTAGGCCTAAACATTTGGGAGTGCATTCAAAAAATGCTTTTAATAAAATTTGATTTGTTTTGCTTTGAATTAATATGTTTTTGATGTTTTCAAATCATTTTGATATCTTGATCTCAAAAATAATTTTTAAAAAATAAAAAAATATTATTAGCATACTTTTTTAGATAAAAAACACTTTAAAAACAATTACAACTACACTCTCAAAACTCATAATTTTAAGTCTAGACTGTTTAAAAATTGGGTCAGATCTGACCTTATAGAATGATGAGAATGAGATAATTTTCTTAATCCAGAACAGTTTGCTAGGCTTTTTTGCCCATAAACACATTTGCTAGTGCAAATAACATGTTTCATGTTTCATGAGACAACAATCCTACATTTGACTTTAATCAATAGTACTCATTTATTTAAGTTAATTGACTTGGTTTTTGTCAAATATAATTGAAGAATAAATGACTTAGGGTTTGATTATATTTGTGTATTAAATGAAGTATTAGTATCGCGTATGATTTAGGATAGGAGAGATATAAATAAATGTGATATATAGAATATAAAATTAAATTGTGTTTGATAATTGTATATAGGATATAATAAATATTTCCATATTTTATTTGATTAATAAAAAAAACAAAACAAATGGTATATAAATTTATTTTACTTTTAATATATATTATCGCTAAACTTGCAAGGTTTAGAATAATAAATAGATATTGTTATTTTTATTTTATTTTATAATGAATATTAATTCTTTAATTAATTTTCTCCCTCATCAAAATCATCTTAGAAACGTTATGTAATCATCATAAAAATATAATTCATTTACGAGGAGATAATATAATTAAGTTATGATTTAATTGATTATTAAATTATTTCTCCAAATACATTTAATAAAAAATAATAACTAAACCAATCATATATCAAATAAAATATCTACAAAGGTTTTGTAATCATAATAAAAATATAATTAATTTCTAAGAACATCATATAATTAAATTATGATTTACTTGATTATTGAATCATTTTTCCAAATATATTAAAAATAAATAATTAAACCAATCATATATCAAATAAATATCTACATCAATACAAAGTTTAAATATAACATAGTTAGAAATGCAAGATAATAATTTCATTACAAATGCACATTTTTTTGTTATTATTCAATCATCACATCTTCATAATTAAATTTATATTATGTATATTTAATTATTATATTAATTTTTCAACAACCATATTCACATTTTTCATAATTGATAAAATAATTTCTTCTAATACTTTTTAAATAAAATAACTTTTTAGTTAATTAAGTTTTTTTATTCATTTTATAGAAAAATTTATTTACTATAATTCATTTATTTTTTAATGCTACAATTATTAAATTGTATAAAATAAAATAATATTTATTTTAAAAAAATTATTTTTCTATATTAATTTGATAAAAAAAACCAAACTTATAATCCAATTACTTTCTAAAGAGGCATTCAATTCGTCCATCTACTTTAATCCTTTGTTTTAGTTTCTTTTTACCTCTTTTTACCACTTTTCACTTATTTGTTTCACTTGTTATTTTTCTGTATTAACAATTTGGGTGTTACATATACATACATACGAACATATATATCATTTTTTAATAAAAAAAACATACTTGTTTACTTACTGTTTGTTTTCTCTTGTTTCAATCTTTCATATTTTGATTATTTATGTTTTATTTAAATATAGTTATTAAACTTGATCTAAGAATTTCTAGATTTTATGGGTCAATTTGGATCAACTCAAAAAAATAAAAAATAAAAATTTTAATATTTTATATGAAAAATTAAGAAAACATTCATGTAATTATATGGTATACATATTATAAATATTGAGGTTTAAAAGAATATTGTAAAAAAAATTTATTCCATATTAAAAATATATTATATTAAGCTTTTAAGTTGAAGTATTCAAATCAATTTTTTTTTGGAACATAAAGTATATATACTAATGGATTTTAAATCCTATATTGAAAAAAAATAACTTTTTTCTTGAAACCATAGAATATATATACTAATAGGTTTTAAATTCCATATTAAAAAGATATTATGCTATTACTTTAAGTTAAAGCATCTAAGCCAAAAAAAATTTTTTATTATATATTGAAAAAACATAATTTCTTTCTTGGAAACATAAAGTATATATATATTAATAGGTTTCAAATTTCATATTTGAAAAAAAAAAAACAGTTCTCTCCCAGGTTGCCCGAGTCTCACCTTGGTCGCCCGATTCACGGGTTAACCCCCCGGGTCGTTGCACTGGTAGGTCTTTTAACAAAGCCGAACCGATCCAGCCTCCGGTTTGATGAGGTCCTTAGTCAACGTGTCGGGTCAGGTTTAATAACTATATATTCAAGTATTGATCATTAATTTGGCACTTGGACATAAAAATTATTCTAGCTCATGATTAATAACATTTTTCTAATAGAAGTTGATTTTTTTTCTCATTGGAATGGATAGAATTACGATACTAGATGGAATTCAAACAACAATATATATATATATATATATATATATATATATATATATATATATATTGATGTAAATTATTCCTATCTCAATATCACAAGATGTCTAGATAATTTACTTGTATAAATTCTATCCTTCATTCTTTAATGCGAGAGTTTGTTTGTTTGTTTGCCTTTAAAGGTACGCACTATGTTAATGAATAACAATCAAGTGGTGATATGTGATAAGAATTTTTTTTAAGAGTAAAAGGATGTGAAGATATATTAGTAGAATTTTTGTGAAACTTAGAAATATTGATAAGGATTATGCTGCTTTGATAAATGTCTATGAAGTAAATAATGCAAAAATTATTACTTTGAATTAAGAATTCTGTTGAGCATTTCATAGGTACACAGTTGATAAAGTATGAAACAATAAAAAGGGTTTAAGATCATCTGCAAACATAAACAAATTTTACAAAGCCGTATCAATTAGAGAATGACATACAAGCTCTTCACTATAAGCTATTCTATTATTATAGATCTTAATAATCAATAGGCTCTTATAAAATTGATAAAATTAAAGGCTTGTAGTGTCTATATTACTTGTAAAGAGAAATAATGATTGATATAGTTTTTAATGGAACTTTATAGTTATTTTGAAGGACTTAAATGTTTGATTTTGTGTCATTTTCTATTTTTTTTGTTAACTCAGTTTTTAGTGAGTTATTAGCTACAAAAATATATCTTTAGTCTTATTCTGAAAAGAAAATTATGTTTACTTCTAATCCTTATATGCTATCAATACCTTCTAAACCACTTTCTAATAATTAAAATAAGCCTTACACATGGGTTGCCTTTGATGAGTATAGTTTTTGTAAGCAGAAAAGTTATTAGAAGACTTGGTGTTCTAAGTTGAGACAACAGAATCAATTGCAGCAACAATCTCTAGCTTGAAGGCTTGATAAACAGTCGCAATCTAATACTCATAAACTAACTCAGGGTTACAAACCACCACCATTTAATACTATAATAGTAGTCTTATCAAGTCTTTACACCGATCCTAACACTCTAAATAAGCAATTTCAGAAGTTTCTCTTCTTACAACCATAAGCTATGCTTGCTTCTTCTATCATGGGTCATTTTTCTCATTGTTTTTCAAATATGTCACATTCTAAATGAGTTTTGGATTCTAGTGCTTCTCATCATATGTCTCTAGATTCTTTATCTTTTGCTGCCACATCTCTTTTATCTTCTATTTCTATCATGACTGCTGATGACACTTTTATGCCTTTAATAAGTGTTGGTTCTATTGTTAAACTTCACCTGTCTCTTTTTAATGTTTATTTTATTCTGAAACTCATATTCCAAAGATCAAGACTAATTCTAATAGATCTATAAAGTGATACAAATCTAGGTTAGCTGCAATAACTTCAGTTTGTAAGTTGTCTATCTCTTAACTTAATGTTAAAAATTGAACAAAGATCTTTAAGAAGAAGTTTATTTGGTGCATTTTTTTGGTGTTTCACATGATTCTGGTATGTTTGCAAGGTGATTAGTACTTAAAAGTGCATTTTTATCATGGTTTTATATCATCATTTTGCACTTGAAGTATCAATAACTCCTTAACTAAAGCATGTTTTATAATAATATATCTAATAATATAAGATACCTTTAATTTATGGTAAATGTTCATTTTAAATGCAGGCCTATCACATAAATGAAAATATTGATTGATGACTTTAAGAACTTAAATTGCAAGGATAAAGAGATGGTCAAACTTAGAGAAGAGATGTCGGTGCAATCCAAACCGGAACACTGTTCGGTAATTGGGTCATATCTGGAGCTATAGATCTCAGATTTAGGTCCAATTTATATGGATAGAAAGGTAAGACATAGGCCTACAACTTTTATATGGAGCCCAAGATCTAAAAAGGCCATTATCAAGTCCAAATTGTAGCAACAACAAAGAAGCCCGAATCTGTCTTCCAGCCCGAGCACTGTTCCGTATTTTGGCCATATCTGGAGTTCTAGAAGTCCAAATGAGCTGAATTGTTTACACAAGAAAGATGAGACAATTGCCTACAACTTTCATGTTTACAACTGGCTCCAATTGTGACGTTATCAATGACGTTTTGGGCAGACAAGAGAAGATAAGGATTGTCACCAAGTCAAAAGTTGGCCACCCACTTATCAATTAGTCATCAAATCAATAGTTTCCAATTTTGGCCTATAAAAGGAGGCATTTGCCATGCATTTAGGCATCTTGGTGTTCAGATCAAGATCATGCTCTTCCTTTCTCTCTTTGTATTTTTTGTAATGTTTATGCTTTGCTTTCATTAATATTAAGTTTATGCTTTTCATTTCCTTTCCTTTACTTAGTTAGCTTTTATGTTCTTATTTTGTTTATCTATTTTGCTTTCTTTCATTATGTCTAGCTAAGTTAATTATGTCAAGGTGAAAAGGTTACACTACTGGTGTAAGAATAAGTATAATGTAAACTTAATATGGACTTTAATGTTTGATACTAACATGTTTTATATTTGTTATCTTGTTCACTCTTTAATACTTTGCTTGTTAAATGACTAATCTTGATTTATGTTGTATAACACTTGGTACAAAAAAATACTTGGCACTTTCATAGCCCATAATGTATGGTATAACCGACACCTGAGCTATGAAAGGAACTTGATTTGTTGTTAACATAAGTTATAATCATGAATGCTTGACGAGATTTACAAGTATTAGCATTAATTGAATAAGATGACTAATATAATCATGTTAACAATATATAATCTGATTGGAACCTCCTTTGTGGGTGGTTTCCAATTCAATAATAAGAGTTTATACTATACTTGTTTGATATACCATTAGTGGAACCTCTAACCTTGACATTTGTTATTATTATTGTTTAATCCTTACATTAATTATCCATTTCCAAGTTATCATCATCATCTTCTTCTTCTCTTTCTTTATTATTATTATTACTACTACTACTACTACTACTATTATTATTATTATTATTATTATTCTTGTTGTTGTTGTTATTATTATTGTTGTTTTATAATTGTTGTTTATAATTTGTACAATTAACCTCCCTGTGGTTCGACCCCGGTCTTGCCGGGTTATTTATTACTTCGACACTCCTGCACTTGGGAGAAGACATCAATCTTTTCGTCGTGTCACAAGCTCAAAAAAGCATTATATGATCTTAAATAAGCATCTCATATTTGGTTTGAGAAATTTTCTAAATATAAATTCATCCTTCTCAGGTTCCTCCTAGTCATTTTGAGATTTTATAAATACGAGCTCCACACTTCATGAGTTCCCTTAAGCCTTTTAATTTTTTTTTCTAAGTATAAATTTCCTCTGTTTATGTTCCTCTAACTACTTAGAAATTGTTTTAAGTATATACTCATTTTTCTTGGGTTCCTCCTGATCACTTAAAACTTTTCCAAGTACAAACTCTACCCTCTATAATTTTCTCTACCTATTACAAAAATTTTCAAAGTATGAAGTTATTTATATCTTACCTCACTCTCTTAGAATTTTTTTCGGTATAGTTTCCTCCATGGTTCCCCTTTATATACTTAGAAATTTCTTTAAACAAGGTACAAGCCTCTACACACAAACTCTTTGATGTATTACCTGGGGTTTTTACCTCTCATTTCATACAAAGAAAATTTTATAAACTCATCATAATAATTAAATATTTTTACAAGTATTTGCGTATAAATATTACAAATATCTGGGGGCTACTAATAAATCCAACTTCAAAGGGCCTAAAAAATCCTTGAAACCCTAAAAACTCACTATTTTAGGCAACATATCTGGGTATAACTATCTCATAGGCTTAGTTTAAAGGAAGAATCTAACCCTCATGAGCTCAACTTTAGAAAATAACCTAACACAAAGGACCAAGTTTTGGGGAAGAGCCCATCGCCATGAGTTCAACCTAGAAGATGAGCTCAACTCTCATTAATGTTTGTCTAAGGGATATTTATCTATCACTAATATTATAAAGAAAAAATGACATTCTATCCTCTCATTTCCACGGAATAACTAGACTCATGGACTATCAATACTTTATGAATAATTATTTAAGTTCTAGGTTCATAATCTCCATTCTCTATTGTATACATATTTTCAGAGCATTTCTCTCTAAAATATCATTGCATTCTTTCTCTAAAA
Organism: Populus pruinosa; assembly: GCA_026413675.1. Classification (NCBI taxonomy): domain Eukaryota; kingdom Viridiplantae; phylum Streptophyta; class Magnoliopsida; order Malpighiales; family Salicaceae; genus Populus; species Populus pruinosa. The sequence continues at coordinate 46,699,512 of CM048592.1, forward strand.
AGATACTCATCTAAGCATCTAAGAATCCCCAATTATACCTTATATAGACACCAGGCACTAACCACTTTAGCTAGAAAAAAAAAATTAGATTACTACAACTAAGAAATTAACTAATTATCTAAAACTACTTAATTCTTTTGAGAAATCATCACTTGGATAAGGAGTTTTCCCATCTTCTTGTAATAAAAATAATCCAAGCTAGTTTTGTTTACGACTCATCCGATGTACAAGCCTAATTTTTCATTTTATGATGTAATTATTTGTTCATGCTATATCTAATTAACATATCAATGAATTACAATTAATTATTGACTCTAATTGAGTCAATTTTACAAACATAGAATATTTTTAAAGTACAAATTTATTAATTTAAGGGGTAATTTTAAATAATTAAGATAAATATATAGGCAAATTATAAATTAGGTATTGATATAGAATTTTATAGAGATTCATTCGTCCCGTGACTTTTTAGGTTTAAATACCTGAACCATCACTTATGAAATAGTTAATGGTAGTTAGAATAAGACTAGAACATTGAGGGCCCTGTGCCTCTATTCAATTGTTTTTTAATGCAAAAAAAAAATAAAATAAATCTAGTCATTAATACCTTATTTTATAAGAGAATAAAACTTTAATCATGAATGCAAAATCTAACGATATTTTTTTTTTAAATACGAAGACAGTGACATATTAGACAATTATTTTTAAATGTTAAGATGACAACGTATTGAATAGATTTGTGTTAACTCAATTTAACCAACTAATTAGACAATTTTAAGATGATGAGAATATAACAATATTTTTTAAAAATAAATTAACAATTAGTCTATACCCATTAAAAGAGGTCCGACTTATGTGCTAGGTCTTTTTTTTTCCTCCAATATTAGAGGATGAATAACATGTTATCCGCCTCTATTTTTTCAAATGATACAGCGTCTCTAAAATCCAATAATTATAGTTACTAAAAAATAAAGGAAAAGGTTTTTAATTCCTAAAAAATATTTTTAACCTATTTTTGATCCAAAACACTTAGAAAGACCTTGATAAGTCAGTTTACATCCTTATATAACCCAACAAATAGTAAAAAAAATCCAAAACTAACCCAAATTCAAAATATTTACCAATCTCATACATAATCTTCAAGTGATAGAAAAGCCATAAAACACTCAAGTGGAACTTCTCTCATTGAATAAGACCCATTAACACTGAGATTGGCATTTTATATGGCTAAAATCAGTGTCAACCAATATTATCTCTCTTTTCACCATAAATTGATTACCTTCTTTGTTCTCTCTCAAACTAGGAATTAAAGAAGTAAGAAAAATGAAGTTTTAGATCAAAAATTATTTTTTTGAAAACTAAAAGGACAAAAAATGATTATTTTAAAAGTATGAAGATCAAATGATTTTGTTGTGCTGATTTTGAAACAACTACCTATTTTCCCTACTATTTTCACCTGGATCTTTTGCCTTTTAATTATATTCTTTGTCAACAATTTAAAAGCAATTAGCCATTAATTTGGTCAGAAAAGGATTTAATCAAAGAGAAAAAAGTACAAGGATCAAAATAAAATAAAAAATTGATCTAATCTAAAGTGAAATATAAAAAGGAGCATGTTGATTGAAGCTACAATATTTTCCTCAGAAGGCTTGATTATATTGATCAAAGCTACAATATTTTTCTCAGAGGTCTTAGTTTATTTTAATTCATCCAATCATAAATTTTAAATTTGAGATTATTCATTAATTTCTTAATAAGAAAGCATACTACTCAAATTAGTTCTACTTATATCATAGAAAAAACAGAATGGTATAGAAGAATCATTATGCACCTTTTCTGATGTTACAATGGACGAGAATAATATCTTTTTTAAGTTATTGAATAAAAGATAAGAGAGAGAGTAAGGAAAGAGAAAAAAAAGAGAAGAAGTAAAAAGAACGTTAGAGCAATGTTATGTCTTCATTGACGACACACTGTATAAACATGACAACTTCCTTACACTCTGAAGCGTGTTTTACATGCACCAACCAAATTATTTTTTGGCCACTCATTATTATTTTTTATTTAATCCTTTTCTTTTTTATAACTATTATATTTTTTGATTTGGTCCCTAAATCTTTTATAGGTCTTTAATTTGGCCCTAAACTTCATTCCATCCCAACTTGAAGAATATTTAATTAAGAAGAAAGGAATGGAATGAAAATGAAAGAGATGTTTTTTTGTTTGATCCCTGGTTCTCTGATAACTCTTGGTTTTTTTTTTATTGTGGTTCCTATTTTTTTTTTGTGGTTTTATAGCTTAGTCCCAAACTCCATCCTTCCTGAGCCTAATGAAGGCCAACCAAAGAAAGAAATAATAAAAAAGACAACCAGCTCAACTGAATTAGCTCATTATGGTCATGTCATGACCTTACTTGCACATGTAGTGAGTTAACTTAGGTTGATGGAGATTGACTTAATATGACATTATTTTTTTGTTCCTTTTTTTATCTATTTTTTTGTGATTTTTTCTTTTATATTAGTTGTTTTGTGTTTAAGCCTGATTGAGTTAGACGGGGTTTGAAAGGACGATGCCTTTGTATTTTTTCAGAGCCGGATCAGATTTTAAACATGACAGCCAAGTTATGATTTATCTCCTTGGTCAAATAGCACATGCTGAAACAATTCATCGAGCTAGACCAAGGTTACAGTAACAATATCCCTAGCCAAAATAAGTTTTGAATAGGTTAAATGAGTCATGATTGGCCATTTGGTCAAATAATACATATTAAACAAACTCCAACACGGTTGGATTTTAAACCCAAGCCATCCAATTGCCCATTACATAGAGCAACCATGACAAAAAAAAGATATAAAAAAAAAGAACAAGCAAAGGAAACATGCTAGCATGTTGTTTTATTTTCAATTCAATTTTTATTTTCTCATCCTAAAATTTTTTGACAAATAATTAAATAAATATTTTTAGTATATTTTTATACATATAAATTTTGATTAATATATATTTTAGATTTGTTTTATCTTCCACTCAAAATTTAACACCATCCACACTTTTTTTTGTTCTTTTTTTTTTCCTGTACGCAACGTAGTATCAACTAGTATATTTTCTCATGTTCTGCTGCAGGTTAGATTATTTTTTTCTAAATTTTAAAAAAAATGTTGAGTATGAAGAATTTTTTGACAGTATCATTAGATCCAATCAAGTAGTTTAATCTTGAAACTTATCAACTCGACTCCTTACTTAACTCGAGTTATGAATTAAACTGCGTGAGAGTTCATCCAAAATGAATTATTCAATTTAATGGATTCAAAGATAACTTGGATGACCGGTAAAAATATAACATAACTTTAAAAAAACTTGAAGATGTCAATTCGTTTTTTATTGAGACGATGCCAAATTAAATCAACCTCGGTTACTCTATGTTCTAGGTCATGGACTTCAATAGGTTTACTAACTTTGTTATTTTTATAAATTATTTTATTTAATTTTATAATAACATTAGATGCTTTCAAAGTCAAGTATTAATTTTAGAAAAAGATATTCATTTGAAATTGTGATAATCCTATAAAAAACAAAAAAATAAATAAATCATGAATTTCATTTCTCAACCAATCCAATATTAAAATAAAAACAATTTAAAAAATTAAAAGACTAAAAAATATATATTATATTTAATGGGTAAATCAAATAAACCCGTGAATTAGATAACCCGAGTCAACACATCAAACCTGTAATCTGGATAATGGATTTCATTGAGATTAATAACTTGTTTTTTTTCTAAACTATTATTTATTTAATTATATGATAACAAAAATAGATTATCATCAAATCAAGTGTCAAATCAATACCAATATTTTTTTAAGATTAAGATAATTTTATAGAAAATAAAATAAAATAAATTATGAAATTTAATTTTTTATTAATCTAATATCAAAAAATAAAATTAAAAAAAGAAATTGATTTCAAAAAATTAAAATGGCTACACAATAAATTTTAAATTTTATTTGGAAACTAAATTCTAACATATGATAGTCTTAGATTAAAATTTAAAATGTATTTAGATTGAAAAATTATTAAGTACAAACATGCTCTTACAAACACGTGTGAAAAAAGAAGAAAGCAAAAGTGTACTATTCCTTTTTGGGTGAGCGGTGAGCCACGCAAACATTCAAGTGAAGGTTTTTTTTTAATTAAAAAAACATTCAAGTGAAGTTAATTTATTTGTAATTACGCATAAAAAAAAGAAAAACAAAGAGAGAGAGAGAGAGAGATGAGGATAGGGAATGACAATCCCAACAAACCCGAAATAGTAGCAGCAGTTACAGATGACATATCAGAATCCATAGTCTCTCTCTCTCTCTCTCTCACAAACAAACAAAGTAACAACAACTTTAGCTGCTTAAGTCATCTTACGTTAGCAGCTGTCCTTCCTCTCCATTTTTAACGTTCCTCCCTTTCAACTCTCTCTCTCTTCTTCCCCCCCTCTCTTGAGTAAGAGGGAACATTCTCAAAAAAAAAAAAAAAAAAAAACGTACCAATAAAAAAGCCAAATGTTCTCCTCTAGCGTTTTCACCTCCCACTGCCAAAAACCCTAACTTTTATTTCGTTCTCTCTCTCTCTTTTCGTTCTCTCACAGCAGAATAAATAAATAAATAAATAGAACTAACAACTTTGATCAGTCATTCCTCCTACCTTTTTTCTTTCTTTCCATTTCGGCTTAATATGTATCATCTCTGTCAGAATTCATCATCATCATCGTATCCCTTTAATCGCTCTCTATAAGCTTATTACATTTCTATACATTTTCCTCTTCCTATCTGATCTTGCCTCCATTTCTCTCTCTTTCTTTTTCACTGATAGAAATAATAAAAAAAAACTTGGTTGGATTTTATGCTCAGTAGTTTTTCTTGATTTCCAATAAATAAATAAAGTTAAGGTCTTTCTGGTTTCTAGGTTTTTTTAGCATCTATCCATGGCTGCGGTTGCTGAGATTACCAGTGAGGATGCAGTGGCTTCCAACAACACCACCGCTGCCGCCAACAAAAATGATAACAACAATAATTTGGAATCAGAAACAAAGCCAACATCAGAATCTGAATTCACTGTCCAAAAGCTTGTGGATATGTTCACCAAGTTGAATCCCTTGGCTAAGGAGTTTTTCCCATCTTCTTATAGTAAAAATAATCGAAACGAACTTCATTTCAACAATTTTGCAGTTCCTGTTAAGCAATCGGCCAATGACAATTTCCCTAAAAGGGTACTTTTTTTTTATTTGTCTCTGATCATTTCTATTTTGATCTTGCATTTCTGTTTTTTATATTTTTTTAATTGGTTCTATTTAGTTTTAATTGGTATTTGGTCAATTCTTCTTCTTCTTCTTCTTTTTTGTCTGTGTTATTTGGGTTTTGTTTGTGTTTTTGACAAATGGGTTTTTTGGATTCTGCCAGATTTTGGAGTTCCCTATTTTTTGTACTCTTTGAGGTTATATATCTATCTATCAAATTTTGAATTTGATGACTGATCCATTTGTTTTCGGCTATAAAAATTATCTTGTTGATTTCTAAAATTAGCTAACAATTTGTTGTAATGTTATCGCTGGATTGAATATCATAACTGCCATTATGATTTCAACGATAACTGGGGTTTTAGGTTTTTATATTTTATTTTTGTTAATCATTGGTCAATATGATTTTAGCTGGGTATGATAGAAGGACTTTGTTATCTTAATCAGATCCTAAATTAATATGGTTGGTTGAATTAGAAGATAGGTTTCCCCATTTTACGTCTTAATTCGATTTTGTAGTTCTTACCGTGTATTAATCCTTCTTTATAATATTAATTTATATGTTATGAAGCGGGTTTCTGATATATGGTATGTTGTCTTTGAATTAATTCCATTTTATAATATTAATTCGATTTCGTAGTTCTTACCGTGCATTTTTTTTCCTTAACCGTCGGTGAGATCACTCTGCATGTTTGTTGGTTCTAAGCTGCGCGGCCTTTCATTCAACCGGGGATAGTTTTTTTTCCCTCTTTTTTCTGCGTGTTTTTTATTGGAGTTTTAATATTTTGGCAATTTCAGCAAACATTTCTTTTTCGGAATTAGTATGGCAACGCCACTGGAAAACTATGAGAGAAGCTTTTGTGACATGCTACACTTTTTTATCTGTTCTTTTTCTTGGTTATGTTTGCTGAAATCTTACTTGTGTTTTTACAGAAAAGAAATAACTTTAACCAGGGGAGGAGGAAGTTGAATGGGAGAGCTTATAGAGCCCAACAAGAAGACAGTATTAGACGAACAGTATATGTTTCTGACATTGATCAACATGTATGTTTCTGAGTTCCATAGCAAAAGTTTTACGCTACGTTGATGCATCGATTTTTGTAGCTAGTGGTTTTGCTCTTCTGTTCTGAGTTTAGAGAAACTGGTTCACAATTTAGGTAACTGAAGAGCGGCTTGCTGGCTTATTTAGTGGTTGTGGACAGGTAAGTTACGAACCTCATTAATATTAATTCATTATTTGGCAGTTTCTACTATAAGGATAATTCCGAATCTCAGTGATCCAAGTTAGTTCATCATGCGTTTTTTTTAATAATTTTATTATCATGATGGCCCTGCTTCACTTCAAATGATCCCCCCCCAGCAAAGTGGATTTCATTTCCTTATTCATTAGTTGTGTTTAGTTCATCCTAAAGAACTAGAACTTGGAATACGTGCAAGCTTGATATTTTGCTCGTATGTTGTGTGTTTTTCCTTTGATCAATTGGTTCCTGTAGTTTTTCCACGGTTTATGATCATTAATTTTTCCTGTTTCTTAACAATATTGATGTCATTCTAATGAGCAAGGATTAAGACATACCAAATTCTCAGTCCTTACTTTAGTTTGGAAATTCTTAGAGTTTTGTTCATTTGTTTTCAATAAGAATTTGTTCAATTCAAGTACTACTGCTATGTTTTCTAGAGACCACTAATTATTTGGACCATACCATGAATGTTCTATGGAAGGCAAATCTAAAGTTTGCCTTGAGGTTGCCCTTGATGTGAGGTACACATTGCTGTTAGGTGTAAGTTGCCATTTGGCACTAAATCACAATGACCATTCTTTATGTGCCTTAATCCGGTTGAATCATACCATTTTAACCTCAACTCATGAGTATTGCTCCACATTTTCTTTCTCTTTTGTATTTTTCCTTTCTAAAAAAAATTGAATTGTGCACAACTTATGGGATAACTTTCCTTTCTTTTATTGATGGTGGGAGTGAGTAGAGTTTGATCAAGGTTCATGGAAAAAATTGAATTATGCACAACTTATGGGATAACTTTCCTTTCTTTTATTGATGGTGGGATTGAGTAGAGTTTGATCAAGGTTCATGGAAGGACTTTAACTTTTCCAATTTAGCTCTTATTAATCCTACTAATAATATTTAAGGGCTCTTGGTTGGTGCAGAAGCTGAAAGAAAAAGCACAAGTTAGCTGACACCCGCAGTTAATTGTTAGGGTGTGTTTGAGAGTGTGGTAAAGATTGTTTTTCATCTAGAAATGCATTAAAATAATATTTTTTGTATTTTATAAAATTATTTTTGATATCAGCACTTTAAAACGATTTGAAAATATAAAAAAAAGATTAAATTTAAGTAAAAAAAAAAAGTTTTTGAATTTTTGTGGAATGTGATGTGCACCGCAATCCCAAACAGTCTCTTAGTTTCATATACTCTTAGTTGCATATACTCATAATTGGTTTCAGATTTTGCATTTGAGTATAATTTTTAATATAAAAATATTTTTTACACTTTTACTTTACCAATTCAATATATTTGTTTTATTAATTGGTAGTGTCGAATTCTTAGAATTACTGTTGATAGTTTCACACATTTGTTAAAAGCTATTGGACTTAATAAAACTCAAGCTAGTTGTGGTAGTGTGGCAATGTTTTGACTAGGAGATTTATGTTTTCCTTCTTGGTCTTCATCTGGTATGTAGTTTTCATAATGGATGCTATTTATGGAACTGGCCTTGTATGTTTCTGTTATTGACATATTTCTTTTCTTCTCACTATTTTAACTTCTGCTAGAGAGTTGCAGTTTGTGTTATCAGTTCTATATTGCTGGTTTTATTACATTATAATGACTTTATTGTGCATAAGAGCTTGTGAAGTTTTTGTCTTCTCATAGTTTAAAAGATTTGTAGTCTCAATGGATCTCTACTATCATCTTTCTATCATACAAATATAGTTTCCATACAAACATGATGGCAAGCATTTTTATCTCTCCAGAGGTTATTGGTGTAGTATGTGTATGTACAGATATGCACACGATCAATTTGTGGTGAGTGTTTTAGTACTGTCTTGTATTTCATTATTTGTCAATTTGTGCCTTGACTTTTTTCCTTTTGTTTTCATCCATAATATGTTGGGTCCATGCTATTACCAATGGTTAAAAGTCCCCTTCTTATCTATTTTGTCTCACATGCAAACTTAGACCATATTTTGAAGGATGTTTACAAGTCAGGTTCCACATTTACTTGTATTGAAGAATGAAGAAGTGACCTAAAATCTCAGCCCGGGCTATAAATAACAAGATAGCCTAGGATCATCTACCATTTGTGTAACACACAAAACTGGTTGAAATTTCTTATAACCCTGAACCAACTTAATGATTGAGGATTTACTTATTTTGTTACTGCTTACTTGGAATTGTTCAGTAGATGGTTTCCCTTTCACATTTTGTCATCCATTAACTTTGTTTCACACAAGAGCCACCTTTTTTTAATGCTTAAAATTCAGATAAATTATAAATTAGTCCTTGTAGTTTTGAGAAATGAATTAATTAGGCCCCCCCCTTTTCAAAAACTAATTATTTAATACTTTTCATCCATTTTATGTTATTTTCCAATTTTAAAAAATCAAAAAAAGGAAAAGAAATTAATAGATATTATGGAAATATTGATAAGAAAAGAAGACAATTTTTTAAATAGATTAATATTAAATTAAGCATGGTCATCACTGGTCAATGGACTAAAATAATTAGGTTTTGAAACATGGGGTCTAATTAATTTGTTTCTCAAAACTAGAGGGACTAATTTATAATTTACTCTTAAAGATTCACATTAGAATTATTAATTAGATTTTATGAGCTACAATCTGTTGGTTCTCGTAGTTCATGAGATATTTGGTTGTTTGCATATAAATTGTGGTAACCTGAAAAAATGGTTCAAAATTTGCAAGATGATAGATTTTCACAATTCCAAATAAATTTTATGAGCTACAATCTATTGGTTCTCGTAGTTCATGAGATATTTGGTTGTTTGCATATAAATTGGGGTAACCTGAAAAAATGGTTCAAAATTTGCAAGATGATGGATTTTCACAATTCCAAAGACTCATAACCAACCAGTGCTTGCGTCCTAGATGCTGCACTGCAGCTGCTTGAGTCCTTTAGCCACAATTTTCCTCCTTCCATGTGTTTTATGGTGTTTATAACTTTTACTATACCCTTGTGCCTTTTGTCTTGAGACTTTGCCTTTATGGGCATATCGAAAGGAAATGAATTACCTGCCCCTTTTTGTTCAAGCTGCATGCCCTTTTTTTCATGAGCATGGTTTTTGCAATCTCAGCAGTATTTATATGTTGGATTGAAGGTTGTTGATTGCCGGGTTTGTGGTGATCCGCATTCAGTTCTTCGTTTTGCATTTGTGGAGTTTGCTGATGAGCGTGAGTGAACAGCTGCCTGCAATCATTTAACATATGTATTTGTATTTGCACAATCTATATGTAATTATAAGTATTTCTTACATGAGAAGTTGGATTTATTTCAACAGAAGGAGCAAGAGCAGCTTTAAACCTCGGTGGGACAATGCTAGGATACTATCCAGTCAGAGTGCTACCTTCAAAAACTGCTATCCTTCCAGTGAATCCTACATTCCTCCCTAGGGTATGAATGAATATTATTTTGTCCCTTTTAACTTGTGTTAAGTTCTGCATGATAGTGCTATTTTAAGCAAGTGCATAGGTTTTGATGCTTGAGAGGTGGCTTTCTTGATGATACCAACATTTTTACTAAATGCAGTCTGAAGATGAACGGGAGATGTGCACTAGGACAGTCTATTGTACCAACATCGATAAAAAGGTAACACCTCCTCGCATCAAATAGATTGACGAACATTTGATCTCTTGGCATTATGGGCTCAACTGTCTTCTGATATTTGCCATTGTACTGTTATGCTTGCTGATTTAGTTCACAACTTCACTCCTATTTAAATTCTTCCAGTTAATGAAGTTCATTGTAAATGCAGGTTTCTCAAGCTGAAGTCAAGAATTTCTTTGAATCAATATGTGGTGAGGTGAGCATAGCACCAAAAATCCCCACCCTCCCCCTTCAGATGAGTGAGTGCCAAGAGTTCTTCACTGAGTGACCCCACTCTTTCTCTTGTCTTGTTTTATTGACAGGTTACTCGCTTGAGACTTTTAGGGGATCACGTGCATTCAACTCGTATAGCATTTGTTGAATTTGCTATGGTAAGCTATGATGTTGATGTTATTGAAAATTCTTGAAATTGCATCAAGTCTATGAAATTGATGGCTAGTGTGGTTGCACGCATGTGCACACACACACACACACACTTTTATGTAACAAAAGCACCATACTGTAAGCATGTTCGGCTTTTAGTTTTGCTGGTTTGCACTAACTTTCCTTAATGAACAAAATTATTCTTTCATCTGTGTTTTTCACACACAACAATAGCTGACATAGTGTAAACATGTCTGGTTTTTCCTGGTACTGGTTTGAATGAACTGCCATTGGTTTTGTTTTTATGTTTTTCTTTATTTTTAAATCATGGATTTTTGGGGGCAGGGAGTATGGGAGCTATCTTGACTATTTTGATTTCAATTTTCTCTTATGGATTTTTGTTTTAACTATTTGGAGATATAAGTAGTCATTCATCTCTGTATCATGGTTAGACTTAATGTAGTGAGAATAAACTTCTTGTGTTAAGAATAGGGTTCATATACTTTTCCACATAATACGCAGCCTATCATACCATTTTACCCTTCTAGTGTCCTGTTTGTTGATGGCAGAGGCTGTGTGTATGCTATCTTGGGCAATTTGGAAGTACAATTGTTGTGATTGGTGGTTATCGAGTGGGATGTATGGAAATTTCATGGAAGTTACATCACCTTAGACTTTATATATATTTTTAGTATCCTATTGCATCTTGTATTTCCTTATGTTCATGTAGGATACACTTCTAGGACCTGCCCATGGATGTGGGAGGGGTAGTACTGACACTGAGTGCTGAATAAATTGTGACTGTATTGAATGCATTTTTGTTGCACTGCATCACATTTCATGGAACTTCAGGAGTATTTTTAGAATTTCAAGGTTTTCAAATCTTTTGAATTTCATACCAGTTTAGGAGAGTAATCTTGGGATTTAACAGACAAATGATATTTAAAATTTGATTATTCTAAGATTTTGGTCTATTAGGATTTTTGATCATGTCTAGTGATCTACTAGTTTCCCAAGTTTTTGGGTTTGTAAGTGCAGTCTTGGCTCAATAACATGAACTTGCTACAAAATTATTTAAAGGATCTTAACAGTGCATTAAAGTTGAAAATTTTAAGAGGGCTATTCTGGATTTTAGAAGCTGGACGAGCTAAAGTTTTAAATCTTATTGAGACCCTCACCTCCCTAACTCTCTGACCAAATACCTCCACTAACCTGCCTCACCATTGTGAATTGCTGTGTATCCTTTCTTTTCATGTCATATGTTCCTTCTTGTAGGTTCAGCTTCTCTCTCTCTCTCTCTCTCTCTCACACACACACACACACACACACACACTGAATATTGAACTTGAACTTGGCAATAAAATATTGAACTCTGAATATTAAAAAATCTTATTGACTGGACTTACTGAAGATTTGAATTTTATTGACTCACTCATTTTCTCTCCCACTTTTCTAACACCTCCTTCCTCCATTTACTTTGTGAACACATAACTTCACCAACCTTTTCTCTCTATTGTGAATTGCTGTCATGCTGTGTCCTTTCCTTGCTTGTCAGATTTTTGTTCTTGTAGGTTCAGCCTTCGTATGTTTGTGTGTTGCACGTTTTCTTGCAAGTGAGAACAAAAATCATGCCCTGTATCGATAAAATATCATTTTCATGGATGCAATGAGAGAGTATTGTACAAGTTTTAGTGTGAATTTATTTCCAAGGTTGTTTAAGCTATTCAATTTGACAAAGGTGATTAATGATTCATCATGAAGAAAGTGGAAAAAAGTTTGGTGTTGAATTAGATTTAATATCAGATAGTTGTTTAAGACAGGGAAATTGATAGGACTGGAGAGGGTATAAGATAGCAACAGTAATCTCTATATAAGCTGCACTAGTATGTACTATATACCCTACATTCCCTTTCTTCTTCTTCTTATGAAGGAGCTATTAATCATGTGCTTACATTCTGATAAAAAGCAAAAAAAAGAAAAGAAAAGAAACGAAAAAAGCATTGCTTACCACCGATGTTGATTGTAATAACTGCATTGCATCTTGCTGGCAAGTGCATGGTATTTTTACGTGTAAATTAATCATCGTAATGTTTAATATAGACAGCACAGATGAAACATTTAGCTATGATGCTCCCAATTGATTTCATTTAATCATGCAAACAACTGCCATTACTTTTGCAATCTTGCTCTTTTCTGATTCTTTTGATTTTGTAAACAGGCAGAAAGTGCCATTGTTGCGCTGAATTGCAGTGGGATGGCCCTGGGATCCCAGCCTGTCAGGTATATTGTCACTAATTGAATTGAATTTTCTTCTTAGAGAATTTGAACTAAGCCAATGCCAACACATCTAAAATATTTGAGTTTTTTTAGGGTAAGTCCTTCAAAGACTCCTGTGAGGCCGCGAGTTACTCGCCCAGCAATGCATTAACTAATCACCAGAGTCTTAAGACCCTTGGATAGAATTCAGTTATTTCCTAGTTGAGAGGAACTCTGTTGTGCTGAAGGGATGGTGAAACTTTCTCTTGTTTCAGTGTTTCCATCTTTTCCATTGCAACCGAACTTTTAATGTGACTGAAACATATTGTTGTCTGCTTCAAATTGAAGTTTTTACAAGACTGTCTCAGTCTCCGAGGACCTTTTACCTTAATTCCATCCCTTTGTTTAAACCATTTCATCTGCTTTCTTAATTTTACTTTCAATTGCATCTGTTTTGATCGCGGTTAAAGAGGCATATAACTTGATCAGGTAATTTCTTTTAATAAATTTTTAGTGCATTTAGCAGCAGTAATTTGGTGTCCTATCCTTGTAGTTGTTTTTTTGAGGGGGGCGGCATTAATTCAGAAAAAAAAAGCTAACGTTTCAAGCAACCATGAATGATGGGGCACCTTCTTGACTACAACACTCAAATATTAAGGTTTACAAGTCATAGCCAGATCTGAATGGGTTAGGAAATGAGGGAATTGGTCATGGGGGATGGGGGACGATTAGGATGTGTTTACTGAGTATTTGGAATCTGGAAAAAGGAAAAGCAAATCTAGCATTGCGCTTAGAAATTGCTCCTATGCTTCACGATTCACACCTTGGATAAAATGTAGCGCCCTTCTAGCACATCCAAAAGGAATCAGTATTTTACTGTAGAGTAAATTATTGAAAACTGTAAGTTTTTCACTATGAATTGGATTGTTTCAAATTACTATAATTTGTGATTGCTTTTAGTGTAGATTGCAATGTTTGGGTTTGTTCTTTACTAAAAATATAGTGGATTGGAGCAGTGTAATAATAGAACTGTCTTTGTCTTTTGCACAGAGAGTTGCAAAGATTGCATGGGGGGTAGCGTTGTATTTTTTGTTGGGGAGAAAATGTTTAGTTTGGATTTTGGTGAGATTGTATGCTTCAGGCTGCATGCACCTGGCACTAGACTACTAAGCACTAGGAATTACTCGTGCTTGGCTGCAGAAACTTGACGATGGGACTGCAAAGACTTGGGTGCTAGGGTTAGACCTTTGTGCTTGGGTGTAGAACAAAGCTAATGGGTTTGAGGATCCGCGCGCCAAAGGTCTGCAAACCCACTTGCCAAGTGGAGACCCGCACGTATGGGTTTGCTAACCCCCGCCCGGGGTCTGTAAAGCCTTAAAGGATATTATAAATATTGTTATTTTATTATAATTAATGCTATTAAAATTAAAATTATTATTATTATTATTCTCTGGGTTCTGTGTTAGGATTCTTTAGTCTTGTATTAGGATTCAATTTTTTTTTGGATCCGGCATGGTTTTCAAGGCTAGTGAATCTTGGATCAATTTTCGTTAGAAACTATTTCTTTTGAGTCCAACGTTAGGATTTAGGGTTTATGGATCTTATATATTTAAATATAATTATTTATATTTTAAATATTATTATTTGTATTATAATTAAAAATATTAATATAAAAAATATTATCATTTGTAAGGTCAAGCGTTAGAAACTATTTCTTTTGGGTCCAACTTTAGGATCGAGGGTTTATGAATTTTATATTTTTAAATATAATTATTTGTATTTTAAATATAATTATTTATATTATAATTAAAAATATTAATATAAAAAATATTATCATTTGTAAGGTCAAGCGTTAGAAATTATTTCTTTTAGGTCCAACTATTTCTTTTAGGTTCAATTTTAGGATCGAGGGTTTATGGATTTTATATTTTTAAATATAATTATTTGTGTTATAAATATTATTATAATTGAAAGTATTAATATTAAAAATAGTATTATTTGAAGTATTAATATAAAATTATTATTATTATTTGTGTTATAAACAATATTATTTTTACTATAATTAAAAGAATTAATATAAAAAATATTATTGTGTTTTAAATATTATTATTATTAGAATTAATAGTATTAATATTAAAAATATTATTATTTATGTTATAAATATTATAAGAACTTGAGTTAGATAAGTTTAATATTATAAAAGTTTTTTTTAGTTTAAATACTTCAATTTAGAAGCATAAGATAATTTTTTTAATGTAAAATAAAAAATATTTTGAAAGAATCTTTTAAATTTAATTATTTACAAAATGTATAATTTATATCCATATGAATTGTTTTTATTTTTTATTTTTTTATAACAAACATTAAAACTTCAAATCTTTTTTTTTTTAAATTTTTTTAATTTGACACGAGTCAACCTGTGCAACCCAGGATCTAGCCCCTTGGCTGGGTCAACCTTTATGCTGGATTTGATAACTATTATTGTTATGAAAATATTTTTTTTATTTGTTACATTTTTTAAACTATCAAAATATATTGAAAACATCTATATAAATAATTTTTTTTATAAAATATAAAAATATTTGATCCATGACAAAGTACAAGTCATATAACTAATATGGTATAAAGTAGCATGTTTCAAAGTAGGTCCCCATAGCGATTGTCACGTATTCTTAGACTATGACAAGTTAAATGATACTCTCAATTAAAGTTATTTTTGAAGTATTTTTATTTAAAAATATATTAAGATAATATTTTTATATATTAATATTTTTTTAAAAAAAATTCTAGTACAATCATGTAGTCAACCCCTCATATATAATTTCAGAGAAGTGATCTATGGCCATAAAGATTGTCATGACTTTAATTTGATATTAACTATCTAATACTAGGGCTTTCAACAAGGTTATTAACACGATTAAAAGATTGATGTTTCCTTCCAAGTGCACGAGTGTCAAAATAATAAATAATTAGGTAAGACCAGAGTTGAACCATAGAGGAGTTATTTGTATAAATTATAAACAATAATAATACAATAACAACAATAATAGTAGTAGTAGTAGTAATAGTAGTACTAATAATAATAATAATAATAATAATAATAATAAAGAAGATGTTGATGAGAATTTTGAGATGGAAGATCAATATAAGGATTAAACACTAGGGCTTTTGACAAGGCTATTGACACGATTAAAAGATTGATGTCTTCTCCCAAGTGTAGGAGTGTTGAAGTAATAAATAACTTAGTAAGACCGGAGTCGAACCACATGGAGGTTAATTATATAAATTATAAACAATAATAATAACAGTAGTAGTAATAATAATAATAATAAAGAAAGTATTGATAAGAACTTTGAGATGGAAGATCAATATAAGGATTAAACAATGATAGTAATAAATGTTAAGGTTAGAGGATTCACTAATGGTATGTCAAATAAGTATAGTATAAACTCTTATTATTCAATTGGAAACCACACACAAAAAATGTTCTAATCAGATTATAAATTGTTAACATGATTACATTAGTTATCTTATTTGAATAATGCTAATACTTGTAAATGTTGTCTGACATTCATAATTATAACTTATGTTAACAACAAATTAAGTTTCTTTTATAGCTCAGATGTCAGTTATACTATATAGTATAGGTTATGAAAGTGTCAAGTATTTGTTATACCAAGTGTTATATAATATAATTTAGATTAATCATTAAACAAACAAAGTATTAAAAGTGAACAATATAACAAATACAAAACATGTTAGTATTAAACATTAAGGTCCATGTTGAGTTTATACTATACTTATTCTTACACTAGTAGTGTAACCTTTTTACCTTGATATAATAAACTTAATTAAACATAATAAAAGAAAGAAAAATAAATAAATAAAATAAGAACATAAATAAGACAAAAGTTAATTAAGTAAAGGAAAGGAAATGAAAGACATAAACTTGATATTAATGAAAGTAAAACATAAACATTACAAAAAATATAAAGAGAGAAAGTAAGAGCATGATCTTGATCTAGAAACCAATATGCCTAAATGTATGACAAATGACTCCTCTTTTAGGCCAAAATTAGGAACTATTGATTTGATGACTAATTGATAAGTGGGTGGCCAACTCTTGACTTGGTGACAATCCTTATCTTCTCTTGTTTGCCCAAAACGTCATTAATAACATCAGAATTGGAACCATTTAAAAACATGAAAGTTGTAGAAAATTATCTCAGCTTTCCAGAAAAAAAAAAGAGAGATCATTTTGACTTTTACAACTCTAGATATGGGTCAAACACTGAACAATGCTCAGGCTATAGTACAGATTCAGACTTCTTCATTGTTACTATAATTTGAACTTGAAAATGATCTTTTTAAATATTGAGCCCTGCATGAAAGTTGTAGGTCTATGTCTTACCTTTCTATTCATATAAAGTAAACCTACATCCAAGATCTACAACTCCAGATATGACCCAATTACCAAATAATGTTATGATTTGGATTGCACCAATATTTCTTTTCTAAGTTTGGCCATCTCTTTGTCCTTTCTATTTCAGTTCTTAAACTCATTAATCAATCCCTTTATTTATGTGATAAACCTATATTTAAAATAAACATTTAACACAAATTAAAGGTATCTTATATTATTAGATATGTTATTATAAAACATGTTTTAGTTAATGAGTTATTGATACTTCAAATGTAAAATAATGTTATAAAACCTTGATAAAAATACACTTTTAAGTACTAATCAGCTACTGTGAAATGAGAAATAGAGACCAGAATCCTGGCTCTTTCTTAGTCAATTAACAAGTTTAGCAGAGTCTTCATCTTTAATCGGCCTAAGCCTAGAATGAACTTTGAAAAATAATTTGGACCTAAATCATAGTCGTCTACTCAATTGTTGGGTCTATGTCCAACGCCTTTATGACTTAGGCATGATACCAGAGCCTAGATATTGGGTGTGCACCCAGCACCTCATGGACTCTAGTAACATACTCGAGCCTAGATGTTGGGTCTGCACCTAGTAGGCTCTAGACTCATGTTTGAGCCCAAAAGCATAGCTAAACATTTTTAGACAACACATATTCTAGCTTTTTTTAGGCCTAATTTTATGACCTAAACCCAATTACTTTGCCCTTTCATCAATTCATGTGCAGGAGATATTTGTTTCTTAGTATTATTCACATTAGAGACATTTACCTTATTAATACATATGTAAAGGATATTTATCCCTTATTAATGTTTATGTTAGAGATATTTATTTTCTATTAAAAAATATATAAGGGATATTTATTTTTTATTAATGTTATTAAGATAAAATAGCTTTCTAGCTCCACCACTTATATAAAAAGGTAAGGTTCATCAACTATATATACTTTTTGAACTGTCAAAGTAAAAGGTTCACAACTTTCATTCTCGACATACACATATCATATTCTTACATATCCTTAATTCTCATATCAAAAAAAGAACAAATAATCTTTTTCTTAGAATTTAATGCACTTTTCCTATATAAAGATATTGGTTTAAACATTTAAAGGTCCCTAAATTCACCACAATGAGACTTTTTTTTTTTTTTATAGATATCAAAAGCATTGCATCAAGCCATCACTAGCCTTCACTATGAAGAATGTAAGTAATTATAAGAACATTTGATTAACCCATAATTCAATTACGAAATAACCCTATGTCTAAGCATTTTTAATTTCGAAACTCATCAATCACCAATTCTATTATCCATAGGAAACTATAAGTATTTGATAGAAATCAAATAACTTTATAATTGGAGTCTTTATCATTTTTTTCTTAGAGGTTTTAAAAAGGACCTTTATATATATAAAACAAGTTTCATTTCTTCATATTATGATAGATGCTTACATTTTAAATAAACCTTTTATAAAATTTAGTTAGCCCTTAAAAAACAAAACTATTTCCCACATATAAAGTGATTGGTATTAGCCATTCAAGAATAGTCTAAAATTTATCTAGATCTTCCTCCATATCCTTTGTTGATATAATAAAACCTCGAAATTCACCATAAGAGCTTATGAAAGTGAAATTTCTTTATATTGTCTAAAAGTGGAAAAAGGTGCTTCTCTTTGGATTTTCTATAAACCAATACTGTCATTAAATAAACAACAAAAAACTAGTAAAAAAAAAAGGTAAAAAGATGTTTCTCATCATTCACGTAAAAGTGCTTGGTGTATTGTATAAGATATAAGACATAACCAACCAGTTATATAGATAATCCATTGTTCTAATTGTTGTTTTCTACTCAACTTTAGAGCATCTAAGTTATTGATTATAACCATTCTTAAGATTCATCTATGAAAAATGGTAGCTCCACTCATTATGCATAACATATCGTTAAGCTTGGAGCCTAGAAAATGATATTTAACAATTAATGTTGTAGATAAGTGATTGATATTTGTTGCTTTCTTACTCAAAGTCTTCTTTAACTAGGAATTGATGTGGTTCTTGCACACTTATAGCTTCATTAATTGGTACTGTAAAAGGTTATTTTAGTCTCATAGCATGTTAGTTTAAACTTACATCTTACTTACATTCTCTTTTGTTATTCTTTTTTTTTTAATGTTATTTTTGAATTTTAACTCATTGACTATTCTCTATTTTATTCTCAATCAACATTTTAAATTGATTTTTCATTCTATACTCTGATATATAGTTTAGTTTTAGTGAAGTATTAATATCCTATATAATCATACTCTTAATGCTTTAAACAAGTGTCCTAGCCATTAGGCTTCTTTAATGCCATTATCATTGTTTTTTTTTTCTAGGAATATAGGACTAATTAGATGTTATATGATTTGCATAAAAAGTTTAGAGATTATCCTTGACTCTAGACATTGTTGAATCTTTTAAAGCTAAATGGGTTAAACCTTTTTAAAATTTTAAGTCATTTATAAACTAGTCCTTCTACTAAAAAAAGCTAGAATTGACCTCTTACATCTCTATTTTGTTTAAAATTGAGTCATTTTATTAAATTTGTAAGGTTTCATTAATTAATTATAGGGTTTTTGCATATAAAAGTGATGTGACTTGGGCACAAATTGATCTAAATCCTTAATTTATTGACTTATTTTTTGAATTCTTGGATGATTTTGACTTTTGAATAGAAAAAAAAAAAATTAAAATCTAATATAAATATCCATAATTATAATAAAAATTCATGAAAAAATAAACAATAAAACTTTAGAAAGTTGTTTCGCATGCAAGAATAAAAAAAATATTTTTAAAAATTATATATCATGATTTTCATATGTAAAAATTCATTAATTAATTGATAAAACTCTACAAAATCTAATAGAAAGACCCAATCTTAAATGGGTTAAGTTGTAGGAAGTCAATTCTAACTATTTCTCTCTCTCTCTCTCTCTATATATATATATATTGAAAGTTTTTTTCTCTATTTACTATTTGTTACCAAATAATCTAATAATACACTAATTAGAAACCAAATAAATAGAAAATGCAAAAAAAATCAAATGCATAAAATATTTGGTTATAAAGGGAAACCTTTTGAATAACTCTTCAAAAGATATATATATATATATATATATATATATATATATATATATATATATATATATATATATATATATATATATAAACCTTTATAACAGCCAAATCTAAGATAAATAACTTTTTAATAGTTTGAAAAATTACAAGAGAAATATCACTAACCACAAACTTTTTATGTCTATAACATAGTAACTTGTCAATACACTAAATGATTTTCAAATTGTTATCATTGTAACTAGAACATCTAGTTGCTAAAATTCTTGTAGACACAATTAGTATATAAACAATTTTCAGTGAAGTGTTATTAACAATTCATAACTTGTAAAATGCCAACAATTTATACCATAATCAAAAAGTATTTTTATGCAAAAATTTTAAATTAATATTTAAATAATAATGCATATGTATGAAATTCAAATTAAAAGTATTACATAACATAAAACTTCTTATATTTATCCTAGATATTACAAACCATTAAAATTAATTCAAAATTTAAAATCAACAACAATAAAACAAAATAACAAATGTTAGTAGTTTGCAGTTGCATTCCTCCATAAGAGACTTCATACTAGTACCACAACCATATGTGAAACTAAATCTTATTTTTAGGTTGTCGAATAATATGTAGATTTTTCAGCAGTTTTTGTTGATTGAAATAAATTATTGGAAATTTCTGTGGTTAGATAAAGCAAGGGATCGAGTTCATTTTATTCATACTACAAAATTCTGTCTATATATTCTCATGCCGAAGGTGTCTTAATTTGATTGCGCAATGCTATAAATCCACAACATCATGCATGCATAAAAGGAGGAGTAAAAAAAGACGATATATATGTACAGAAAGTCTAATATCAACTCAATACACAAAATCAAGACAAGGCTTCGAGAGAAGGAAAAAAAACCCTTCAGTAACCTCAATTTTTTTAATGAAAATCATTAAACCTCAGTGATATTACAAAGAAATATGGATAAAAACCAGTTTCATCCATGACCGTCAAAAGTCACTCAATCACTGAAGTAAACTAGATACTGTATGTTATTTAGGCAGACCAAAGTTCTAAATCTGAACATGCAAAATGAAGAACTATATGCAGTGAAGCTAAATCCAGGTACTAGAAGCAAGAGGGTGGTCTTTGGCGGCCATAAGAAGTACCCCTGGCGTTAGAGCATAACGACCTTACAGAACCTCCACGACCATGGAAAAAACTGATGTCTTTTAGCAGTATATTCTTGCACGGAACGGTTTGACTACAATTTAAAGTAACTGCAACATTCGATTCAGAAGTGCCCCAAATGTTGTTGAAAGTAATGTCTTTGATTTGAATGCGTGAGGGCGTCTATGAACATGAAAGGAAAAGAATAGAAAGGTTAGGCAAAGTACTTGCTTCCCATGAAACAAGAGCATATCAACTCATTAAAGAACTCCTACGCCAAAAATGGATACTGAAACAACATAATACAAGGGATTTTAGGAAAATCTTGGCAAGAATCATGCATGATGGTGGAAAGAGCTTGTAAAATAAGCTTGGTTACGAACAAGATAATACCTTCATATCACAGGGAGGGTAAGGGCAATAATCTTGATCGATAATGATAGGATTGCCAACATTCATCATTCGAATGTTCTCATATATGAAATTGGAAGCAACACCGGTAGTAGAGGAAGCCCATGTTTTGATTCTTGTACCATCACTTGTACCGTTGAAGGTGCAATCCTTCACAATTACTCCCACCACACTCTCTGTCACACTACCCTCCCCTCCCATACTTCCAACACTAATTCCATGCCCAGGGCCGCAATGAACTTGAGATATATTAATGTTCTTACTTCCAGAGAGTATAGCTACACAATCATCGCCGGTGCCAATTCTTGTTTTGGAAATCTTAATCTCTTCTGAACTCCCAATTTTGATCCCATCAGTGTTAGGGCTATCACCTGGAGCTGATAGTCTAAGATTAGACATGTTTAAGTTGACGCACCCAAAGAGTGACATATGGGCGTTCTGGCTGTTGATTGATCTTATATGGCTGACCCTCCCATTTTGGATAAATTCGAGTCTCAATGACTGGTCCAAGATATCAAAAATTATTAGATGATTTGCATATTCAACTCAAGATACTAATAAACGAGCATATACTTCACCTCTAATTCAAGAATTCAATGAAATCCTCCATTGGAAGAAAATAAATTTGTTCCAAATTAACTTATACATGGGAATCTAGAGCGTTGTGGCATTAATTGAATTGATATTACTACGAACTTACAATGGCAAGAGGATGGCAGTTATGGTTTTTGAGACAATCATGGTTGTTCCAATGCTTGTATCCTTCCCCATCCAAGGTACCACCGCCTCCGAGAAAGAACCCTTTAATATACCGGAAAGTAATCCACTGATCAGAAGTCTGCAGACTACCTTTTGGCTTTAAAATCCCCTTCAAGCTAAATGCCATGTAACCATTGCATTCACCTAAAAATAGCACCGAGTCCAAAATGTATACTCCTCTTGGGATCAAAACCATAGCCTTTCCATGCCATTGACATGCCTCACTCCATGCTTTCAAGAACGCCTAAACTCAAACCGATTGATTTGAAGGATAAGCACGTGCTTATTTTTTATAAAAAGACAAAAGAAAATCTAGTATATATTAAGGCAGTCATCAGCAAGCATGCACTAAATAAAGCAACTAAACTTGGAAATGAAACAGTACAAGAACATTAATTCAAAGAAGGGAGGTTGCTTCTTCTTCTTCTTTTTTTAATAGCTACCACTTAACACTTGCACAGTCCCCCAGGATGAAATAGCCACGAAAACAGAAATAAACCAACTAAATCGTCCCTTAAGATATCAAGTGATAGTTATGCCTACGAACCATGATCATCTGAAATGGCCAGAAATATCAAATTAATGAATGATTTATTTATTACCTTGTTATTCTCTGTCTTGCCATCGGAGACTGCACCGTATTTCTTCACATTGAAAACCTTGTAGCCATTGCTAGCTCCAGCATCAGTATACCAGACCAAAAGTAACGTAAGAAACAAAACCCTAACAAAAGCCAAAAACAAACCCATCTTTCCACCTGTTCTTTTTCAAAATGTTAATGAACTTTTTGCTTCTTGTAAATTATGAGGAGATTGTGTGCATATATATATATATTGACGGTTGAAAAAGGTTCTATTACCTTGTTTATCACTAACATTCTGCATATGCTTTGATTTCTTAGCATTCAGTCGATACGGTTTCATGATATTGATTAAGTTGACATAGTTAGGGAAATATGTTTGGAAATGTTTTGATTGCTGTTCCTCTATTTTATTCTCACCGATATATTTCAACCTTTATTACAAGAAAATATTTTTAAGAAATCATAAAAGGTAAATAATTAAAAGGCCTTCCGATTCTTGGAGTCGACTTACCATATTATAAATCACAACCGAAGAAATTGTGACGTATGTTACCTCCCAATTATAATTAGTGCATAATATAGGATAAGTATGGGTTCCTTAATTCACTCGCGGTTTCCATAATCAATTTGGTTTTATGGAAAAGTTTTGGAAAATATAGACATACTGGATCTCAATTAAGGCCTTTGTCTGTAGATACTTAATTTATCAAAAGACACACACACACACTCCTATTTGATTTGAATTTTCCCATTTAGGAATGTATACTTTAGATAAACCTCACCATGATCAGAGATTATATTGTTAATTCTTGGATAATAATTTTCTGCTACCAAGTCGGTAAGAATTTGTGCCGGTCAACGTGGTAGCCAGCAAGCTGCATGCAAAAAAACAATAAAAACAAACACCTAGAATGTATACTTATAAATTATACAATGAGTTAACGATAAAAGAGAAAATTTAATAAATCAATTTTCAAGAAATGATTTATGAGATTTGGTTACACGTCTTGATAGTTGTAGCATAATTAGAATCAAGTGAATTTTTAAAAATAAATTAGATGAGCATGGAATAATTATAAGAAACATAACAAGACTAATGGCATAGAAATACACTTAAGTCAAAGGGATTGATTTTGATAAAATATTTATACTAGTATCTCTTTCGGTATTTGTTTGCATATTACTTATAATTGTTTGCCACTTGAATTTTAAATAGTATCAAATGAATATCAAGAACGCATTCCTAAATAGAATTTTATAATGAGAGGTCTATATAAAACAACCCAAAAATTTTACTTATTATTTATTTCATAATCATTTATACAGGTTGAAGAAAGCTCTTTATGGTATGAAATAAGCACCACGAGCATGATACAAATAATTAACAAAATATCTGTTAGATAATAATTTCAAAAGAAAACAAACTAATAAGACTTTTTTTGTAAAAAAAACTAGTAAACATCTACTCATTTCTTAGATTTATATTGATGATATTATATTTATAGTTATCTGCGATTCATTTTCTCATGAGTTTTCCAAAAAATGAAATCTGAATTTGAAATAAGTATGATTGGTGAGTTAAACTTCTTTCTTGACATACAAATTAAGCGTGTATGATTAATAAGTAGTGAAAATTAAATCTTTATTTCTCAATCTAAGTATGCTAGAAATATGGTTAATAAGCATGATATTGAAGGAAAGAGTCATGCTCATACACCTATGAGCATGTATGTCTAAACCAACTCAGATTATATAAGTAAGGGTGTTGATTCTACACTTTATAAAAGTATGATAAGGAGTCTACTGTACATTACTGGAAGTAGACCTGACATTGCTTTTAGTGTTGGTGTTTATGTTATATTTCAATGTAATCATAAAGAATCACATCCTATAACAGTTAAAAGAATCTTAAAATATCTTAGTGCTATAATTGATTTTGAAATGTTATTCATTTAAAAGACCAAATAAAAATATTATCTTAAAGCACTATGAGGAATTCAAGTTATTTTACTACGTGTTAACAAAATTCAAATTGAGTTAAATACAAGTAAGCTAATAGTTAATGAGGAGTAATCTTGAGTTAACTAAAACTAGTTGAATCTAGTACACAAGTTGTTAAGAAATTCCTCCTAATATATTCTTAAGAAAAAAATCAAGTATTCATATCATTATAAAAATAGATGAACACTTTGATATGGATCCATTCTATGCTTTAATTCATTGAGAAGAAAAGATCAATTGCTCATTATGGAGATAAACTAGAAATTACATAATAAAAATGATAGAGTTCATTAAATATTATGTAAGAGTGAAAATCTTCCATATCTAGGTTCTACCATAAAGTTTGACTTTCAATGTATGCTCACATCTTGCTAACATATTATAGATCAAAAAGAAGAAGATGAAGGAAGAAATTTTAAAGCATAACTATTGTATTTCTCACTCACACGCTCACATATTGATTTAGTCAACTAAAAAGATATGTGTTCATAAATAATTATTAACCAATAAGATAAATATCTCCTTTTAAATTGTCATGAGTACTTTTAGGCTAGAAAATTCAGTTACTTTATATAGGTCTATATTTTTACCTAAATTTACAATTAGACACATTTGTGAGAAAAACATGTGAAAAACATGTGAAAATGATAGGCCTAATTGATTTATGAAACAAAAAAAGAAATGGCTAGTCTAAGGAGTTTATTTTCTTCATGACACTAATGTGTCTACGAAGGGCATACATGTATATCATAAAGCTTATTGTTTGTAGTAGTACGAGAAAAATATATGTTTCATGGTTGATTTAATGGTTTTGTTAATTAAAAAATACAATCATCATTCTTTCCCGCCCCCTCTCTCTCTCTCTTTCTGTCTTTCTCTTATTGTTTCTTGTTTTAAGACACTTATATGATAATTTTCCTAGAAACTATCTTCCATCATTTTTACTTATAGTCTTCTGATAAATACAAAAAGAAATTTTTGAGATACAACATCTATTTATTATTCCATCTTGCACTTGTATCTGTTTATTCTTCCATTTTGCACTTAACATTTCTAAAAAAATGGTAAAGATATCCTCTCTTTATAATCATCTACACATTACATTTACAAAACATATTTGTTTTGATTTATTGTTTTTGAGAATAGCTAATGCATTTTCTTATTGAAAAGATATTATAAGATAAGAAAGAACATGAGACCTCATCCCTTAAAAAAACTTTAGTCTAGCCTTCTACTACAAGTAGATCTGACATTACATTTAATGCTAGTGTTTGTACTAGATTTCAATGTAATCTTAAAGAATCACATTTTACACTAGATAAAAAAATCTTAAAATACATTAGTTTTACAATTGACTATAATGTATGGTATTCAAAAGATTCAAAATTGAATCTAAACGGCTATTTAGATGTTGACTAGGCAAGTAATGTTGACGATAAAAAAAACACTCATGAAGGGTGTTTTTACATTGATGGAAACTTGGGAGCATGGATTAGTAAAAAATAAAATCCAATCTCATTATCCACTATAAAAGTCGAGAATATTGTAGCAAATAGTTACCACACACAACTTTTTTTTTAATGAAAAAGATACTAGAAGATTATGTTTTTTCTTAAGATACTATGACTATTTACTGTAATAATTCCAATGCAATTAGTATATCTAAAAATCTTGTACAACATTCAAGAACCAATCATATATATATAACACATCACTTCATTAGAGACTTGGTTAAATTAAAGATTATATCATTAGAATATATGAACATAAAAAATCAATTGGCTAGCTTATTTAGGAAGCCTAGAGATGGTCTACAATTTAAATATCTTAGGAAAGTCATTTGTGTATATGAAATGTCATAATTCTTAAAAGAGATAAAATTTATAAATAACAAAAATAGATACATTTAAAGTTTTGTTTATGATTTATATGTTTTTCACAAAGGTAACAAGTTGTTGACACTAAAGCACAAAAGCAAACCTTGTAATTATATCTAACTACATCTCTAAATCTCATAAATTTTATTTTGCTAAAGCAAAACTTATTAGTATGGTCTTTATTTTTTAAATGTTATTCTTTTAAAAGGCCAAATAAAGATATTATCTTTGAGTACGGTAAGAAATTCAAGTTGTTTTACTACCTATTAGCAAAATTCAAATTGAGTTAAATACAAGTATGCTAACAGTTAAGGAACAGTAACCTTGAATTGACTAAAGCTAGTAGAATACACAAGCTATTAAGACATTTCTCCTGACATTCCTTTAAGAAAAAGTCAAGTATTCATATTATTGTGGAAATAAATGAACATTTCAGTATAGATCTATTTTACTTTTCAATTATTTAAAGGAAAAGTCAATTGCTCAATATGAAAATAAACAATAAATTACATAATAGAAATGATAAAGTTAATCAAATATTATGTTAGGATTAAAGATCTTTTGTGTCTTGGCATAAAGTTTGACTTTGAAGATATACTCATACCTTGCTAGCATATCATATGTCATAACCCAATTCTGGGTTATTCCCTAATTTTTTATCTGTGTTTTGATAAATTTTTAGAAAAATCCAAAAAAAGTGAAAAAATAAATGAAAATCCAAAAAAAAATACATTTTTAAATATATTTGCATCATTTTTAACATTTTCAGCAACATCTCAATAGAATTTAAATTTTTAAAGATATTTGGAACGTGTTCAACTTTTGACACGTTATTTTTAAAATCATTGATTTTCCTCATTAAGTTGATGTTGATATTGCTCATTTTCAAAAAATACAAAAAAAATCAAAATTTACAAAAGTTGAGGGACCAATTTTGAAATCCAAGCAACATTTTGCCTATAAATAACAACCTTCAACACAAACAATGGAGGGGGGTAATTTTGACAAAAAAAAAAAGAAAGAAAAACCCTAAACCTAAATTTCCTTCTCCTTTATCCGGAGCCGCTGCGCCCCCACCCTTGAATTTGGTTGCTTCTTCATTCAGCCATTCCCCCATCCTCTCTACTGCTCCCCATCTCATTGAAATCAAACTAGAGCAGCCATTTTGCTCCCACTCCATTTTCCTTCCAAAGCTACAAGCCAGTCTCCATCAACACCCATCTCCCTTCTCACTTCGCCACAACGCAGCAGCGTCTCCTCATCATAGCGGCGCCGTCTCCGGCTCCTCCCCAGCGATGGTAGCAGCAGCAGCATTGCCCACAGGCACGGAGTTGTCTGCCTTCACCCTCTAGTAGCGCCTGCAGATCCAGCCTCTGCTCACAGCCGACAAACCCAGCTCTCCCTTATCTGGCCTACAACAGTAGCATCCCTAACTGCCCCAGATCGGTCTACTGCTCCTTCTTCTTCTGCCCATGCTCGACAGATCATCCCTCTTTAACTGACCACAGGCCACGATCTCCCTCATCAGCATAGTCACGACCGCTACTTCGCCTCCCGCACTCCTTCCTCAGCTGTTAGAGCTGTCATTTTAAAGAAGGAAAGAACAATAAAAACATAACAACAGATCCAAAAATGGATTTGCATAAAAAGAAAAAAATTAAAATCAATTGTTGTTGTCCTTTGTTGCAGGTGACGGTGACCTTCACCGTCGACACAAGAAGATAGAGAAGAGGAAGACAACTCCAATCCACTAGTTCTGCCCCCTTCGGCGGTGGTGGAGCATGGAGCAACGCGTCGCCACTGCTCACTAGCACTGTTCACACTGCCCAGAAGGACTTCCCAACATTGTTGTGGAGTTTTGAGGGGTTATTTTGTAATTTTCAAACTGTTTAATGCAATATTTTTTTAGTTTGAATTTTTATTTGTATTTTATAAATATGAAAAAAAAGAAAAGAAAAGAAAAGAAAAATACAGGGAAAGTGCATGTGTGTGTTTGTATTTGTTTTATGAATGTTTTTATTTATTCATGATAAAATTACAGAGAATAAAGAAGAATTTAATATTTTGATTGGATCACGGTGTAGAAGTACAAACTTACACGGAAGTTGTACTTCTAAAATCCGATGAAAAGATAAAATTTTTAAAACTTCTTTAACACATCAAGTTTACGAAGCAGCTTATCTCAGGTAGGGTGTGTTAGGGGTGCTAATACCTTCCCTAACCACAACTAGTCCCTTACCCATAAATCTCTGACAAGACCAGTACAACCAAGTTTCCTAGTAACCCTTAATTAAATACTAGGTGGCGACTCCCAAAGAATCCAACAAGATCAAATCAAACATAATAGAGAGAAAAGGCACCAAGCCAGATGCCGCGTGGATTTTTTTACGTGCGACACGATAGATAAAAACTAATAAGATAAAGAAGGAAATTTTTAAGTAGAAATGTTGTGTTTCTCATTCACACACCCACATCTTGATTTGGTCAAGCAAAAAGATACGTGTTTATAAATAAAGATTGACCAATATGGTAATTGACACAATCAAAAGTGCAGGAGTGTCAAAATAATAAATAACCCAGCAAGACCGGGATCGAACCATAGAGTGGTGAACTATATAAATTATAAATGATAAATGAAAAGAAGTTGAAGAGATCTTTTAAGATGTGATATTGATGTAAGGATTTAAAAAAAAAAAAGATAAAAAAATTGTCAAGGTTAGAGAATTCACTAATGATATTTCAAATAAGTATAGTATAAACTCTTTTTAATTACTCAACTGAGAACCATACACAAATGAGGTTATAATTGGATGATTTATCCTTAATAGTTCATTATAAATTTTTAACGTGATCATATTAATTATCTTATTTTAGTAACACCATACTTTTAAATATTATCATGAATTCATGATGCTAACTCATATTAACAACAAATCAAATCCCTCTCATAACAACGACGTCAACTTAAGACAATGTAGGATCAAGTATTTTTTATATCAAGTATTATACAACATAAATCTAAATTAATCATTCAACAAGCAAGGTATTAAGAATGAATAAGATAAAAATAATAAGACATGTTAATAGCAAACTTTCTTGGATATAAGCATTGAAGTCTATGTTGAGTTTATATTATACATATTCTAACACCATTCGTGAAACCTTTTCAAGTTGACATAATAAACTTAGCTAAATATTATAAAGAAGAGAAACATAAATAAACTAGATAAGAACATAACTATAATAAAAAGCATAAACAAGAGATTAATAAAAGCTAAACTTAAACATTACAAAAAAAATAAAGAAAAAAAGCAAGAATGTGATCTTAATTTAAAAACCAAGATGCCTAAGTGCATGATAAATGTCTCCTTTTATAGGCTAAAATTTAAAACTATTGATTTGAAGACTAATTGTTGAGTAGGTGACTACCTCTTAACTTGGTAACAATCCTTATTTCTTGTCTGCAGAAAACATCATTGCTAAGATCATAATTTGAATAGATAGTCTTTATGAAAGTTCTAGGAACTTATCTCAGCTTTCCAACAAAACAAAAATGAGGTCATTTGAAATTCTAGAACTTGAGATATAGGTTAAACACTAAATAGTGTATAGACTGTAGGAAAGATTTCGATTTCTATGTTATTGTTACAATTTGAACTTGAAAACAGTCCTTTTTAATCTTGGACTCTTAATAAAAGTTTTAGACCTATGTCTTAGCTTTCTATCCATATAAACCAAACTTAAATCCAAGTTCTACAGTTCTAGTTATAATCCAATAACCAAATAGTTTACCAATTGAAATTCAACCAACACCTCTTTTATAAGTTTGACCCTCTCTTTATCTTTTAAATTTCAGTAGTTAAACTCATCAATCAATCCTTTGATTTATGTGATAGGCCTGCATTTAAAATAAACATTTACCATTAATTAATAGTATCGTATATCATCAGACTTATTATTATAAAACATGTTTTAGTTAAGGAGTTATTGATATTTCAAATGCAAAATAATGATATAAAATCTTAATAAAAATACACTTTTAATTATTAATCAATATCTCTTTTCAAATTGTTAATTGTAAGTATTTTTATGCTGGAAAATTAAGTTATTTTATGTAGGTCCATATCTCTATCTAAGTGTACAATTAGATATACTTGTGAAAATAACAAGTGAAATTGATATGCCTTATTGATTTGTGAAGCAAAAAAAAAAAATAGTTAGCCTAAGGAGTTTATCTTTTTCATAACATTAGCATATCAAGAGAGGTTATAAGTTCGTATCATAAAGCTTGTTGTGATCAATAATAAGAGAAAAAAAAATGTTTCATAGACGATTTAACGGTTTTGTTTATTAAAAAATACAATCATCATTCTCTTTCTCTTATTGTTTCTTATTTTAAGGCACACATCTTGTGATTTTCCATGAAAATCTCTTTCTTCATCTTTACTTACAATCTTCTGATAAATACAAAAGAAATTTTTTACACACAACATCTGCTTATTCTTCCATTTTACACTTAATATTTCTATAAAAAAGATAAGGATATCTCTCTTGATTTGAAATTTATTAATAATATTTTTTAAAAAATATGTCTTTACAATCATCTATGCACTACATTTGTAGAACAAATTTATTTTGTTTATTGTTTTTGAAAATGACAAATTCATTTTCTTGTTGAAGGGGTATTATAAAGTATAATCTAAGAAGAAACTTGGAACCCCTTCTTCGAACTCTACCAATAAAGAAGAACGGGAGACCTAATCCCCTAAAAAGACTTTAATCTAGCCCTTTAATATTCAAAAGAAAGAAGAAAATAGTAAAATAGTGACAAATTCATTTTCTTGTTGAAGGGGTATTATAAAGTACAACATAGTTTAGAAAAATTGACTACTTCATTTCCTCTAATATAGAGATAGCTTATATAACCAACTTCTTCAAAAAGAACATATTGGTAAAAAGAAACTTTAGTAAGTGATCTTTTTGATCCCAGATCTATGTTTATAAAAGACATCTTTAATAAAAGACAATAGGGTAAACTAACTAAAAGTGCAACTGCTCCAAATGGTGAAGGAGTTAAGTAGTTTTATGCACATTGTGAGCATTTCTATCTTGATGACCACTTCGTTACTTCTATTGTTATAGATCAAAACTTTGAGTTGTCTCATGCTATTATTAGAAAGTTATATGAGTTACATGAAATCACATATCTTGGCTTTCCCTGTAAAGGAATAAGAGCCCTTTCAAAAACTCATATGAATGATTTGTTTGTTACCTTTAAAGAATCAAAATAATCTACCAAAGCATAAAGACTGCCTATGAACACTACATTACATCCTTACCAATTGTTAGCAAAAATTATGTTAACAAACCTCTAACCTATTAAAAGATAATTGAGCTAACAATTAAGAAAACTTAGTTCATGCATGTTATTATTATTGATGTTTCTATTGACCTAGCCATTTACTTTGTTGATGTCATACAAAGAGCTACAATTAAGAAGAGAGTGAGTTTACCTTTTAGTAGGTTGACATCTAAAGTAACAATCATGGCTAGGATACCTTTGCGTGATGATGACCCAATAATAAAGATTTATGGAAAGATCTTAGTCATAACTATTGTCAAATTTGAAGTTATGGTTAGTAAAAAAAGGTTAAATCTTGAAAAGTCTATATCCTTTCAATCTAAAACTTCTCAAACTAGCTCCCCACTCCTTCTTATAATAAAAAATTATAAGTAATATCAAACAAGTTTGATAGTTTTACTAATAAATAGAAATGAAGGATTGATGCAGTTGATAACATATATGCAACAAAATATTTTGCAAGTTGACACGACGAAAAGATTGATGTCTTCTCCCAAGTGCAGGAGTGTCGAAGTAATAAATAACCCGGCAAGACCGGGGTCGAACCACAGGGAGGTTAATTGTACAAATTATAAACAACAATTATAAAACAACAATAACAACAACAACAATAGTAGTAGTAATAATAATAATAATAATAATAATAATAGTAGTAGTAGTAGTACTAATAATAATAATAATAATAACAATAATAATAATAATAATAATAAAGAAAGAGAAGAAGAAGAAGATGATGATGATGAGAACTTGGAGATCAAATATTAATGTAAGGATTAAGCAATAATAATAACAAATGTCAAGGTTAGAGATTCCACTAATGGTATATCAAACAAGTACAGTATAAACTCTTATTATTGAATTGGAAACCACACATAAAGGAGGTTCCAATCAGATTATACATTGTTAACATGTTACATTAGTCATCTTATTCGATTAATGCTAATACTTGTAAATCTCGTCAAGCATTCATGATTATAACTTATGTTAACAACAAATCAAGTTCCTTTCATAGCTCAGGTGTCGGTTATACCATACATTATGGGCTATGAAAGTGCCAAGCATTTGTTGTACCAAGTGTTATACAACATAAATCAAGATTAGTCATTTAACAAGCAAAGTATTAAAGAGTGAACAAGATAACAAATATAAAACATGTTAGTATCAAACATTAAATTCCATATTAAGTTTACACTATACTTATTCTTACACCATTAGTGTAACCTTTTCACCTTGACATAATTAACTTAGCTAGACATAATGAAAGAAAGGAAAACAAATAAACAAAATAAAAACATAAAAGTTAACTAAGTAAAGGAAAGGAAATGAAAGGCATAAACTTAATATTAATGAAAGCAAAGCATAAACATTACAAAAAATACAAAGAGAGAAAGGAAGAGCATGATCTTGATCTGGAAACCAAGATGCCTAAATGTATGGCAAATGCCTCCTTTTATAGGCCAAAATTGGGAACTATTGATTTGATGACTAATTGATAAGTGGGTGGCCAACTTTTGACTTGGTGACAATCCTTATCTTCTCTTGTCTGCCCAAAACGTCATTGATAACGTCAAAACTGGAGCCAGGTGCAAACATGAAAGTTGTAGGCAATTGTCTCAGCTTTCTTGTGTAAAAAATTCAGCTCATTTGGACTTCTAGAACTCCAGATATGGCCAAAATACCGAACAGTGCTCGGGCTGGAAGACAGATTCGGGATTCTTTGTTGTTGCTACAATTTGGACTTGATAATGGCCTTTTTAGATCTTGGGCTCCATATGAAAGTTGTAGGCCTATGTCTTACCTTTCCATCCATATAAATTGGACCTAAATCTGAGATCTGTAGCTCCAGATATGGCCCAATTACCGAACAGTGTTCCGGTTTGGATTGCACCGACATCTCTTCTCTAAGTTTGACCATCTCTTTATCCTTGCAATTTAAGTTCTTCAAGTCATCAATCAATCCTTTCATTTATTTGATAGGCCTACATTAAAAATAGACATTTACCACAAATTATAGGTATCTTATATTATTAGATACATTATTATAAAACATATTTTAGTTAAGGAGTTATTGATACTTCAAGTGCAAAATGATGATATAAAACCATGATAAAAATGCACTTTTAAGTACTAATCACACCCCTCAACCAGCTTATTACTAGTCCCTAGTAATTAAAGCGTTAAAACAATTTGCAAATTTCACAAAGCAAGGTATTCATCATTTAACTTCCATTAATCTATCCAGATAAACAAACTCTCATTAAATTTATATATCTGCTCAATACCACTTAACAAGATATTAATAAACCTTTCTTTTGTGCTCAATGTATCAACACATAATTATGGGGCTTTTCTTGGAAGAAAACAAAATTTTTGTTCTAATGTTTAAGGTTAACTTCCTTGGGCTGGGATTATTATTTTTGTCTTTTTTTTTTCTTCTTTCTTATTTTTTTTTTAAAATATATATACATATAATTTAAAA
Source organism: Populus pruinosa (assembly GCA_026413675.1). NCBI lineage: Eukaryota > Viridiplantae > Streptophyta > Magnoliopsida > Malpighiales > Salicaceae > Populus > Populus pruinosa. The sequence continues at coordinate 46,734,436 of CM048592.1, forward strand.
ATATCATGCATCTTTAACCCATGTAACGAGCTTTCAGCTAATGACTCCCAGACCAGTTGGTCTTAGGGCATTAGGTGTTAAGACACCCCTATGAGCTTAGTAACTCGGGTCGCAGATACTGATATGTAGACAGTGCAATGTTTGATTTCCTTAAGCTTTTCTCCTCAACCCATGTAACAAGCGTTGGGCCAATAGCTCCCAAGTCAGTTGACTTTAGGGTATTAGGTGTTAAAACACCCCTTCGGGCTTAATTGTTTAGGTTAGGGAGGCTACGAAATCAAACTTATCTACATTTTTATTATCATTATTTTTTATATATTTTTTTTTTCTTTTTTTTTTCATGTTTTTTTTTTTAATTATATACAATCCCTTTCCCTTAGTTGTTACCTTTAACAAAAGAACATAAATAATGTAATAATCCAATATGCAACCCACAACCATATGTTAAAGTGTGTGTGTGTAAATTAAGGTTTAAAAATACATGTTAAATAAGTATATGAGCAGAATTAAGTGGTAACAATACGAGAGTTTGTAAACCTGAATATTTCAGGAAGTATTATAATAGACCTTGTTAAGAATGGTTACTAAGATGCGTCTCAAGAGTCACTTTAACAAAAGAACTCCTTTACTCTGCCATCCTAGTAACAACAATTATGCACATGCTTTATGAAATGAAAAACAATTTTTTTTTATCAACTACTACCCTCTCCCCCCAACCAAAACGAGACATTGTCCTCAATGTTCTAAGGTAGAAAGATAGAGTATAAAAGATATCACCTGAAATAACGAACACTGACAAAACCTGAAACACACTAAAAAAATAAGAAATAACAAAACACAATAATAAAACCAAAAGACACAAAAATTCACAAATGAAGGCTCAAATCCAATCTAAGCTTTTTACGGCTTCCCGTAGATGACCAATTTATACGACTCATGGAAGGATCAATCACAGGAATGAAATATTGTAGTTGGTCAATCAATTGTTCAGCAGTAGTAGCAGAGATTATGATTTGTCGTGCAGAAGATGTTAGAAATTCCTGTTCCACAGCATGATCAAGAAAAGACAACAACTTATCATAATAACCATTAACATTTAACAAACCTATGGGTTTATGGTGAATGTGCAATTGAGCCCAAGAGGAAATATGAAAGATCTCTTCCAATGTGCCTAGACCACCTGGTAAAGCAATGAAAGCATCAGCATGGTTAAACATTGCATTCATTCGAGCCGACATTGTGGAGACCTGAAGTTCCTCTCCAATTGTTTTTCCAATGATGTCCCCTTGTGCCAAAGCTTCAGGGACGACCCCCAAAACTTGACTACCTCCTAAAAATGCAGCTATTGACACACCTCCCATTAACCCAAGACTGCCTCCCCCATACACTAAATGAATCTTTCTCTCAGCTAGCACCTGACCAAGATGATTTGCTGATTCTAAAAACTCCTTTTCTTTCCCAGGACTAGATCCACCGAAAACACAAATATTTCTTATTTGATGACTTGAGGAACTTGCCATTTCTACACACTTCTGTATTTGTTGAATGTATGGGTTGAGTAGAAATGAAAGGAAGGAAAATAGGGTTTTATAGATGAGAAAGTAGAAAGGCAATCATAACATCTATATGTAGGCCAGCTAGAGTCTCACACACTCTCTCTCTCTCTCTTTTTATTTATTTATTTATTTACTTTTGAAAAAAAAAAACATGTGTATATACAGGTAGTTGTGATTGTGGCTCACATCTTCCCTTGGTTTTACGTCCAAGAACGGCTTAAACGCCCTCTATGGGTCAGGGATAGGCTTCCCATCCAGTTTTCTTAAAAACTGGCAAACAGGGTCTTTTTTAGTCAGATTCCCAAGACTAAGTCGATCATGTTCTTTATGAAATAGTGGCCATAAATCATGAATTGCACGATGCACATCTCCACTAGGATGCGTCTCAAGAGTCAATAGAAGATTATCTAAAGACTCCTTACTCAGGCCATCCTTAATGAATTGTATTTTATCTTCACGGTTTATAGATACCATTCCTAAAGAACGACATTGTGTATTACAAGTCCATCTAGCACATCGATGACAGACATCCAGTCGTTTTGCACGACGCTTCTTTGCAAAAGTGCTTTTACCTGTTCCAGGCATGTGTGAAATGAAGGAGTTAGAGGACTCACCTGATAATCGGACCTTTGCTTCAATCAACCAGCGAATATGTTCAGGAATTCCATGAATCATTAACAATCTCAATCTTGCACATCTAGCACGGTAAATTTTTGTAATCGCATTCTGAGGCAAAGCGGGAAAATACTTTTTCAATTTTTCAAGATTAGTGTCCATTTTCAAATGAGAATTGGAAGAGAGATTCAAAGAATTGCACAGATATATACACAGATATCAGTAATTGTGGGAAACTGAAAGAACCGACTTAAGTCACGGAGTACCGTTATCCGCCATTTAACCGGGGTGAGAAAAACTAACAAAAATCACTCAAAAAGAAACACAAAAACAATGTGAGAAAAAAAAATTAACCTTTATCTACAAGATCAGTCCAACCAGTTGATTCATTTTCTCTAGGAAAATTATCAAAGTAAGCTTTCAAACGATGTCCATTTTCATTAAAATCATTGTCATTCATTGAATTCTCAATATCACAGGCCCCATAAGGATTGCTCCATCTTGGTCTTAGCTCTCTAGGGAATGCATAGAGTTGAGAATTATAAAACAAAACTTTTTGACCTGTATCAATCTTTTGACAATTTTCACAAGTTTTGCAGAATGCATGCGTGTCCTTGAACATGGTGGGCCAATAAAATCCATTTTGAAAGATTTTTGTAGCTGTCTTTTTTGACGAGAAACAACTTCCACATGCTTCAGAATGACAAAGTTTAATGACACTACTTACCTCATTGTCGGGAATGAATCTTTGAAATATTTGATCAGGACAATATTTGAATAAGGTAGGGTCATCACAATAAAAGCTCTTCACTTCGTTCAAAAACTTTTCTTTGTCTTGGGTACTCCAGTCAGCTGGCAAATCTCCTAAAGCAAGAAAATTGATATTTTTATTATACCAAGGCATTGGACTAAGAGAAAGTAAGGATTCGTTAGGAAAGTAATCATCCATTGGTGTGATGTCGGGTGTCGAATCTATTGTCACTGTTGATAAAAGATTCGCATCAATATTTTCGGTGCTTGTTTCATCCGTGATTTCTTCCTCAGAATAAACCATTTGCAAATCTTCAGTTTCATCCAATTCATTTTTACTTAAAGTAGATTCAAGTTGATCATAAACTAATTCATCAATATGATCTACTTCTTGTAAATCATTATCATCTCCAGGTTGCTTGCAAATGTTGAAAATATTCATCTCCAATGTCATGTTTCCAAATGATAGCTTCATCAGTCCATTCCTACAATTAATCAATGCATTAGAAGTTGCAAGAAATGGACGTCCTAAAATAACAGGAAATGAATTACATGCTTCAACAGGTTCTGTGTCCAAGACAATAAAATCCACAGGATAAATGAATTTATCGACTTGTACTAACACATCTTCAATTATTCCTCTAGGCACTTTTACAGATCTATCGGCGAGTAAAAGAGATATAGAAGTTGGTTTTAACTCACCTAGATTGAGACTTTGAAAAACTGAATATGGAAGTAAATTCACACTAGCTCCAAAATCAAGTAAGGCTCTTTCAATTTTATGCTCTCCAATAAAGCAAGAAATTGTAGGACAACCAGGGTCTTTATATTTCAAAGCATTATTGTTCTGAAGAATAGCACTTACTTGTTCGGCTAGAAAGGCTTTCTTTTTCACATTCAGTTTCCTCTTCACAGTGCATAGATCTTTCAAAAATTTAGCATAGGAAGGAACCTGTTTAATAGCATCCAGCAAAGGTATATTGATCCTTACCTGTTTGAAAATTTCATAAATTTCAGAATTGTGATTGACTTTCCTTTGTTTGGTCATGGCTTGAGGAAATGAAAGTGCTGGCGGTGAATCAGTCGTTTCTTTGCAATTTTCAGATTCATCCCCTTCCTTACCCTCAGAGATTGACTCATCATCTTTCTCATAAGGTTCAAGAGAGGGTTTTTCAATAACCTTACCACTGCGCAGAGTAGTGACTGATTTGACTTGATCCATGTGTTGGCTTCCGGAACTACTTGCATTTGCATTGTATTGCCCTTTGGGATTTTGTTGTGTTTGAGATGGAAACTTACCTTTCTCTTGGAAACTAAGAGCAGATGTTAATTTAGCAAGAGTATCTTTAAAATCTGTCATGTTTTGAACAAGTTGAGTATTAATTGTCTCTTGCTTTTCAATGAATGCATGCAATGTTTCCTCAAGATTTCTTCTAGAAGGTGGAGCATAAGAAGGTGCATATCCATGAGAATTTTGGAAATTATGGTGTGCTTGAAATGGTGGTTGTGAAGTTTGTGCATTGTTGTTCTCACTCTTCCAACTGAAATTTGGGTGAGTCCTCCAACCAGGGTTGTATGTTTGGGAGTATGGGTTGTGGTTGACTCTTTGGAAACTGTTTAAAGCATGGGCTTGTTCATGGAGACATTCCTTAAAAGAAGGCAAGGTTGGACAATCGTTGGTTGAGTGTTCATTTGTTTCACATATTTGACACACAATGTTTTCAACAGATTTTAATTGACCACTCTTTTTCAATTCTAGTGCCTCGACTTTTCTAGCTAAAGATGCAAACTTGGCTTGAAGGTCATGATCTTCCCTAAGGTTGTACATACCTCCACTAGATGTATGAGGATGAGTTTTACTCGGTGCCTCATAAGTACCCGCGGTGGCCCAATTTTGAGCATTTTCAGCTAACAAGTCTAAGTACTCCATTGCTTCATCAGGGTCTTTATCTTCAAAAGTTCTATTGCACATCAATTCAACCATTTGCCTATCTTTAGGTGTTAACCCTTCATAGAAATGTGAAACCAATCTCCATGTTTCAAAACCATGATGAGGACAAGTACTAAGCAAGTCTCGATACCTATCCCAACATTTGTAAAATGTTTCTCCTGGTTTTTGAGTGAAAGTGGTGATTTGTCTCTTGAAAGAGTTTGTTCTATGAGATGGGAAAAACTTCTTTAAAAATTGTTGTTGCATTTCATCCCAAGCACAAATGGATCCTGGTCTCAAATTTTGTAGCCATGTTTTAGCTTTATCTTTTAATGAAAAAGAAAAAAGCTTTAATCTGATGGTGTTCATGCTACAATTTAAGTTATTATATGTGTTGCACACCTCTTCAAATTCCCTTAAATGCAAGTATGGATTTTCCAATTCCAAACCATGAAAAGAAGGTAAAAGTTGAATAATGCCTGGTTTAAAATTAAAATGAGATGCATCGGGAGGAAAAACTATGCATGATGGTGCACTTGTTCTTGTGGGATTCATGTGGTCTCTAAGTGTTCTAACACGGTTATTCTCATTATTTTCATTATGAAGTGATTGATTATCTTCTTCGGCCATATTTTCTGAAAATGATGAGGATATCCTACAAAGTCTACCACTTGATGTACGTGACCACACTCTCATGCACGTGTAGGAATAAAATAAAAAGAAGAAGAAAATAAAAGAAGAAGAAACAAGAGAAAAGAAACAAAGTTATATACAAGAAAAGTGAAAAGAGAAAATAAAATAAATATTATAATTTATACAAGAACTTACCTCCCCGGCAACGGCGCCAAAAACTTGACACGACGAAAAGATTGATGTCTTCTCCCAAGTGCAGGAGTGTCGAAGTAATAAATAACCCGGCAAGACCGGGGTCGAACCACAGGGAGGTTAATTGTACAAATTATAAACAACAATTATAAAACAACAATAACAACAACAACAATAGTAGTAGTAATAATAATAATAATAATAATAATAGTAGTAGTAGTAGTAGTACTAATAATAATAATAATAATAACAATAATAATAATAATAATAATAATAAAGAAAGAGAAGAAGAAGAAGATGATGATGATGAGAACTTGGAGATCAAATATTAATGTAAGGATTAAGCAATAATAATAACAAATGTCAAGGTTAGAGATTCCACTAATGGTATATCAAACAAGTACAGTATAAACTCTTATTATTGAATTGGAAACCACACACAAAGGAGGTTCCAATCAGATTATATATTGTTAACATGATTACATTAGTCATCTTATTCAATTAATGCTAATACTTGTAAATCTCGTCAAGCATTCATGATTATAACTTATGTTAACAACAAATCAAGTTCCTTTCATAGCTCAGGTGTCGGTTATACCATACATTATGGGCTATGAAAGTGCCAAGCATTTGTTGTACCAAGTGTTATACAACATAAATCAAGATTAGTCATTTAACAAGCAAAGTATTAAAGAGTGAACAAGATAACAAATATAAAACATGTTAGTATCAAACATTAAATTCCATATTAAGTTTACACTATACTTATTCTTACACCATTAGTGTAACCTTTTCACCTTGACATAATTAACTTAGCTAGACATAATGAAAGAAAGGAAAACAAATAAACAAAATAAAAACATAAAAGTTAACTAAGTAAAGGAAAGGAAATGAAAGGCATAAACTTAATATTAATGAAAGCAAAGCATAAACATTACAAAAAATACAAAGAGAGAAAGGAAGAGCATGATCTTGATCTGGAAACCAAGATGCCTAAATGTATGGCAAATGCCTCCTTTTATAGGCCAAAATTGGGAACTATTGATTTGATGACTAATTGATAAGTGGGTGGCCAACTTTTGACTTGGTGACAATCCTTATCTTCTCTTGTCTGCCCAAAACGTCATTGATAACGTCAAAACTGGAGCCAGGTGCAAACATGAAAGTTGTAGGCAATTGTCTCAGCTTTCTTGTGTAAAAAATTCAGCTCATTTGGACTTCTAGAACTCCAGATATGGCCAAAATACCGAACAGTGCTCGGGCTGGAAGACAGATTCGGGATTCTTTGTTGTTGCTACAATTTGGACTTGATAATGGCCTTTTTAGATCTTGGGCTCCATATGAAAGTTGTAGGCCTATGTCTTACCTTTCCATCCATATAAATTGGACCTAAATCTGAGATCTGTAGCTCCAGATATGGCCCAATTACCGAACAGTGTTCCGGTTTGGATTGCACCGACATCTCTTCTCTAAGTTTGACCATCTCTTTATCCTTGCAATTTAAGTTCTTCAAGTCATCAATCAATCCTTTCATTTATTTGATAGGCCTACATTAAAAATAGACATTTACCACAAATTATAGGTATCTTATATTATTAGATACATTATTATAAAACATATTTTAGTTAAGGAGTTATTGATACTTCAAGTGCAAAATGATGATATAAAACCATGATAAAAATGCACTTTTAAGTACTAATCACAAGTTAATAATAAACTTGTTCAACTCAACTTAGATGTCAAATAAGTTCATCAATACGTTATTGGTTAAGATAAAGCATAGGATTGATGTTAAATCAAAAGGAAGACAAATATGCAAGTTGATTGATAATTGAAAATGTATTTTTATCAAGGTTTTATATCATCATTTTGTACTTGAAGTATCAATAATTCCTTAACTAAAGCATGTTTTATAATAATATATCTAATAATATAAGATACCTTTAATTTGTGGTAAATGTTCATTTTAAATGCAAGTTTATCACATAAATGAAAGGATTGATTAATGAATTTAAGAACTGAAATTGAAAGGATAAAGAGATGGTCAAACTTAGAAAAGAGATGTCGGTGCAATCTAAACCGAAACAGTGTTCAGTAATTAGGTCATATCTGAAGCTATAGATCTCAGATTTAAGTCGACTTTATATGGATGTAAAGGTAAGACATAGGCCTACAACTTTCATATGGAGCCCAAGATCTAAAAAGGTCATTTTCAAGTCCAATTTGTAGCAACAATAAAGAAGTCTGAATCTGTCTTCTAGCCCGAGCACTGTTTTGTATTTGGCCCATGTCTGGAGTTTTAGAAGTCTAAATGATCTGAAGTTTTTACACAAGAAAGCTGAGATAATTTTCTACAACTTTCATGTTTTCAAGTGGCTCCAATTTTGATATTATCAATGACGTTTTGGGTAGATAAGAAAAGATAAGGATTGTTATCAAGTTAAGAGTTGGTCACCTGACACGACGAAAAGATTGATGTCTTCTCCCAAGTGCAGGAGTGTCGAAGTAATAAATAACTCAACAAGACTAGGGTCGAACCATAGGGAAGTTAATTATACAAATTATAAACAACAATAATATAACAATAATAGTAACAACAACAACAACAATAATAGCAATAGTAATAGCAATAATAATAATAATAATAATAATAATAATAATAATAATAATAATAATAATAATAATAGTAGTAGTAGTAGTTATAATAATAATAATAATAATAATAATAAAGAAAGAAATGGAGAAGAAGAAGAAGATGATAAGAACTTTGAGATGGAATATTAATGTAAGGATTAAATAATGATAATAATAAATGTCAAAGTTAGAAGTTTCACTAATAGTATGTCAAACAAGTATAGTATAAACTCTTATTAATAAATTGAAAACCACATACAAAGAAGGTTCCAATCAGATTATAGATTGTTAACATGATTACATTAGTCATCTTATTCAATTAATGCTAATACTTGTAAATCTCGTCAAGCATTCATGATTATAACTTATGTTAACAACAAATTAAGTTCCTTTCATAACTCAGGTGTCGGTTATACCATACATTATGGGTTATGAAAGTGTCAAGCATTTGTTGTACCAAGTGTTATACAACATAAATTAAAATTAGTTATTTAACAAGTAAAGTATTAAAGAGTGAACAAGATAACAAATATAAAACATGCTTGTAGGATTTATTCTTTATTATTTTAATAATAATTTGTTATACCAAGATAACAAATATTTATGAAATTATATTTTTTTTCAATTTCATTCTTATTCAACTTTTCATTTTGTAGGATTTATTTTTTATTATTTTAATAAACTTGAAAAAATAAATTATTTTTCAGTTTATTTTTCATAACTTAACGAGATATTAAAAAATATTTTTTAATTTTTTTATAATATTATTAAATATTAAAAAATAATATACTTTTCAAAAATTCATTATACCGCTCCAGTGACATTTTCTGAGAATGCCTTCTTGTCTGACATATTTTTTACGTTGAAAACAATTTTGTTCGGAACCGCAGCCGAGGCCGGTTATCTAGTTCATTATTATCACGCTGCGTCTCTCTCCGGCTTTCCGATTTGGAAGATCAAGTCAAAAATAATCCCTGATTACTCACGATCCGAACACCCAATCTTCAATCAATTGCAGTAATTTGGGTTTCGTTTCTCTCTATTTCATTCGAAGAAGAAGAGGGCAAGTAACTAAGCAAAGAAGATGGGAGAAAGAAAGGTGTTAAACAAGTACTACCCACCAGATTTTGATCCATCGAAATTACCCAGGATCCGAAGACCCAAGAATCAGCAAATCAAGGTCCGAATGATGCTTCCCATGAGCATTCGTTGCAATACTTGTGGTAATTACATCTATAAAGGCACCAAGTTTAATTCTCGCAAAGAAGACGTAATTGGCGAGGTAAAATCAGGATTTAGTTTGTCCCAGTTCACTATCGTAGTTTTTTTTTATTATTTATTTATTTTGGGTTTTGGCTGTGATTTTTTTTTTTTGCAGACGTATCTAGGAATACAAATATTTAGATTTTACTTCAAGTGTACCAAGTGTTCTGCCGAGATAGCAATGAAGACGGATCCTCAAAACTCGGATTATACAGTTGAGAGTGGTGCCACGCGGAATTTTGAACCTTGGCGTGCCGAGGATGAGGTAAAAATATTAGCTACCATTGTACTTTGGTTGTTGTTTATATGTTAGGATTGCTTGTTTGGAAAATAATGCTGTTGTTTGTGGTGGTAGGTGCTGGACAGTGAGAAGAAGAAGAGGGATGCTGAAGAGATGGGGGATGCCATGAAATCGTTGGAGAATAGAACTTTGGATTCTAAAAGAGAGATGGACATTCTTGCTGCACTTGACGAAATGAAGTCTATGAAGGTAATTGGTTTGTGGGAAGTTGGCATTTTGATGCTGTGTATTGATGTTATTGGTTAAAATTATGCTCTGGTGATTTTTGTCTTCCTGTACTGACTTTTGTTTTTGGTTTGCAGTCCCGGCATGCAACTGTCAGTGTAGATGCAATGCTCGAGGCTTTGCAGCACACTGCTTCTGAAAAGGTATGGAGTTTCAGCTATTCGATATATTCTCTCTTACTTCATTGAAAAGAAAAGTATGTGCATTCTGTGCTTTTACATGTGAATATGTGAAATTCAAAATAGAGATTCTTGCAGGCATAGTGCTTGCTTTCTTCTGGGAACGTTTTCTTTTTTATCTCTGTGTTGTATTGCCTTTGTTCTGACACCGGCAATGGATTTATGTGCTGACAGGAGAAGAAGTTGGAAGAAGAGGATGAAGCTCTTATAAAATCAATATTCCAAGTTAGTGCTCAATTTCTGTACTTGCTAGTTTTTCCTAACCAGCTCTTTTGAATCCCCTTCCTTTCCTTACCCTCGTCTATATGACTGGTTGCTCACATATGGTTTGTTTTGTGTTTAAAATATAAAGCAAAGCAAAAAGGAGGTTATTAGAAGAATTTCTGATGAAGATTCTGATGATGATGAAGAGTTCAACATGTCAAATGATAAGCTCAAGGTATGAGAATCCTGTAATTCTATTTATTCCTTTTATTGGTTACTTTCTGGATATATGAGAAAAATATGAATGATACAGAATATAGTTGGTGTAATCATTAAAGGAAATTATGAGAAAACGAATCAAATGTGGTTGTAAACTTTCACATGCATTCTTTACCCTAGGCAATTTCCCCTTCAGCATAATTTCAAAATATAAATGGTTATAGAACACATGTTCTACTTCTTCCAGAGAAAAGGAATGATTAATCTCAAAGCTAAATCCATCGTCACTTTTATTTGCAAATATGACTATTGTTCCCCTTTAAGTATTGTTGCTGTGGAGGCTTTGCCCTTTGATTGCGTTTATCACTTAAAAAATATAATGACGGAGCTTTGGATGCATTGAATTTGGAAAGAAATATGTAGATGCTCTTTGTAGGAATGAACTAGTGTGTATGCTTTAGAGTTTACCTATAGAAAAACTGAAATATTCAATTAATTAGCTCCATACTTCAAGAATCTATCCCTCCTACTGAAATCAACTTTTCTTGGATTGAATTTCTAGTTTAGAACTCAGATAGATAAAGGGATGCAAAGGTGTATGTATTAAATCTTGTCCTTTTGGCTCACTGGTCCTGAATTTTGATCATGTAGCCGTAGCTGAACCTGCAACTGCAAAGACACATAGCAGTAGGGAAGCATATTTATGATAGGTGGGTCAAGAGTATTAATAAGGGGTGATATAGAACATATATGAATATTTCACAACCATGTCCATATTTGTGAAAATATTAATATTCCTAAAATTATTTTCCATCCTTGCGCTTTTTCACCTTGCCAAAAAACACAAAATAAAAAAATAGCTTTATTCCTCCATTTACTACCCCGCTTTCCAACCTTTACATCTCTACAATTCCAGTTCAGATAAAATGTTATGATAGTGACTCTTTGGAGCATGCTAATTAAGCGACTCCTTATTCATTCAGGCACGAGGAGCAGTTTACCTGAATGCATATTTATCAGAAATACAGTCTGTCTATGTGACCTTCTACATTCTTCAAGCATTGTGTCTGGATGCATCGCTGTCAATCATCAACTTTGTCAATTTTATACAGTATTTCATCTACTGCACTCATCATGAGCATAATTGAACCATTTATATTTGCCCTTCTTTCTCTTCTTTTTCATTTGCAATGTATTAAACTTCCAATATAGCAATTTATGGGAGATTAAAGGGTTCCTTAACTTGAACTTTTGCCTGCATGCATTGCAGAAGAGGAAAGTTGCTGATGAAGTTTCAAGTAAACCAACAGATTCATTAACAAAAGCGAGTGTTTCAGATAGCTCAAATAACAAAGGTACTCTATATCTGTCTGTTACATTTTCCTTCCTTAATTTTTACTGAACTAAAATTCTTGAAGTGCAGTTAGATTAGAGTTCATAATTAGAAGCAAGGAATGCAAAGATGAGTTATATATAAGCTCCTTGTTGACATTGAATGGAGCTATTCATTTGTTAATATCGATAGATTGACTATGGTGTTTGAATAATGTGACAACTACGAGGCAGGAACTGCATATATAGTTAGGATATTCTCAAACACACTTCTGTGGCTAAATGTTCAGTGTATTTCTGCTAAATATCAAACTTATCCTGCAAAAAGTATATTTTAATAATCAAAATGTTTCACTGCCTTTCCGGTGGTCTGCATGACAGGTTTAATGTATTAAGAAAAAACGTGTGTTGGTGTCCCAAATAGAAGTTGTCAATGCTCTATGTAAAAGAATATCCTTCAAATGCTAGCGTATTTAGAAACATTGATGTCAGAAAATTTGATTTCCTACACATTACCAAGATCATAGTTTTCAGCTTAGGATTGTTACCTGTTGTTTTACTTGTTACATTGATCTGTTATTATGAAATCCTAGGTGAGTCTGACATTCATTTTATTTGGTTGTCAACAGAAAATTCAAGCAGTTCAGGGACTCAGAATGATCGTAAACCCAGTTTTGGATCCCCGATGATCAGGATATCTGTGATAAAGAAACCAGTTGCATCTTCTGACAGTAACAAGCCAGTGGAGAATAAACAGGTGGAGGAGAGTAAAGGCAATGATACAAGCACTGGGCTACAATCCCTATTCCAGAACTATGACAGTGATGATGAGGATGATTAGTAAATGGTATTATTGTTGTATACCAACATAGCTTCCTTTCCTTGATGAAGTTTTGGAAATCTATTTCACTCTCTTTCGCTCGAGTGGCAATGGTTATGGAATATTTTGTCGAGTATGAGAAAATGCCACTTGAAAGCAAATGCCAGGCCGTTAGAAAGCAGTTTTCCTATGGCTCGGCTCTGGGTGTGCAATGTGAGGCGTTCGCTCCTTGGATTCTGCTCTGCAAAGTAGAAGAGACAAGCTCTATTTGAATCAACTTGGAATTACAGATTCTGTTTGATTTAATGGTTCTGAGTTGCTTGATGATGAGCATCGGTGTAGACGGTAATTATAGCAGTAAGCGATGGCCAATAAGTACAATGGGAAGTAAAATATTTGTCAGTTAAGGTCCCTTTGTTTTGCAAAATAGTTTTCAATTTTTCCATGTTGGTTTTAAAAAAAACCACTTTTTTGTATTTGTTTTTTTTTAAATATTTTATGGAAAAAGTAATCAATAAAAAATATTTTATAATTAATTTTTAAACTTAGTTTATTTACAATAAAAGATTTTACAAATAGTAATTTACTTAAAAAAATCATTTAATTATTGTTTTTATCATTCATCATCTTCTTCTTCTCTTCCACTATCATTGCCATCTCTTCCATCATTAATATCTTTTTACCATCATCTTACTATGATTTTTTCCATCACAATCACCTCATCTCGCTACAACCAGTTATTTCAAAACGTCCTACGCTGTTGCTATTAGAAAAAAAACAAAATATTTTATGCAAAATAAATAGGTTTTAAATTGTAAAGTGCCTTCTTGATTTCCATGCGAAAACTAATGTTCTCTTGAATATAAAAAAAGTTCTGATTTTTCTTTGTAAGCAAAATTTAGATAGTCAAGGAAGCATATGATGGTGGCGGCGGCGGAAAGAGGTAAAAGCATTGGTGCTGAAAAATGTGTGTGAGAGAGAGAATTGTATTTTTTTGATATTTTTTAGCTTTGTTTTTTTCGTTTCTTTTTTTTTTTTTCTTATAGTGTTTTTGTAATTTTATTACTTTGCAGGACGGAGAGAGAACAGTGAGGATTTTCAGGGTATTTTTGGTCAACTCACTAATAAAAGCCTTAATCAAAAAATTATATTATTTATGATTTTGGAATTTTTTTTAGTTCAAGAATCTTTTCCCCCTCAAATGTCATAACTTCATAAGGGTATTTTACAATTTAAGCAATAGGACAATATTTAAAAAAAAATATTAATACGATGATATTTAAATATTAATATGATGATTTATTGAAGATTTTTTTTAAATAATAAGATAATAATATATTAGAAGGATGAAATTAAAAAAATATTAAATTAAAAATAAAAAAAATTACTTGAGTCAATTTAGGTTAATGTACAAAATCTATAACTCGAGTTATAACATGAAGATAATCTCATAAAAAGCAAATTGAATAAAATTACAAAGTCTAATTTTTAATTAATTTAATATTAAAAGATGAAATAAAAAATCAATTAAAAAATACAAAAAAAACTCAACTCAACCTAAGTTATCTTATAAAATAAATAAATAAAATTATGAAACTCAATTCCTAATATATATAATATTCAATGTTGAAATATAGAAAATAAATAAATAAATAAATCTATAAGACTAGAAAAACTCTCTAAAAAACAAATTAAAAAAATTTATGAAACTTAATTTTTAAATAATTAAATATTGAAGAATAAAATTAAAAATAAAAATTAAATAGAAAGAAAGAAGATTGAGTTGTTAGATAGTAAAATTAAAAAAATACACAATTAAAAAAAACTAAAAAAATAAATTAAATTAACTCAGGTTAACTTATCAAACTTAAACTTGAATTATGATATCAGATAATTCTATAAAAAAAATTATCTTACAAAACTTAAACAAAAATAATATTTTACAAAACTTAAACAAAAATAAAATCTAAAGTTGACCTCTTCATGTCTGAATACAGAAGACTTTTTCTAAAAACTTATAAATTTCAAATCTTCCTAGCATAAAAAACTATGTTTTTTATTTTATTTTATTCATTATAATAATTTTTTATATATATATTTTTTAAATTTTAACACTAAGTGTTTGGTTAATTATTAATTTAACGTAATTTGTTACCGTTTAATTTCTTGAATTTATAGGCATCCATCTATTTTAGATAAAAAATCAACCAAATACTACCAAATCAATTTGTTGCAGCAGAGTAGCTTTACTGGTAGAATCTCATGTTATATCAAAATCCAAATCCCTTATCAATCAAGAAGTTCGAACCTGCGGAGTTGTCATTGTATCCGACCCTTCACCAAGAAAACCATCAAATTTCAATCATTCAAAGGGGTAGTTGGGTGTTTGCACTTTGCAGTATCCTCTCAAGCTCAAGTATCTTAAAAAAGAGTGAGGTCTCCACATATTTTATTGTGAAAGCTAGGAGGATTCCCAGTTTCACCAAAGCAACAACATGCTACAAAATCATCCCTGAAAAGGTTTAGATAACGTAACTTCAACATATATAAACATTGACAACAAAATGTGAAATGGCGAGCAACCATTTCCTTACCAACACAATAAAAAAGGGTAGATGAGGATTTCAACAACATAACATCTTATTTCTGGCCCTTCTTTTTCCACAAGTCTCCAAACTTCTTGATCCTAGAGCTCTTTCGCTTCACGCTACCAAAACCATCGTCCAAATCATCAGCCATTCCAGGTGATCCGACGAAACCAGCATACCCTCCTGCTGGTGGCTCGAATACACCACCAAAGTGCTTATCCATGGAGCCACACCTCTCTGGAATCCTTCCATTCATCTCTACTCCCCCAGCAAGTACTGCAGCAGCAGCATCTGCTGCTTTTCTCCACTGCTCTGTCTGCACTCTCATTTTCTTCATTTCTGTCTCCAATGCTTCATTTGCTCCTTCGGCAGCTTCCAGTTTCCCCTTTAACTGGGCAGCATTTGCTTTACTTGCTTCCAGCTCTTCTCCCAATTGGCCCAGCTTCAAGGACACTTCCTCTTCCTTGGATTTGGCAGATGAGATGTACAAATTTGCTTCATTCAGTTGATTCTTCAAGTTCTCATTTTGCATACCAAACACCTCTAGGTCCTTTTGTTTCTCTTCTAGCTTGGTTTTTAGCATATTTATCTCATCATCCTTCAATGCCAGGTCATGAAAAGACAGCTTTTCTGGCTCTGAAATCACTAGTGGTTCAGCCAGTATATCAGTTGGGTTGTTTTCTTTTTCTACCTGATCAAGCAGGTCGCCAGGATCAACCTTGGGCTCAACAGTCTTTTTCTCCACTGGAACTTCAAAAACATCAGTTTCCAGCTGGATGTCTTCAGAAACTTCATCCGCTGAGTTGCTATCTGCTTTTTTGAAATCCACCTCTGGCTCTGGAACAGCACCTTTCCTGGCTTTTTTCTCCAATTCTTTTTGAGCTTCTTTCTTTGCGGCTTCAGCTGAAGCCAACTGCTCTTTTAGAGTCTTCAGCTCTACTTGTGCTTGGCCAAGCTGAGATTCTAAATCTGCAATGCGGGTTCCAAGCTTCTTTTGGTTTAATGTGTCAGGCTGGGAGCCTCTTGGGGAGCAACGGTCTCCTAGCTTCTCTCTTCGATCAGTTATAGGTCTATGATGCAGTGGGTCGGAATCAGAGTTAGATGTCCTAAGTGGATGTGAGCCTCGAGGAGACTGCCTTTGAGGCATTTCTGATCCTCTAATTATCATTGAAACAGAAAATGGAAACCAAAATAGCCATCAGACATTTTTGACACAATGAATTCATAAGTTACTGGTAATATTATAGCCAAAATCAAAATGAACAGCAACTTCATTTTCAAAAAACAATACAAAAAAAGAATATAGACCATTAATGCATGCCTCTTGTACTGTAACGTGACAGTCACGATGTTCATTGCAAATTGAATTGATTCAAGACTAAATTGAGGAAAAAAATTGACAAGGAAATGATAGAACGAATCCACAGTGATTGAGGATAGAGCATCTAAAGGACAGGTTGAGTAAGCCTATTAAACTACGGATATTACTTGCAGCTGCATGCAATCAGGAAGCCAAGTCAAACAATTGTTATATAACATAAATTCATTCTACTTGATTCGTGGTTGATTTCATCATTTTATACCATACAACAACAAAGCCTCAACCTGAAACTAGGAGGAGCATTTCATGCCATCCAACTGAAATAAAGTAGGCTTCTTTGATGACGCCTAGATCCTGAGGGATAAATCAATGTATTGTCATGGTTTAAACCATGCTACTAGTTTAACAACTGATGCTTCATGTTATGATTCTGGCATACATCAAGAGTTTTATAATAACTTAACCTTGCTGAATGAAATGATAGTAGATTTGGATATCCTATAGAAGAATAGAATTTTGTAAGTACAATCACATCTAAAAGTACATATAAAGGCATCAATACACTCTACCAGAAAAACATGCCTGTAGCTTTTAAATTTTCTTTAAAGCATGTTATAAGCATGAAGCAAGTAAAATCCCTTAATCCAAATAACTTGAATCAACAGTTCAATCAGGGCACGCGCATGCATGTGATATAAAAACAGTATATTGATAAATGATAGCAGGGTAATGTTCTCTGACCTTGATCTCGGCATTGAAGCACCTAAAGCAATGTTTGTTCAAGAGAGCTGGAAGCAACTGTCATTGGAAATTTGTATTCTCATCACTTAATATGTAAACAAAAGGGAAACTTCAAAAAATTAAAGGAAAAAAGGAGGCTATAATGAAAATGATGAACAAAATATCAGTCCAATTATAGGTGTAAGAATTAATTCGCAGTTTGTAATAAAAAAATCCAGTGACGTCTGAGCCAAGCTCCAGCAAGCTATATTCCAAGCTATTTTTACAGGATGTTAACTCAACTCTTCCTAGTTAACCGTAAAAGGGCAAAGCATGGGCTTGTGAAGCATTTTAAAACTCCCCTTTGAAATGAAATAAATCCTGGCTTCACATCTTAATTTGTTCCATGAGCTATATTCTAGGGGGCACACTCAAGAAGAACGAGTGTAGCATCACAAATATAATCAAATAACTTTGAGTAGCAATAGCATTTGCAAAAGCCAACTTCTTGTGACGGTAAACATTACATGAGCCTCCGTCCTTGAGTACATACAAGAGCCTGTGAAACGATCAGTACTAAATAATGCAGACTTAAGCTTGCTACGCCAAATTTAATGTAAGAAAACATAATAAAGAAAACAGTATGCCCCCACAATAGTGACCTGGCCTAACTCGACATGTTGCCCCAAATACACCACTAGATTTTCTCAGGGATAAAAAGAAAAACACTGCAACGAGAAATCTGGATCACCAAAAGCTGGAAAACCTAGAGTTAAGAAACAATAAATGGAGTACTGTGTTGCATTATTAATATCTCATGGTCCATCAAGAGAAACGGATGTAGAATCATGCATTACATCCACCAGACACAAGTAATGAAGAAGTAAGATGATCCAACCACCCCAGACAGGATTCTCCATCTTTTTATTTCGCAGGAAAAGCTGGTGAAGAGGTGACAGTTTTTACTTTCCACATGGTCTCAACAGGTCCACAATATGCACATATCAGGGGCCTGTTAATCATTATCACTGGGACCCTTTAATGGGAGCAGTTAAGTCATCAACTTTACTTCAAATAATTATAGGTGAAGTATAAGCTCTCAAACCACTTGATTATGATAATGATCGAGACCTGCCATTTTAAGGACCTAGCATAAAGTTCAAATGCCAAACCAAGCATGGCAGAATTTTTACTGGAAACCCTGATGACATGATACCAGTCTACGGAGCAAAGCACATTCATATCATTTGACTTAATTGGTTTCCATAGTCACATGATTTCTTTTCTGATGATTTCCATTCCATGTTACTCGGAGTCCATTCCTGAATACTAAATGGGCTATACAATTTAAAAAAGTACCATCCATTCCAACTTTTACAAGCACCAGGACCGCGATATCCTGCCAGTGTGCTTTGTTTTCTTGGACAGTGCAGACGCGATCTTTTAACCACTCCTTTTCACTATCCACATCCATCAATCAAAATATGCTTTGCCTTTCGCCTTAACTGCTTTTTAAAAAAGAGAGCTTCGAATCTCAACTTTGGCAGGGGCATTATTGTCCTTTCAGCCCCATATCTCCTCCAACTCATTTTTTTTACAGAAAGAAGGTGAAGGAGGACAACGAAGAAGCGTTAAATAAGCGACTGGAAGGTGTCAGAGGAGGGGGGACATGCTCTGCCCAAGAATATTTCTAAAGAGAAGAAAAGGAACATGCCACCACACGCGCCACCGTGCACGTGTTGGTGTATTACAACCTCAAAACTAGACAATTTTAAAGTGAAAAAATAGTAATAAATAGTGACAGTGTTGACTCAATAATTCAAGACACAAGTTTTTTCTCTTGGTTTATTAAAACCAAAGAAATAAATTCAAACAAATCAAAGTACCCGTATAGATCTGAAACAGCATTCATGGATTCGCATGCTTGACCCATTTAACATCTCTTAACATTTTTTTTCCTTAAAATGACCAGATGGGAAAATACAAATTATAGATACCAAAACAGGTGTATGTGTAAAATAAGTGTTTGGTTGCCCAGAAAAAACATGGACAGACTAAAGCTTGAATTTTATAACAGATTGAATTGTGGGTACTGGGTAGTGACGAGATTCCAAAGTTTCGCTCTTCTTATATTCTCTCTCTTGAAAACCAAATGGATCATAGTTACAAGGGCAATGGTACTTTGTCGGTACCAACATATTTAAAAAAAGAAGAAGAAAAACTCCACCAGCTAGCACACATGATTTACAGAAAAACAGAAGGAAAAGGAAGAATAACAATGAGATCCAAAGAAACTCCTTTTGTTTTGCACGTTCATCAACTACACCTACATGCATTGTTACATACAAATAAATTGCTTTTCTTCTCAAAAACAAAACAAAAAAATGAGAAACTCACCTTCCTATCTGTCTGAATGCAGAACTAGAACTGTTCCTTAAACCAGTCAGCTCCTCTTGTGGGTCATAAGAGAGACAGAGAGTTCATATAATCAATGATTCCATGAAACACCCTTTTGTTAACAGGTGTAGAGGGAGCTGCTTAATGTCAAAATTACGATACTTCTTTTTTCAAACACAAACACTAAAGACAAGGGAGTAGTAGCCTAAAAAATATGAAGTTAGAGAGAGGAAGACCGAAGTTTGAAGTTTGAAGTTTGAAAGAAAGCTGGTACCAATAAGTGAAGGGAAAAAAAAGGAAGCAAGGTGACAAAAGGGTAATTTTTAGGGGAAAGGACGAGTGGGCAGTGTGATATAGTGATAATAAATGCAATAAGATAGTGGTGAATCTTTGGAAATCCAACCTCTATCTCACCTCTCTAAGAACTCTTGTCTTTTTTTGTCTCTTTTCAAAGTTCAAACCTTTTCTCTTTTTTTTTTGCCTTGTTTCAACTCCACTTCCATTACTGTTCTTAATAGCAAGTCCTTGTAGAACGTATCCTTTTTCCCGCCTGCATTTGATTATCATGTTCTCCAACCTAAGTTTGAAAATTTAGTAGAAAAGTGTTGAAGAATAAACAAGTGATCAAGTATTAATATTTCTGTTTACTTGTGATTTATAGAAGAATTTACACTCATGGGTATATTTCAGCCAGCATTACATGAGAAATGCAGAGGATTTTATAATTTGAAGTGCACCGGAAGCCGAATAAAGATGGAAGTTTTCTTTTTATTTTACAAATAGAAAGGTATTCTAAGATCCTCAAATGTTCAAATTAAAGAGTTTGTTTGCATAAAAGCAGCTTATTTTATTTTTATTTTTATCTTATACTATCAAGAGACTTCAACCATTTTTTTTTATAACACGCAATAATTATAAATATTGGGGGTATATGATTGTTTTGTTTATAATCAATTTTTAAAACTTCAATTTTCAGTCGTCATTTGGAAAAGCCTTTAATGTTTTTCAATGTTTTTACATTGAAATCACTTTTAAATTAATCTTGATTATTTAGTGGAAAATAATTTTTTAAATAATTTTTTTTAAATAAATTTCTGAAAAATAAATTATTTTTTTATATTTAATAGTATCATGAAAAATAAATTAAAAAATACTTTCTAGTGTTTAACTATGTCATAAAAATGAGTTAGAAAATAACTTATTAATATTTTTTTCGTGTTTATTAGAATAATAAGAAACAAATCTTATAAATTAAAAAATTAAATAAGAATAAAATTAAAAAATGATGAAATAAAAAACAATAATTACAATATTTTAAATTATTTCAAATAAAATAAATAACAATCAAAGAGCGAGGATTAAATCTAATAGATAAAAAATTTTAATTAAAAAATAATAAGAGAAAAACAAATAACAATCATAAAAATAAAGGCCAAAGTTAATATCAAAATCAAATTAAATCAAATTCTAAGGAGTAAAATTGAAAAAAAAAAGATTCAAAACAAAATATATAGCAATCAAAAGTTTGAGAACTAAATTTGATATAATTAGTAAATAACATGATATTTTTAAATTTTTTCACAACTTTTAAAAAGTATTCTCCACTCAAAATAAAAGAAAAATACTTTTCTGAAAACCAAATTAATATTTTTTTAACTGAAAAATATTTTTCGTTAACTAACTTTTTTAATAGTAAAAAAAACTCAGGAATTGGAAGATGATTTTCAAAAAACCACTTTCCATGAAATAAACGGGGCCTTAATGTATTGTCATTATTATAATATATCATTAATTAGAAGTATGTCATGGGTGTGATTTAAAAAAAAAAACATAAAAGATTTAGACATTATTAACATTCTTTTTTAGTGAAAAAAAATAAATTATATGGGGTTAACTTGATATGACTCAGTCCACTTCATGAGTTCAAAAACAACTCGAATGCCTAGTAAAAGCATAGTTCAACTCAAAAACATTAACATCTTTGTTTTAAATAATGAGATAATAATTTATTGAATTGATTCAGGTAAATCCAAATTAACTTGTCAAATCATATACTCGAGTTATAAAACTATGATAACCTCATAAAAAAAAACAAATAAAAATAAGTTATGAAACTAAATTTCTAATCAACCTCATGTTGAAGAACAAAATTAGAAAAAAAATCAATTAAAAAAAAAACAAAAACACGACTTGACTCAACCCAAAATAATTTGTCAAACATTTGACCTATGTTATAAGACAGGGATAACCCCATAAAAAGTAAGTCAAAATAAATTGTAAATCTCAATTTTTAATCAACCAGATATTAAAAAATAAAACTGAAAAAATTCAATTAAAAAACAAAAAGACCTTATTTAACCTGAATTAACCTGTCTAACTTATGTCCTAGTTCATGAGATTAAGAAAACCATATTAAAAGTAAATCAAAATAAACTATAAAGCTTAATTCTTAATCAACCAGATATTGAAGGATAAAATTAAAAAATAATAATTTTAAAAAAGACCAAAAAAAACTTGAGTCAACTTGAATTAACTCGTCAAATATGTAACTCAGATCATGATACTGGGACAACCTTAAAGAAAGCAAATGGAAACAAATTATGAAATTTAATTCCTAATCAACTTAACATTAAAGGATGAAATTGAAAAAAACAATTAAAAAAATCAAGTCAACTAGGATTAACATAGAAAACTCATAAATTAGGTCATGAGTTTAAGATAACTTTGTAATGAAATTGAGAACATCAATTAAAAATATCAAAAATAAAGACTCAAGTCAACCGAGATTAACATAGAAAACTGATGACCTAAATAATAAAACAGAGATAACCTCATAGAAAGAAAATTAAAATAAATTATAAAACTCAATCCCTAATAAACTTAATGTTAAATGATGAAATTGAAAAAAATTATTCATAATATTTTAAAATTATAATTTTTTTAAAAATAAATTTAATTAAACAAAAACAAAAGGAAGAAATATCTCTAATACCCTATGGTTTGGTCGTAATTGAACTCTCTAACAAGTTCTGAAAAATTACACATTGCATTTTAAACTTTATATGATCACTAATATTTAATATCCTCACAAAACAAATCAACAAAAATTACCTAGTTATTTACAAAATTTTCATTATTTTTTATTTAATAAATAAAATGATCTTATATTAAATATTATAAATTTTTCATCAAATTAAAATTATATATCCACCAACCTCATTTTTTTTCCCTCATTGTCAGAGTTTTAGTTACCTAACAATTGAATAATGGAATGGCCAATCTAGTAGAAATAAGAGTCAGAACATTTAATTTAATCCAAGTATCTAATGTATAATTGTCATAAAAATTTGAACCAACCTAATTTTAGGGCAAGAACACCTAATTTTAAGGTAAGAAGTCCTTTTAAAAAGTACCCTAATTATATTTCAAAAACAAGGCAACTCTATCATCTTCATTCGCTTCAAAGACTTGGATCTAGATGTTGAAATCAAATTGGGATATAAATGATCAAAGTGCTTTTACTAAATTTTGCTTAGATCTTTAAATTTCTTGTTTTTTCTATAAAAAAATTCAACCTAGATCTCTTTCTCTCAGTAGTAAATCTCAATCATTTGCTCTTATTTATAGAGATTTGAAATAAAGGCAAACTTTTTCTTGTCTTGCAATAACAATTATTTGAAAAAAAAAAAAGAAAATAAACATTTTCTTTTTAAATATGATGAGTAAAGAGAAAATGAATTAAAAAAATAAAAGGAAAGGCTCGAGAGAAAACATTATTCACCATCTTTCACAACTAAACCCTAGCCATTAAGACCATAAACTCAAAACCTAGCCAACACATTAGCTCCATAACTACCTTGTCATACCTTCATATTAGTCTCTCTTCTTATCTAAACAACCTAATACCAAACCACCACTTCTCCTAATCCATTAAGAAAAAAAAAAATAGTCACCTTGCTATCAAAATTGCCACCATTTTTCCATTTCACAAAACACCACTCATAATTAAAAGCCACTGCCACCATTTTCTTATCTCATAAACCATCATCCACAACTAAGAACGACTATCACTCTTTCTCTATAACAACAATAAACCTTAGCTTTCCTCATATTAAACAACCATCTTCACCAAGTCAAAGCCAAAACACAGTTGTAGAGTCATGTACATCATAGTCCATCACCATAAATAAATCAGCTAATAGGTCTTTACCCATTGTCACTCTTTGCATAGGCTTAAGTATATTTTGGCTCACCTTTACCTCTCTTAATAATGAATCAAATAGTCCTAACTCTTAACCCCTAAAAAATTCAAATATAAAACCAAATCCACCTCCCGTAAGGTTTTAAGTTTTAGGTTGAAAACCCATTTGTTACTTTAACTAGCTCTTTAAAAGCAAATAAAGGCCTTGAATTTGCCTAATTAGCTTGATTTAATTAGATACTACTTATAATTTTCTAGTTAGTTGGGTTATTTTTTAAAAAACTGTTGGATGTAACCTTTAATAAATTCAACTTAGGTTTATGGATAATCAATGAGATAATTAAAAAAAATAAGGTTCTTTCTAAGTTTAGTTTGGGTTTTTTTAGTTTTTTTATGGGATAGAAATTGTGTTTGGAGAAGAAGAAATTTTTATTTGTTTTTTTTAGTTTCCCTTATATTATATGCAAGGGTAATTTAGGTTTTTTTATCTAATTTGAAAATTTATGTTGACTAAGAATACAAAGTGTAATTTTTTAAAAATTAGTAGGTAAGTACAATTTTGACCAAACTATATGATGTTGGGAGTAGATAACACGAAGAAAAGATTCATGTCTTCTTCCAAGTGTAGGAGTATAGAACTAATAAATAACCTAACAAGACGAGAGTCGAACTACAGAAAGGTTAACTATATAAATTATAAATAATAATGGTGGTGGTGGTGGTGGTGGTGGTGAATTGAAGAGAACTTTGAGATATAAGATTAATATAAGGATTAAATAAGGATTAAATAATTGTCAGGGTTAGAGGATCCACTAATGGTATGTCAAACAAGTATAATATAAACTCTTTTTATTATTCAACTGGAAACCATATATAAAAAAAATTCCAATTGGATTATAAAGTGTTAACATGATTATATTAGCTATCTTATTTAAATAATGGTAATACTTATAAATGTTGTCAGATATTGATTATAACTTATATTAACAACAAATCAAATTCTTTTCATAGCATAGATATAGGTTATACCATACGATTGTCAAGTATTTTTTGTATTAAGAGTTATACAATATAAATATAGATTAAACATTTAACAAGTATAGTATTAAAAGTGAACAAGATAACAAATACAAAGCATGTTAGTATTAAACATTAAGGTCCATGTTGAGTTTATACTATACTTATTTTTATACCATTAGTGTAATTTTTTCACCTTGATATAATAAATTTAAATAAACATAATAAAAGAGAGAAACATGAATAAATAAGATAAAAGTTAACTAAGTAAAGGAAAGGAAATGAGAAGTATAAACAAGAGATTAATATAAACAAAACTTAAGCATTACAATAAAGAGAGAGAGCAAGAACATGATATTGATATGAAAACTAAGATGTCTAAATTCATGGAAAATGCCTCCTTTTATAAGCTAAAATTAAAAACTATTGATTTATTGACTAATTGTTAAGTGAGTGGCTATATCTTGACTTGGTGACAATCCTTATCTTCATGTAATCATGAAAGTTTATCATTGGTAACATTAGAATTTGAAATAGACTTTATTCATGAAAGTTCTAAGAAATTGCCTCAGTTTTTTAAATAAATTGAGGTCATTTGGACTTCTAAAACTTGAGATATGAGCTGAATACCGAATAATGTCTGGACTGCAAGACAAATTCTAACTTCTCTATTATTGTTAGGATTCAGACTTCCAAACAGTATAATTAAGTCTTGCACTCCCATGAATGTTTTAAGTTTATGTCTTAACTTTTTAGCCATATAAACCAAATTAAAATTCAAGATCTACAGCTTCAGATATGACTTAATGACTAAACAGTATTCCAGTTTGGACTGAACCAGTATCTC
Organism: Populus pruinosa; assembly: GCA_026413675.1. NCBI lineage: Eukaryota > Viridiplantae > Streptophyta > Magnoliopsida > Malpighiales > Salicaceae > Populus > Populus pruinosa. Next base: position 46,760,380 of record CM048592.1, read on the forward strand.
TTTTCTAAGTTTCATGCTCTCTTTGTCTTCTCAATTTCAGTAATTAAACTTATCAATCAATCCTTTGATTTATATGATAGGCATGCATTTAAGATGAATATTTACAATAAATTAAAGGTATCTTATAGTACTAAACTTGTTATTATAAAATATATTTTAGTTAAGGAGTTATTGATATTTCAAGTGCAAAACGCTGATATAAAATCTTGATAAAAATACACTTTTAAATACTAATCAGTAGGGATGAGCCAAAAAAACTAAAAAATTGATTAAACTGAGAAAATAAAAAAACTAAAAAAAATCAAACCATGAAACAACCGATTAGAATTTTAAAAAAATCAATTGGTTCGATTTGGTTTTGATTTTATTATTCTGAAACTGAAAAAACAAAACCAAATTGAAACTAAAAAAATTAAGCTTATAAATTGTTAAATGCTCCCACTAGATAAGTTGATAGAACTATATATTCACTCAAAAAAATTTTTTTTGCTAATTGCATATATTAAATCTAAGAGATTCATTAACAAATATCCAAAATACCTTTGGTTTGAACTAATGAATAAGAAATTACTAAAATAATTACTAAAAAATAAAGTATCCTAGAAGTAATTTGAAATAAATAAATGAAACTTCAAGAAAGAAATGAGAAGTTGATTGTTTTTTGGTAATTAAATTCAATTACTTAAATTTTTCTGTCATTAAGTGAAGTGTGGGTCAAGGCCATTTTGTATATTTTATTAATAGGACTATTAAACTTAACAAATATTTAGCACAAGTTATGTTATTCCTACCCTTAATCTATTTTTTTCTAGAAAACTTCATGGTATTTTCTTTCATTGGAGTGTAGATCCAGAGAATCATGAGCTACATAAGAAATAACAATTCCCTCCCATCCCAAATCCCTACCCCTAAAATCAATGCATAATTGATAACATTAGAAATGGGATAAGGCAAAAGGTGGTCTTGTATGCCTGTGCTTGTCAATCGAGGTGGGCAGAATATTATGGAAGTAGGACTTCAAATGGTTTGGGGTTAAAAAAAATGCCAACACTTAGCGGTGGGATGAATCACTTAATTTATTTTTCTAATCTCACTCTAATATTGGACCATAAACTTATCGTTAATGTAATTACACTATGGGCGAATGGAGGCAATACGGTCCTCTAATATCAATCATTTAATGAATAGCTCAGGTTCCCTAATGCTAACAAGTTTCGTCCATGTCAAAACCATGTGCAAGATATATATATATATATATTGAATCATTCTACACAAATCAAACTAGATCTTTTTATCTCGAATAAAACTTGAGAAGCAAGACTTATACCATGTGGTCCGTCACCATTAATATTAGTAGACAAAAAAAAACTAGAAACTATATAAAAAACATATATCTTGTCCATTTCAAAACTGTTTGAAAGAATTTTTATTTATTTATTAATATATAAAGTATCTCAGACCAACTTAATGATATTAAACTAAATTTTTATATTCCAAATAAAACTTGCAAAACTTATAGCATGTGATCCATGACTGCTATTAATATTAGCCGGGAAAAAATTAGATTAAAGACCATATAAACATACCAATTATACGTCATTCATTTAACCATTCTTGGCCACAGCCATTTCATTGTTATTGTGAAAGAAAGTTGAGCCTCCCTTGACTATTATTGAGACATACCATGTGGGGTTTAAATGATTGTTGATACATCTTCAACCACTCCAATGCCCTAGCTCATAAATCTCCTTTTATTATTGTTAGTTCACACTGACCGTACCCACATCTTTGAATATGCCTGGGGCTCATGGTCCAATGGTCATGATTGGATCTGTCATGAACATATGATCTTGAGGACTGAGAGCCAGCAAATATATTTTCAAGAAATAGTACAATTTAACCTTATTTTGGAGGAGATACACAAGTCCTTGGTCAAAATCACAGTTGCAATCATTATTTAAACTTATTCCACGTTCTTCTATTGCATTGATTCACAAGAATGCTATCTCTATGCATATGGTCGATGCTCAATCTCATTAGGTTACATGAAGCTTCAAAGTCGTTCGTACCAGGTTACTCACACTGACTACCTTCACACGCGAAGAGTGAAGGGATTTACATGGCCTTACTGGAGTAAAGAAGAACCTGAGCATGTCTGATAAGATTAAACCACGATCCCTGGATATCTATCAGAAAACCACCGCCAAATTTATGGTAAAGGCGTGTTCCGTTAGCTGATGAGAAAGGATGATGAAAAGAGATAGGGCAGCGATTTCAGGAGGAAACAATTTCTATCCTTCATATACAAACCAAACATCATCAGTAGGGTTAGTACAAGTGGCGAGACTCTTTCATGTATTAATTTCTCCAATTTCATAGAAGAAGAGCAAAGGGAATATATATATATACTAGAAAATTGATCGCATAGCTGGATGACTACCTAATTCTCTTGCACTCTATTCGTATCATTTTGATCTTATGGGATGCCTCCTATCCCTTCACGAGGACAAAGATTTGATGATTTCTTCTCAGCATCATCCTCGTTTCTATCTATATCCTTGCCTCACAAGCCATTTGCACACCACACGTCCACTTTAATGGATTTGTTCTGTATGTTTCATATTCTTGAACTCCTAATACTTTCAAATCTTATAAACACATGTTTTTGTAAAATTCAATTATTGGGGCCTCGAAAAAGGTGTGACAAGTTGCGTCGAAAAATCACATTAATGCTACGTTTATGGCACTCGAAGCAAATGATGGGCTAGGCAGTTCCTTTCCTTCCATCAATCCATCCCTCTAGTTAACTGCATGAATCTTTCATCGTGTTCCTTCCCAGATTGCAGACACAGTAATGGCATTAGATTATTGGTTACTTGAGACCCAAGGATCCAGAATCACCTCTACAAAGACACATCACTGGTGAGCAGATTAACATGTAGTTCCTTTACAGCACTGTTAGAAGATGAGAAACCAAATAAAATCTAATCTTCAATTTTGGTCTGCACTCAGATAAATTGAGCAAGCGCATCTATTCATTAATCGTGGAAGAATGAAACCGTTACAGAAAAGATGGATGCCACCTAAAATTCTGTACAAGTGAATGTGATGATTCCATCATTAACCGATTTTGCTACCCTGCAAATCCTGAACAAGCTAAGAAATGATATAGAACCATGAAAAGAAACGACCAAGACCACGAGACTTCAAATCGTAATGTTATTTCATTATCAAACAACCTTTCATTCACTAAAATAATACCTTTTCCTTTTAACAACTATATGTAGTGATATGAAGTGCAAAGGAGAGAATCTTGGCTACCTTGACCATTTAGCCAGTTGCAGGCACACATTGTGCACTGGACCTGGCTCAGTACCGAGCTAGCTGCAAAGCCTTAGCCAGCATCATTTGTTCTAACTTTTTTCACTTATACCCGAAATCTATTGCCATGCACTTTGGGGCCCACTAGTCATAGCTCGAGCCTCAGCAAGGGAAACAGCCATGGCCAGCATCATCTGCTCCTCAAAACTGTCTGGGATGGGTCCAGAGATGTTCTGAAAGCTTCCTCCAATTTCATCTGTAGGCGGTGGTGGAGGTAACAGGGAAGAAATTCCACCGGCATCTTCTGCAGTCTCAGAACTTGCATAACTGGTCCCAGCTTCAGCAGTATCTGATCCACGATCTGCACCCCATTCCCCATCATCTCTTGTCACAATCATCCTGCAGTCTGGCAATACATTGCTAGAGCTCTGTGTAGGCGAGTAATTGTCTGCATCCTGCTCAAGCCTGTTGTAAAAGCTACTAGTGCTTGGAAGCATGTTGAATGGTGGCATATTTCCACTATTGTGAACAGTTGATTCCCCACCAGTCTGCTGGCGCTCAGCGAGAGCAGCTATAGCACAAGCTAGACCTCCAGAAGGGGATGATGAAGATCCAGCCAGTGGTGGTGCCATCACTGGAGTCACATAGCGTGCTTCCATGGTATATTGTGCAGGTGGTGCAACATCACCACAAAGTGGATTTTTCTGTCTTCCATTTTCCTGGAGCAAGGTACAAGCTCAAATCATTTGTCACGACCAGGAATAGAACAGTGTCAAATCTCCCAGGTCCATATCAGACAACAACAGTTCAGTTACTAAAATAGCAAACAGAACATTTTTTAGATCATGCATTGTATAAACACATGTCTGCATACCCAAAAAATTTAGTTGCCATAGCTGGGCCTTAGGAGGAGCATACACGTATATTAGACAAACAGAAAAGGCCTATCAACCTCATCCATAAATAAAAGCATGAACTGTCAAGATAGCATCATTTGACAAAAATATACTTGTGCTTGTGAAAAAGGGGAAAAAAGAGAACAGAACTGGACTCCCAAACCCAAGCTTCTCTAGGACAAATATGAAAAAACAACGTGCAAAGAGTATTCAATATCACAGCAAGGAAAAATACACAATGCAATACAAATTTTAATTTTCATGAAGAGGAAAGTCAAAAATCATCAAAGCGTGTTTTAGGCACCAATAAGACATTTGTAAGCAGCAACTCTTTTGATAGCTTCAAATTTGCTTACATTTCAGATATCAACTTCTATAAAAAGAACTGGTTTTTCTGCTGAGGTAAGGAACACTAGATTTACACGCTATCAGTACTGTCATGTTTCTCTCTCTTTTTTGCAAATCTTTTTTAAATGCTTCCAATTTAATTGTATCTATAATTTTCCTTTGTTCACTGGGCTGACATCTAGATGCACATATGCATAAGAACCCTGCTATCACATAAAAGACAGGCTGACTATGGATACCGCCCTCTTGAGGTGTTTACAGATGAGAAGAAATGTTAGCCACAACGAAAAGCTCGAGGTGATTGTATCTGATGAAACATAATGCCATGGTGGATGGGGAGGGAGAGATTAACTTCATCAGTTTGAAACTAGTAATAACTGATGACAGATAATTGAATTGTTAGGCAAGAGCATCCATTTACTTGATATATCTAACTTACTCCCCACTTTGGAATTTTCATTTTTAATAATCATCTCTCTAGTCTAACAAATTTAGGTGATGGGTAATTATTATTATGATTTCTATTAAGGTGTTGGGCTATGTTTTTTTTACAATCTTACAAGGTGACTGGCTTTAGACTTTATATCATAAGAGTTTTACATATCCAAAGTAAAAGGGAAAGAAATGTTATATGAAATGCTAAAAAAAAGTTAACCCATTTATGTAATCAGGAAATGAAATATGGTTGATTCATTGGGCGTGCTAGATATAAGCTACACAAATAATAGGCTTGAATAGACATAAAAATATTGATAAATAGAAACCTTAAACCATAGACATGGTGTTTAACGCTGTAAGATGCCTTTGAAATGCTGTACATTAAATTCTGCATCTTTTAAAATTTTCAATTAAAGATTAAGATGATATTCTCTAAAGTGTAAAGAAAAATTCAATCAGCACATCTCTTCTTGTAATTATTATTATTATTTAAAATCTGCACATCCCTAATATTACCCATCTCATTTGATTCGTTCTTAACAGTAACGTTGTATTTCTATTTAATATGAAGCCCCATAAACTGCAACAATGATATAAAATTAGTTCTAATAATAACAGAGATTCTGCTTATTAGGCACAATTACCCCAAAAATAACTGACTCACAAAATTACACACAATTTAATCTAAAATTCATTCTACTGAAAACTTCTATTGGATATGATATCTCTATATTCTTAAGGGGAGGATGTTAGCTACTTAAGTAACATGCATAATTAGAATTTTATTTCTTTCAACAGAAATAGTTGAAAACAAAACCTTGATGACTTCATAGCTAAATTATTTAGGTAAAGATTTGTTCAATAATTCTACTGGGTAGGCAACTCAATACATAAAGTTTTATACCTCTATTTCATTATATTAAAAGTGTCTTTTGTACATTTATTCAAATTATCTTTCCAAAAGCTTTTTGATTCAATAAATTACATTAGTTTTCAATCCTACATTAAGCCTTGACAAAATTTTCATATAGCATGAGTAATCCATGTGTGATGCATATGCTATGATAATTATTAGGGATAAATACCAGGATCCTTCTAGCACACCTGTATGAGCAAGATTAAGCTAGACATAGGCAAACGAAAAGGAAAGGGCAAAGAAATGATGGTGAAATGGCAAGTTAAAAATTTCTGTAAAACCTGAAGAGACAAAGGTCCAAATCCTCTAAAGTGCTCATTTTTCAAACAAATAATCAATTTATTGTTGTTCATCATAAATTTCATGCGCTCACTCCGAGTCATAATCTGGAAAATAGAGAGTTTCCTGACCAAATTAGCATAAAGATTAGATTGACAAGACAAAAATGTGACCATTCACTTCTGGACTTAAATCACAACAACAATAGCTGAGGGACATTGTTCAAGTTCTAGACGAGTCAAGAGCATCCATTTCGAGCAGCAATGTAAACAAGAAAATTTTGGAAGTGCATCCCATCAAATGCCAAAACTACAGAGGTTTCTCACGAAGCTCTACTACCTTACTGGAATTGATTTGAAGGGACACTCTCACGGTTATAATTATAAATGGGTGATCATAAAGTTGGAGTACAGGAAATCATAATCGCATCCAATCCCTAGACAGGTAAGATGCAAACAGTTGTGAATGGTGCATGGAAAATGCCAGACTAATACATGTGAAAAATCCAATCAGATACTAGAGGTAAGAAAGTCAAATAAAATTAAAATGTTAGTTTAAACACTTGAAATTTCTTGGTCAATATTCATGTAAGTTGGAGGTAATCAATCAAAGACTATTTACCTGAATGGAAAGCCAGATTGCTTCCATAACCATAATATCCTCGAGATCCAGATCAAATTCATCATCCCTATAAATTTAATAAACATTTGATATATAAATTAGAACAATGGCAACCTGAAAGAAAATCAAAATCAGTTTAAGAATGTTATTGAGCCTAGTATAACAAGCTGCTGAAGTGGAAATATGGTATTACATATGCTATTCTGAGTGCTGGTACTGATCAAATCTATAAAAAAGGGTAAGACAACAATCTGAGGAACGAGCTATCTGACATCATGTAATAAGGAACTGTTGACACATTTGATTTAGAATTTGAAGTCAATAAACCATAACAAAACTTACAGTCATTCCAACCTATGCCTTCCCTTGACTAAAAAACAAACTCTGAGTCTTAATGAGATACAGCATGCATTGAAGCTTTTGTTTTTTCTTTTTCTAGAGAGACTTAACAGTGCAAAGCAGTTGTAACCCTGCTATCTTCTCTCCTTCCTTTCATTCCATCACCACAGGAACTCCAGGATTCAGGAACAGGTAAGAAACAAAAAAATCATATCCAGGGGGGTACAAGAGATGCAATATACCTGTTCACTCCAGCGTGCGGAGGACGTCTGATTGCGTATTGAGACGAAACGATTTCCCCACTTTCCACAGGAGTCGTATCAGATGGAACTGGGAGAGAGGATTGGAGAGGAGAATAAAAAGTATAACTATCACAGTAACCATGACATAAGCATACAGGGAGTGGATATCAGAATTTCAAAGAGAGGATACCAGTTGTTGGCCCACATTCAAGCTCCCCTGGTTCAATATTAGCACTTGACGAACTCACATCTAGTCTTTTCTGCATTCTCTCTTCTTCATCCTGAAGCTCCTGCTGTCGCATCCTAATTTTCGCTTCTATAACACGCTGTTCTTCCTGCAGAAAATGAAGAAATGCATATAAATCTCAACCAACATGTGGAAAATATAAGCGCACAGTTCACCAAATAACAAAAATTAGGGCTTGTATGCCAATCAAATCTTACAATCTGCTCCAAACCCTTTTCCTCCTTTGTTTTCACACCTCGATACTCCACGGCATAATTTGAGGTTTTGCAAAATGGACATCTGATAACATTAAGTACCGCAAGCATAGAAATATGGCTTCATGAGGAATAAGATGATGACAGTCACATTAAGCAAATATGCAAGCAAATTAAAATATATATATAAATAATAAGAATAATAAAGAATGAAGGATACTGGGTAGGACGAGTTGAGTTAGGATTCTTCATCTGCAGAAAACACTCTGGTACAGAGAACACTGATCAAATTGTGTACATGATATGAATAACTAACTTGCATGTCAAATTGCAGAAATCAATTGGCAATTACCTGTACAAATGCCCTTCATGCAACATCTTGATCGGTTGAGACTCGGATAATACTGATAAGAAAGAAACAGAACAAAAGTGGCAGATTGGTCACTCCAACAATATATAACAGCATCTAATACCATTCAATCTAAGCTTTAGGAAATCATTTATTTCTCCTTGGTCAACGAGTAAACAAAGGGAGAGGAAAAAACATGGTATCTTAAAATAATTTCCCTGGGTCTCTCAGAAAGAGGGGAAAGAATCGATCAAATGTTATTTTCTAAAGAAAATATTAATGAGAATATACAAAAAGCAATTCCTTTCTTTTTCTTCAGCTTGGCAAGCAACTAAACACAGTGGAACCGAGCCAAAAAAAGTCATAATAAACTTGAGGGAAAAAGGACAGGGAAACAAGATAATGATAGAAATACAGACCAAGAAACAGATTGGGCATTCCTCGTGATCATTACAGCTGTCTTCATCCCCTGGAAAACAAGGGGCAAGCTTGGATTCGAGAATGAGCTTTCTCAGCTTTTTATGGTCCACATCTTTATGAACATAGAGACCTTGTGGTCTTGTATACCTCTCATCCACCACTTGTCTCCTTCTCCCCAGCTTATTCCCCATCCAGTACTCCCAAGAATTCCCTTCTAATCAGTTTTTGTTTGTTTTCTCAATTAAAAAAACAAATTAACCATAACAAGAAAAGCATTTCTCTTCCAATCACTATCTCGGTAAACTTATTTGAAATACATTAATCTGCAACACCAAAAAATTATCCATATTTAAAACCCTATTTCATTCTCTCAAGACAAAATAGACTTTCCCCTCCATTCACTTCCAATCTAAAGCACAAAATCATCACCACAAAAACCTGCAAGAATTGAATAAACACAAAGAAGCAACAAAAATTACTATTTGAAAGAAAGAAACAAACAATCACAACATTCAAAACCCTAACCCTTCATCACATAAAAGCATCCACTATAACAAATTCACAGCACAATTTGCTATTTGCTATATTTCGAAACATCTCCAAAGCCCTAGATACTACGAAGATCAAAAGTTCACCATAAAAAAATAAAAAAGAAAAGAAAAACGCTAACAGTTAATCTCCAAAATTCAAACAAGAAACAGAAAATGAAAGAAACAAGAAGAATTCACATTAAGAACTAACCCGTTCGAGATCTCCAACGTGAAATGAAAGAGAGAGAGAGAGAGATATGGAGAGATCAAGAGATTTGTAACAACAAGAGAAACAAAATCAGAACTTTCTCTGTTTTATACTTATATACAGAGAGAGAGTTTCAGTTTTCACTTTTTATTTTTATTTTTAATTTGTTTTCAACTTGTAATTATTGTTATTTTCATCAAATATACACAAATGTGTGTGGGCGTTGAAGAATACACATACGTGACTTCTGTCTCTCTTTTTAATGATCCAACAAGGAGTTGTGTTTTTATCTCTGTTGATTTTTTTGTTAATAATACAATTCGGTCCCTTGACTCTCCAATTTATTTTAATTTGGTATCTCTATTATTTCTTTTCGTTTTATAAGTTTTGCTTTGTAAGTTATTGTTATTAATATTACTAAGATTTCTTCTGTAAGATATAATAATTCTTTTGTTTTTATGGAGTCTTACTTTTAAAATTAAAATCCTCTCTCATCACTAGTAGAAACATGAGGTACTGGAGGATGTAATGACAAAAAATTAATAGTAGGGGATCAAATAATCAAAAAAAGAAATATTGAAGAGTTGAGGGACCAAATAAATTTAATTTTTCTTTTTTTAGAGTGCTTGGCGATAGATAAAAGAGAATGAAAGAATGATGTGGAGTAGGAAGGCACGAAAGGGTAGAGTACTGAACGAGGAAAAGAATCAAAGATCATCATCCATCAAAGTTTCAACTAAGTGGGTCCATGTGTTTTGTAATACTATAATGTTCGCGTGTAATACACGTGCTGATTGAAATAATATTAGCAAATTTAGGTTTTTTATTATATGTAAAAAAAAAAATATTTTCTTATAATTTTAAAGATTGTATCTTTAGTATCAACGTAATATATTCGATAAATTTATTTGGTATTAATCTCAACTTGATAATTATTAACAAGAAATTTTATGGTGATGACAATTTAAATAATAATATTTTATTAGTTATTTTCTGTATTTATTTTAAAAAAATAAAAATAAAAATATTTTAAGAATAAATAATGAGTTTCATCTTCTATTTTCACTTTATATTTGTCTTTTCTTTAGTAGATACAGAAGGTAAGCAAGAGGATGTAACTAATTTCTATCTTTGTTTATAACAAGGAGGAGACGTGTCTTGTTCTTGACACGGAATGCCTTAAAAATTGAGATATTGCCTCCTCGCTTTCCATTACTGCCACACGTTTATTGCTTTGACTTATTATATCCCAAATACTAATTTTAATTAAAGTACTAATAATGATTATTTCCTTACTTAATAAAAAAAAACTAACATGAAAGGAAAATTTATTGGAGCCATGCCCATGTTTTTTTTATTTACCACTATAATAAAATGATGTTTTTATCATTCATAAAAAAAATTATAAGTTTTTGTTTTAAGTGTACTTTAGTTATTTTTACAGTATAATAATTAATAAAAATATTTATATTCTTTCTATAATTTTTAAATTTTTAAATTATTTAATTACTTTTAATTTTAAAAAATATAGTTATTTTTGTCTTGTTAAAGAATAATATAAATCGTATCTTAAAATTTTACTTAACAGCTTAAGTTATTGGGTTAAGATGGTTCTTTGATATGATATCAGAGTCTTAATGATCAAATGATTATAAATTCAAATCTTATTATCTCTATTTATTTAATAAAAAAATCAAGTAAAGATAATATGGGTAAATGTACATTTCAAACATAAAGAACTTTCACTTGAAAATGTGTATTGTAAAATAATATAAATCATATTTTGAGACCTCACATAACAGTTTAAACTATTGAATTAATATAGTTCTTTGACATATCCTTATTGTAGTCAATGAGAAATAAACAGTTCACCCCAAGATATTTTTATTTTTTTAAATAGGTTTTATGGTGAATCTCAAATTTATAAGGAGTAATTTAATGTTTTTCCTTGAAATATTAATTTTTTATTATTTAAAATTGTTGGTGTGTGTTTATTAAGCATTAACGCATAGAAGGCGTCATGCTTTTTAGGCAGCATATGCAGTGCTTTTCAATGATCAAACAAGCACTTTCATCATCTTATTAGATGTGCAATCGTTTTCTCTTTTATTAAATATGATATGTGTTGATATTATTCTTTTGATTTTGATTTTTTTTTATTTTTTTATATAAGTTTTATTTATTCTTAATTTAGTTCTTTAATTTTAATTTGGCAAATTTTTTTCCCATTCAGTCTTAATTTTTTTGATTTCTGATTTTTTTACTAGATCTTTTTGTGATTTTTTTTTCCATTTTAGTCCTCGATTCTAATGTGTTATATATAATATTTTTCAATTTTTTTCATCTTCTTTTGATTTATAGTTTTTTCTTTGGCTCTTTTGTTAGAATTTTACTGGTTTTTAATTTTATCCTTCAATCCAAGTTTGGTATATGTTTTTTTTTTAATTTGGTCCTCCTACTTTTAATTTTTTTCATTTTGTTATTTTTTTGTTTTCAATTTAACCTTCTGATAAAAGAATTGTTCATGTCTTCTAATTTATTTCTTTTTATCCTTATTCTTTTAATTACTTTATTTTATTTTCAATGTTTTATTTTATTTGTTTTTTTCCTGATTTCATCATTCGACATTTGATTTATTGAGAATTTGACTTTTTGGTTTTTTCATATATGATGATCCATGTCACGGTTTTTTAAAGTTATCTATAGCATAGCTTTCAAACCCAATTTAGGGGTCAATTCGGGACAAGATACGGGTCATGAGTTAAGTGGGTTGACCCAAGTCAGGTTGTTTGACTCGAGTCAACTCTTTTTTAAAACATATAAAAATGACATCATTTAAAAAAAACCTAAAAAAGATAAAAGAGTTTTTAGTATGTTTGTCCAGAGCTAATTGGGTTGTTATTCCTACCCGAATTTGTTTCAAACCTAAAAAAATGAGCTTAAAAAGGGAAAAAACCAAGCAAATCTAGATGAACCTTTTAAGCTCTGCTAAATCTCTTAAAATCATAAAACATTAAATTTCAAACCTAAGCTCAATACAAAATAAATTTAATATTGAAATATGAGATAAATTAATTTAATTAAAAGAAAATTCTTGTTAAAAAATAAAGTTCTAACAAAGAGCATAAAAAAATTGAGGCAATACTAGCTCAATTTAATGTTGAAAAATAAAATAATTTAATTTAATTTAATTTAATAAATTTTTTTTTAAAAAAGAGGTAAATCTAGCAAATATTTTTTTAAAAAAAAATTAAGGTAACTTGTGTTACTCTCAAAAAATCAGAAAAGTCCCCTCGAAAATGAAAAAAAAAATACTGGATGATCAAACAAAAAAAAATTAAGTCAAACCAACTTAACTTTAGTAACTCATGACTTGAGATATAAGATATGAGATACAGATAACTTAAAAAAAAATAATAACGAAACTTAAAGCCTAATAAGTCAATGTATGAAAATAAAAAAAATAAAAAAAAATAAAACTTAAACTAAGCTAATAATTTTGGAACTGGTAAACCGGGTTATGATTGTAGAAGGCAAATATGAAAAAATAACAAAGCAAAATTCTTAATTATATATATAAAAAAATAAAGACTAAATCATGCACAAAAAAGTAATTGAAAGAAAATAATTTGGGATTAAAATGAAAAAAAATAAATGAGAAAAAAGATATAAAAAAAGATCAATAAAAAAATAAGGATTAAAATTGGAAACAAAACAAAATTAAATTATAAAGGATAAATAAAATAAAAATTAATGCAAAGGATAAAAAATAACAATAAAAAATAATGACTAAATTGGATATAAAAATTATAAAATAAAATGCAGTGGGATGAAATTGAATAAAAAAAATTCAAGAAGCTTTAAAATAAAAACAAATAGAAATTATAAAAATAAGGACAAACTTTAAAACAAATAAAAACTAGAAAATACATCGGAATTTTTAAAATCTTAATATGAAAACCAATGCATAAGAAAGAGAAATGAAGAGGATGAGAAAAAACTTTCATTATCGTCGAACTGTCACCAGCCAAGCTAAACGCACCACACCAATAGCTGCACTGCCGCTTAACACATCGAATAATATGACCGTTGATGGTTTTTGGTTATATATAATAAACATTAACCTTTAATATTAATTTATTAATATTTTAATAATTTAATTTACTAAAAACTTGAGGGTGACAACGCATATGTAACACACATCAGTCTTTTATATTGATTTGTTAATATTTTAATAATTCAAATTACTAAAAAACTTGTAAAAGCATCCTAGTATTACAAAAAAAAACATGTTAACGATAAAAACACTCTCCCTTATTAGGCTTAGATGTTTTAAAGTTAAAAATTAAATATGTCATTTTAGTGTAAAAAAAATATACATGCATATAAAATTGAAAAATACACAAAAACCCCTAGATAAAATATTTTTTCTTTTAGCTTTCAAAAATGATGAAGTAATTTCACTGTATAAAAAACATAAATTTATTAAATTATCCTCATCAATTAACAAATGATACTTTTATCTCCCAAAAAAACAACTGTAACTCATTACACACATTTTCCCAACCAAATATATGTTTTAAAAAAAATTCAACATGTTGTGATTAATGTAAACAAATTATTTGTAATTATCTGAATTAGTTATTAATATAATTTATAATTGACACTATTAATGTTTTTGAGGATAATAATGTCTTTGAATGAGTTCATGAATTAACTAAAAATAAATATTTTCTAGATAATTTTAAAAACATATTTTTTACATCAAGCTAATGAACACATGAAATAATAATACAATAGGTGCATGCAAGCTTAACATCAGAGGAGCTGCAATTTTCTCCTCTCGTGTTATCGCCAACTCCTAATGCTTTCTTTCTTTACATACACAAAATTGGCTACTGACTACTACTCTTATGGTGATTCAAGCACCCTAGGTTTCTTGTTTTTTAAAAATTTCTAAATTCATTTTAAAATTTTTTTGAACTGATTATAATAATTTATTTTTATTTATTTTCCATATAATTATTATAATTTTAAATAAATATCTTAGTATTTGGCTAGTGTTTAATTTTTACAAACATTTATTTTTGTTATTATATCATTAAATATAAAAAAATATTGTAAAAAATAAAGTATTTAAACCAAGTAGAGTTCATGATTCAAATTACGAGTTTTACAAGTTAAAACACGAAGTCTAAGTTGAATTTTTTTAAAAGTCAAACATATTTTACCAGTTATTCTAATTGTTTTTAGACTTACTAATTCAATTTTGTCACCCAAAATCAACTTCTATACAAGTTAATTTTAAACTCAAGGTAGGTAAGGAGGTAGGTTGAAAGGTTTCAAAACTGACATATTAAATCGAATTTAATAATAATATTAAATAGTTTTTTGTTGTTTGTCAATTTTTTTCTTTCATTTGAATACTTATTGGATTTTTTCATTATCAATTTTATTATTTAATATTTGGTTAATTTTAAATTAATATTTATAATTTATTTTAGTTTATTTTCTATGAGTTTATTACAATTTCAAATACAATTTTAATATTTAATTGATATTTAATTTTATAAGCATCTATTTTTATTATTATATCATTAAGTAAAAAATAGTTTAAAAATTGTTAAATCAAATGGAGTCTATAATCAAGACCAAAAGTTTGATAAGTCAAACTATAAAGCTCGAGTTGATTTTGTTTTAATATTAAAAAATATAGGCTTGAATTTTTTTTAAAATCAAACTAAGTTTTTCACTGATTATTCAAATTATTTTTAAACCCATTAAGCTGGTTAAGTTATATTAATGTATTTTTTTATGATTTAATTTAAAAACTAAACTAACCAAGAAATTAAGCTGAAAGTTTTTAAAATTTAAAAATTTTCCATAAACATGGGTATTTTTTTAGATTCAATTTTTTAATAATTTCTTAGATTTATTTTTTAGTTTTTTAATTTAACCCCCGTAGCGTGCGTAAGGAAACTAGAAGGGGCTAAAAGTAAATACACTTATAAAAGGCCAAAGCCTAGAAGGCTAGAGCGCTACATCCATGATGGCAGTTTCATTTGATGGTAAATTCCTAAATAATAATAGCCACCCCAACCATACAACTACATTCACTTCACCGCCCAAATGACTATATAGTACTTATTTTAATTATTTTATTTAAAGAACTAGATTTAACAATAGAAAATAACCATGTCCTACCTATATTTCTAAATTTACCCAACCTTTTCTAAAATTGAAATCTAAACCTTCCAAGTAAAATCCCCAAATTGTAACTTGGAGACTAATTAATGCTCCCATTAATATATATATATATATATATATATATATATATATATATAGATATTCTTACACATAGAAACAAACATGATTATAATTATTTTTTAAAATATTTTTTATTTAAAAATATATTAAAATAATATTTTATTAGTGATATTAATATATTAAAATGATATAAAAATGCTAAAAAATATTAATTTTACATAAAAAATATTTTTTTAAAATTTTTCTAAACTACTTATAAAATATAAAAATAAACAAACTGTTTATCAAATAGATAGCAAATAGTTGGATAAATTGCAGATATCCATGGACATTTGGCTGAATTTACACATTGACTTTAGTGAACGTACGAGGCCCGCTGACGAACACAGAACCATGTTGCTTTTCCAAAATAATATATCTATGAAGTGATAATTTTTCCAAGCGAGGCCCACCCCTATTCAAAGAAGAA
The DNA here is from genome assembly GCA_026413675.1 of Populus pruinosa. Taxonomy (NCBI): domain Eukaryota; kingdom Viridiplantae; phylum Streptophyta; class Magnoliopsida; order Malpighiales; family Salicaceae; genus Populus; species Populus pruinosa. The sequence continues at coordinate 46,776,464 of CM048592.1, forward strand.
AGCAGCTTCATATTTTCACTCCAAAAATAAAATTATTATTTTGCTGCGAAAACCGTGTTTGACGGTCGAAGAACCCGAGTGGATACTTGATTTCTCCATAAAGTAAGTCACATAGTCCACGGTAAATGGTCATTTTTTGTCGGCATTAGCATCAGCAAGATTTATATATGATATTGGACCGTCTAATTGGTTGACCAAAACTCTATAATACCTCACTCAGGTTTATCAACATTGAATAACATCCAAATACGTGTACCTTTATTACATTATTCTCGTACTATTTAGGAGGAGAAGGCAACGGTTTTTCTTTTTCAATAAAGAAATGCTAGTGGAACCGTTATTTGGTGCACCAGAATACGGCACCATGGGCTTCTTCAACTCATGTCGTGTACAAACTTCAGTTAGAAGAAAACCTCTTCCTTTTCTTTTCTTTTCTTTTTCTAATTCAAATAAATATAATATTTTTAATTGTTGAAAGGTATACAGTCACGTGACCATTAGAATAACACAATAGAAAATTAGTAGGATAATACTTTATCCCTGTATTTGTGTCCATTGTTCAATTATACCTTCATATTCATTTTTTTTTTCTAATTTCCTCCCATTGATAAATTTTGTTAGATTTTTTCACTCGCAACCTTAGCAACCTTTATAAAAAAAATATATGGAGGTAGCAACCTTTATAAAAAAAAAAATATGGAGTTATCAATTGGATGAAATTAGACAAAACTAGATAATACAAGATATTGATTGATTAATAATGAATAATAATAATGTTTTAAAATTTAATATACTTAGAAATGAGATTATTTAGTGTATTAATAGTGGTTAATCAAATATTCATGTCAATATTTCCTTCTTCTTAGTCCAACAAGTACAAAATCAATGGTAAAAGTCCTAGTATCTGCAAAAAAATTAATATTGGTGAAGTTCAAAGACCCTCTAATGATAAAATTAATAACTTTAAATGGATAATAAATAAAAAAATAGCTTTAAATTTCAAGAATAAGAATTTTTTATTTTGTTTTTTGTGTGTTCAATGCTTTAAAGGCTCAAGTATATAACTTGGATGATAGAAAGTTGTGAACCTTTTACTTGGGTGGTTCAAACGATATTTATACTCCTTGAACCTTGTCATTTTGATGGAGTGGAGGGCCTGAAAAAATATTTTCTTTAGATAACATTTAATGAGGGGGAAAAATCATTTTATACGTCATTAATGAGATGAAAATATGGTATGTTCTTGAAAGACCATTCATACACATGAGTTTAAAAAAATGATTATTTTTTACATGAATATGTTATATTAATAATCTTAAGATAAAATTTTATGGTCATAACATGGATCTCTAAGACGAATTGAGTTTGACATCCACACCTGGGGGAGATGATTTTGGTAGTTCATTAGACGCATAAAGTTTTGGGCTTATTTCGAGGCTTAAGTATATTGAGTCTAAAATCTTGTCAGACCCATGGTGTCTGAGGCTCAGCTGATGGATAGACCTAAAGTGTCAAATCCACGATGCCTAAGGCTCAATTTATGACTAAACCTAAGTATAGTGGATTTGACACCTTGCCATACTTATGGTACCTTGGGATAACTTATAGATAAATCAAGTATATTAGGTTTAGCAAGTTGCCAAACCCATGATGACTTGGGCTTAGCCGGTGGTTGAACTCATGTATATTAGATCTGGAAATTTTCTATTCTTGTAGTGACTTGAGTTCAATTCATAGCTAAATCCAAGTATATTAGGTTTGACAAAATGCTAGACCCATGTAACCTTGAACTTATCTCATGGATGAACCCAAGTATATTGAATATGACAACTTACTAGATTTTATAAAGATATGAGCTCAACGTACAACTGAACCTAATGATATTGAGTTTGGTTGCTTTGTCATACCCATATTTGATTGGATTATCACCATATTATAGGTTTAGGCTCTTCCATTCATAAAAATATTGAGTAAAAATTATAGACTTATTAAATAACATGATAAAAATAAAAATAAAAATGGTTTTGCCATATTTGCACTTGTTACTTGAAAGGTAACATCTTTTTTCATAGTAATGGTACAACAAAGTTTCGGTAACAACATTTAACCCTTTTATTTTTAATTTTTAAAAGAAACTAAAACATCTCTTTGATTTTACTGTAGACCAAGAGATAAAATATTGTGAATTTTAATAGTTATCAATAATGTTTTTTTACATTTTTATTTTTATTGGCCACTTGACTTCCTTTTCTTTTTCAATCTAATTCTTTTACAATAAGTTGATGTGAGAATGGACTTAATAATTTGTTACTGTTAGCTTGATGTTGTGTTCTTGCGATATTAACAAAAAATTTTGGAGCTTGGCTGATGCTTAATTTGGTAAAATTAAATAGGGTTTTATTAATTGATAATAATTGAAGCTTTAGAGATCAAATTTAAAATTTAAGCAAATGTTGAAGCCTTTTCTACCAAATTAAAGACTAAGTATTCATACCATTTTTTTTCTAAACTTTCTTTTTTCAAGTTGGTCTTTTTACACTTGGTTCATGTGTGATTGGATTTGATGATTTATTTTATTTGGCTTGATATTGGGTTCTCACGATGCTAAAAAAACATTATAAGGTTAGATTGATACTTGATTTGATAAAATAAAATACAATTTTATTAATTTGAGACAATTGAAGCTTTAATGACCAAATTTAAAATGAAAATAAATGTTCAACCCTTTTTCTCCTAAATCAAGGGCTAAAATGAAAGAAAAGGAAAAGATGGTTGGGATGTGTATCAGAGGTACTAGTATGTGAGGGAGACCATTGCAATGTGGAGACATATGTAACATCCTTAAATCATCAATGATGGTTTTTTTTAGTGTGCATCCAATCATCTCAACAAGATTTTTCTTATAAGATGCTGCATAGACACTGGAGGTTCCAGTGTAGTTCTAATGACTCATTTTGTTTTGTTTTTGTTTTGTTTTTTTTTTCTTCTTCTTGGTTTTCACGCCTGGCTCCCTTCAAAGTAGCTAAGTGGCTTATTAATTTTTTTGGATGTTAGATCTAGTTCTATTTTCTTAATTATTTATAGCAATAATTATTATTGGGTTTCACACAATTAACATTTGATAAGCCAGGGAATGTTGTTTGATGCGAGAAAATATGAGGTAAAAGAGGTATTAGAAAGAAAATGATGAAAATACAACATAAAGGAATATGCAATCAACAATAGTTACAATGTGTTTTTTGGTCCTTTAAAGTTTTTTTAGTCATCTAACTTCTCCTTCTCCTTCTTCTTTTTAATTTTATCCTTTTACATTTAGTTGATTTGAGAATGAGTTTGATGATTTGTTTCGGTTGACTTGATAAGGTTCTTGCAATATTAAAAATAAGTTACAATATTGGTTTAATACTCGATTTGAAAAAATATTTAGTTTTATTAATTCAAAATAATTGAAACTTTTAAGATCACATATGAAACTAAAATAAATATTTAACTTTTTTTTCCCGTTATGCATGGAGTGATGTCAAGAATAAGTTTGACGTTGATTTAATTCTCAAGATTGAACTTTTTCTTAATCTAAAAAATATGCCGACAATATCTACATATTCTTTTCTTTCTTTAAAAAATATTTTTACCTAACACTTGGTAAAACCTTAATACTCTATCTAGAGTGTGTTTGGTATTATAATAGCTTTTATGGTTGTGATTTGAAAAACATTATTTTACAAAAAGTACTTTTAGTTAAGGTTGGTTTTATATTTATATATGTTTGGTTAAAATTGTGGTTGAAATTGATGTTGAACAAAAAGTAGTTTAATATGTTTGGTTAAAATAATATTTTCAAATTAAGGTTATAAAATAATATATATGTATTAATGGTTTCTAATTTAAATATTGTAGATTTTACTACTGTTATTACATCATGCAATAAATAATACTTATATCAAATATTTTTTATTGTTTAATTAAACTATCTACAATTTCATTACGTACGAAATCCATCCAACAAGAACTACAATTTTATTGGTTTCTCAAGCATGTAACAACATCATGTAAAATATTATCAGGAATAAATTTGGGATTGCGATCAAATTCTGTAAATGCTATGTTATCAAGTGATCTCCTTCTAATTTTTCAAATAAAACACAATTAAAAATAAAAATAAAAATAAAAATACAATTAATTTTTTTAACTAGATCAGACCCGGTTCAATGCATTTAACTTTGAAATAAATTGCCAAAATAGTAGAAAGTGTCTCTAGTGTTTACACTCTTCACTGTTTGTGTGAACAATAGAGTTCACTTTCCATTATGTTTGCAGGTTTGTGGAAAGTAGCTGATAGGTGTTTTTCACAAATCTATGGTTTTAGTAAAATTTGCTTGGGTCCTACATGAATAATAAATTATATTTTATCATTATTAAACAACCTAAATCTATTATTTGCTTTAAAGATGTCGCCATTGCATAAATAAATAAATACATAGTACACTTCTAAAAAACTATACTAAACTTTTTTTATTAAGGTTCCTCAAAGTAAAAGTGTTTGTCTAAAAAAGTATTTGATAACATGTTTTTGTAATTTTAAGAAATTATATATTTTTTTAAAAAATATTATACTCCATGTGCTTTGTTTTATATTAAAAGGAGGTACTATTCTTTTAACTAAAAGAAATGATTTTTTTTTAAAATGACAAAGTTCTTTACTTTCAAAGCAAAATACTCCTTAACCAAATACTTATTTAGATTAAAAAAATTGAAAGAAAATAATAGATAAAAGCTAGTTATGCTTTAGAAAAACAAGAATACCAAATACACACACACTTGTCTACTAGGTGAGTTCCCTAAAGTTCAAAATTGACAATTTTAAACTAAAATGTTACTTATTACTCTAAATATACAATTTAAATTTTATAACTATATATAAAAACACAAACTTTATTCGATTTGAATAAAATAGTCTTAAGTTTTTATTAACTTAATGTTTAAAATAAAAATTTTAATACCTTTGCTTATTAATTTTCTTAGTAATTTTAATACCTTATTTATTTATTTTCTTTGTAAGATTTTCTGTACCTTTTTAATCATTTTTCCTTTTCTATAATTAGACTTTATTAAATTCTCCATTTTCTTCTTTATTCTATATATATATATTTCTTTTACATATAAATCTAATAATAAATTTTCTTTTCTATAATTAGCCACTGCTAATAAATTTGTACCTTTTCTATCTAATGACAATTAACTATCTATTTCCAATCTATGAAAAATTAGATTTAAAACAAGAAAACTACTGTATTTTAAATGAAATAATAGCCTTCTCATCCTAGCATATTTATCCATCCCAACAATAAATTTCTGGCTCTGGAACTAAAAACAACAATAATAATCAAAAGTGGCTTTAGGATGTAAAAACATGGTAAGTCTAAGGCTATGTTTGTTTCCCGGAAAACAGTTTCCGGGAAACCATTTTCCAAACTTTCCTGTGTTTGTTTGTCATTAGAAAAGTTGGTCAACGGAAAACATTTTCCGGTCAACAAAAAACACTTTCCAGTCAACGGAAAACACTTTCCAGTCAACGGAAAACACTTTCTGGTCAACGAAAATATTTTTTAGTAAAAAAAAAAATTTGCTTAATTTTCAGGAAAGTGTTTTTCTTTTTGCTGTGTTTGTTTTCCGGAAAGTGGTTTCCGGGAAAACACTTTCCAAACTTTCTTGTGTTTGTTTTGCAGGAAGTGATTTTTGGGAAATCACTTTCCAAACTTTCTTGTGTTTGTTTGCTGTTAGGAAAGTTGATAAAAGGAAAACACTTTCCAGTCAAAGAAAAATTTGGCTTGATTTTCAGGAAAGTGTTTTCCTGAAAAATTTGGGAGGAAAACACTTTCCGGAAGTTGTGAAAAGTTTAGAAATGTCATTATTTGCTGATTATATCAAATTTGATCCTCAAACTTTTGATTGCTATATATATTTTGTTTTGAATATTTATTTTTCAATTTCATTTCTTAAAATTTAATTTTTATATTTACTTTGGTTCTCATTTTTATAATTGTTATTTGCTTTTCTCCTATTAGTTTTTTATTGAAATTTTTTTCTATCAAATTTGATCCTCCTTCTTTTGATTGTTATTTATTTTATTTGAAATACTTTATGAAATGTTAATTATTATTATTTTAATTTCTTCATCTTTTTTTTTAGATTTGATCTTTATTATTTTGATTATTATTTATTTTATTTGAGATAATTTATGATTTTTTTTTCAATTTCATTATTATTCAACTTTTTAATTTGTAAGATTTATTCCTTATTATTTTAATAAACTTGAGAAAAAAAAAATATTAATAAATTATTTTTCAGTTTATTTTCCATGACATAACCAAACACTGGAAAGTGTTTTCCAGTTCATTTTCCATAACACTATCAAATATTGGAAAATACTTTACTTTTCAGGAATTCATTTTCCCCGGAATTCACTTTCCCCGGAATTCACTTTAAAAAAAAAAACAACTTTCCTGCAAACAAACGGTACCTAAATGAATTGAAATGTTGAAGCTACGGAAAAAGCACCATATGAAAAAGAGAGAGAGAGAGGATAAGAACACAAGAAAAGAGGAGGCTTCCAACGGTGAAAGTGTCACCAACAACATCAAAAGTGGCGTTGTCTGTGAGGGCTGCCTTGTCTGTGAGGGCTATAGTGCGAGACAGAAAGGAGAGCTTCCACGATAATGCTACCTCAAAGACAAAAGATTTTGAAAAACAACAGACACTCAATTATAATAAAAGTACTTTAATTTTAAAGCAATGCTTACGAAAAAAATAAAGAATCCCTAAGCAGAATGAAAAGAGTGAAACAAATTATTAGGAAATACTTTAAATGTCCTGGAAAAAATGCTATTCCTCACGTAATTGTTCATCAAGAGACAAATCATTGCGGATTACCACAATGATTTGTCTTTTTTTAGTTCCTTTTTTTTTCATTTACATTTTTATTGGCCAAAATTACTAGCTAATTACAGCGCATTTATTAAAAAAAATAAAAATTCAAAGATAAAAAAATAAGACAAAAAAAAGTAAAAAAAGATGTTTTTTTTAAACTTGAAGTTAAACATGCACTTTGATTCTCTAATTTTTTAAATTATAAACTTTTAATCCTTAGCAATTTGGAGTTAAACTTAGCAATTATAAAAAAATAATCTATTGTTTTTTTCATGCTTTGCTTTCATTAATATCAAGTTCATGCCTTTCATTTCCTTTCCTTTACTTAGTTAACTTTTATGTTCTTATTTTGTTTATCTATTTTTCTTTCTTTCATTATGTCTAGCTAAGTTAATTATGTCAAGGTGAAAAGGTTACACTAATGGTATAAGAATAAGTATAATGTAAACTTAATATGGATTTTAATGTTTGATACCAACATGTTTTATATTTGTTATCTTGTTCACTCTTTAATACTTTGCTTGTTAAATGACTAATCTTGATTTATGTTGTATAAAACTTGATACAACAAATGCTTGATACTTTCATAGTTCATACTGTATGGTATAACCGACACCTGAGCTATGAAAGGAACTTGATTTGTTGTTAACATAAGTTATAATCATGAATGCTTGACGAATTTAGAAATATTAGCATTAATTGAATAAGATGACTAATGTAATCATGTTAACAATCTATAATCCAATTAGACCCTTCTTTATGTGTGGTTTCCAATTGAATAATAAGAGTTTATACTATAATTGTTTAAAATACCATTAGTGGATCCTCTAACCTTGACATTGTTTGTTATCATTGTTTAATCGTTACATTAATATTCCTTCTCAAAGTTCTCATCATCTTCTTCTTCTCCTCCTTCTTTTTATTTATTATTATGATTATTATTATTATAATTAGATTGGAACCTCCTTTGTGTGTGGTTTCCAATTGAATAATAAAAGTTTATACTATACTTGTTTGACATATGACACGACGAAAAGATTGATGTCTTCTCCCAAGTGTAGGAGTGTCGAAATAATAAATAACCCGGCAAGATCGGGGTCGAACTACAAGGAGGTTAATTGTACAAATTATAAATAACAATAATACAACAACAATAACAATAACAATAACAATAACAACAACAACAATAATAATAAAATAACAATAATAATAATAATATTAATAATAATAATAATAATAATAATAATAATAATAATAATAAATGGTGTAAGAATGTTTATGCATTTCCTTTCCTTTCCTTTACTTAGTTAGCTTTTATGTTCTTATTTTGTTTATCTATATTTCTTTCTTTCATTATGTCTAGCTAAGTTAATTATATCAAGGTGAAAAGGTTACACTAATGGTGTAAGAATAAGTATAATGTAAACTTAATATGGAATTTAATGTTTAATACTAACATGTTTTATATTTGTTATCTTGTTCACTCTTTAATACTTTGCTTGTTAAATGACTAATCATCTTGATTTATGTTGTATAACACTTGGTACAAAAAATGCTTGACACTTTCATAGCCCATAATGTATGGTATAACCGACACCTGAGCTATGAAAGGAACTTGATTTGTTGTTAACATAAGTTATAATCATGAATGCTTGACGAGATTTACAAGTATTGACATTAATTGAATAAGATGACTAATGTAATCATGTTAACAATATATAATCTGATTGGAACCTCCTTTGTGTGTGGTTTCCAATTCAATAATAAGAGTTTATACTATACTTGTTTGATATACCATTAGTGGAACCTCTAACCTTGACATTTGTTATTATTATTGTTTAATCCTTACATTAATATTTCATCTCTAAGTTCTCATCATCATCATCTTCTTCTTCTTCTCTTTCTTTATTATTATTATTATTATTATTATTATTATTATTATTATTATTGTTATTATTATTATTGTTGTTGTATTATTGTTATTTATAATTTGTGCAATTAACCTCCCTATGGTTCGACACCGGTCTTGCCGGGTTATTTATTACTTCGACACTCCTGCACTTGGGAGAAGACATCAACCTTTTAGTCGTGTCAAGTTTTTGGCGCCGTTACCGGGGAGGTAAGTTTTTGTATAAATTATAGTATTTATTTTATTTTCTCTTTTCACTTTTCTTGTATATAACTTTGTTTCTTTTTATTTTGTTTTCTTCCTCCTTCTTTTGCTTTCTTCTTCTTTTTTATTTTATTCCTACACGTGCATGAGAGTGTGGTCACGTACATCAAGTAGTAGACTTTGTAGGGTATCCTCATCATTTTCAGAAAATATGGCCGAAGAAGATAATCAATCACTTCATAATGAGAATAATAAGAATAACCGTGTCAGAACACTTAGAGACCACATGAATCCCACCAGAACAAGTGCACCATCTTGTATAGTTTTTGCTCCTGATGCATCTCATTTTAATTTTAAACCAGGTATTATTCAACTTTTACCTTCTTTTCATGGTTTAGAATTGGAAAATCCATACTTGTATTTAAGGGAATTTGAGGAGGTGTGCAACACATATAATAATTTAAATTGTAGCATGAAACCATCAGATTAAAGCTTGTCCCTTTTTCATTAAAAGATAAAGCTAAAACATGGCTACAAAATTTAAGACCATGATCTATTCGTGCTTGGGATGAAATGCAACAATAGTTTTTAAAGAAGTTTTTTTCATCTCATAGAACAAACTCTTTTAAAAGACAAATCACCACTTTCACTCAAAAACCAGGAGAAACATTTTATAAATGTTGGGATAGGTATCGAGACTTGCTTAGTACTTGCCCTCATCATGGTTTTGAAACATGGAGATTGGTTTCACATTTCTATGAAGGGTTAACACCTAGAGATAGAAAAATGGTTGAATTGATATGCAATGGAACTTTTGAAGATAAAGACCCTGATGAAGCAATGGAGTACTTAGACTTGTTAGCTGAAAATGCTCAAAATTGGGACACCACGGGTACTTATGAGGCACCGAGTAAAACTCAACCTCATACATCTAGTGGAGGTATGTACAGTGATTAGTACTTAAAAGTGCATTTTTATCATGGTTTTATATCATCATTTTGCACTTGAAGTATCACTAACTCGTTAACTAAAATATGTTTTATAATAATGTATCTAATAATATAAGATACCTATAATTTGTGGTAAATGTCTATTTTTGATGCAGGTCTATCACATAAATGAAAGGATTGATTGATGACTTGAAGAACTTAAATTGCAAGGATAAAGAGATGGTCAAACTTAGAGAAGAGATGTCGGTGCAATCCAAACCGGAACACTGTTCGGTAATTGGGTCATATCTGGAGCTACAGATCTCAGATTGAGGTCCAATTTATATGGATGGAAAGGTAAGACATAGGCCTACAACTTTTATATGGAGCCCAAGATCTAAAAAGGCCATTATCAAGTCCAAATTGTAGCAACAACAAAGAAGCCCGAATCTGTCTTCCAGCCCGAGTACTGTTCGGTATTTTGGCCATATCTGGAGTTCTAGAAGTCCAAATGAGCTGAATATTTTACACAAGAAAGATGAGACAATTGTCTACAACTTTCATGTTTACAACTGGCTCTAATTTTGACGTTATTAATGACGTTTTGGGCAGACAAGAGAAGATAAGGATTGTCACCAAGTCAAAAGTTGGCCACCCACTTATCAATTAGTCATCAAATCAATAGTTCCCAATTTTGGCCTATAAAAGGAGGCATTTGCCATGCATTTAGGCATCTTGGTTTCCAGATCAAGATCATGCTCTTCCTTTCTCTCTTTGTATTTTCTGTAATGTTTATGCTTTACTTTCATTAATATCAAGTTTATGCCTTTCATTTCCTTTTCTTTATTTAGTTAACTTTTATGTTCTTATTTTGTTTATCTATTTTGCTTTCTTTTATTATGTCTAACTAAGTTAATTATGTCAAGGTGAAAAGGTTACACTAATGGTGTAAGAATAAGTATAGTGTAAACTTAATATGGACTTTAATGTTTGATACTAACATGTTTTATATTTGTTATCTTATTCACTCTTTAATACTTTGCTTGTTAAATGACTAATCTTGATTTATGTTGTATAACACTTGGTACAACAAATACTTGGCACTTTCATAGCTCATAATGTATGGTATAACCGACACCTGAGCTATGAAAGGAACTTGATTTGTTGTTAACATAAGTTATAATCATGAATGCTTGATGAGATTTACAAGTATTAGCATTAATTGAATAAGATGACTAATGTAATCATGTTAACAATATATAATCTGATTGGAACCTCCTTTGTGTGTGGTTTCCAATTGAATAATATGAGTTTATACTATACTTGTTTGATATACCATTAGTGGAACCTCTAACCTTGACATTTGTTATTATTATTGTTTAATCCTTACATTAATATTTCATCTCTAAGTTCTCATCATCATCATCTTCTTCTTCTTCTCTTTCTTTATTATTATTATTATTATTATTATTATTATTACTACTACTACTACTACTACTACTACTACTACTAGTATTATTATTATTATTATTATTATTATTATTATTATTGTTGTTGTTGTTGTTGTTGTTGTTGTTGTTGTTGTTGTTATCGTTATTACTATTATTGTTGTTTATAATTGTTGTTTATAATTTGTACAATTAACCTCCCTGTGGTTCGACCCCGGTCTTGCCGGGTAATTTATTATTTCGACACTCCTGCACTTGGGAGAAGACATCAATCTTTTAGTCGTGTCAAGTTTTTGGCGCCGTTGCCGGGGAGGTAAGTTTTGTATAAATTATAATATTTATTTTATTTTCTCTTTTCACTTTTCTTGTATATAACTTTGTTTGTTTTCTTTTGTTTCTTTTTATTTTGTTTTCTTCCTCCTTCTTTTGCTTTCTTTTTCTTTTATTTTATTTTATTCCTACACGTGCATGAGAGTGTGGTCACGTACATCAAGTGGTAGAGTTTATAGGGTATCCTCATTATTTTCAGAAAATATGGCCGAAGAAGATAATCAATCACTTCATAATAAAAATAATGAGAATAACCGTGCTAGAACACTTAGAGACCACATGAATCCCACAAGAACAAGTGCACCATCATGCATAGTTTTTCCTCCCGATGCATCTCATTTTAATTTTAAACCAGGTATTATTCAACTTTTACCTTCTTTTCATGGTTTAGAATTGGAAAATCCATACTTGCATTTAAGGGAATTTGAGGAGGTCTGCAACACATATAATAATTTAAATTGTAGCATGAACACCATCAGATTAAAGCTTTTTCCTTTTTCATTAAAAGATAAAGCTAAAACATGGCTACAAAATTTGAGACCAGGATCTATTCGTGCTTGGGATGAAATGCAACAACATTTTTTAAAGAAGTTTTTCCCATCTCATAAAACAAACTCTTTCAAAAGACAAATCACCACTTTCACTCAAAAACCAGGAGAAACATTTTACAAATGTTGGGATAGGTATCGAGATTTGCTTAGTACTTGCCCCCATCATGGTTTTGAAACATGGAGATTGGTTTCACATTTCTATGAAGGGTTAACACCTAAAGATAGGCAAATGGTTGAATTGATGTGCAATGGAACTTTTGAAGATAAAGACCCTGATGAAGCAATGGAGTACTTAGACTTGTTAGCTGAAAATGCTCAAAATTGGGACACCGCGGGTACTTATGAGGCACTGAGTAAAACTCAACCTCATACATCTAGTGGAGGTATGTACAACCTTAGGGAAGATCATGACCTTCAAGCCAAGTTTGCATCTTTAGCTAGAAAAGTCGAGGCATTAGAATTGAAAAAGAGTGGTCAATTAAAATCTGTTGAAAACATTGTGTGTCAAATCTGTGAAACAAATGAACACTCAACCAACGATTGTCCAACCTTGCCTTCTTTTAAGGAATGTCTCCATGAACAAGCCCATGCTTTAAACAGTTTCCAAAGGGTCAACCACAACCCATACTCCCAAACATACAACTCTGGTTGGAGAAATCACCCAAATTTCAATTGGAAGAGTGAGAACAACAATGCACAAACTTCACAACCACCGTTTCAAGCACACCACAATTTCCAAAATTCTCATGGATATGCACCTCCTTATGCTCCACCTCCTAGAAGAAATCTTGAGGAAACATTGCATGCATTCATTGAAAAGCAAGAGACAATTAATACTCAACTTGTTCAAAACATGACAGATTTTAAAGATACTATTGCTAAATTAACATCTGCTCTTAGTTTCCAAGAGAAAGGTAAGTTTCCATCTCAAACACAACAAAATCCCAAAGGGCAATACAATGCAAATACAAGTAGTTCCGGAAGCCAACACATGGATCAAGTCAAATCAGTCACTACTCTGCGCAGTGGTAAGGTTATTGAAAAACCCTCTCTTGAACCTTATGAGAAAGATGATGAGTCAATCTCTGAGGGTAAAAAAGGGGTTGAATCTGAAAATTGCAAAGAAACGACTGATTCACCGCCAGCACTTCCATTTCCTCATGCCATGACCAAACAAAGGAAAGCCAATCACAACTCTGAAATTTTTGAAATTTTCAAACAGGTAAGGATCAATATACCATTGTTGGATGCTATTAAACAGGTTCCTTCCTATGCTAAATTTTTGAAAGATCTATGCACTGTGAAGAGGAAACTGAATGTGAAAAAGAAAGCCTTTCTAGCTGAACAAGTAAGTTCTATTTTTCAAAATAATAATGCTTTGAAATATAAAGACCCTGGTTGTCCTACAATTTCTTGCTTTATTGGAGAGCATAAAATTGAAAGAGCCTTACTTGATCTTGGTGCTAGTGTGAATTTACTTCCATATTCAGTTTTTCAGAGTCTCAATCTAGGTGAGTTAAAACCAACTTCTATATCTCTTTTACTTGCCGATAGATCTGTAAAAGTGCCTAGAGGAATAATTAAAGATGTGTTAGTACAAGTCGATAAATTCATTTATCCTGTGGATTTTATTGTCTTGGACACAGAACCTGTTGAAGCATGTAATTCATTTCCTGTTATTTTAGGACGTCCGTTTCTTGCAACCTCTAACGCATTGATTAATTGTAGGAATGGACTGATGAAGCTATCATTTAGAAACATGACATTGGAGATGAATATTTTCAACATTTGCAAGCAACCTGGAGATGATAATGATTTACATGAAGTAGATCATATTGATGAACTAGTTTATGATCAACTTGCATCTACTTTAAGTAAAAATGAGTTGGATGAATCTGAAGATTTACAAATGATTTATTCTGAGGAAGAAATCATGGATATCAAACGCACAGAAAATGTTGATGCGAATCTTTTGTCAACAGTGACAACAGATTCGACATCTGGCATCACACCAATCGATGATTACTTTCCTAACGAATCCTTACTTTCTCTTAGTCCAATGCCTTGGTATGATAAAAATATCAATTCTCTTTCTTTAGGAGATTTGCCAGCTGATTGGAGTACCGAAGACAAAGAAAAGTTTTTGAACGAAGTGAAGAATTTTTATTGTGATGACCCTAACTTATTCAAATATTGTCCTGATCAAATATTTCAAAGATTCATTCCCGACAATAAGGTAAGTAGTGTCATTAAACTTTGTCATTCTGAAGCATGCAGAAGTTATTTCTCGTAAAAAAAAACAGCTACAAAAATCTTTCAAAATGGATTTTATTGGCCCACCATGTTCAAGGACACGCATGCATTCTGCAAAACTTGTGAAAATTGTCAAAAGATTGATACTGGTCAAAAAGTTTTGTTTTATAATTCTCAACTTTATGCATTCCCTAGAGAGCTAAGACCAAGATGGAGCAATCCTTATGGGGCCTGTGATATTGAGAATTCAATGAATGACAATGATTTTAAGGAAAATGGACATCGTTTGAAAACTTACTTTGATAATTTTCCTAGTGAAAATGAATCAGCTGGTTTGAATGATCTTGTAGATAAAGGTTAATTATTTTGTTTTTCTCACATTTTCTTTTTTATGTTTCTTTTTTAGTGATTTTTGCTAGTTTCTCTCACCCCGGTCAAATGGCGGATAACGGTACTCCGTGACTTAAGTCAGTTCTTTCAGTTTCCCATAATTACTGATATCTATGTATATATCTGTGCAATTCTTTGAATCTCTCTTCCAATTCTCATTTGAAAATGGACACTAATCTTGAAAAATTGAAAAAGTATTTTCCCGCTCTACCTCAGAATGCGATTACAAAAATTTACCGTGCTAGATGTGCAAGATTGAGATTGTTAATGAATCATGGAATTCCTGAAGATATTCGCTGGTTGATTGAAGCAAAGGTCCGATTATCAGGTGAGTCCTCTAATTTCTTTATTTCACACATGCCTGGAACAGGTAAAAGCACTTTTGCAAAGAAACGTCATGCAAAACGACTAGAAGTCTGTCATCGATGTGCTAGATGGACTTGTAATACACAATGTCGTTCTTTAGGAATGGTATCTATAAACCATGAAGATAAAATACAATTCATTAAGGATGGCCTGAGTGAGGAGTCTTTAGATAATCTTCTATTGACTCTTGAGACGCATCCTAGTGGAGATGTGCATCGTGGAATTCATGATTTATGGCCACTATTTCATAAAGAACATGATCGACTTAGTCTTGGGAATCTGACTAAAAAAGACCCTGTTTGCTAGTTTTTAAGAAAACTGGATGGGAAGCCTATCCCCGACCCATTGAGGGCGTTTAAGCTGTTCTTGGACGTAAAACCAAGGGAAGATGTGAGCCACAATCACAACTGCGATTTGATTTTTTTTTTGTTTGTAAAAACTTGTGTCTTTTGGTTTTATTATTGTGTTTTGTTATTTCTTATTTTTGTTTCAGTGTGTTTCAGGCTTGTTAGTGTTCATTATTTCAGGTGATATCTTCTATACTCTATCTTTCTACCTTAGAACATTGAGGACAATGTCTCGTTTTGGTTGGGGGGAGAGGGTAGTAGTTGATAAAAAAAAATTGTTTTTCATTTCATAAAGCATGTGCATAATTGTTGTTACTAGGATGGCAGAGTAAAGGAGTTCTTTTGTTAAAGTGACTCTTGAGACGCATCTTAGTAACCATTCTTAACAAGGTCTATTATAATACTTCCTGAAATATTCAGGTTTACAAACTCTCGTATTGTTACCGCTTAATTCTGCTCATATACTTATTTAACATGTATTCTTAAACCTTAATTTACACACACACACTTTAACATATGATTGTGGTTGCATATTGGATTATTACATTATTTATGTTCTTTTGTTAAAGGTAACAACTAAAGAAAAGGGATTGTATATAATTAAAAAACAAAAACATGAAAGAAAAAAAGAAAAAAAAATGATGATAATAAAAATATAGATAGGTTTGGTTTCGTAGCCTCCCTAACCTAAGCAATTAAGCCCGAAGGGGTGTTTTAACACGTAATACCCTAAAGTCAACTGACTTGGGAGCTATTGGCCCAACGCTTGTTACATGGGTTGAGGAGAAAAGCTTAAGAGAATCAAACATTGCACTACTTACAATGGAGTACTTAGACTTGTTAGCTGAAAATGCTCAAAATTGGGACACCGCGGGTACTTATGAGGCACCGAGTAAAACTCAACCTCATACATCTAGTGGAGGTATGTACAGTGATTAGTACTTAAAAGTGCATTTTTATCATGGGTTTATATCATCATTTTGCACTTGAAGTATCACTAACTCGTTAACTAAAATATGTTTTATAATAATGTATCTAATAATATAAGATACCTATAATTTGTGGTAAATGTCTATTTTTGATGCAGGTCTATCACATAAATGAAAGGATTGATTGATGACTTGAAGAACTTAAATTGCAAGGATAAAGAGATGGTCAAACTTAGAGAAGAGATGTCGGTGCAATCCAAACCGGAACACTGTTCGGTAATTGGGTCATATCTGGAGCTACAGATCTCAGATTGAGGTCCAATTTATATGGATGGAAAGGTAAGACATAGGCCTACAACTTTTATATGGAGCCCAAGATCTAAAAAGGCCATTATCAAGTCCAAATTATAGCAACAACAAAGAAGCCCGAATCTGTCTTCCAGCCCGAGCACTGTTCGGTATTTTGGCCATATCTGGAGTTCTAGAAGTCCAAATGAGCTGAATATTTTACACAAGAAAGCTGAGACAATTGCCTACAACTTTCATGTTTACAACTGGCTCCAATTTTGACGTTATTAATGACGTTTTGGGCAGACAAGAGAAGATAAGGATTGTCACCAAGTCAAAAGTTGGCCACCCACTTATCAATTAGTCATCAAATCAATAGTTCCCAATTTTGGCCTATAAAAGGAGGCATTTGCCATGCATTTAGGCATCTTGGTTTCCAGATCAAGATCATGCTCTTCCTTTCTCTCTTTGTATTTTTTGTAATGTTTATGCTTTACTTTCATTAATATCAAGTTTATGCCTTTCATTTCCTTTTCTTTATTTAGTTAACTTTTATGTTCTTATCTTGTTTATCTATTTTGCTTTCTTTTATTATGTCTAGCTAAGTTAATTATGTCAAGGTGAAAAGGTTACACTAATGGTGTAAGAATAAGTATAGTGTAAACTTAATATGGACTTTAATGTTTGATACTAACATGTTTTATATTTGTTATCTTATTCACTCTTTAATACTTTGCTTGTTAAATGACTAATCTTGATTTATGTTGTATAACACTTGGTACAATAAATACTTGGCACTTTCATAGCCCATAATGTATGGTATAACCGACACCTGAGCTATGAAAGGAACTTGATTTGTTGTTAACATAAGTTATAATCATGAATGCTTGACGAGATTTACAAGTATTAGCATTAATTGAATAAGATGACTAATGTAATCATGTTAACAATATATAATCTGATTGGAACCTCCTTTGTGTGTGGTTTCCAATTGAATAATATGAGTTTATACTATACTTGTTTGATATATGATTGTGCATCAAAAGTGTCATTAAGTCTCTTGTTTTACATATGTATTTATTGTTGTTATTTGGTTGTTTTTATAATAATTGATGTGTTTTTTAGTAATGAAGTTTGTTTTAATGTTTCGATAGGTTTTTGGAGCTTAAATGAATTAATTCAGAAAATTCAACGTCGGAATTCAGAACAAAGAATTGAAGAGACATTTAGTTGAAGATTGAAGCAAATCTTGGTTCAAATAAGTGCTCCAAATTTGTCCCAAAAATCAATTCTATTCCAATTCTAGAAAAGAATATCATATGATTTATTTCAAGCCCAAACTTGCCTTATGTTGTGTGCAAACTTCAACCATTAAACACTCAAGGTTTCAATGTCAATCTTAGCCCAAATAATAAGTACATTTGTATACTTATTTGATGCCCAAATCAGCCCTAAATCAACCCCAAATCAACCTTCAAATCAACCCAAACACAATCCATGATCTTACATGTCCACACAACAAATAACAATTGATTTATTTTGGGTAATCCATTGATCCAAGGAGGCAAGCACATGGATGGAAAGCTGGAGGGGATATTTTAACATTATTTTGGGTCAAAAAGAAGAAGGAGACACCTCATAAATGAGGAAGAAAAACGTGCACCAAAGTAGTTGTAAAGCTGTCTTGATTTGATTTTTCAGAACACCTTTCGGTGTTTTGCCCATAACTTTTGACTCAGGTGTCCAAATGAGCTGTTCTTTAATGATCTGGAAAGGTGACAGAATTGCCTATAAATATGTCTCTAATAGACTTCACCAAAAAAAGCTTCTAAGAGGGTCGAATTGCTGTCCAAAGTTAGAGTTAGATTTGTGTCCGAATTTTTTCTGAAATTGTATTGTGTTCTTCTTTATAGATTTCGGTTCTTTAGTTTGTAAAACTTATTTTTTCAGTTGGATTCAAGTTCTTTCATGTTTATTGAAGTGTTCTTATATATAATCATGGTTGGCTAAACTCTTTCTTGGATCCAAATCAAGGATAATGGTGATTGAGGTGAGTTCTTTAGGATATGAATGAATCTTAATGTTTATCTTCTTATTTTCTTCATGAACGATTTATTATTGTAAAGAAATTTTAGAAATCATTTAGGTAATGTTATAATCTTGAATTTTTATGCACAAACTTTAGTTTTGGTATAGAGATTGCTTGATTCAATGTCTTACTTAATATGAAAGTACTTGTTCATTCTTAAGCAATAATCAATCTTCATCTTTCTAATCTTCATTGTAATATCTTCCGATCTAATATCACCATCGTTGAGATTAGGTTGAGTTATCTTATATATGTTGAAGAAATCACCAATACATCACCATTAAAATTGATTTGGACCAAGACTTACTTTTCTTGTCATTTAAAATCTATTTACATTTTTTTTTATCTTTGAAAACAAATCCATCAATTATTTTCAACCAAGTTATTGTTAATTTAATTTCTCTTGAGTTTTTTTTTGTTACTTAGCTTAATTTCCAGATCTAGCTCTCTGTGGATATGACCTCGATCTTACCGAGTTAATTGCTACATCGCACACTCGTGTACTTGCGAGTTAAAACAAGCCGATCATAAAAAGCGGTCAAGCAATTTTGGCGCCGTTGCCGGGGAGCTTGACACGACTAAAAGGTTGATGTCTTCTCCCAAGTGCAGGAGTGTCGAAGTAATAAATAACCCAGCAAGACCGGGGTCGAACCACAAGGAGGTTAATTGTACAAATTATAGACAATAATTATAAACAACAATAACAACAACAACAATAGTAGTAGTAGTACTAATAATAATAATAATAATAATAATAATAATAATAATAATAATAATAATAATAATAATACTAGTAGTAGTAGTAGTAGTAGTAGTAGTAGTAGTAGTAATAATAAAGAAAGAGAAGAAGAAGAAGATGATGATGATGAGAACTTTGAGATGAAATATTAATGTAACAATTAAACAATGATAATAACAAATGTCAAGGTTAGAGGTTCCACTAATGGTATATCAAACAAGTATAGTATAAACTCTTATTATTGAATTGGAAACCACACACAAAGGAGGTTCCAATCAGATTATATATTGTTAACATGATTACATTAGTTATCTTATTCAATTAATGCTAATACTTGTAAATCTCGTCAAGCATTCATGATTATAACTTATGTTAACAACAAATCAAGTTCCTTTCATAGCTCAGGTGTCGGTTATACCATACATTATGAGCTATGAAAGTGCCAAGCATTTGTTGTACCAAGTGTTATACAACATAAATCAAGATTAGTCATTTAACAAGCAAAGTATTAAAAAGTGAACAAGATAACAAATATAAAACATGTTAGTATCAAACATTAAAGTCTATATTAAGTTTACATTATACTTGTTCTTACACCATTAGTGTAACCTTTTCACCTTGACATAATTAACTTAGCTAGACATAATGAAAGAAAGGAAAACAAATAAACAAAATAAGAACATAAAAAGTTAACTAAGTAAAGGAAAGAAAATGAAAGACATAAACTTGATATTAATGAAAGGAAAGCATAAACATTACAAAAAATACAAAGAGAGAAAGGAAGAGCATGATCTTGATCTGAACACCAAGATGCCTAAATGTATGGTAAATGCCTCCTTTTATAGGCCAAAATTGGGAACTATTGATTTGATGACTAATTGATAAGTGGGTGACCAACTTTTGACTTGGTGACAATCCTTATCTTCTCTTGTCTGCCCAAAACGTCATTGATAACGTCCAAATTGGAGCCAGTTGTAAACATGAAAGTTGTAGGAAATTGTCTCAGCTTTCTTGTGTAAAAAATGCAGCTCATTTGGACTTCTAGAACTCCAGATATGGCCAAAATACCGAATAGTGCTCGGGCTGGAAGACAGATTCGGGCTTCTTTGTTCTTGCTACAATTTGGACTTGATAATGGCCTTTTTAGATCTTGGGCTCCATATGAAAGTTGTAGGCCTATGTCTTACCTTTCCATCCATATAAATTGGACCTAAATCTGAGATCTATAGCTCCAGATATGACCCAATTACCGAACAGTGTTCCGGTTTGGATTGCACCGACATCTCTTCTCTAAGTTTGACCATCTCTTTATCCATGCAATTTAAGTTCTTCAAGTCATCAATCAATCCTTTCATTTATGTGATAGATCTGCATTAAAAATAGACATTTACCACAAATTATAGGTATCTTATATTATTAGATACATTATTATAAAACATGCTTTAGTTAAGGAGTTATTGATACTTCAAGTGCAAAATGATGATATAAAACCATGATAAAAATGCACTTTTAAGTACCAATCACACCCCTCAACCAGCTTATTACTAGTCCCTAGTAATCAAAGCGTTAAAACAATTTGCAAATTTCACAAAGCAAGGTATTCATCATTTAACTTCCATTAATCTATCCAGATAAACAAACTCTCATTAAATTTATATATCTGCTCAATACCACTTAACAAGATATTAATAAACCTTTCTTTTGTGCTCAATGTATCAACACATAATTATGGGGCTTTTCTTGGAAGAAAACAAAATTTTTGTTCTAATGTTTAAGGTTAACTTCCTTGGGTTAGGATTATTATTTTTGTTTTTTTTTCTTTTTTTTTTTTAAAATGTATATACATATAATTTAAAAACATCATGCATCTTTAACCCATGTAACGAGCTTTCAGCTAATGACTCCCAGACCAGTTGGTCTTAAGGTATTAGGTGTTAAGACACCCCTACGAGCTTAGTAACTCGGGTCGCAGATACTGATATGTAGATAGTGCAATGTTTGATTCCCTCAAGCTTTTCTCCTCAACCCATGTAACAAGCGTTGGGCCAATAGCTCCCAAGTCAGTTGACTTTAGGGTATTAGGTGTTAAAACACCCCTTCGGGCTTAATTGCTTAGGTTAGGGAGGCTACGAAACCAAACTTATCTACATTTTTATTATCATCATTTTTTTTCTTTTTTTTCTTTTTTTTTCTCTTTTTTTTATGTTTTTCTTTTTTTTTAATTATATACAATTCCTTTCCCTTAGTTGTTACCTTTAACAAAAGAACATAAATAATGTAATAATCCAATATGCAACCCACAATCATATGTTAAAGTGTGTGTGTGTAAATTAAGGTTTAAGAATACATGTTAAATAAGTATATGAGTAGAATTAAGTGGTAACAATACGAGAGTTTGTAAACCTGAATATTTCAGGAAGTATTATAATAGACCTTGTTAAGAATGGTTACTAAGATGCGTCTCAAGAGTCACTTTAACAAAAGAACTCCTTTACTCTGCCATCCTAGTAACAACAATTATGCACATGCTTTATGAAATGAAAAACAATTTTTTTTTTATATCAACTACTACCCTCTCCCCCCAACCAAAACGAGACATTGTCCTCAATGTTCTAAGGTAGAAAGATAGAGTATAGAAGATATCACCTGAAATAACGAACACTAACAAAACCTGAAACACACTAAAACAAAAATAAGAAATAACAAAACACAATAATAAAACCAAAAGACACAAGTTTTTACAAACAAAAAAAATTCAAATCGCAGTTGTGAATGTGGCTCACATCTTCCCTTGGTTTTACGTCCAAGAACAGCTTAAACGCCCTCAATGGGTCGGGGATAGGCTTCCCATCCAGTTTTCTTAAAAACTGGCAAACAGGGTCTTTTTTAGTCAGATTCCCAAGACTAAGTCAAGTATGTTCTTTATGAAAATGGGTTCATAAGTCATGAATTACATGATGCTTATCTCGACTATGATGAGACTTAAGAGTCAATAGAAGATTATCTAAAGACTCTCTGTGTTTTGAAATAAATCCCACCTTCTGACAATTTTCACAATTTTTGCGGAATGCATCTGACTCCTTGAATATGATGGGCCAGTAAAATTCACTTTGTAAGATTTCTACAATCCTCTTTTTTGATGAGAAATGATCCCCACATGCCTTAGAGTAACAAAATTTAATGAAATTACTTACCTCATTGTCGAGAATGCATTTTTGAAATATTTGATCAGGACAATAATTGAATAAGTAAGGGTCATCCCAATAAAAATTTTGCTCGTTGCTCAAAAATTTTCTTTTGTCTTCAATACTCCAATGAGTTGGCAAAAATCCTGAAGCAAGAAAATTGATATTTTTAGCAAACCAAGGCATTGAATTAAGAGAAAGTAGAGATTCATCAGGAAAGTAATCATTGATTGGTGTGATGTCGGGTGTCGAATCTGTTGCCACTTTTGATAAAAGATTCGCATCAACCTTTTCGATGCCTTTTTCATCCTCGATTTCTTCCTGATTGGTCATGCCATGAGAAAATGGAAGTGCTGGCGGAGAATCATTCGTTTCTTTGCAATTTTCAGATTCAACCCCTTCCTTTCCCTTAGAAATTGACTCATCATCTTTCTCATAAGGTTCAAGAGAGGGTTTTTCAATAACCTTACCACTGCATAGAGTAGTGACTGATTTGACTTGATCCATGTGTTGGCCTCCGGAACTACTTGCATTTGCATTGTATTGCCCCTTAGGATTTTGTTGCGGTTGAGATGGAAACTTACCTTTCTCTTGGAAACTGAGAGCAGATGTTAATTTAGCAAGAGTATCTTTAAAATCTGTCATGTTTTGAGCAAGTTGAGTATTGATTGTCTCTTGCTTTTCAATGAATGCATGCAATGTTTCCTCAAGATTTCTTCTAGGAGGTGGAGCATAAGAAGGTGCATATCCATGAGAATTTTAGAAATTGTGGTGTGCTTGAAATGGTGGTTGTGAAGTTTGTGCATTGTTATTCTCACTCTTCCAACTGAAATTTGGGTGATTCCTCCAACCAGGATTGTATGTTTGGGAGTATGGGTTGTGGTTGACCCTTTGAAAACTGTTTAAAGCATGGGCTTGTTCATGGAGACATTCTTTAAAAGAAGGCAAGGTTGGACAATCGTTGGTTGAGTGTTCATTTGTTTCACAGATTTGACACACAATGTTTTCAACAGATTTTAATTGACCACTCTTTTTCAATTCTAGTGCCTCAACTTTTCTAGCTAAAGATGCAAATTTGGCTTGAAGGTCATGATCTTCCTTAAGGTTGTACATACCTCCACTAGATGTATGAGGTTGAGTTTTACTCGGTGCCTCATAAGTACCCGCGGTGTCCCAATTTTGAGCATTTTCAGCTAACAAGTCTAAGTACTCCATTGCTTCATCAGGGTCTTTATCTTCAAAAGTTCCATTGCACATCAGTTCAACCATTTGTCTATCTTTAGGTGTTAACCCTTCATAGAAATGTGAAACCAATCTCCATGTTTCAAAACCATGATGGGGGCAAGTACTAAGCAAGTCTCGATACCTATCCCAACATTTGTAAAATGTTTCTCCTGGTTTTTGAGTGAAAGTGGTGATTTGTCTCTTGAAAGAGTTTGTTCTATGAGATGGGAAAAACTTCTTTAAAAACTGTTGTTGCATTTCATCCCAAGCACGGATGGATCCTGGTCTCAAATTTTGTAGCCATGTTTTAGCTTTATCTTTTAATGAAAAAGGAAAAAGCTTTAATCTGATGGTGTTCATGCTACAATTTAAATTATTATATGTGTTGCAGACCTCCTCGAATTCTCTTAAATGCAAGTATGGATTTTCCAATTCCAAACCATGAAAAGAAGGTAAAAGTTGAATAATACCTGGTTTAAAATTAAAATGAGATGCATCGGGAGGAAAAACTATGCATGATGGTGCACTTGTTCTTGTGGGATTCATGTGGTCTCTAAGTGTTCTAGCACGGTTATTCTCATTATTCTCATTATGAAGTGATTGATTATCTTCTTCGGCCATATTTTCTGAAAATGATGAGGATACCCTACAAAGTCTACCACTTGATGTACGTGACCACACTCTCATGCACGTGTAGGAATAAAATAAAAAAGAAGAAGAAAGCAAAAGAAGGAGGAAGAAAACAAAATAAAAAGAAACAAAAGAAAAGAAACAAAGTTATATACAAGAAAAGTGAAAAGAGAAAATAAAATAAATACTATAATTTATACAAGAACTTACCTCCCCGGCAACGGCGCCAAAAACTTGACACGACTAAAAGGTTGATGTCTTCTCCCAAGTACAGGAGTGTCGAAGTAATAAATAACCCAGCAAGACCGGGGTCGAACCACAAGGAGGTTAATTGTACAAATTATAGACAATAATTATAAACAACAATAACAACAACAACAATAGTAGTAGTAGTACTAATAATAATAATAATAATAATAATAATAATAATAATAATAATAATAATAATAATAATAATAATAATAATAATAATAATAATACTAGTAGTAGTAGTAGTAGTAGTAGTAGTAGTAGTAGTAATAATAAAGAAAGAGAAGAAGAAGAAGATGATGATGATGAGAACTTTGAGATGAAATATTAATGTAACAATTAAACAATGATAATAACAAATGTCAAGGTTAGAGGTTCCACTAATGGTATATCAAACAAGTATAGTATAAACTCTTATTATTGAATTGGAAACCACACACAAAGGAGGTTCCAATCAGATTATATATTGTTAACATGATTACATTAGTTATCTTATTCAATTAATGCTAATACTTGTAAATCTCGTCAAGCATTCATGATTATAACTTATGTTAACAACAAATCAAGTTCCTTTCATAGCTCAGGTGTCGGTTATACCATACATTATGAGCTATGAAAGTGCCAAGCATTTGTTGTACCAAGTGTTATACAACATAAATCAAGATTAGTCATTTAACAAGCAAAGTATTAAAAAGTGAACAAGATAACAAATATAAAACATGTTAGTATCAAACATTAAAGTCTATATTAAGTTTACATTATACTTGTTCTTACACCATTAGTGTAACCTTTTCACCTTGACATAATTAACTTAGCTAGACATAATGAAAGAAAGGAAAACAAATAAACAAAATAAGAACATAAAAAGTTAACTAAGTAAAGGAAAGAAAATGAAAGACATAAACTTGATATTAATGAAAGGAAAGCATAAACATTACAAAAAATACAAAGAGAGAAAGGAAGAGCATGATCTTGATCTGAACACCAAGATGCCTAAATGTATGGTAAATGCCTCCTTTTATAGGCCAAAATTGGGAACTATTGATTTGATGACTAATTCATAAGTGGGTGACCAACTTTTGACTTGGTGACAATCCTTATCTTCTCTTGTCTGCCCAAAACGTCATTGATAACGTCCAAATTGGAGCTAGTTGTAAACATGAAAGTTGTAGGAAATTGTCTCAGCTTTCTTGTGTAAAAAATGCAGCTCATTTGGACTTCTAGAACTCCAGATATGGCCAAAATACCGAACAGTGCTCGGGCTGGAAGACAGATTCGGGCTTCTTTGTTCTTGCTACAATTTGGACTTGATAATGGCCTTTTTAGATCTTGGGCTCCATATGAAAGTTGTAGGCCTATGTCTTACCTTTCCATCCATATAAATTGGACCTAAATCTGAGATCTATAGCTCCAGATATGACCCAATTACCGAACAGTGTTCCGGTTTGGATTGCACCGACATCTCTTCTCTAAGTTTGACCATCTCTTTATCCATGCAATTTAAGTTCTTCAAGTCATCAATCAATCCTTTCATTTATGTGATAGATCTGCATTAAAAATAGACATTTACCACAAATTATAGGTATCTTATATTATTAGATACATTATTATAAAACATGCTTTAGTTAAGGAGTTATTGATACTTCAAGTGCAAAATGATGATATAAAACCATGATAAAAATGCACTTTTAAGTACCAATCAGAGCTAGCAAGCAAAGGTAACAAATTTAGATTTGATTATTGGAAAACTAAAAAAAATCATATAAATAAAATTTAATTGGCTGGTTTTACCGCCTCAAAAAAAAAATTAAAAAACAAATCAAGTGGCTGGTTTTACCGCCTAAAAAAAAATTTGACCTTAACGTTTCGGATATTGGACTGTGGACTGGACTATTAATTGTTGGATTTTGGTTGGTTCAACCATTTTTCTTTTATTGTCTATTCTTATTAGTTGCTAATATTTTTCTTGTTTATTTCATTTTATTTGGTTGATATTGTTTTTATTTATTGTCTAAAGTGCTTGGCCGATATTATCGCCTCTTGTTTATTTTAGTTTATTTTGTTGTTTTGTTATTATTATTTTTCTTATATTTATTGTTTGAAGTGCTTGGCCGGTATTACCGCCTTTTTATTCAAGCTTCTTATAATTATCTTTTAATGTTTATTGTTGTTAATAATGCTTATTACTTGGAGAGTGAATTTCTTAATTTGTTGTATTTTTATTTTTGAGCTATTACTTTTATTTGCATTTTTTTTTCTTTTCTTTCCTTTCTTTTCATATTCATATAATTGTTATATTATTATTATTATTATTATTATTATTATTATTATTTTATCATGGCTAATGTTGAAGATGTAGAGGGTGAAGGGAGTGTTCAAGGTGATGGACCTCCACAATTCAATGATCAACCTAATTTTCGAACTCTTAGAGAGTATCTTCACCCGGTTAGACAAAGTACACCTTCGTGTATTATCTTACCTCTTAACCAACAAGCATTCAATTTGAAACCGGGCATGATTCAACTTCTTCCCACATTTCATGGTATGGATTCTGAAAATCCATACATACACATTAAAGACTTTGAAGAGGTATGTAATACTTTTATTGATAGAACATGCACAGAGAAAACCATTCGACTTAAATTGTTCCCATTCTCTCTAAAGGATAAAGCCAAGCTTTGGCTAAACTCCTTGCGTCCTAGGTCTATAGGTACATGGAGAGAAATGCAAGCTGAATTTTTGAAAAAATACTTCCCCACTCATAGGACAGCAGCCTTACAACGTCAAATGATGAATTTTTCTTGTAGTCCAAATGAGTCATTTCACCAAGCTTGGGAAAGGTTCAAAGACTTGTTACATGCATGCCCTCACCATGGTTTTGAGATGTGGAGGTTAGTGAGTTTCTTTTATGACTCTCTTACCGCAGATTTTAAAAAGCTAGTGTCAACCATGTGTAATGGTGAGTTTTATGACAAAGAACCAAGTGAGGCCTTTGATTTTTTTGATCAATTGGATGAAAACACAAAGCAATGGGAGACTTCTCTCCCAGTTCATGTTGAGTCTAGAAACACCATTTCTCATTCAAGTGGGAAGTTTCAATTGAAAGAGACTGATGACCTCAATGCTAGATTAGCCTCATTGGCTAGGAAAGTAGAGTCTCTTGAGATTAAAAAAGTGCATGTCATAAGTGAACAACAAGAGGAAAGTTGTGTTGTTTGTGAAAGCAAAGGGCATAGGACAACTGAATGTCCTACCATTCCAGCTTTCAAGGAAGTGCTATATGGCCAAACTTCTGATTCAAGTAATGTTAGAAAGCCATTTCCAAACCAAGTAGGCAATCCCTACTCTGAGACCTATAATCCTGGATGGAGGAACCACCCAAATTTTGGATGGAGAAATGAGGGCTCTTCAGTACCTCAAACATTTCAACCTCCACCCCAACCATTTCATGCTCCCACACATAACACATACCAACCACCTCATAAGAGATCCTTAGAGGATACTCTTCAACAATTCATGCAAACGCAAGGAGGAATCAATAACCAAGTTTACAAATTCCAAGACCAGACCAATAGGACCTTAGATGACATTCGAAGTCAACTAACTAAGTTGACTCAATCACTAAGCATTCAAGAGAAGGGAAAAATTCCAGCTCAACCAATGCCCAATCCTAGAGGTCAGGTACACATGAGTGAATCCTCACCTAGTGAACCTTCAAACCATGAACAAGTCCAAGCCATCACTACCCTTAGAAGTGGAAAGATTGTTGACAAAGGTGTAGGTTTTAGGATTCCTAAAGGTATTGTGGAGGAGAAATCTAGGGAAAGTGAAGAGGGAATTAAAACACAAGTGACAAATGAGAGTTTGAGTGATAAAGAAGGTGAGTTAAATGAGAAAGAGATGAGTGAGAAAGGAGATGAGTCAAGAAAAATTGAAGTCAAAGTGAGTGATTTAGAATTTGTTCCTAGAGCACCATTTCCACAAAGGTTAGGGAAACCTAAACAAGATCTTATGAACTCAGAAATCTATGAATTGTTCAAACAAGTGAAAGTCAATATTCCACTCCTTGATGCAATTAAACAAGTTCCATCTTATGCAAAGTTTCTTAAGGATTTATGCACAGTCAAAAGGAGATTGAATGTGAAAGAAAGAGCTTTTCTAACTGAACATGCTAGTGCCATCATCCAGTTTAAGACCCCTCCTAAATACAAAGATCCTGGTTGTCCTACCATTTCATGCATTATTGGAAGTCATAAGATAGATCAAGCTTTGTTGGATTTAGGAGCAAGTGTGAATTTAATACCCTACACTGTTTACGAACAATTAGGTTTAGGAGAAATCAAGCCTACTCGAATCACCCTTCAATTAGCTGATAGGTCAATCAAGATTCCCAGGGGTATCGTTGAGGATGTGTTGGTCCAAGTAGATAAATTCTACTTTCCTGTTGATTTTGTAGTATTAGACACCGCACCAATTCAAGGTTCTAATGCCCCCATCCCAGTCATCTTAGGGAGACCTTTCCTAGCTACATCCAATGCCTTAATTAACTGTAGGAATGGGGTGATGAAATTGTCTTTTGGGAATATGACTGTGGAGATGAACATATTCAATGTCTCCAAACAAATCGGGGAACATGAGGACATTAGAGAGGTAGATTTCATCCAAACAGTTTGTCAAGAACACTTTGAGAGAGTGTGGATCAAGGATCCATTGGAGAGAACTTTAATTTATGATGAAAGATTTTGTTCTTTGGAATGTGTTGATGAGGAAGTAAGAGAACTCGAGACTTATCTAGATCCAATGCCTATTATGTCAATAGGTCAATGGACCCCATCATTTGAGCCTTTGATTTCACCCCAAGTGAAAGTTGAGGAATCTCTTGTCCAGCCTGATAAACTAGAAAGGAAGCCTTTACCGAGTGATCTTAAATATGCATTTCTAGGGGAAGATGAATCATATCCTATTGTGATCTCATCAAAACTTAGCATAGAGCAAGAACAAAAACTTTTGAAAGTGGTGAGAAAACACAAGAAAGCAATTGGGTGGAAAATTACTAACTTGAAAGGAATTAGCCCTCTTTTATGTACACATAGAATCTATCTTGAAGAAGAGGCTAAATCTGTGAGGCAAATGCAAAGACGATTGAACCCAAACATGAAGGAAGTAGTGAGAGGTGAAGTGCTTAAGCTACTTGATGCAGGTATCATTTACCCTATTGCAAACTCAAAATGGGTTAGTCCAACCCAAGTTGTCCCAAAAAAATCTGGAGTCACGGTAGTGAAGAATGAAAATAATGAGCTGGTACCAACTAGAATCCAAACTGGATGGCGTATGTGCATTGATTATCGTAAATTGAACATGGTGACTAGGAAGGACCATTTTCCGCTTCCATTTTTAGACCAAGTGCTTGAAAGAGTAGCTGGAAGAGCTTTCTATTGTTTTCTGGATGGATACTCAGGTTACAACCAAATTGAGATTTCTTTAGAAGACCAAGAAAAAACCACTTTCACTTGTCCTTTTGGTACTTATGCTTATAGAAGAATGCCATTTGGTTTGTGTAATGCACCAGCCACTTTTCAAAGGTGTATGATGAGTATCTTTAGTGACATGGTGGAAAATTTTTTGGAAGTTTTCATGGATGATTTTTCAGTTTATGGGGATTCTTATGAGTTGTGTTTAATGAATCTAGAAAAAGTTCTTGAAAGGTGTGAAGAGAGCAATCTTGTACTCAATTGGGAGAAGTGTCATTTTATGGTGACACATGGCATTGTTTTAGGTCACATTGTCTCTTCAAAAGGGATAGAGGTAGATAAGTCAAAAGTGGAAGTTATTCAAAAATTAACTACCCCTAAGACTGTGAAAGATGTGAGATCCTTTTTAGGACATGCTGGTTTTTATCGAAGATTCATTCATTCTTTTAGTACCATTGCCAAACCATTGTGTAACTTGTTGTTACAAGATGTCCCATTTGATTGGACATCAAAATATCAAGAAGCTTTTGAAAAGCTTAAAGGGTTGTTGACAACTGCACCAATCATACAAGCTCCTGATTGGTCTTTACCATTTGAACTGATGTGTGATGCTAGTGATTTTGCGGTTGGGGCTGTTTTAGGGCAAAGAAAAGACAAGAAACCTCATGTCATATATTATGCTAGCAAGACTTTGAATGATGCTCAATTGAATTACACTACAACTGAAAAAGAACTCTTAGCTGTGGTCTTTGCATTAGACAAGTTTAGGTCTTATTTGGTTGGATCTCTTGTTATTGTTTTCACTGATCATGCAGCATTGAAATATTTGCTCACAAAACAAGATGCCAAACCACGTTTGATTCGATGGATCCTTCTACTCCAAGAGTTTAACATTGAAATTCGAGATAAAAAGGGAGTAGAGAATGTAGTAGCTGATCATTTGTCTCGTCTTTCAAGCTATAAGATCATAATTGATGAATCTCCAATAAATGAACTCTTTGCTGATGAAAATTTATTTTGTGCAGGTACTGTCTCTTACATTGGTTCTCCATGGTATGCTGACATAGCAAATTACCTAGCCACAAGTCAAATTCCTTCTTATTGGTCTAAACTTGACAAACAAAAATTCTTGCGCAATGTGCGCACCTTTTTTTGGGATGACCCCTACCTATTTAAATATTGTCCTGACCAAATTATTAGGCGGTGCATCCCTGATCATGAAATTCCAAGGGTCATTAATTTTTGTCATGCATTAGCCTGTGGTGGGCATTTCTCTTCCAAGAAAACCATTGCTAAAATCTTGCAGTGTGGTTTTTATTGGCCTACCATGTTTAAAGATGTTCATGCCTTCTGTGTTGCATGTGACCGATGCCAACGACTAGGTAGCCTCACTAGGCGTAACATGATGCCCCTTAACCCCATCCTTGTTTTGGAAATATTTGATTGTTGGGGGATTGATTTCATGGGACCTTTTCCAAGTTCATTTGGTTACCAATTCATCCTTGTTGCTGTTGATTATGTGTCTAAATGGGTGGAGGCCATTGCATCTCGAACCAATGACCATCGAGTTGTGGTCAAGTTCTTGAAAGAAAATATTTTCTCTCGTTTTGGCATGCCCCGGGCTATGATTAGTGATGGGGGAAAACATTTTTGTAACAAGCCCGTTGGGATTTTGATGAGAAAATATGGTGTAATTCACAAGGTCAGTACCCCCTATCACCCACAGACTAGTGGCCAAGCTGAGTTGGCAAATAGGGAGATCAAGAACATTTTAGAGAAAACAGTCAATCCAAACCGTAAAGATTGGTCCCTACGACTAGTTGATGCTTTGTGGGCATATCGCACTGCTTATAAGACCTCTTTAGGAATGTCTCCTTATAGGCTAGTTTATGGAAAGCCTTGTCATCTCCCTGTTGAGATTGAGCACCGTGCATATTGGGCCATTCGGCAATTCAATGACAATGAAAACGAGGTTGGCAAAAATAGAAAGCTTCAATTGGATGAATTAGAGGAGTTGAGAAATGATGCATTTGAAAATGCAAAAATTTCAAAATATAAGATGAAAACTTTGCATGATAAACATATTCTTAGAAAATCCTTTCATGTTGGTCAAAAGGTTCTCTTGTATAATTCACGATTACATCTCTTTCCTGGGAAGTTGAGGACAAAATGGACTGGTCCATTTGTGATTAAATCCATCTCTGATCATGGTGCATTTGAGGTAGAAAATCCCAAAAATGGAAATATTTTCAAAGTAAATGGTCATCGATTGAAACCTTATCTTGAAAATGTTGTGGCTGAAGTTGAGACATTGGATCTTCAAGATCCAATACCATTGTAGTATTAGAAGTAATGAGTTTTTATTTTATTTTTATTTTTATTTTTATTTTTCATTTTTATTATTTTTTTCTTCTTTCTTCCATCTCTTATATTTTCGTGTTCATGCATTCGGGACAATGCATTATTTTAAGTTGGGGGGTGTGAGGTTCTTTATTTTCAAAAAAAAAAAATCAATGTTTTCTTTTAGTTGTGATATGCAGGTTAAAAAAAAAATCAAGCAAGAAGTCAGCTCATGCCCAATTCAATCAGACATTCATCCTTGAAAACAGAAGGGGAGTAACAATTTTCTAATCTTTATACTTTTCTTCTCTTTCTCTTTTACATTGAGGATAATGTAAAACTTAATTTTAGATATTTCATTATGTTGAATGCTTGAGATAACCATGCTTGTTAAAAAAAAAAAAAACAAACTTGCATTCGTATGTGAATGAGACTTGTTTAGGATCATCATTACATTTTTGGATTCATTATTATGTTGAACATTGCATACTTTAATTTGGGATAGATAATATCTTATAAAGCAAGATATATCATACTTTTTTTTTAAGATTACTGAAATACATCTTTCCTTGTAAAAGTTGTGTGAGTTGTGTGATTATGCAAGAAAGATGAGTATGATGCTTTACTTGTGATTATCCCTTTTGATCCAGTCCTAAACAAGGTTTAAGTAAATAGAGTAATAATTATTACATGAATAAATAAATAAATGTGTACAAAGTTCTATCTACTCCAATGTTTTGAGTTGCTCAGTAACTAGGGGTATTCATCACAAATGTTTATCTTTACGTCAAACGGCAGCTTAAAATATGAGTATGCAAAGCACTTTAAGTTTGTGACTTTGTGAGTAACCGGGTGCATTCATCACAAATGTTTGTATTCGCGTCAAAAGGGAAGTGACTACTTAAAGACAAAAAAAATAAATCATATCTTCAAAAAAAAAAAAAAACAAAGAAAGAAAAAAGAAAGAAAGAAAATATATAGATATTTCTCTAGTTTGCTACCTTGTTTGTGTTGGTGAGAATGGAAGATTACAAGTTGAGTTTTCATATGAATCAATTATGTTGGTTGCACAATAAATATGACTGAATTTGGAAATTTTGTATGGATGTTTGATTTAGAGAATGTGAGTATGCTTATTTTTCTTTATTTGCTATTGTGTACACTAAGTTAAAGATACCAATGTTTGCATGATAGGTCCTTCAAGTGTGATGAATTGAGCCTAATTATGGTTGTTATTATTATTATTTTTATTTTAAAGGTTTTATGTTTTGTTTTGCTTGAGGACTAGCAAAATCTAAGTTGGGGGGTGTGATTGTGCATCAAAAGTGTCATTAAGTCTCTTGTTTTACATATGTATTTATTGTTGTTATTTGGTTGTTTTTATAATAATTGATGTGTTTTTTAGTAATGAAGTTTGTTTTAATGTTTCGATAGGTTTTTGGAGCTTAAATGAATTAATTCAGAAAATTCAACGTCGGAATTCAGAACAAAGAATTGAAGAGACATTTAGTTGAAGATTGAAGCAAATCTTGGTTCAAATAAGTGCTCCAAATTTGTCCCAAAAATCAATTCTATTCCAATTCTAGAAAAGAATATCATATGATTTATTTCAAGCCCAAACTTGCCTTATGTTGTGTGCAAACTTCAACCATTAAACACTCAAGGTTTCAATGTCAATCTTAGCCCAAATAATAAGTACATTTGTATACTTATTTGATGCCCAAATCAGCCCTAAATCAACCCCAAATCAACCTTCAAATCAACCCAAACACAATCCATGATCTTACATGTCCACACAACAAATAACAATTGATTTATTTTGGGTAATCCATTGATCCAAGGAGGCAAGCACATGGATGGAAAGCTGGAGGGGATATTTTAACATTATTTTGGGTCAAAAAGAAGAAGGAGACACCTCATAAATGAGGAAGAAAAACGTGCACCAAAGTAGTTGTAAAGCTGTCTTGATTTGATTTTTCAGAACACCTTTCGGTGTTTTGCCCATAACTTTTGACTCAGGTGTCCAAATGAGCTGTTCTTTAATGATCTGGAAAGGTGACAGAATTGCCTATAAATATGTCTCTAATAGACTTCTCCAAAAAACGCTTCTAAGAGGGTCGAATTGCTGTCCAAAGTTAGAGTTAGATTTGTGTCCGAATTTTTTCTGAAATTGTATTGTGTTCTTCTTTATAGATTTCGGTTCTTTAGTTTGTAAAACTTATTTTTTCAGTTGGATTCAAGTTATTTCATGTTTATTGAAGTGTTCTTATATATAATCATGGTTGGCTAAACTCTTTCTTGGATCCAAATCAAGGATAATGGTGATTGAGGTGAGTTCTTTAGGATATGAATGAATCTTAATGTTTATCTTCTTATTTTCTTCATGAATGATTTATTATTGTAAAGAAATTTTAGAAATCATTTAGGTAATGTTATAATCTTGAATTTTTATGCACAAACTTTAGTTTTGGTATAGAGATTGCTTGATTCAATGTCTTACTTAATATGAAAGTACTTGTTCATTCTTAAGCAATAATCAATCTTCATCTTTCTAATCTTCATTGTAATATCTTCCGATCTAATATCACCATCGTTGAGATTAGGTTGAGTTATCTTATATATGTTGAAGAAATCACCAATATATCACCATTAAAATTGATTTGGACCAAGACTTACTTTTCTTGTCATTTAAAATCTATTTACATTTTTTTTTTATCTTTGAAAACAAATCCATCAATTATTTTCAACCAAGTTATTGTTAATTTAATTTCTCTTGAGTTTTTTTTTGTTACTTAGCTTAATTTCCAGATCTAGCTCTCTGTGGATATGACCTCGATCTTACCGAGTTAATTGCTACATCGCACACTCGTGCACTTGCGAGTTAAAACAAGCCGATCATAAAAAGCGGTCAAGCAATATACCATTAGTGGAACCTCTAACCTTGACATTTGTTATTATTATTGTTTAATCCTTACATTAATATTTCATCTCGAAGTTCTCATCATCATCATCATCTTCTTTTTCTCTTTCTTTATTACTACTACTACTACTACTACTACTACTAGTATTATTATTATTATTATTATTATTATTATTGTTGTTGTTGTTGTTGTTGTTGTTGTTGTTGTCGTTATTACTATTATTGTTGTTTATAATTGTTGTTTATAATTTGTACAATTAACCTCCCTGTGGTTCGACCCCGGTCTTGCCGGGTAATTTATTACTTCGACACTCCTGCACTTGGGAGAAGACATCAATCTTTTAGTCGTGTCATACAACCTTAGGGAAGATCATGACTTTCAAGCCAAGTTTGCTTCTTTAACTAGAAAAGTCGAGGCACTAGAATTGAAAAAGAGTGGTAAATTAAAATATGTTGAAAACATTGTGTGTCAAATCTGTGAAACAAATGAACACTCAACCAACGATTGTCCAA
The DNA here is from genome assembly GCA_026413675.1 of Populus pruinosa. Lineage (NCBI taxonomy): Eukaryota > Viridiplantae > Streptophyta > Magnoliopsida > Malpighiales > Salicaceae > Populus > Populus pruinosa. Next base: position 46,812,695 of record CM048592.1, read on the forward strand.
CCTTGTCTTCTTTTAAGGAATGTCTCCATGAACAAGCCCATGCTTTAAACAGTTTCCAAAGGCCCAACCCATACTCTTAAACATACAACCCTGGTTGGAGGAATCACCTAAATTTCAGTTGGAAGAGTGAGAACAACAATGCACAAACTTCACACTCACCGTTTCAAGCATACCACAATTTTCAAAATTCTCATGGATATGCACCTCTTTATGCTCCACCGCTTAGAAGAAATCTTAAGGAAACATTGTATGCATTCATTGAAAAACAAGAGACAAGCAATACTCAACTTGCTCAAAACATGACAGATTTTAAAAATAGTCTTGCTAAATTAACATCTGCTCTTAGTTTCCAAGAGAAAGGTAAGTTTCCATCTCAACCACAACAAAATCCCAAGGGGCAATACAATGCAAATGCAAGTAGTTCTGGAAGCTAACATATGGATCAAGTCAAATCAGTCACTACTCTGCGCAGTGGTAAGGTTATTGAAAAACCCTCTCTTGAACCTTATGAGAAAGATGATGAGTCAATCTTTGAGGGTAAGGAAGGTGTTGAATCTAAAAATTGCAAAGAAATGACTGATTCACCGCCAGCACTTCCATTTCCTTATGCCATGACTAAACAAAGGAAAGTCAATCATAACTCTGAAATCTTTCAAACTTTCAAATAGGTAAGGATCAATATACCTTTGTTGGATGCTATTAAACAGGTTCCTTCCTATGCTAAATTTTTAAAAGATCTATGCACTGTGAAGAGGAAACTGAATGTGAAAAAGAAAGCCTTTCTAGCTGAACAAGTAAGTGCCATTCTTCAAAACAATAATGCTTTGAAATATAAAGACCCTTGTTGTCCTACAATTTCTTGCTTTATTGGAGAACTTAAAATTGAAAAAGCCTTACTTGATCTTGGTGCTAGTGTGAATTTACTTCCATATTCAGTTTTTCAGAGTCTCAATCTAGGTGAGTTAAAACCAACTTCTATATCTCTTTTACTTGCCGATAGATCTGCAAAAGTGCTTAGAGGAATAATTGAAGATGTGTTAGTACAAGTCGATAAATTTATTTATCCTATGGATTTTATTGTCCTGGACACAAAACCTGTTGAAGCATGTAATTCATTTCCTGTTATTTTAGGACGTCCGTTTCTTGCAACCTCTAACGCATTGATTAATTGTAGGAATGGATTGATGAAGCTATCATTTGGACACATGATATTGGAGATGAATATTTTCAACATTTGCAAGCAACCTGTAGATGATAATGATTTACAAGAAGTAGATCATATTTGTCGCACGCCGAAAAATCCGTGCGGCATCGACTGGTGATTTTTTTGTTATTATTTGTGTTTTGCTCGGTTCTTTTGAGTCGCCACCTAGTATTATGGTTACTAGGAACCTATGGTCTGCGAGAGTCTGAGTAAGGGACTGGTTGTGCAAGGGGAAGACGCATCACCCCCAGTGCACCCTACATTAGGTAAGCTGCATTATTTGTTTGATTGTTCTTCTAGGTCAAGTTTCCATTCATTGGTCTTTTCTAAGGTTCAAGGCAGATCTTTTTTCGTGAAGGAGTCTCTACCTCTTTGGGTTAAATCCTAACCATTCTAAATTCTAAATTTTAAAATTGCCTTTATTTACACCTTGTATCTTTAATACTCGAGGGTGTACTTTATCGTGTAATTTTACACCCCACAAATATTAAAGTCTAGATCTTAAAAAAAGGGTTAAAAAGGGAAAAAATGGGTTTTTGATATTTTGGCCAAACCTTAATGGATAATCATAAACTAGTTACGATACCCATTTTTTTGGATTTTTAAATCGTGAGAAAGATGTAATTTTTATATTTTAAGACATGCTTGAAAAATTCTTTAGGATTTGGCCGTATGCAACAAAATCTTTTTTTCTTTTTCTTTTTTGATTTTTTTTGTTTTTTTTTTGAATATTTCGGAGAAAATCGGGCATTTTAATACTGGACTTGTATCTTACAATGTAAGTATACAACCCAATATTAAGAAAACTTGGTAGAAAAATATTTAAGAAAATCACAAATTTTTTTGAAATGATTTTTAAATTTTTTTTTGAATTATGTATTTTTTTTGCAAATTTTACTATTCACGTACGTGAATAGTAACAATAGCATTACACTGTCCACGTGAATTATAATTCACGTGAACAGTGAAATAACATTTCACTGTTCAAGTGAATTATGTTTCACTTGAACAGTGAAATGCGAGGAAATGGTGTAGGGAGGAGAGAATTACCTGGCGTGGAGAGAGTCAGCGGCTTGGCTGGTGGCGCGCGGCGTGACTGGAGGCGGTGTGGCCGGCGACGTGAGCTGGTTGCTGCAATGGTGGAGGCCGGTAGGAGGAAGAAAAGAAACAAAACTTGTAGTGGAGAGAGAGAGAGGTGTTGCAAGCTTCGGTGAGGTGGTTTTATAGCTTCTGGAGGAGGGGATGATGGTGTGGTGTTTCGTGGGAATGACAGCGGTGAGGTCAGTGGTGGTGGCCGGAGGCCACGACGGAGAGAAAAAAAAAAAAACAAGGGGCTGGTTGCAGGAAAAACGAGCAGAAAAAGGTGATTTTCGGCCAACTTTGGGTTCGATTTTCTCCTCCCTCTGAGCATGAAATTTGCTCCTATTTATAGGCATGGAAAGAGGGTAATCTCGTCTTCTATGGGGAAAATTGTTCAGCCCTTGATTCGACTCGAGGAATCTAGGCCGTTGGCTCAAAGTGTGCACCTCGAACTGCCAAATTTGACAAATCCCAGGCTGCAGGCTGCCCAAGGTGGCCACTTTAGGCCGACCAACGGAGCCTTTTGGAATTTTATAAACCCGACCGGACAATTCACGAGGCTAGAGGGGTTGTAGGTGAACATGTCGGTGCACTCGTTGTCGAATTTGGTGGCCAAACGAGGCCAAAAATGCATCTGGAACGTTGCTACTCGGGCAGTTTTTCGGGGAAGACGATGAACAGTAACCCGTTTTTTTTTTTCAACTTCAGCCCTGAATTTATGTGCCTTTTTCATTATAGTCCTTGGTCTCTGATTCATGCCATTTCACCACTAATTGACCATTAAACTCTCAATTTCTTCAATTTGACCCCTGATTTCACTTAATTAACTAGGTAAAAATTAAATTTGGTTTCTTAAAATTCCAATCTTCTCAATTAAACCCAAATTAGACTCCCAAACTTAATTTTTTCACCAATTAAGCCCCAAATAAAATTAATTTGACCCATTTAAAGTATAATTAAGTCCTTGCACTGAATTAAATCCTTCAATTGGACCTAAATTAATTCTTGAACATAATTAAAATTCAATTTGGCCCATGATTAAATCAAATTGGCCCATTAAAAATTTAATTATATCATTGGGCTTAATGTTTATGCAAATTTGTCCAATAATCATTTAATTTGACCTTTGAATTTGTATTTTCTATTTTTGGGCATAATAGGGTACAATTAGGCCTTGAAATTCCTTCCAAAATTGCAGCTTTGTTTTTGCAGTCTTTCTAGATCAGTTTTCCCCCACATTGCCAGCCTTTATTTTATTTTTTTGATTTTTATTTTTTTTAAGTGGATTTTAGGGAATAACCCAAAATTGGGTTATGACAATATTGATGAATTAGTTTATGATCAACTTGAATCTACTTTAAGTAAAAATGAATTGGATGAATCTGAATATTTGCAAATGATTTATTCTAAGGAAGAAATCATGGATAAAACTAGCACTAAAAATATTGATGCGAATCTTTTGTCAACAGTGACAACAGATTCAACATCTGACATCACACCAATGGATGATTTCTTTCCTAACGAATCCTTACTTTCTCTTAGTCCAATGCCTTGGTATAATAAAAATATCAATTTTCTTACTTTAGGAGATTTGCGAGCTGATTGGAGTACCCAAGACAAAGAAAAGTTTTTGAACGAAGTGAAGAATTTTTATTGTGATGACCCTAACTTATTCAAATATTGTCCTGATCAAATATTTCAAAGATTCATTCCCGACAATGAGGTAAGTAGTGTCATTAAACTTTGTCATTCTGACGTCAAAAAAGACAGCTGCAAAAATCTTTCAAAATGGATTTTATTGGCCCACCATGTTCAAGGACACGCATGCATTCTGCAAAACTTGTGAAAATTGTCAAAAGATTGATACTGATCAAAAAGTTTTGTTTTATAATTCTCAACTCTATGCATTCCCTAGAGAGCTAAGACCAAGATGGAGCAATCCTTATGGGGCCAGTGATAATGAGAATTCCATGAATGACAATGATTTTAAGGAAAATGGACATCGTTTGAAAGCTCACTTTGATAATTTTCCTAGTGAAAATGAATCAACTGGTTTGAATGATCTTGTAGATAAAGGTTGATTATTTTTTTTCTCACATTGTTTTTGTGTTTCTTTTTGAGTGATTTTTGCTAGTTTCTCTCACCCCGGTCAAATAGCGGATAATGGTACTCCGTGACTTAAGTCGGTTCTTTCAGTTTCCCACAATTACTGATATCTGTGTATATATTTGTGCAATTCTTTGAATCTCTCTTCCAATTCTCATTTGAAAATGGACACTAATCTTAAAAAATTGAAAAAGTATTTTCCCGCTCTGCCTCAGAATGAGATCACAAAAATTTACCGTGCTAGATGTGCAAGATTGAGATTGTTAATGAATCATGGAATTCCTAAAGATATTCGCTGGTTGATTGAAGCAAAGGTTCGATTATCAGGTGAGTTCTCTAATTTCTTTATTTCACACATGCCTGGAACAGGTAAAAGCACAATGTCGTTCTTTAGGAATGGTATCTATAAACCGTGAAGATAAAATACAATTCATTAAGGATGGCCTGAGTAAGGAGTCTTTAGATAATCTTCTATTGACTCTTGAAACGCATCCTAGTGGAGATGTGCATCGTGCAATTCATGATTTATGGCCACTATTTCATAAAGAACATGATCGACTTAGTCTTGGGAATCTGACTAAAAAAGACCCTGTTTGCCAGTTTTTAAGAAAACTGGATGGGAAGCCTATCCCCGACCCATAGAGGGCGTTTAAGCCGTTTTTGGACGTAAAACCAAGGGAAGATGTGAGCCACAATCACAACTACCTGTACATACACATGCTTTTTTCAAAAGTAAATAAATAAATAAATAAAAAGAGAGAGAGAGTTGAGACTCCAGCTGGCCTACATATAGGTGTTATGATTGTCTTTCTAATTTCTCATCTATAAAACCCTGTCTTCCTTCCTTTCATTTCTACTCAACCCATACATTCAACAAATACAGAAGTGTGTAGAAATGGCAAGTTCCTTAAGTCATCAAATAAGAAATATTTGTGTTTTCGGTGGATCTAGTCCTGGGAAAGAAAAGGAGTTTTTAGAATCAGCAAATCATCTTGGTCAGGTTCTAGCTGAGAGAAAGATTCATTTAGTGTATGGGGGAGACAGTCTTGAGTTAATGAGAGGTGTGTCAATAGCTGCATTTTTAGAAGGTAGTCAAGTTTTAGGAGTCGTCCCTGAAGCTTTGGCACAAGGGGACATCATTGGAAAAACAATTGGAGAGGAACTTCAGGTCTCCACAATGTCGGCTCGAATGAATGCAATGTTTAACCATGTTGATGCCTTCATTGCTTTACCAGGTGCTCTAGGCACATTGGAAGAGATCTTTCATATTTCCTCTTGGGCTCAATTGCATATTCACTATAAACCCATAGGTTTGTTAAATGTTAATGGTTATTATGATAAGTTGTTATCTTTTCTTGATCATGCTGTGGAACAGGAATTTCTAACATTTTCTGCACGACAAATCATAATCTCTGCTACTACTGCTGAACAATTGATTGACCAACTACAATCTTTCATTCCTGTGATTGATCCTTCCATGAGTCGCATAAATTGGTCATCTACGGGAAGCCGTAAAAAGCTTAGATTGGATTTGAGCCTTCATTTGTGATTTTTTGTGTCTTTTGATTTTATTATTGTGTTTTGTTATTTCTTATTTTTGTTTCAGTGTGTTTTAGGTTTTATCAGTGTTCGTTATTTCAGGTGATATCGTCTATACTCTATCTTTCTACCTTAGAACATTGAGGACAATGTCTCGTTTTGGTTGGGGGAAGAGGGTAGTAGTTGATAAAAAAAAATTGTTTTTCATTTCATAAAGCATGTGCATAATTGTTGTTACTAGGATGGCAGAGTAAAGGAGTTCTTTTGTTAAAGTGACTCTTGAGACGCATCTTAGTAACCATTCTTAACAAGGTCTATTATAATACTTCCTGAAATATTCAGGTTTACAAACTCTCGTATTGTTACCACTTAATTCTGCTCATATACTTATTTAACATGTATTCTTAAACTTTAATTTACACACACACACTTTAACATATGATTGTGGGTTGCATATTGGATTATTACATTATTTATGTTCTTTTGTTAAAGGTAACAACTAAAGAAAAGGGATTGTATATAATTAAAAAACAAAAACATGAAAGAAGAAAAGAAAAAAAATGATGATAATAAAAATATAGATAAGTTTGGTTTCGTAGCCTCCCTAACCTAAGCAATTAAGCCCGAAGGGGTGTTTTAACACCTAATACCCTAAAGTCAACTGACTTGGGAGCTATTGGCCCAACGCTTGTTACATGGGTTGAGGAGAAAAGCTTAAGGGAATCAAACATTGCTCTAACCCGAGTTACTAAGCTCGTAGGGGTGTCTTAACACCTAATGCCCTAAGACCAACTGGTCTAAGAGTCATTAGCTGAAAGCTTATTACATGGGTTAAATATGCATGATGTTTTTAAATTATATGTATATAGATTTAAAAAAAAAAAAGAAAAAAAGACAAAAAAGACAAATAATAATCCCAACCCAAGGAAGTTAACCTTAAACATTAGAACAAAAATTTTGTTTTCTTCCAAGAAAAGCCCCATAATTATGTGTTGATATATTGAGCACAAAAGAAAGGTTTATTAATATCTTGTTATGAGGTATTGAGCAGATATATAAATTTAATGAGAGTTTGTTTATCTGGATAGATTAATGGAAGTTAAATGATGAATACCTTGCTTTGTGAAATTTGCAAATTGTTTTAACGCTTTGATTACTAGGGACTAATAATAAGCTGGTTGAGGGGTGTGATTAGTACTTAAAAGTGCTTTTTTATCATGGTTTTATATCATCATTTTGCACTTGAAGTATCAATAACTCGTTAACTAAAACATGTTTTATAATAATATATCTAATAATATAAGATACCTTTAATTTATGGTAAATGTTCATTTTAAATGCAGGCCTATCACATAAATGAAAATATTGATTGATGACTTTAAGAACTTAAATTGCAAAGGCAAAGAGATGGTCAAACTTAGAAAAGAGATGTCGGTGCAATCCAAACCGAAACATTGTTCGGTAATTAGGTCATATCTGGAGCTAAAGATCTCAGATTTAGGTCCAATTTATATGGATGGAAAGGTAAGACATAGGCCTACAACTTTCATATGGAGCTCAAGATCTAAAAAGGCCATTTGCAAGTCCAAATTATAGCAACAACAAAGAAGCCCGAATCTGTCTTCCAACCCGAGCACTGTTCGGTATTTTAGCCATATCTGGAGTTCTAGAAGTCTAAATGAGCTAATGTTTTTACACACAAAAGATGAGACAATTGCCTACAACTTTCATGTTTTCACCTAGCTCTAATTTGGACGTTATCACTGACGTTTTGGGCAGACAAGAGAAGATAAGGATTGTCACCAAGTCAAAAGTTGGCCACCCACTTATCAATTAGTCATCAAATCAATAGTTCCCAATTTTGGCCTATAAAAGGAGGCATTTGCCATGAATTTAGGCATCTTGGTGTCCAGATCAAGATCATGCTCTTCCTTTCTCTCTTTGTATTTTTTGTAATGTTTATGCTTTGCTTTCATTAATATCAAGTTTATGCCTTTCATTTCCTTTCCTTTACTTAGTTAACTTTTGTGTTCTTATTTTGTTTATCTATTTTGTTTTCTTTCATTATGTCTAGCTAAGTTAATTATGTCAAGGTGAAAAGGTTACACTAATGGTGTAAGAATAAGTATAGTGTAAACTTAATATGGACTTTAATGTTTGATACTAACATGTTTTATTTTTGTTATCTTGTTCACTCTTTAATACTTTGCTTGTTAAATGACTAATCATCTTGATTTATGTTGTATAACACTTGGTACAATAAATGCTTGGCACTTTCATAGCCCATAATGTATGGTATAACCGACACCTGAGCTATGAAAGGAACTTGATTTATTGTTAACATAAGTTATAATCATGAATGCTTGATGAAATTTACAAGTATTAGCATTAATTGAATAAGATGACTAATGTAATCATGTTAACAATATATAATCTGATTGGAACCTCCTTTGTGTGTGGTTTCCAATTTAATAATAAGAGTTTATACTATACTTGTTTGATATACCATTAGTGGAACCCTAACGTTGACATTTGTTGTTATTATTGTTTAATCATTACATTAATTTTCCATCTCCAAGTTCTCATCATCTTCTTCTTCTTCTCTTTCTTTATTACTACTTGATTAGTACTTAAAAGTGTATTTTTATCATGGTTTTATATCATCATTTTGCACTTGAAGTATCAATAACTCCTTAACTAAAATATGTTTTATAATAATGTATCTAATAATATAAGATACCTATAATTTATGGTAAATGTCTATTTTTAATGCAGGTCTATCACATAAATGAAAGGATTGATTGATGACTTGAAGAACTTAAATTGCATGGATAAAGAGATGGTCAAACTTAGAGAAGAGATGTCGGTGCAATCCAAACCGGAACACTGTTCGGTAATTGGGCCATATCTGGAGCTACAGATCTCAGATTTAGGTCCAATTTATATGGATGGAAAGGTAAGATATAGGCCTACAACTTTCATATGGAGCCCAAGATCTAAAAAGGCCATTATCAAGTCTAAATTGTAGCAACAACAAAGAAGCCCGAATCTGTCTTCCAGCCCGAGCACTGTTCAGTATTTTGGCCATATCTGGAGTTCTAGAAGTCCAAATGAGCTGAATTTTTTACACAAGAAAGCTGAGACAATTGCCTACAACTTTCATGTTTGCACCTGGCTCCAGTTTTGACGTTATCAATGACGTTTTGGGCAGACAAGAGAAGATAAGGATTGTCACCAAGTCAAAAGTTGGCCACCCACTTATCAATTAGTCATCAAATCAATAGTTCCCAATTTTGGCCTATAAAAGGAGGCATTTGCCATGCATTTAGGCATCTTGGTTTCCAGATCAAGATCATGCTCTTCCTTTCTCTCTTTGTATTTTTTGTAATGTTTATGCTTTGCTTTCATTAATATTAAGTCTATGCCTTTTATTTCCTTTCCTTTACTTAGTTAGCTTTTATGTTCTTATTTTGTTTATCTATTTTGCTTTCTTTCATTATGTCTAGCTAAGTTAATTATGTCAAGGTGAAAAGGTTACACTAATGGTGTGAGAATAAGTATAATGTAAACTTAATATGGACTTTAATGTTTGATACTAACATGTTTTATATTTGTTATCTTGTTCACTCTTTAATACTTTGCTTGTTAAATGACTAATCTTGATTTATGTTGTATAACACTTGGTACAACAAATGCTTGGCACTTTCATAGCCCATAATGTATGGTATAACCGACACCTGAGCTATGAAAGGAACTTGATTTGTTGTTAACATAAGTTATAATCATGAATGCTTGACGAGATTTACAAGTATTAGCATTAATTGAATAAGATGACTAATGTAATCATGTTAACAATATATAATCTGATTGGAACCTCCTTTGTGTGTGGTTTCCAATTCAATAATAAGAGTTTATACTATACTTGTTTGATATACCATTAGTGGAACCTCTAACCTTGACATTTGTTATTATTATTATTGTTTAATCCTTACTTTAATATTTCATCTCTAAGTTCTCATCATCATCATCTTCTTCTTCTTCTCTTTCTTTATTATTATTATTATTATTATTATTATTATTATTATTATTATTATTATTATTATTACTATTGTTGTTGTTATTATTGTTATTTTATAATTGTTGTTTATAATTTGTACAATTAACCTCCCTGTGGTTCGACCCCGGTCTTGCCGGGTTATTTATTACTTCGACACTCCTGCACTTGGGAGAAGACATCAACCTTTTCGTCGTGTCAAGTTTTTGGCGCCGTTGCCGGGGAGGTAAGTCCTTGTATAAATTATAATATTTATTTTATTTTCTCTTTTCGCTTTTCTTATATATAACTTTGTCTCTTTTATTTTGTTTCTTCTTATTTTGTTTTCTTCCTTTTTCTTTTGTTTTCTTCTTCCTTTTATTTTATTCCTACACGTGCATAAGAGTGTGGTCACGTACATCAAGTGGTAGACTTTGTAGGATATCCTCATCATTTTCAGAAAATATGACCGAAGAAGATAATCAATCACTTCATAATGAAAATAATGAGAATAACCGTGCTAGAACACTTAGAGACCACATGAATCCCACAAGAACAAGTGCACCATCATGCATAGTTTTTCCTCCTGATGCATCTCATTTTAATTTTAAACCAGGCATTATTCAACTTTTACCTTCTTTTCATGGTTTAGAATTGGAAAATCCATACTTGCATTTAAGGGAATTTGAGGAGGTGTGCAACATATATAATAACTTAAATTGTAGCATGAACACCATCAGATTAAAGCTTTTTCCTTTTTCATTAAAAGATAAAGCTAAAACATGGCTACAAAATTTAAGACCAGGATCCATTCGTGCTTGGGATGAAATGCAACAACAATTTTTAAAGAAGTTTTTCCCATCTCATAGAACAAACTCTTTCAAGAGACAAATCACCACTTTCACTCAAAAACCAGGAGAAACATTTTATCAATGTTGGGATAGGTATCGAGACTTGCTTAGTACTTGCCCTCATCATGGTTTTGAAACATGGAGATTGGTTTCACATTTCTATGAAGGGTTAACACCTAAAGATAGGCAAATGGTTGAATTGATGTGCAATGGAACTTTTGAAGATAAAGACCCTGATGAAGCAATGGAGTACTTAGACTTGTTAGCTGAAAATGCTCAAAATTGGGACATCGCGAGTACATATGAGGCACCGAGTAAAACTCAACCTCATACATCTTGTGGAGGTATGTACAACCTTAGGGAAGATCATGACCTTCAAGCCAAGTTTGCATCTTTAGCTAAAAAAGTCGAGGCACTAGAATTGAAAAAGAGTGGTCAATTAAAATCTGTTGAAAACATTGTGTATCAAATCTGTGAAACAAAGGAACACTCAACCAATGAGTGTCCAACCTTGCCTTCTTTTAAGGAATGTCTCCATGAACAAGCCCATGCTTTAAACACTTTCCAAAGGCCTAACCACAACCCATACTCCCTAACATACAATCCTGGTTGGAGAAATCACCAAAATTTTAGTTGGAAGAGTGACAATGCACAAACTTCACAACCACAGTTTTAAGCACACCATAATTTCCAAAATTATCATGGATATGCACCTCCTTATGCTCCACCTCCTACAAGAAATTTTGAGGAAACTTTGTATGCATTCATTGAAAAGCAAGAGACAATCAACACTCAACTTGCTCAAAGCATAACAGATTTTAAAGATACTCTTGCAAAATTCACATCTGCTCTCAGTTTCCAAGAGAAAGGTAAGTTTCCATCTCAACCACAACAAAATCCTAAGGGGCAATACAATGCAAATGCAAGTAGTTCTAGAAGCCAACACATGGATCAAGTCAAATCAGTCACTACTCTATGCAGTGGTAAGGTTATTGAAAAACCCTCTCTTGAACCTTATGAGAAAGATGAAGAGTCAATTTCTAAGGGAAAGGAAGGGGTTGAATATGAAAATTGTAAAGAAACGACTGATTCTCTGCCAGCACTTCCATTTTCTCATGCCATGACCAATCAGGAAGAAATCAAGGATGAAAAAGGCATCGAAAAGGTTGATGCGAATCTTTTATCAAAAGTGACAACAGATTCGACACCCGACATCACACCAATCGATGATTACTTTCCTGATGAATCTCTACTTTCTCTTAATTCAATGCCTTGGTTTGCTAAAAATATCAATTTTCTTGCTTCAGGATTTTTGCCAACTCATTGGAGTATTGAAGACAAAAGAAAATTTTTGAGCAACGAGCAAAATTTTTATTGGGATGACCCTTACTTATTCAATTATTGTCCTGATCAAATATTTCAAAAATGCATTCTCGACAATGAGGTAAGTAATTTCAGTAAATTTTGTTACTCTAAGGCATGTGGGGATCATTTCTCATCAAAAAAGAGGATTGTAGAAATCTTACAAAGTGAATTTTACTGGCCCATCATATTCAAGGAGTCAGATGCATTCCGCAAAAACTGTGAAAATTGTCAGAAGGTGGGATTTATTTCAAAACACAGAGAGTCTATAGATAATCTTCTATTGACTCTTAAGTCTCATCATAGTCGAGATAAGCATCGTGTAATTCATGACTTATGAACCCATTTTCATAAAGAACATACTTGACTTAGTCTTGGGAATCTGACTAAAAAAGACCCTGTTTGCTAGTTTTTAAGAAAACTGGATGGGAAGCCTATCCCCGACCCATTGAGGGCGTTTAAGCTGTTCTTGGACGTAAAACCAAGGGAAGATGTGAGCCACATTCACAACTGTGATTTGAATTTTTTTTTTTGTTTGTAAAAACTTGTGTCTTTTGGTTTTATTATTGTGTTTTGTTATTTCTTATTTTTGTTTTAGTGTGTTTCAGGTTTTGTCAGTGTTCGTTATTTCAGGTGATATCTTCTATACTCTATCTTTCTACCTTAGAACATTGAGGACAATGTCTCGTTTTGGTTGGGGGGAGAGGGTAGTAGTTGATAAAAAAAAAATTGTTTTTCATTTCATAAAGCATGTGCATAATTGTTGTTACTAGGATGGCAGAGTAAAGGAGTTCTTTTGTTAAAGTGACTCTTGAGACGCATCTTAGTAACCATTCTTAACAAGGTCTATTATAAAACTTCTTGAAATATTCAGGTTTACAAACTCTCGTATTGTTACCACTTAATTCTGCTCATATACTTATTTAACATGTATTTTTAAACCTTAATTTACACACACACACTTTAACATATGATTGTGGGTTGCATATTGGATTATTACATTATTTATGTTCTTTTGTTAAAGGTAACAACTAAGGGAAAGGGATTGTATATAATTAAAAAAAAAAACATGAAAAAAAAAGAAAAAAAAGAAAAAAAGAAAAAAAATGATAATAATAAAAATGTAGATAAGTTTGATTTCGTAGCCTCCCTAACCTAAGCAATTAAGCCCGAAGGGGTGTTTTAACACCTAATACCCTAAAGTCAACTGACTTGGGAGCTATTGGCCCAACGCTTGTTACATGGGTTGAGGAGAAAAGCTTAAGGGAATCAAACATTGCACTATCTACATATCAGTATCTGCGACCCGAGTTACTAAGCTCGTAGGGGTGTCTTAACACCTAATGCCCTAAGACCAACTGGTCTGGGAGTCATTAGCTGAAAGCTCGTTACATGGGTTAAAGATGCATGATGTTTTTAAAGTATATGTATATAGAGTTAAAAAAAAAAAAGACAAAAATAGTAATCCCAACCCAAGGAAGTTAACCTTAAACATTAGAACAAAAATTTTGTTTTCTTCCAAGAAAAGCCCCATAATTATGTGTTGATATATTGAGCACAAAAGAAAGGTTTATTAATATCTTGTTAAGTGGTATTGAGCAGATATATAAATTTAATGAGAGTTTGTTTATCTGGATAGATTAATGGAAGTTAAATGATGAATACCTTGCTTTGTGAAATTTGCAAATTGTTGTAACGCTTTGATTACTAGGGACTAGTAATAAGGTGGTTGGGGGGTGTGATTAGTACTTAAAAGTGCATTTTTATCATGGTTTTATATCATCATTTTGCACTTGAAGTATCAATAACTCCTTAACTAAAATATGTTTTATAATAATGTATCTAATAATATAAGATACCTATAATTTGTGGTAAATGTCTATTTTTAATGCAGGTCTATCACATAAATGAAAGGATTGATTGATGACTTGAAGAACTTAAATTGCATGGATAAAGAGATGGTCAAACTTAGAGAAGAGATGTCGGTGCAATCCAAATCGGAACACTGTTCGGTAATTGGGCCATATCTGGAGCTACAGATCTCAGATTTAGGTCCACTTTATATGGATGGAAAGGTAAGACATAGGCCTACAACTTTCATATGGAGCCCAAGATCTAAAAAGGCCATTATCAAGTCCAAATTGTAGCAACAACAAAGAAGCCCGAATCTGTCTTCCAGCCCGAGCACTGTTCAGTATTTTGGCCATATCTGGAGTTCTAGAAGTCCAAATGAGCTGAATTTTTTACACAAGAAACATGAGACAATTTCCTACAACTTTCATGTTTGCACCTGGCTCCAGTTTTAACGTTATCAATGACTTTTTGGGCAGACAAGAGAAGATAAGGATTGTCACCAAGTCAAAAGTTGGCCACCCACTTATCAATTAGTCATCAAATCAATAGTTCCCAATTTTGGCCTATAAAAGGAGGCATTTGCCATGCATTTAGGCATCTTGGTTTCCAGATCAAGATCATGCTCTTCCTTTCTCTCTTTGTATTTTTTGTAATGTTTATGCTTTGCTTTCATTAATAATAAGTCTATGCCTTTTATTTCCTTTCCTTTACTTAGTTAGCTTTTATGTTCTTATTTTGTTTATCTATTTTGCTTTCTTTCATTATGTCTAGCTAAGTTAATTATGTCAAGGTGAAAAGGTTACACTAATGGTGTGAGAATAAGTATAATGTAAACTTAATATGGACTTTAATGTTTGATACTAACATGTTTTATATTTGTTATCTTGTTCACTCTTTAATACTTTGCTTGTTAAATGACTAATCTTGATTTATGTTGTATAACACTTGGTACAACAAATGCTTGGCACTTTCATAGCCCATAATGTATGGTATAACCGACACCTGAGCTATGAAAGGAACTTGATTTGTTGTTAACATAAGTTATAATCATGAATGCTTGACGAGATTTACAAGTATTAGCATTAATTGAATAAGATGACTAATGTAATCATGTTAACAATATATAATCTGATTGGAACCTCCTTTGTGTGTGGTTTCCAATTCAATAATAAGAGTTTATACTATACTTGTTTGATATACCATTAGTGGAACCTCTAACCTTGACATTTGTTATTATTATTATTGTTTAATCCTTACTTTAATATTTCATCTCTAAGTTCTCATCATCATCATCTTCTTCTTCTTCTCTTTCTTTATTATTATTATTATTATTATTATTATTATTATTATTATTACTATTGTTGTTGTTATTATTGTTATTTTATAATTGTTGTTTATAATTTGTACAATTAACCTCCCTGTGGTTCGACCCCGGTCTTGCCGGGTTATTTATTACTTCGACACTCCTGCACTTGGGAGAAGACATCAACCTTTTCGTCGTGTCACTACTACTACTACTACTACTACTACTAGTATTATTATTATTATTATTATTATTATTATTATTATTATTATTCTTGTTGTTGTTGTTGTTGTTGTTGTTGTTATTGTTATTGTTATTGTTGTTGTATTATTGTTATTTATAATTTGTACAATTAACCTCCCTGTGGTTCGACCCCGGTCTTGCCGGGTTATTTATTACTTCGACACTCCTGTACTTGGGAGAAGACATCAACCTTTTAGTTGTGTCAAAATATAAGTAGTTCTGGAAGCCAACACATGGATCAAGTCAAATCAGTCACTACTCTGCGCAGTGATAAGGTTATTGAAAAACCCTCTCTTGAACCTTATGAGAAAGATGATGAGTCAATCTCTGAGGATAATGAAGGGGTTGAATCTGAAAATTGCAAAGAAACGATTGATTCACCATCAGCACTTCCATTTCCTCATGCCATGACCAAACAAAGGAAAGTCAATCACAACTCTGAAATTTTTGAAATTTTCAAACAGGTAAGGATGAATATACCTTTGCTGGATGCTATTAAACAAGTTCCTTTCTATGCTAAATTTTTGAAAGATCTATGCACTGTGAAGAGGAAACTGAATGTGAAAAAGAAAGCCTTTCTAGCCGAACAAGTAAGTGCTATTTTTCAGAACAATAATGCTTTGAAATATAAAGACCCTGGTTGTCCTATAATTTCTTGCTTTATTAGAGAGCATGAAATTGAAAGAGCCTTACTTGATCTTGGTGCTAGTGTGACTTTACTTCCATAGAGGAATAATTGAAGATGTGTTAGTACAAGTTGATAAATTCATTTATCCTATGGATTTTATTTTCTTGGACACAGAACCTGTTGAAACATGTAATTCATTTCCTGTTATTTTAGGACGTTTGTTTCTTGCAACCTCTAACGCATTGATTACTTGTAGGAATGGACTGATGAAGCTATCATTTGGAAACATGACATTAAAGATGAATATTTTCAATATTTACAAGCAACCTGGAGATGATAATGATTTACAAGAAGTAGATCATATTGACGAATTAGTTTATGATCAACTTAAATCTACTTTAAGTAAAAATGAGTTAGATGAATCTGAAGATTTGCAAATAATTTATTCTAAGGAAGAAATCACGGATGAAACAAGCACAAAAAATGTTGATGCAAATCTTTTGTTAATAGTGATAACAGATTCGACATCTGACATCACACCAATCGATGATTACTTTCCTAATGAATCCTTATTTTCTCTTAGTCCATTGCCTTGGTATGATAAAAATATCAATTTTCTTGCTTTAGGAGATTTGCGAGCTGATTGGAGTACCCAAGACAAAGAAAAGTTTTTGAACGAAGTGAAGAACTTTTATTGTGATGACCCTAACTTATTCAAATATTGTCCTAGTCAAATATTTCAAAGATTCATTCCTGACAATGAGGTAAGTAGTGTCATTAAACTTTGTCATTCTGAAGCATGTGGAAGTTATTTCTTGTCAAAAAAGACAACTACAAAATTTTTCAAAATGGATTTTATTGGCCCACCATATTCAAGGACACGTATGCATTCTGCAAAACTTGTGAAAATTGTCAAAAAGTTGATACTGGTTAAAAAGTTTTGTTTTATAATTCTCAACTCTATGTATTCCCTAAAGAGCTAAGATTAAGATGGAGCAATCCTTATGGGGCTTGTGATATTGAGAATTCAATGAATGACAATGATGTTTAAGGAAAATGGATATCGTTTGAAAGGTTACTTTGATAATTTTCCTAGCAAAAATGAATGAACTAGTTGGAATGATCTTATAGATAAAGGTTGATTATTTTGTTTTTCTCACATTGTTTTTCTGTTTTTTTTTTGAGTGATTTTTGCTAGTTTCTCTCACCCCGGTCAAATGGCGGACAACGGTATTCCGTGACTTAAGTCGGTTCTTTCAGTTTCCTATAATAACTGATATTTGTGTATATATTTAGGTAATTCTTTGAATCTCTCTTCCAATTCTCTTTTGAAAATGGACACTAATCTTGAAAAATTGAAAAAGTATTTTCCCGCTCTGCCTCAGAATGCGATTACAAAAATTTACCGTGCTAGATGTGTAAGATTGAGATTGTTAATGAATCATGGAATTCCTGAAGATATTCGTTGTTTGATTGAAGCAAAGGTCCGATGTGCTAGATGGACTTGTAATGCACAATGTCGTTCTTTAGGAATGGTATCTATAAACCGTGAAGATAAAATACAATTTATTAAGGATGACCTAAGTAAGGAGTCTTTAGATAATCTTCTAATGACTCTTGAGACGCATCCTAATGGAGATGTGCATCGTGTAAGTCATGATTTATGACCACTATTTCATAAAGAACATGATCGACTTAGTCTTGGGAATGTGACTAAAAAAGACCCTGTTTGCCAGTTTTTAAGAAAACTGAATGGGAAGCCTATCCCTGACCCCTAGAGGGCGTTTAAGCCGTTCTTGGATGTAAAACCAAGGGAAGATGTGAGCCACAATCACAATTACGATTTGAGTCTTAGCTTGTAAAAATTTGTGTCTTTTAATTTTATAAATAATATAATATTAGTTTTCAATTAGTCATCAAATCAATAGTTCTGTATTTTGGCCTATAAAAGGAGGTATTTTCCATGCATTTAGGCATCTTGATTTCCAGATCAAGATCATGCTCTTGCTTTCTCTCTTTTTATTTTTTATACTTTGTTTTCATTACTATCAAGTTTATGCCTTTCATTTCCTTTCCTTTACTTAGTTAACTCTTATCTTATTTATGTTCTTATTTTGTTTATTTATGTTTCTTTCTTTCATTATGTTTAGCTAAGTTTATTATGTCAAAATGAAAAGGTTACACTAATGGTGTAAGAATAAGTATAATGTAAACTTAATATGGACTTTAATGTTTGATACTAATGTGTTTTATATTTGTTATCTTGTTCACTCTTTAATACTTTGCTTGTTAAATGACTAATTTTGATTTTTGTTGTATAACACTTAGTACAACAAATGCTTGATACTTTCATAGCCCATACTGTATGGTATAACCGACAACTAAGCTATGAAAGGAACTTGATTTGTTGTTAACATAAGTTATAATCATGAATGCTTGACGAGATTTACAAGTATTAGCATTAATCGAATAAGATTACTAATGTAATCATGTTAACAATCTATAATTAGATTGGAACCTCCTTTGTGTGTGGTTTCCAATTGAATAATAAGAGTTTGTACTATACTTGTTTGATATATCATTAGTGGAATCTCTAACCTTGACATTTGTTATTGTCATTATTTAATCATTACGTTAATATTCCATCTCAAAGTTCTCATCTTCTTCTTCATCTTCTTTTTCTTTTTCTTTATTATTATTATTATTGTTGTTGTTGTTATTGTTGTTGTTGTTGTTATTACTATTATTATTGTTGTTGTTATTATTGTTATTGTTATTGTTATTGTTGTTGTATTATTATTATTTATAATTTGTACAATTAACCTCCTTGTGATTTGACCCTGGTCTTGCCGGGTTATTTATTACTTCGACACTCCTGCACTTGGGAGAAGACATCAATCTTTTCGTCATGTTAATTAGCAATGAGAACTTCTAACATAAAATAATTGATGACATATAAAATAAAAACGGTATAAAACATTTGCATTTGTATATATCTTTTGTTTTTACTAGGAGTATTAGTTTTGTGATTTAATTATTTAATTAGTATTAATTATTTTTTATTTATCATTTCATATATTTTTGATTTATTTTATTAAAAATAAATAATATTGTTTTGTTTCTCAATTAAAAAAATAAAGATAGATGCACTTCTAGATATTTTATTTCTTACTTCAAGGTGGTCCTTAATGTTTTTTTATTTAACTATATTCCAATAAAAATGAATTTTTATAAAAAAGTAATGATATAAATTATATAGAAAAAATATGATTTTCAGCCTAAATTCTCTTTTCTTATTATTTTTAACAAAACATAATTTTTTAGCTATGTGGTTTATTGAATAAAAATGAAGATAAATAAAATAAAAATCTGAAATTTTTTTAATGATTTGGAATTAGCAGAAAAAAATGTATCTTTTTAACCATAACTCCATTCCCCTATTTATGCATTTTTTTTTGAAAAATACATGTCTTTTTTATGAGAAGTATTGTTTTTTAAATAAAAACTTATCATAATCTTAAAAGTAAGTTTTAATAATGAAAAAATTATGAATTGATAACTTTGACATGTTGAAATTAAAAAAACAAATACAAGAAGAATAAATTTTTGAAAAATTATATTAAAATCATAAGATAGATATTTCACTAAAATTAGATATTTATGAGTGATGTTTTTAGAAAATTATACATATCATATATCATGTTCATATATAATTATTTGGAAAGTACTTGTTAATATTACCATAAAAATTCTAATATTATTTAAAAATATTGATATAATTGGATAATTATTTGACTATCATTTTAATAAACATTTATAAAAAATATTATAGAATAAAAAAAGATTTGAAGTAGCATTATAAAAAGAAGAGTCAAGTGCGTCTAGGCTAGGAAAAAGGCCTTGCATGCTTGGTCATAATTAAAAACTGATGCATGAAGATTGTAAGAGGAAGCTATTTGTTTTTTAGTTATTTTCATTTTTATTTATTTTAGAAAAATATTTTTTATGGTATTTTTATTCTTCCTATTTAGTTGAAGAATTTTATTTTTCTTATTTAGTTCAATAATTTTATTTTTTTTTCTTTTTAAGTTTAGGCATAGGGCTAGTATATATATAAGGTTCTTTGGTTTGTATTTCAAAAAAAAAAAAAAAACCTTAATTTACACCTCTTCTTTGCCCACTCTATCACAGGATTATTAGTAATCGTATTGTGACACCTCGTGGAGTTATTTTTGGTATAGATTTGTTTTAATAAATAAATTGTTTTTTTTTTTGGGTGAAAGCAGCGGGAGGTAAAGGAAGATGAAACTGTGTCTGTAATTAAAGAAGAGGATTGGCATGGTGATTTAAAAGGGGGTAAATAATTGATTATGGAGAAGCTGTTGGCATGCTGATTCGATTAATGTGTAAGAAATAGGAAGCTGATTGCCCTGAAGTTTCTTCATTGAGATAATATGATCAATTTGAAATGAAAATGCATCAAACGATTGATTATAATATTTGTTGACATAGCACTTCGAACCATGAGGTCTTGTATTTTTTTTTTAATTTTTGCATCAGCTTAACAGTATCTTATTTGAGTATTAAAGTGGATATACGAATAAGTGATGAAATAACAATTTTTATATTAGAGATGAGAAAAAAACTCACAAACTAATTAAATTAAGAAAATTTAAAAAATCAAATCATGAAAAAAAACTTATTAAACTAATTATAATATTTTTTTAAAAAATTTAGTTTGAATTTGGTTTTATAAATCTAAAATAAAAAAACAAAACCTAATTAGTTTAGTTAAAAAATAAATCAGATCAAATCAAACTAAAAAATTACATCAAACTCCGTTAAAAAATCTAAAAGAAACTCATAAAATAATATAATTTTTAATTTTTAATATAAAATAACCAAATCAAACTAATCAAATTGAAATAGGTTGGTTGGAATTGGTTTTATTTTTTTTGATATATTTTACAAAATTTTAACCTAATTGTTTTTATAAATAAAAATCAAATATGTTAATGAACGTGATTGTATCATGCATGCACGTCTGATGATCTAGGGTTTCCTTATGCACATCCAGGAAGAATTGAACGGAAGAGGTTCCTTCTACGACTAGAGCAGCTGCTGCCTTTTAGTGGTCCTCCCTAACTTTGCTTACAAAGCATCAGCAAGAGCTCTTGATGAGTTTGGTCATGGAGCTGCGAAGAAATTGCAGAAGACCATCCTCATCAGCTCCTTTTGTCCATAATATAAGACTGTTATTAATTCAATAAGAGCTCTTCCTGGGCAAAATTTGTCCATAATATAAGATTGTTATTAATTCAATAAGAGCTTTTACCGTGCAAAATAGCTAAAATCATTAATTCAATTTATTTTTACAGGTATTATAAACAATATAATTGAATTTAGTTCCGTGATTTAGTAATTTATTCTAAACATAACAATCTTAATAAAACTTCAATTGAATTCACCTGCCATCGGAATTCTAATAAGATATTAATTAAATTAAAATTACTTACAGAATTAAATTCGATTGCACATTTGGTTTGGTTAAAACATGCTGTTAGTCTTCATCATTCCCGCCTTCAAAAAAATCCTTGTCCACAAGTCGACCTCCAGGAACTGCAGATTCATCATGGCATCTTTTATATGCAAGCTCCACACACTCCGAATCACGCGGTTTACTAAAAGTCTCGTCGATCTCATCCTCCTTCTTCTCTATATTTACTTTGTTCACATAATCATTTCTGGAATAGAGCCTGCCTACCAAAGAATCCTGCTTGTTCATGGAGTAAAGATTGTTCTAAACGCTGCAAGTCTTCTGCATTACTCTTCCCTTTTCTTATACCGCGAAGTATCTTCGTAAGCCGACGATCTGACTGCCTAAAATCCCGAGTAAGCACAAGCTTGCAATGAGATTTAATGAGGTTGATAACTTCACAAAACATATGTGCAGGAGCGAAATGGACCTCATCCATTAGAAGTCCCCACTCTCTATTCCTTTTTCTAGTTTCTTTTATAAATTTATTAATGTCAATGATATTCTTGTTCAGCCATGGAACCATAGAATTAATCATGTCGATTACTTGTTTATCTCTCCTTTTATCAGCAATAGATTGTTGACCTTTCTTTATTTTTTAATTTTTTTCTGAGCTCCCTAACCCTTTGTTCACAGTCCTCATCCAGCAAACTAGTTTCGATATGCTTCTTCTTCTTCAAAGTAGAAAAAGAACTCTCGAGCCCATCAGAGACTGGCAATGATCCAGTCTTATCAGCTAGGGAGACCATAGACTCATCAGAATTCTCTTGTATCACCACCTTCTTCTCGGATCTTGGCTTCTTCTCTGCTGGTTCTTTCTCTGCTGTTGCTCGCTTTTTCTCATGAGTAGCTTGCTCGAATGACTGACCCTACCAGCAAGAGAGATGGACCAACGTGGTTGTGATTGGCAAGCCAGTCATAAAGAATGGCAACCAAGGACTCCCACTGAGCGTACTTGCCATCAACAAAGTGTTGATGAGCTTTCTTTTCCTCTTTCATTTTGGGACCAACACTTTTCTGTTGCTGTTGTTGTTGATCTTCTTTGGGATTGGGTTTTTAGCCTCTCCTATTTTCTATGTTTGGGGCTACAAAGCTTGAATCTTTCTCCCCTGCAAAAGATAGAAATCGCATCCGCGGATTTGTGAAATGTTTTCTGTCAGGATTTTTCGCGGCATCTTCTTCTGGAAAAGGAGTTTCTTCCGTCGATCCTGGATCTGAGTTAGACATGCTGCCTATAGAAGAACGCTTTCGGTCAGAGTATGTGCTTCTGTTGCACCTTCCTAAACTCTTCATATCACCTCCTCTAGGTGACTAAGTCGTTGCTTGACATCAGGAAAGAAGAAAGATAAAGATGGATGAAAGATACTAGGGAGCCTATGGATGAGATGACTCCTCCCATAATTGCAGGCGATTTACTATGGAGGTGCGAGGCAACCTTACCACGCTCAATAAGGCAGCAAAATTGGCATTGTTAGGGATTAGGGAACATTTTGACAATTCAGTCATTAGCCTCTTTACTGAAGGAGCGTGTTCCTGATATAGATGGAGGTTAGGTTAATGAAATCGAAAACGAGGGAATTGAAATGTATTTAGGGTGCTGTAATGGGTTGTGGAAGGATCAGTTTTTTTTTCAATCTTCCACATCGATGCCACTATGGCAATAAAATTGGTAATGGCATCATACCAGCTTCTATGGACATCCAAAGAATGCTTACAAAAATACTCTTAGAAGCTATTGAAAGAATTATATGAGAACTGTCCAGGGGATGGGTCTGCATAGATGGCTTCAATGAAATCATGTTCCCAGGGGAGAAAATGAGGAAGGGTGAGAAATTGGAGGGGCAAATGCGTATGTTTAGGAATGTTACCCAGTATGTATTAAAACAATGAATCAAATCTTGAAACCTCTTAACCTAACTTATTGTATATATAGTATGAGTTTTTTAATTAAACTGCATCAAAGTTAATTTGATATAAATAAATTAATTTTATAGGTTTTAAAACAACATAAATGACTATTAAAAATATAATTTAACTTATAAAATACTTCTACATAAAAATATTTGTTTTTGAAATATTAAAATAATGATATATTGAATAATCTTGATCATTAGTCACCTAGTGACTCGGTTTATAGATTAATCGAGTTCATTACTTTGTTTTTTAAAAATATTTTTTACTTAATTATTTGATAAAAAAAAATAAATGCTAGCAATTTCGAACATCAACCCTAAAATAAATATTTGTTTGAAACCGTGATAACCCTATACAAAATAGAAAAAAATCATTTGTAAAGTTTATTTTCTAACTAATTCAACATTAAAAAATGAAATTGAAAAATATTAAATAGGTTTTTCTTAAATGGTTATCAATATTAATTAAAAGACCTAATTTCCCTTAAGATTACAAATACACCTTTGAAGTCAAGCTTTAAGAATGAAATTTTTTAATAAAAAAACCCAAGAAGAAAAAAAATGAATGGTGAAATTAAATTTTTTTCAAAAACTATCTTAAATAGAAAAAAAATAAACTAAAAGAATAGATCAAATCTGATATATTAAAAAAAGTAAAGAAGGATAAAATTAAAAAAAAATCAAATTTGAGAAATTAATTAAAATAAAACAAATAGGAATAAAAAAATGAACAAAAGAAATTGAAGGGCTCATTTGCAAATTCGAGGTCCAGACATAAAATTCCATAAGAAAAGGAAAAATAATCAAAGGTTGTCAACGCCATATCAGAGATCCATTGACCACACACATTATATTAAGACCTCACTTAAGGGATATGTTAGAGAATAATATAAATCAAATTTTAAGACTCCACCTAATTGCTTTAACTATTAGTTGAGATGTTTTTTTGACAGGATACCCTATCACTTGGCAAAATATGTAAAGAGGTTATACACAAGTTAGGGAACAAATTGATATAAGATTTTGTAATTCTTTCTAGCTTCCATTGTATTTAAAAGGTACTGTTAGACACCTGGTTTCTACAACTTTTGATCATGATCTTATTATTTTGGTTAGCGTAATTGATACCAGTTATGATGGTTATAGTTTTGACTATATGTGATAAGTGTTACAAGGTCAACATCCTTATTAAACTGGGTGTTGTAAATTAAGTTAGACAGACAATTAGAAAGAATGATAAAATATGCATATGTGATAAATGATAGGCATTCTAACATCTATGTTTACTTGTTTTTGCATGTCATGTCGAGGATCACACAGACTTTATATAATTTGTTGATGATCATTACACGATTTAGAGTTATAAATTAGCTTATGACATGGCATTCCATCCATTACTTGTATTAGACCTCAAATTGAAGCAAACTCATCTAGATGGTAATTCATGCATAATCATTAAATGTTTACTTGTTTGCACTACAAGATGGATACAAGAGAAGGTCATACACTTTATAGGCATTACATATGAAATGAGATAGGTTATGATAGGAAAACATGTTCTAATCGATAACATATGCATGCAAAAAAATATATTATATATTGTTTAATCATATTATAATAAATTATTATATTTTTGTTAAGTATAGTAAACTTATATAATCTCACTTGAAACACATGTATTATTATAGAGGATGTTATGCATTTAAGGTGACAAATCATTTGCTTATATTGAGTATCCATATTATGACAATGATATTTCTAGATAACATAACAATGACATTCATAAAGAACATGGGTATGATCATTGAGAGCATGAGTCACAATATATGCCTACTAATCTTGTCAATATTTTTGTCCCGTGGTTGTAAGATTGACATCAATTGGAGGATGTATTCGCTGACATTATAAGAATATTTAATTTTAATATGTTTTTAATTTATTTAACATTAAAGGTATTATATATGTATGTAATTATAATTTAAATTGATTTGAAAGATGTGACTATAATTTATTATTGTATATATAGTTAGATGAGATTATATGAGCAGATTTCACCATATATGTTCTAGACAAGTTTTTTATACGTTATCTATACCGTATCAAGCTTGACCACGACTTGATCCATACACTAATTAAGATGTGAGACATACACATTCCATCTTAGATATGAAGGGATGACACCGACACTACATGACATAATGACTTTTCTTGGAGTGCTTATTGATGGACAAACAATCATATTTACTAGCATTTATAATAGATTGCATTATATAAGTAATCATTTGGATTTACACCACCTCATTTTGAATTGAAAGAGATGACATATGTCTTAAATGGATTGATGAGATATTTATGACACGCAAGATGATGAGGTCTTGCAGATGTACAAATTAAATTATGATTTGAATGGGACTTGAATGTATAGATTATTTGTTAAGTTTTCATGAATTCTTTTGATAATTTTAATGTGTTATCTATGAATTCTTATGATAATTTTAATGTGTTATATAGGTATACCAGAGCATATATACTGCATCTATTTGTTAATGTATTGTTCGTAGACTTCATAGGGAGATATGTGCCTTTGATCTATCTGATGCTTATGGACGACTTTGACATCGTTCCTATATATAGCTGACGATCTATAATATTGAAATCTTGTATATATATATATATATATATATATATATATATATATATATATATATATATATATATATATCTTGCATATATGAAGGGGGCCAAATAGATTGGGGAATGTTTGCTACTTCTGTATGTATGAATTGAAAAATTTTAAATAACCATTTATAATTTAAATGTTTGTTGTTAAAATGCAATAAATAACTTGTTTTTATTTAATAACAATCATGGTCTTAAAAGCATATTTATATGAGACGACTTTAGATACCCAGACTACTATCTATGATTGTCTAGACTATAAAGGTTACACTTTAGTTCTTAAGAGGATATAAGTATTGCAAAGTTATTTTGCAATTATATACATTTATGTTGTCTAATTATAAATTCTAAAACAAAAATACGATTAAACTTACATATTTGTAATGCTAGGTAATGTGCTGATTAAGTACTTGAAAATAATTTAACATATATATTGATATTTTATCAAAGCAAGCTAGATAAGCAACATGTTGTTCATGTTTTTTTTGAGCCATTTGTTAAATAAAAAACTTGACCTCACTGAGTTGTAGCTGTTTAATATTTAAGAAATTTTTATTCTACATTTAATATGAATGTCTTATTCAAATGAAAGATTAACAATTTCTCCTGTTATTTGCACTAACAGGGTAGACATATGGATATCAGTGGTCCCTCCGATATTTTTCTAGATGGTCAAGTTACATGACCCAAATCAAGTAATGTGATAATTCGGCTACAGAAACAACATTCTAGTTAATATTGACAAGAGTGAAATTTTACACGACATAACTTGTCTAGGTAAAAATAATGATTACAAGTGGTTAATTCATCATAGAGGTTATATATCATAGTAGAATGCATAGAGTAATGAAATATTTATAGAGATGCATCACATGATTACAAATGATGAGTATTTGATTTGTTACATGATTATCACATTTCGGGTCATTACTTCAGATTTTGAGTAGGTTCCTCTACCTGGATATATGTAATATAAGCAATATATATAATGGACTCAAAATATCATAAGTAATTAAATAGTTTTATAATTAATATATGTTAAACATTGAATTTTATATATTGATGTTTAAATTTAACATTGACTTTTTATTAATATTAGGTTGGCATCATGCTACGGTAATATTGAGAGACCTTTTTGTGCTTTGTAATATTGATAAAGAAAAACAAAAGATACACCTATACATCTCGTGGTTCAGTATTTGTCATACTAGACTTGAAACTTATAAAAAGAGGTTAAATTTCGAGGAAGTAGTGATAGATGATAAGACTACTTAGGTAGGGGCATGAGCTGGATCTAATTGTGCTATTGTTGAACCCGAATAATCCAGCAGATGATGCAGGTGTATATCAATTATACTTATATATTTTGGGATTTTAATTACTTAAATGTTGTATTATTTAAGTATTTAATATTTATTTTTTTTTATATTTTTTGGATTCATGAGGCTATCTATGATTATAAAGTAGGAGAATTTGTTGAGATTGGTGAGAATTTGTTAATTTTGGTTAATGTAGTTCTTTGTATTTTTTTTAAATGAGATAAAATTTTGGGTATAGATCTTATATAGGAGAAACTCTGCCTAAATTTTGTTAAAATTTAAAAATTTTAAACTCCCTTAAACCATTAATTAAATTAAATGTTAGATTAACAAAATAAATAATAAATATCATAAGAAACATTTTTTTTCTTAGAATTAGATATTGAAAAAATTTGTTGTTGGGAGGGGAATTAGCCTCGCTACCAGTTCTCTTGCCCAATCAATCTATCGATTGATTTATTTGTGTGAACTAGTTCGATTAGTTAATAAAAAATTAAAAAATTTTGAATATTTTATTTCAAATACATTTAATTCCTTTAATTTTTTAAAATAAGTTAAATAGTTATTTTAGTTTTAAAAAATTATTAATTAGTTCCTCAAACAATATTATTCATATTTAATTTAATATTATTGCATTTATAAACTATCTTCTTTTCTCATCAATCTTACCGTATTATTTAATTATTTAAATAAAACAAAAGAAGATAAAATGGGCAATTCTTATGAGTTTCAGGAATAACATGCAAATAGAAAACAGGAAACAAATTCAGTAATAGAATAAATTACCAATCCTTTTTCCAGTGTAAGTCTCCTGCTGCATGTACCTTAAAACATAGTTGACTTGTGTTTATTGCTCGAAAGTCAAAATCATAAAATGAGTCTTTCAGATAACTCCATGCTAGTCAGCAAAAATACAGTGTCTACTGGTTGAACGAGTTTTAAAAGTCCTAACCTGCAAACCTAATTTTTCCCTGGTGCTGAGCCACAAAAAGAGAGCAAAAGGCTTGAGAAATAAAGGTCAAGAGAGGCTGCTGGAGCAATTAAGAGAGCCCCACAAAATAGCAACACACAGCAGAGAATAAGAGGTCATTTTATGGCCACCAAGAGTGAAGTGATTAAAGGGCGAGAGGGGGCCTTTTATTTTGAAAGAGAGGTTGAGGGACATTGAATTTCCTTTTCTTTCTGCTGCGGACAGATCAGTCCTCGTTTCCTTCCCTTGTTCTTGTCTCAGCTGCGGACAGATCAGTCCTCGTTTCCTTCCCTTGTTCTTGTCTCAGCTGCGAACAGATCAGTCCTCGTTTCCTTCCCTTGTTCTTGGTTCAAGCTGAATAGACAATTTTCAAGCCCTCTGAATCAAATCATAAATTTCAGATCGTCCACATCAGATAACTTGTTCCAACCATAACTCCTAACTGTAACATTCCAACTTATTTTGTCTGTTCAATTTTGTTCTCTCATTTTCTAAATTTACAGCCTGATAATTTTATTAATGCATCGACTTTTATTTTCTCACACATTATCTATTTGTAGTGCCATGTATCTACCTATTTAATTATTATTATTCCCTTATTTATCTTTCCTGTTGTTTTCTAAATATAATGTGTTTGTGTGTGTATATATATTATTAATTAGTAATTTTTGTTAAATAATATTTATTTAGTTTTATTTATCAAGGATAAAATAATATTTTTAGTTTAATTTATATATAATTTCTTTGCATTTAGGTTAATTCTAAGCACTCATGATAAATAGATTATTAAGAACTCCAGTCTCTTTTTTTTCCTGTTTGATCTGAATTATTTTAACATGATATCAGAGATAATTTTATGAAACAAGACTTAATTTTTTTTTTGGAGTGATATTTTATCTTAGAGGTTTGAGACAACAAAAGAGGTTTGAGATCATCTGCGTATGTTATTTATGCAACCAAATTTTACAAAATAATATCAGTTAGAGAATGACATACAAGCTCTTCATCAGAAGAACATGAGTATTCAAGATTTTTATTTTATTATAACAGATATTTGGAATCAATTGGCATTTATGGAATTAGTAGAATTAAAGGCATATGGTACTTATATTGAGTGTAGAGAACAATAACAATTGATGTTTTTATCATCATTTCACAGTGATTTTGAAGGATTTAGAGGTTCGATTTTGCATCGTTCTTCATTGCTTTCTATTGACTCTAATGTTAGTCAGTTATTGGTTTAAGAAATAAGTCTTTAATCTTATTCTAAAAAGAAAATTCTTTCTGCTTCAAATCTTTCTATACTAGTAGTACCGTCAAAGTCAATTTTTGCTCCAAATCCTTATACACTAGCAATACCCTCTAAGTCATTCTTTATTCATCAGAATAAGCCTTACACAAGGGGTGGCTCCGATGAGTGTAGTTTCTGTAAGTAGAAAGGTCATTGGAAGACTTAGTGTCCCAAGTTGAGACAACAAAATCAAGCTTGAAAGCATAACAACCAGTCACAATCTAATACTCATAGACCACCTCAGGACTATAAACCACCACACTATAATATTGCAGCAGTAGCTGCATCAAGCCATATCATCGATTCTAGTACTCTAGTTCAACAATTTTAAAAGTTTATCGCTTTACAACCATAAACAATGTCTACTTCTTCTTCTATAGGTTAGTTGCCTTATAGCTCTTCAGGTATGTCATATTCTAAATAGATCTTGGATTCTGATGCTTTCCATCACATGTCTTTAGATTCTTTATCTTTTACATTTGTGTCCCTTTCATCCTCCATTCTTGTTATGAATGCTGATGACACTCTAATGCCTTTAGTAAATATTGGTCCTATTATCACACCTCAATTGTTTTTTCTTAATGTTTATCTTATTTTAAAAGTGAAATTGAATCTTGCTTTTATTGGTCAAATATATAATTCTAATGATTATTTAATCATGTTTTCTAGTTCTTTTTAGAAGTTGATTGAGACAAGCTGTAGGGAGAATGTACCATATATTTTAGATGAGTTAAAAGTGCTAGTTGTTGTAATTGTTGTTACTATTACTGTTGATTTGTCTTTTTTCATTTAAGTCCTTCATTTTCTAGTTTTAATTTATAGCCTTCTCGTTGAGGTTATGTTTCGTCTTCTCGTTTAAAATTTTTGGCATCCATAGGAGCTTTAGAAAATTTGAACACTTGTGATATTTCTAATTGTAATGAATGTAAACTAGTAAAATTTTCTATTTTACCTTTTAATTAAAGTATTTTTGTTTCTTATTCACCTTTTCATTTGATTTATTCTAATGTATGAGGACTTTCTCCAATTGCTACAAAAAGAGGGTCTCGATATTATGTTTCATTTATAGATGACCATACTAGTTATTGTTGGGTGAATTTAATTAAACAACGTTCTGAATTCTATGAGATATATACAACCTTTCAAGCTCTTGTGAAAACTCAACATTCTATTGTAATAAAATGTTTTAGGTGTGATTTGAGAAAGGAATACACTTCTAATAAATTTTATTAGTTGCTTGTCATAGATGGAACCATTCACCAAACTTCATGTACAGATACTCTTAAGCAAAATGGTGTTGTTGAAAGAAAACATAGACACATTATCGAAACTGCTCATTCTTATTTACTTATATTCTTAGTGAGTTTTGGGAAGAAGTTGTCCTTACTGTTGTTAGTTTGATTAATACAATTTTTTTTCATAGTTCAGGTTTGTCTCCTTTTGAAAAGTTATATGGGCATGCCCCTTATTATTCCTCCTTTAGAGTTTTTAGTTGTACTTGTTTCATTCTTCGTCCTCATATAGAACGCTGTAAGTTGTCCCCTCATTCTGCTATTTGTGTCCTTTTGGGTTATGGTAAAGGTAAAAAGGGGTATCGTTATTTTGATCCAATAACTTAAAAATTTTATGTGTCTCGTCATGTTATTTTTCTTGAGCATGTACATTTCTTTTCTATTCTGTCTACTACTCATGGCTTGACTAGACTTGATATTATTTGTATAGACTTATTTTTTTAGGATTCTGATAATTTATTAACCCAAGCTCTTGAGATTTGGTTCCTCTACCTCCTGGTAAGAATGTTGTTGGTTGTCATTGGTGTATAAAATTAAGACTAATTCTGATGGGTCTATTAAGCGATATAAAGCTATGTTAGTTGTAAAAGGATACTCTCAATAGTATAACATGGACTAGAAGGAGACATTTGTCCATGTTGCAAAAATGACTACTATTTGTACTCTTATTGCTATAGTTTCGGTTCGTTAATGATATATCTCACAACTTGATGTTAAAAATACCTTCTTAAATGGAGATCTTAAAAAAACATTTTATACGACACCTTATCCTGGTGTTTCACATGATTATAGGTATGTATGTAATTTTAAGAAAGCATTATATAGTCTCAAACAAGCACCTCGTGCTTAGTTTAAGAAATTTTCTATTGTGATTTCATCTCTTGGATTTGTTTCTAGTAGTTATGATTTTATTCTTTTTATTAAGTGCACTGATATAGGTTATATCATTCTATTTTTATATGTTGATGACATGATTATTATTGGTGATGACATTGATGGTATGTCAGTTTTAAAGACAGAGTTAGCTAGATGATTTGAAATGAAGGATTTGAATTTTTTTTTGATATTTTCTGGGTATTGAAGTAGCTTACTTACCTAAAGGTTACCTTCTTTCTCAATCAAAATATGTTGTATATATTTTTAAGTAGGCTAGACTTATGGATAACAAGACTATAAACACTTGAAGTTAATGTAAGGTACTATTCTTCTGATGGTTTACTATTAGTAGATTCTACTTTATACCATACTATTGTTGAGAGCTTGGTATATTTCACCATTACTCATCCAGATATTGCATATGTTGTTCATGTTGTTAGTTAGTTTGTTGCTTCTTTTACTATTGCTCACTGGACAACTGTTCTTCGTATTTTATGATATCTTCGGGGTATAGTTTTTTAGAGTCTTTTATTTTCATCCACTTCTTTCTTGGAGCTGCATGCATGCTCTGATGCTAATTATGATAGTAATCCCACATATTGCAAGTCTGTTACCGAGTTATGTATCTTTTTAGGTGATTCTTTTATTTTTTGAAAAAACAAAAAATAATTTATTGTTTCTTAACCATCCACTGAAGTAGAATATTATGCCATGATATCTATTATCAAGGAGATTATTTGGTTATGTTAGTTACTTGCTGATATAAGAGTTTTTTATTTCATTCTACTTTATGTCTTTGCTATAAAATAAATTATCCAAGGACAAAATTTTATAGGGTTTGCAAGATGATTTTCTAAAATGATTCATGGGGTGTAAAATAATTTTAGGATCCCTTAATGTGCTTAAGTATCTTAATAAAAATTTTACATTGTAGGATAATAAAAAATAAAGAAAAAATAACAACATTGTTAACTGACAACCTTAATTTTTATGAATAATTTTGCAATAAAAATTATATAATGGAATTTTAGAAAGTTTACTAAATGATTTTCTAAAATAATTTTTGAATCCCATCAAATATGTTGGCAGATCTTAATAATTTTTTTTTGACATTCGAGAACAATAAAAATATATAATTGCAACTATGATGGTAATAATTATAACTAAAATGAGCTTAATTTTTGGATTCTACCTAAAGAAGTGAATAAAAACAAGTGCAATTATATAGGATAAAAAGAAAGAAGGGTACTCTTCCAAATCCAACAAAAAATGCTGGGGATTTGCTAGGGATATCCGCCTATGGTTAATATATATATATATATATATATATATATATATATATATATATATATATATATATATATATATATAAGCATGTTATCACAATAGGAAAAAAGAGATGAGATTGAACTGCCTAAATATTAGTGGAGATGTGAATGAAGTTCTGCATGGTAATGGGAAATAAATTATAAATTAATTCCTTTAATTTTTTGTAAAATAAATTAACTAGTCATTTTAATTTTTAAAAATAATTAATTAGTTCTTAGAACGATATTATTTATATTTAATATATTATTTCTTTATTTATAAACCTTCTTCTTTTCTCATCAATCTTACCATGCTATTTAATCATCTTTTTAAATAAAATATTAACAAAACAAAATGGATAAAAGGAACTAGTAAACTAAAATTTGAAACTAGAAACTCTATTTAATTCATTTTATAATTCAACGCAGAGAGATTTTTTGTAAATTGGTGATGCGAAAAAAGAGAGCGGGCCTCTTTAGGGTTCGGTAAGAATTATTACCGACACCTTTTAGGGGGGCCCTGTGATGGACCTCACTCCATAAATGATCACAAGCAGTTGGTAGTTTCAAACCTTAAAGTCCAGCAAGGAAAAAGTCCTCGACAGATTTCTGTCATTCATTTTCAGCCATAAATTCGAGGATGATAAGAGTTCAAAAATATAGGCCGCACACAATGCAGAATTTGTTCTTTTCCTCCTTTGATTTACAGTTTGTAACTCTGCTTTCTGTATTTGATAGCTCCAGTTTTCATGCTAATTACCAGTGAAAATGAACATTCTTTCCTTTCTAGCTAGAGCTCTAATGAAGGTGTCTTAATTTGCAAGTAAAGGAGACTGGAGAGAGAGAGAGAGGAGCCATAAAGATTAACAAGACCATAATGAGGTATTATAGCAGTGAGGAATCTGCAATATCATAACATTAAACACAAATACAGAATAAATCAGTAGAATTAAGTAAATATACATCGTGTTTAGTGCATGAACATATCAGCCCATGATCGGTATAACTCATCTATAGATGGCATCTCATTGAGCAATCCTTCAAACTCCTTAAGCGATAAATCTCTCATCAAAACTTGATCACCACCAGCATATGAAACCTTATCACTAACGTCCAACCGAACCCTTTTTTCCCTGATCTCGTCCATTGATGTCGATTTCCTTGACAGTGTTGTTCTCTTTAGATGCTTATGATCACTATTTCCTGGAGGTGCAGAGTCTTTGCCGGTGAACTCTTGCACCACTGACTTGAAGCTCCTAACATCCGTCTCCACGTACTTCGTGTTGATTATCACCACCCTCACTGGCTCTCTAATAAGACCTGCCATGATAATTCAGTGAATATATCTTGTTGTTTCAAAAGGGTTTTGGCTTTTGCTTGATCTATGTATGTATAGCTAGGCAAGTAAGACGTTATCTTCTTACAGTTTCCTTGTGTGCTTTCTTGACTATGTTAAGAGGGACTGGCATTTATATAGTGAATTTGAAATGATCGAGGCAGAAGGGAACTACTAGCCAGTACGAAGTTGCTGCGGGTTAAAAGAAGGAAAGGCCTCCAAATGAGACAACTTCGCTGACCATGAATGCGTTCGGTCAGCAGTCTAGGAAGACTGCAAATGTCAAAGCTCACAATTTATGAATTTAGTCATATCTCATGCACAACGTAGCTGGAAGATTCAATTTAAACAAAGTTCAAATCATAAATGATTTTTTTATTTAATATAAATAAAACGACTCGAACTCATAACTACTAATTATTAAGAAATAAACCTAAAACTTCACTAAATAAACTACTCATAATATTATAAATTAAACCATAAATGATATTGATTTGCTTAATTCTAGGCTTGGGAGGTAAGAAACTCAATAAAGAACGTTAGATATTATCAATTACACAAAAAAAAAAATGAATATATAAGCCAAAAGTTGAAGGTTTTGAATTTCATGTAACGTTATTGGGTTCACTATTAGTATCGGCACGTAACATATTTTCTTGCCTATATGAAGCTTCCAATATTAGTTTAACCAATCGACTAATGATTTAGACAAAGCTAATTTTCAACTCCTCCGTGTGACTTTCAATGGTCAACCCTTTTTCTTCTTGTTTTTCTTTTTTTAAAGTTTAGTTCTAAATATCAAACAGATCTAATTATCCTTTAGTGTTTGTAGGTCTTAGATTCATGTGTGCCTGTTTGTTTGCTTCCATTTGTCGAGGTTTTTGTCCTATACATCAAATAATTATTAATAAAAGATAGTTTCTAGCTAGAGTAAATTAACTCTAGTGATATGGTTTGTCTTTCCATTAATTTACATTAACTCTAAAACTCACCATGTAATATTAATTAATGAGTCTTTCATGGACAACTCAAGTTCAGAGATTTTAAATATGAATATTAATTATTATCATATTTTTAAATACCTTTTAAGATATTAATTATTACTGCTATTTTTTTATTAAAAAAATACTATTTATTGACTGATGGGGGGTTCGTAGCAAAAAGGAGGGGGAAAATAATAAAAGAAAAGAAAAGGAACTTAAGAAGAAGAAAAAGTTTTCGACATGGTATAAACGACTTGGTACTAAATCCTGCTCGCATCAAGGACAGCCGAGGAGGATTATGAAAGGGGAAAGGTATTACTAGAGTTGATCTTTCTATTTATATATGTAAAACACTAAGTATGACTATATATATATATATAACCGAATCTGCTTACGCTTTCGTTTGCAAAAGATTCATAATTACAATGGCAGATCATGTGTGATCCGTTGGACTTGTGAAAACAATTTTTATGTTCGTTAATTATCATTAATCGCTAAATTAAAAGATAAGATAAAATGAATATTTAAAAAATTTATTCTTCCAAATGAAAAAAAATATTATGCCAATACAATTTTATTTTTTAATATTTATATTATATAAACTAGATTAAATTAAAATATAACCAAATATTTTACAATAACAATACATAATTAAATGCCAAGATATATTTCACTGATAACATGAATATTTAAAAAAATTATTTTTTTAAATACAAAATTATTATGTAAATACAATTTCATTTCTTAATATTTATATTATATAAACTAGATGAAATTAAAATATAGCCAAATATTTTACAATAGCAAGCGCATAGTTAAATGCCAAGATATATTTCACTTTAATTTTAAAATGTTTGAGGATTTTTTTATTTCAAACTTATTATTATTTTTAAAATTTTATTTTCTAATATTGGGTTTATTAGATATTGAACTTCTTAATTTATTTTGATATATTTTTTATAAAGTTATTACGGTTTTATAAATAAGGAGGTTTAATTTGTTTTTTAATTTTATTCATTAATATGAAGTTGATTAAAAATTGAGTTTTATAATTTATTTTACTTGTTTTCTATAAAGTTATTACAGTATCATGACATAAGTTATAGTTTTACAGGGTAGGTAAATTGATCAAGTTTTTTTGGTATTTTTTAATTAATTTTTTTTTTAATTTCATTATTCAGTATTGATTTGATTCTGTAGTACTTTATAATTTTTTTATATGTTTTTCATGTGATTATCTCAATCTTATGATATAGGTTGTGGGTTGGGCCGATTGACTTAAGTTTTTTTTAGTTGATTTTTTTTTAATTTCAGCATTTAATATTTAATTGATTGAAAATTAGGTTTCATAATATTTTTTTGGTTTGCATTCTATGAGGTTATCCTTGTCTCATCATGTGAGTCATGAGTTTGGTCAGTTGACTTAGGTGTTTTTTGTGTTTTTTTTTTAATTTCATCTTTTAATATTAAGTTGATTGAGAATTGAATTTCATAATTTATTTTGATATATCATTATCCTATTCTCATAACCTAAGTTGACTCGACTTATTTTTTTAATTGATTTTTTTTAATTTTATCATTCAATACTAGATTGATTGAAAATTGAGTGTATTATTTTTTTCTATTTACTTTTTATAGGGTTATTAGGATCTCATTACCTGGATAATAAATTTAACAAGTTAACCTGAATCGATCTACAAGTTATTATCTTGATTTTTTTGAGTCAAACTATATATTTATTAATTGTTTGTCTTTGAACTTATTCAATTAATTAAATTATATCAAATTAATCTTTATATAGTTTTTTTATCAAAAAAAAATATATTAACTGAATATTTTTTTAACATTAAAAAAAACTGATTCATTCAACCACGTAACCCCATCATCCAAGAATCAAGCTAAATTCTATTCAATGCTATAAATGTAATATTTCAATTCTATTGAAAATGGATATCTGCTGTGGACCAAGTTGTGCAGTCCACGTGATGTAACAATTATAAGTTTGAAATCTAATTTCTTTAAGGAACCATTCAAGGTTTTGTTCAAAAGCTTGCTCGTAAGAGTATGTTAACAACATATCTTAATTAATTATTTAGGGCATCTGGAAGGGAAGAACCAAAAGAAAAAGACAAAATTTTTTATCTTTCGTATCTTATTTTTACAGCTCCACGAAAAAGATGTATTAAACAGTCAAAATAGCATTTGTATGTTGGATATTAGTCAAAAGTGATAAAAATTTGTTTAATATATTTTTATGTAAAAAAAGTTTGATTGAAATTATATTAGTTAGCTATAATTAATTAATAAATAATTTTATTAAAATATATTTGGTTTTTCTAAATGATTTTTTATGTGCGCATATAAAAAAACATATTTACATTATTAAAAAAAATAAAAGAAAAACCTCTTCAAAATAGCATTTCTCCTTGAGATGCTATTACGGGAGAAACTACATGAAGAAGTCTAAACAGTTTTACACTTGAACATGGATAAGTCAAGATAGCAATCAACAAATAATGACTACAAATCTAGACTTGTCCAGATTCTAGAGGACAAAGACATCATCAACCAAATTGAAAAAATAAAGAAGAAGAAGCAGCCTAATTAAGAAAGGGTCTCTCCCTATTTTCCTTCTCATTTTTCTGGTGTGGGGTTATGAAATGGTCATGTTGAGATCAACGCCTAGAACATGTATAACAAAAAATGCGTTCCTTTAGAAATTTTCTATAATAAGATATACCATCTTATTTAGTCATATCATCAATGTTAAAATAAACAAATTAGTGAAAAACTAAAATAGCTAGTTGTTTTACTGTTTCTTTAACTATTCATTCACTATTTGCTTTCTTCTTTCATCAATCTTTTTTTTTGTTGCTTTTTTTTTTTACATTACCATAATTTTTTGTTTTTTAATTTGTGAAAACTAAGAAGATTATATATAAAAAAAGAAAAAAAATGGGTTGCAAGAGCCCTATTGAATCTTTTTAATCACTATGTGCTATCTTAAAGAGAAACTCTCTTTGAGATAACTTTAATAATACCAAAGAAAACCTTTTTATAAGCTAGACAAAGTAGAGCGCACCTCCATATTGCAATATCTTTTTTTACATGTTGGTTCATGTAGTGCACGCACAAAATACTATTTTTTTATTTTCAAATTAGTCTTTGATTTTATACTAACTCTTCAATTCAATCCAAATTTTATAACAACTATGTGCAATGAAGGCTTTATTAGGAAAAAAAAAAAAGGTAAGTGAAAAAAAAAGGAAATGAAATGGCCTAACTATCTCTAAATGCAGCCTAACCAAACTTAAAATAGGAGAGAAAACATATTATTATATCTAGAAAATAAAATATCATGCTTGACTAGAGGTGTGATATATGTTCTGAGTTAGGTGAATTTACCTAGTTTGATTAGGTCACTAAAAAAATTATCATTGCAATATAGATTCAAACTTATTTTTTATGGTCAAATTTTGAATTTGAAAATGGCAAATTTAGGTCTTTTCATCCATGAAAGTTGTAGGCCCATTTTTTTTTTATATTTCTAGCCATATAAATTAATATGAAATCCAAGATCTATAGCTTTAGATATGATCTGATAATTGAACATTGTTCAAATTTGAAGTGAATCGGCATCTTCTTCGTAAGCTTAGCCTTTTCTTTGTTCTTTCACTTCCAATAGTTAATCACAACAATCAATCCTTTGAATTGTGAGAATATCTGTATTTAAAATGAACATTACCATAAATTAAAGGTATCTTATTGACATAGCGAAAAGATTGATGTCTTCTCCCAAGTGCAGGAGTGTCGAAGTAATAAATAACCCGGCAAGACCGGGGTCGAACCACATAGAGGTTAATTGTACAAATTATAACAATAATACAACAACAACAACAACAACAATAATAATAATAATAATAATAGTAGTAGTAGTAGTAGTAGTAATACTAATAATAATAATAATAATAATAATAAAGAAGAAGAAGAAGGAGAAGAAGAAGAAGATGATGAGAACTTTGAGATGGAATATTAATGTAACGATTAAACAATGATAATAACAAATGTCAAGGTTAGAGATTCCACTAATGGTATGTCAAACAAGTATAATATAAACTCTTATTATTTAATTGAAAACCACACATAAAGGAGGTTCCAATTAGATTATAGATTGTTAACATAATTACATTAGTCATCTTATTCGATTAATGCTAATACTTGTAAATCTCATCAAGCATTCATGATTATAACTTATATTAACAACAAATCAAGTTCCTTTCATAGCTCAGGTGTCGGTTATACCATACAGTATGACCTATGAAAGTACCAAGCATTTGTTGTACCAAGTGTTATACAACATAAATCAAGATTAGTCATTTAACAAGCAAAGTATTAAAGAGTGAACAAGATAACAAATATAAAACATGTTAGTATCAAACATTAAAGTCCATATTAAGTTTACATTATACTTATTCTTACACCATTAGTGTAACCTTTTCACCTTGACATAATTAACTTAGCTAGACATAATGAAAGAAAGAAAAATAGATAAACAAAATAAGAACATAAAAGTTAACTAAGTAAAGGAAAGGAAATGAAAGGCATAAACTTGATATTAATAAAAGCAAAGCATAAACATTACAAAAAATACAAAGAGAGAAAGGAATAGCATGATCTTGATCTGGACACCAAGATGCCTAAATGCATGGCAAATGCCTCCTTTTATAGGCTAAAATTGGGAACTATTGATTTGATGACTAATTGATAAGTGGGTGGTCAACTTTTAACTTGGTAACAATCCTTATCTTCTCTTGTATGCCCAAACATCATTGATAACGTCCACATTGGAGCCAGGTGAAAACATAAAAGTTGTAAGAAATTGTCTTATATTTCTTGTGTAAAAAATTCAGCTCATTTGGACTTCTAAAAGTCCAGATATGGTTAAAATACCGAACAGTGCTCGGGCTGGAAGACAGATTCGGGCTTCTTTGTTGTTGCTACAATTTGGACTTGAAAATGGCCTTTTTAGATCTTGGGCTCCATATGAAAGTTGTAGGCCTATGTCTTACCTTTCTATCCATATACATTGGACCTAAATCGATGATCTATAGCTCCAGATATGACCCAATTACCGAAAAGTATTCCGGTTTGGATTGCACCGACATCTCTTTTCTAAGTTTGACCATCTCTTTGCCCTTGCAATTTAAGTTCTTAAGGTCATCAATCAATCCTTTCATTTATGTGATAGGCCTGCATTTAAAATGAACATTTACCACAAATTAAAGGTATCTTATATTATTAGATATATTATTATAAAACATGCTTTAGTTAAGGAGTTATTGATACTTCAAGTGCAAAATGATGATATAAAACAATGATAAAAATACACTTTTAAGTACTGACACGACTAAAAGATTGATGTCTTCTCCCAAGTGCAGGAGTGTCGAAGTAATAAATAACCCGGCAAGACCGGGGTCGAACCACAGGGAGGTTAATTGTACAAATTATAATAACAATAATACAACAACAATAACAATAACAATAACAACAATAGTAATAGTAATAATAATATTATTAATAGTAGTAGTAGTAGTAGTAGTAGTAGTAATAATAATAATAATAAAGAAAGAGAAGAAGAAGAAGATGATGATGATGAGAACTTAGAGATGAAATATTAATGTAAGGATTAAACAATAATAATAACAAATGTCAAGGTTAGAGGTTCCACTAATGGTATATCAAACAAGTATAGTATAAACTCTTATTATTGAATTGGAAACCACACACAAAGGAGGTTCCAATCAGATTATATATTGTTAACATGATTACATTAGTCATCTTATTCAATTAATGCTAATATTTGTAAATCTCGTCAAGCATTCATGATTATAACTTATGTTAACAACAAATCAAGTTCCTTTCATAGCTCAGGTGTCGGTTATACCATACATTATGGGCTATGAAAGTGCCAAGCATTTGTTGTACCAAGTGTTATACAACATAAATCAAGATTAGTCATTTAACAAGCAAAGTATTAAAGAGTGAACAAGATAACAAATATAAAACATGTTAGTATCAAACATTAAAGTCCATATTAAGTTTACACTATACTTATTCTGACACCATTAGTGTAACCTTTTCACCTTGACATAATTAACTTAGCTAGACATAATGAAAGAAAGGAAAACAAATAAACAAAATAAGAACATAAAAGTTAACTAAATAAAGGAAAGGAAATGAAAGGCATAAACTTAATATTAATGAAAACAAAGCATAAAAAAATACAAAGAGAGAAAGGAAGAGCATGATCTTGATCTGGAAACCAAGATGCCTAAATGCATGGCAAATGCCTCCTTTTATAGGCCAAAATTGGGAACTATTGATTTGATGACTAATTGATAAGTGGGTGGCCAACTTTTGACTTGGTGACAATCCTTATCTTCTCTTGTCTACCCAAAACGTCATTGATAATGTCAAAATTGAAGCTAGTTGTAAACATGAAAGTTGTAGGCAATTGTCTCAGCTTTCTTGTGTAAAAAATTCAGCTCATTTGGACTTCTAGAACTCCAGATATGG
The DNA here is from genome assembly GCA_026413675.1 of Populus pruinosa. Lineage (NCBI taxonomy): Eukaryota > Viridiplantae > Streptophyta > Magnoliopsida > Malpighiales > Salicaceae > Populus > Populus pruinosa. The sequence goes on from CM048592.1 coordinate 46,854,976, forward strand.
CCAAAATACCGAACAGTGCTTGGGCTGGAAGACAGATTCGGGCTTCTTTGTTGTTGCTACAATTTGGACTTGCAAATGGCCTTTTTAGATCTTGGGCTCCATATGAAAGTTGTAGGCCTATGTCTTACCTTTCTATCCATATAAATTGGACCTAAATCTGAGATCTGTAGCTCCAGATATGACCCAATTACCGAACCGTGTTCCGGTTTGGATTGCACCGACATCTCTTCTCTAAGTTTGACCATCTCTTTATCCTTGCAATTTAAGTTCTTCAAGTCATCAATCAATCCTTTCATTTATGTGATAGGCCTGCATTAAAAATAGATATTTACCACAAATTATAGGTATCTTATTGATTAGTACTTAAAAGTGCATTTTTATCATGGTTTTATATCATCATTTTGCACTTGAAGTATCAATAACTCCTTAACTAAAATATGTTTTATAATAATGTATCTAATAATATAAGATACCTATAATTTGTGGTAAATGTCTATTTTTAATGCAGGCCTATCAAATAAATGAAAGGATTGATTGATGACTTGAAGAACTTAAATTGCAAGGATAAAGAGATGGTCAAACTTAGAGAAGAGATGTCGGTGCAATCCAAACCGGAACACTATTCGGTAATTGAGCCATATCTAGAGCTACAGATCTCAGATTTAGGTCCAATTTATATGGATGGAAAGGTAAGACATAGGCCTACAACTTTCATATGGAGCCCAAGATCTAAAAAGGCCATTATCAAGTCCAAATTGTAGCAACAACAAAGAAGCCCGAATCTGTCTTCCAGCCCGAGCACTGTTTGGTATTTTGGCCATATCTGGAGTTCTAGAAGTCCAAATGAGCTGAATTTTTTACACAAGAAAGCTGAGACAATTGCCTACAACTTTCATGTTTGCACCTGGCTCCAGTTTTGACGTTATCAATGACGTTTTGGGCAGACAAGAGAAGATAAGGATTGTCACCAAGTCAAAAGTTGGCCACCCACTTATCAATTAGTCATCAAATCAATAGTTCCCAATTTTGGCCTATAAAAGGAGGCATTTGCCATGCATTTAGGCATCTTGGTGTTCAGATCAAGATCATGCTCTTCCTTTCTCTCTTTGTATTTTTTGTAATGTTTATGCTTTGCTTTCATTAATATTAAGTTTATGCTTTTCATTTCCTTTCCTTTACTTAGTTAGCTTTTATGTTCTTATTTTGTTTATCTATTTTTCTTTCTTTCATTATGTCTAACTAAGTTAGTTATGTCAAGGTGAAAAGGTTACACTAATGGTGTGAGAATAAGTATAATGTAAACTTAATATGGACTTTAATGTTTGATACTAACATGTTTTATATTTGTTATCTTGTTCACTCTTTAATACTTTGCTTGTTAAATGACTAATCTTGATTTATGTTGTATAACACTTGGTACAACAAATGCTTGGCACTTTCATAGCCCATAATGTATGGTATAACCGACACCTGAGCTATGAAAGGAACTTGATTTGTTGTTAACATAAGTTATAATCATGAATGCTTGACGAGATTTACAAGTATTAGCATTAATTGAATAAGATGACTAATGTAATCATGTTAACAAAATATAATCTGATTGGAACCTCCTTTGTGTGTGGTTTCCAATTCAATAATAAGAGTTTATACTATACTTGTTTGATATACCATTAGTGGAACCTCTAACCTTGACATTTGTTATTATTATTGTTTAATCCTTACATTAATATTTCATCATCATCATCTTCTTCTTCTCCTTCTTTACTATTATTATTATTATTATAATTATTATTATTAGTACTATTATTATTATTATTATTATTATTATTATTATTCTTATTGTTGTTGTTGTTGTTGTTGTTGTTGTTGTATTATTGTTATTTATAATTTGTACAAATAACCTCCCTGTGGTTCGACCCCGGTCTTGCCGGGTTATTTATTACTTCGACACTCCTGCACTTGGGAGAAGACATCAACCTTTTAGTCGTGTCAAGTTTTTGGCGCCGTTGCCGGGGAGGTAAGTTCTTGTATAAATTATAATATTTATTTTATTTTCTCTTTTCACTTTTCTTGTATATAACTTTGTTTTTTTTCTCCTGTTTCTTCTTCTTTTATTTTCTTCTTCCTTTTATTTTATTCCTGCACGTGCATGAGAGTGTGGTCACGTACATCAAGTGGTAGACTTTGTAGGGTAAACTCATCATTTTCAGAAAATATGGCCGAAGAAGATAATCAATCACTTCATAATGAAAATAATGAGAATAACCATGCTAGAACACTTAGAGACCACATGAATCCCACAAGAACAAGTGCACCATCATGCATAGTTTTTCCTCCCGATGCATCTCATTTTAATTTTAAACCAGGTATTATTCAACTTTTACCTTCTTTTCATGGTTTAGAATTGGAAAATCCATACTTGCATTTAAGGGAATTTGAGGAGGTGTGCAACACATATAATAACTTAAATTGTAGCATGAACACCATTAGATTAAAGCTTTTTCCTTTTTCATTAAAAGATAAAGCTAAAACATGGCTACAAAATTTGAGACCAGGATCCATTCGTGCTTGGGATGAAATGCAACAACAATTTTTAAAGAAGTTTTTCCCATCTTATAGAACAAACTCTTTCAAAAGACAAATCACCACTTTCACTCAAAAACCAGGAGAAACATTTTATAAATGTTGGGATAGGTATCGAGACTTGCTTAGTACTTGCCCTCATCATGGTTTTGAAACATGGAGATTGGTTTCACATTTCTATGAAGGGTTAACACCTAAAGATAGGCAAACGGTTGAATTGATGTGCAATGGAACTTTTGAAGATAAAGACCCTGATGAAGCAATGGAGTACTTAGACTTGTTAGCTGAAAATGCTCAAAATTGGGACACTGCAGGTACATATGAGGCACCGAGTAAAACTCAACCTCATACATCTAGTGGAGGTATGTACAACCTTAGGGAAGATCATGACCTTCAAGCCAAATTTGCATCTTTAGCTAGAAAAGTCGAGGCACTAGAATTGAAAAAGAGTGGTCAATTAAAATCTGTTGAAAACATTGTGTGTCAAATCTGTGAAACAAATGAACACTCAACCAACGATTGTCCAACCTTGCCTTCTTTTAAAGAATGTCTCCATGAACAAGCCCATACTTTAAACAGTTTTCAAAGGGTCAACCACAACCCATACTCCCAAACATACAACCCTGGTTGGAGGAATCACCCAAATTTCAGTTGGAAGAGTGGGAACAACAATGCACAAACTTCACAACCACCATTTCAAGCACACCACAATTTCCAAAATTCTCATGGATATGCACCTTCTTATGCTCCACCTTCTAGAAGAAATCTTGAGGAAACATTGCATGCATTCATTGAAAAGCAAGAGACAATTAATACTCAACTTGTTCAAAACATGACAGATTTTAAAGATACTCTTGCTAAATTAACATCTGCTCTTAGTTTCCAAGAGAAAGGTAAGTTTCCATCTCAAACACAACAAAATCCCAAAGGGCAATACAATGCAAATGCAAGTAGTTCCGGAAGCCAACACATGGATCAAGTCAAATCAGTCACTACTCTGCGCAGTGCTAAGGTTATTGAAAAACCCTCTCTTGAACCTTATGAGAAAGATGATGAGTCAATCTCTGAGGGTAAGGAAGGGGATGAATCTGAAAATTGCAAAGAAACGACTGACTCACCGCCAACACTTCCATTTCCTCAAGCCATGACCAAACAAAGGAAAGTCAATCACAATTCTGAAATTTATGAAATTTTCAAACAGGTAAGGATCAATATACCTTTGTTGGATGCTATTAAACAGGTTCCTTCCTATGCTAAATTTTTGAAAGATCTATGCACTGTGAAGAGGAAACTGAATGTGAAAAAGAAAGCCTTTTTAGCCGAACAAGTAAGTGCTATTCTTCAAAACAATAATGCTTTGAAATATAAAGACCCTGGTTGTCCTACAATTTCTTGCTTTATTGGAGAGCATAAAATTGAAAGAGCCTTACTTGATCTTGGTGCTAGTGTGAATTTACTTCCATATTCAGTTTTTCAGAGTCTCAATCTAGGTGAGTTAAAACCAACTTCTATATCTCTTTTACTTGCCGATAGATCTGTAAAAGTGCCTAGAGGAATAATTGAAGATGTGTTAGTACAAGTCGATAAATTCATTTATCCTGTGGATTTTATTGTCTTGGACACAGAACCTGTTGAAGCATGTAATTCATTTCCTGTTATTTTAGGACGTCCGTTTCTTGCAACCTCTAACGCATTGATTAATTGTAGGAATGGACTGATGAAGCTATCATTTGGAAACATGACATTGGAGATGAATATTTTCAACATTTGCAAGCAACCTGGAGATGATAATGATTTACAAGAAGTAGATCATATTGACGAATTAGTTTATGATCAACTTGAATCTACTTTAAGTAAAAATGAATTGGATGAAACTGAAGATTTGCAAATGGTTTATTCTGAGGAAGAAATCACGGATGAAACAAGCACCGAAAATGTTGATGCGAATTTTTTGTCAACAGTGACAACAAATTCGACATCTGACATCACATCAATGGATGATTACTTTCCTAACGAATCCTTACTTTCTCTTAGTCCAATGCCTTGGTATAATAAAAATATCAATTTTCTTTCTTTAGGAGATTTGCCAGCTGATTGGAGTACGCAAGACAAAGAAAAGTTTTTGAACGAAGTGAAGAGCTTTTACTGTGATGACCCTAACTTATTCAAATATTGTCCTGATCAAATATTTCAAAGATTCATTCCCGACAATGAGGTAAGTTGTGTCATTAAACTTTGTCATTCTGAAGCATGTGGGAGTTATTTTTCTTCAAAAAAGACAATTGAAAAAATCTTTCAAAATGGATTTTATTGGCCCACCATGTTCAAGGACACGCATGTATTCTGCAAAACTTGTGAAAATTGTCAAAAGATTGATACTGGTCAAAAAGTTTTGTTTTATGATTCTCAACTCTATGCAGTCCGTAGAGAGCTAAGACCAAGATGGACCAATCCTTATGGGGCCTGTGATATTGAGAATTCAATGAATGACAATGATTTTAAGGAAAATGGACATCGTTTGAAAGCTCACTTTGATAATTTTCCTAATGAAAATGAATCAGCTGGTTTGAATGATCTTGTAGATAAAGGTTGATTATTTTGTTTTTCTCACATTTTCTTTTTTTATGTTTCTTTTTGAGTGATTTTTGCTAGTTTCTTCCACCCCGGTCAAATGGCGGACAACGGTACTCCGTGACTTAAGTCGGTTCTTTCAGTTTCCCACAATAACTGATATTTGTGTATATATTTGTGCAATTCTTTGAGTCTCTCTTCCAATTCTCATTTGAAAATGGACACTAATCTTGAAAAATTGAAAAAGTATTTTCCCGCTCTGCCTCAAAATGCGATTACAAAAATTTACCGTGCTAGATGTGCAAGATTGAGATTGTTAATGAATCATGGAATTCCTGAAGATATTCGCTGGTTGATTGAAGCAAAGGTCCGATTATCAGGTGAGTCCTCTAATTACTTCATTTCACACATGCATGGAACAGGTAAAAGCACTTTTGCAAAGAAGCGTCGTGCAAAACGACTGGATGTCTGTCATCGATGTGCTAGATGGACTTGTAATACACAATGTCGTTCTTTAGGAATGGTATCTATAAACCGTGAAGATAAAATACAATTCATTAAGGATGGCTTGAGTAAGGAGTCTTTAGATAATCTTCTATTGACTCTTGAGACGCATCCTAGTGGAGATGTGCATCGTGCAATTCATGATTTATGGCCACTATTTCATAAAGAACATGATCGACTTAGTCTTGGGAATCTGACTAAAAAAGACCCTGTTTGCCAGTTTTTAAGAAAACTGGATGGGAAGCCTATCCCCGACCCATAGAGGGCGTTTAAGCCGTTCTTGGACGTAAAACCAAGGGAAGATGTGCGCCACAATCACAACTACCTGTACATACACATGTTTTTTTCAAAAGTAAATAAATAAATAAATAAAAAGAGAGAGAGAGAGTGTGAGACTCCAGCTGGCCTACATATAGATGTTATGATTGCCTTTCTACTTTCTCATCTATAAAACCCTATTTTCCTTCCTTTCATTTCTACTCAACCCATACATTCAACAAATACAGAAGTGTGTAGAAATGGCAAGTTCCTCAAGTCATCAAATAAGAAATATCTGTGTTTTTGGTGGATCTAGTCCTGGGAAAGAAAGGGAGTTTTTAGAATCAGCAAACCATCTTGGTCAGGTGCTAGCTGAGAGAAAGATTCATTTAGTATATGGGGGAGGCAGTCTTGGGTTAATGGGAGGTGTGTCAATAGCTGTATTTTTAGGAGGTAGTCAAGTTTTGGGGGTCGTCCCTGAAGCTTTGGCACAAGGGGACATCATTGGAAAAACAATTGGAGAGGAACTTCAGGTCTCCACAATGTCGGCTCGAATGAATGCAATGTTTAACCATGCTGATGCTTTCATTGCTTTACCAGGTGGTCTAGGCACATTGGAAGAGATCTTTCATATTTCCTCTTGGGCTCAATTGCACATTCACCATAAACCCATAGGTTTGTTAAATGTTAATGGTTATTATGATAAGTTGTTGTCTTTTCTTGATCATGCTGTGGAACAGGAATTTTTAACATCTTCTGCACGACAAATCATAATCTCTGCTTCTACTGCTGAACAATTGATTGACCAACTACAATCTTTCATTCCTGTGATTGATCCTTCCATGAGTCGCATAAATTGGTCATCTAAGGAAAGCCGTAAAAAGCTTAAATTGGATTTGAGCCTTCATTTGTGAATTTTTGTGTCTTTTGGTTTTATTATGTTTTGTTATTTCTTATTTTTGTTTCAGTGTGTTTCAGGTTTTGTCAGTGTTCGTTATTTCAGGTGATATCTTTTATACTCTATCTTTCTACCTTAGAACATTGAGGACAATGTCTCGTTTTGGTTGGGGGAAGAGGGTAGTAGTTGATAAAAAAAAAAAAAATTGTTTTTCATTTCATAAAGCATATGCATAATTGTTGTTACTAGGATGGCAGAGTAAAGGAGTTCTTTTGTTAAAGTGACTCTTGAGACGCATCTTAGTAACCATTCTTAACAAGGTCTATTATAATACTTCCTGAAATATTCAGGTTTACAAACTCTCGTATTGTTACCACTTAATTCTGCTCATATACTTATTTAACATGTATTCTTAAACCTTAATTTACACACACACACACTTTAACATATGATTGTGGGTTGCATATTGGATTATTACATTATTTATGTTCTTTTGTTAAAGGTAACAACTAAGGGAAAATGATTGTATATAATAAAAAAAAAACAAAAAAACAACAAAAAGAAAAAAAAAACAACAAAAAGAAAAAAAAATGATGATAATAAAAATGTAGATAAGTTTGGTTTCGTAGCCTCCCTAACCTAAGCAATTAAGCCCGAAGGGGTGTTTTAACACCTAATACCCTAAAGTCAACTGACTTGGGAGCTATTGGCCCAACGCTTGTTACATGGGTTGAGGAGAAAAGCTTAAAGAAATCAAACATTGCACTATCTACATATCAGTATCCGCGACCCGAGTTACTAAGCTCGTAGGGGTGTCTTAACACCTAATGCCCTAAGACCAACTGGTCTGGGAGTCATTAGCTGAAAGCTCGTTACATGGGTTAAAGATGCATGATGTTTTTAAAGTATATGTATATAGAGTTAAAAAAAAAAAAAAAAAAAAAACAAAAATAGTAATCCCAACCCAAGGAAGTTAACCTTAAACATTAGAACAAAAATTTTGTTTTTTTCCAAGAAAAGCCCCATAATTATGTGTTGATACATTGAGCACAAAAGAAAGGTTTATTAATATCTTGTTAAATGGTATTGAGCAGATATATAAATTTAATGAGAGTTTGTTTATCTGGATAGATTAATGGAAGTTAAATGATGAATACCTTGCTTTATGAAATTTGCAAATTGTTTTAACGCTTTAATTACTAGGGACTAGTAATAAGCTGGTTGAGGGGTGTGATTAGTACTTAAAAGTGCATTTTTATCATGGTTTTATATCATCATTTTGCACTTGAAGTATCAATAACTCCTTAACTAAAATATATTTTATAATAATGTATCTAATAATATAAGATACCTATAATTTGTGGTAAATGTCTATTTTTAATGCAGGCCTATCAAATAAATGAAAGGATTGATTGATGACTTGAAGAACTTAAATTGCAAGGATAAAGAGATGGTCAAACTTAGAGAAGAGATGTCGGTGCAATCCAAACCGGAACACTATTCGGTAATTGAGCCATATCTAGAGCTACAGATCTCCGATTTAGGTCCAATTTATATGGATGGAAAGGTAAGACATAGGCCTACAACTTTCATATGGAGCCCAAGATCTAAAAAAGCCATTATCAAGTCCAAATTGTAGCAACAACAAAGAAGCCCGAATCTGTCTTCCAGCCCGAGCACTGTTCGGTATTTTGGCCATATCTGGAGTTCTAGAAGTCCAAATGAGCTGAATTTTTTACACAAGAAAGCTGAGACAATTGCCTACAACTTTCATGTTTGCACCTGGCTCCAGTTTTGACGTTATCAATGACGTTTTGGGCAGACAAGAGAAGATAAGGATTGTCACCAAGTCAAAAGTTGGCCACCCACTTATCAATTAGTCATCAAATCAATAGTTCCCAATTTTGGCCTATAAAAGGAGGCATTTGCCATGCATTTAGGCATCTTGGTGTTCAGATCAAGATCATGCTCTTCCTTTCTCTCTTTGTATTTTTTGTAATGTTTATGCTTTGCTTTCATTAATATTAAGTTTATGCTTTTCATTTCCTTTCCTTTACTTAGTTAGCTTTTATGTTCTTATTTTGTTTATCTATTTTTCTTTCTTTCATTATGTCTAACTAAGTTAGTTATGTCAAGGTGAAAAGGTTACACTAATGGTGTGAGAATAAGTATAATGTAAACTTAATATGGACTTTAATGTTTGATACTAACATGTTTTATATTTGTTATCTTGTTCACTCTTTAATACTTTGCTTGTTAAATGACTAATCTTGATTTATGTTGTATAACACTTGGTACAACAAATGCTTGGCACTTTCATAGCCCATAATGTATGGTATAACCGACACCTGAGCTATGAAAGGAACTTGATTTGTTGTTAACATAAGTTATAATCATGAATGCTTGACGAGATTTACAAGTATTAGCATTAATTGAATAAGATGACTAATGTAATCATGTTAACAAAATATAATCTGATTGGAACCTCCTTTGTGTGTGGTTTCCAATTCAATAATAAGAGTTTATACTATACTTGTTTGATATACCATTAGTGGAACCTCTAACCTTGACATTTGTTATTATTATTGTTTAATCCTTACATTAATATTTCATCATCATCATCTTCTTCTTCTCCTTCTTTACTATTATTATTATTATTATAATTATTATTATTAGTACTATTATTATTATTATTATTATTATTATTATTATTGTTGTTGTTGTTGTTGTTGTTGTTGTTGTTGTTGTTGTTGTTGTTGTATTATTGTTATTTATAATTTGTACAAATAACCTCCCTGTGGTTCGACCCCGGTCTTGCCGGGTTATTTATTACTTCGACACTCCTGCACTTGGGAGAAGACATCAACCTTTTAGTCGTGTCACTTATATTATTAGATACATTATTATAAAACATATTTTAGTTAAGGAGTTATTGATACTTCAAGTGCAAAATGATGATATAAAACCATGATAAAAATGCACTTGTAAGTACTAATCAAGTACTAATCACTTATATTATTAAACTTGTCTTTATAAAACATGCTTTAGTTAAAGAGTTATTGATACTTTAAGTGCAAAATGCTGATATAAAACCTTGATAAAAATGCACTTTTAAGTACTAATTATATCCCCTAACCAGCTTATTACTAGTCCCTAGTAATCAAAGCATTAAAATAGAAAAATATTTTGCAAGTTTTCTAAAGCAAGACATTCATCATTTAACTTCCATTACTCTATCCAAGTAAACAAACTCTCATTAAATTTATATATATTTGCTTCATATTGTTGAAATAAGATATTGATAAACCTTTTTTTTTTGTGCTCAATGCATGAAAATATAGATGATGAGGCTTTTATTAGAAGAAAAAAATATTATGTTTTAATTTTTAAGGTTAACTTCCCTGGATTGAGATTATTATTTTTTTTCTTTTTTATATAGATATAACGTAAAACACAATGCATCTTGAACCCATATAATAAGCTTTCAGCTAATAACTCCCAAGCCAATTGGTTTAAGGGTATTAGGTATTGAGACACCTCTTCGAGCTTAATTACTTAGGTTAGAGAGGTTACAAAACCAAACTTATCTACATTTTTATTTTATTATTTATTTATTTTTTCTTTTTTTTTTACAAAATATATACTATCCTTTTCCTTTAGTTGTTACCTTTAACAAAAGAACATAAATAATGTAATAATCCAATATGCAACCCACAATCATATGTTAAAGTGTGTGTGTGAAAATGAAAGTTTAAAAATACTTGTTTTAATGAGTATATGAGTAGAAGCAATAAATAATAATGCGAGAGTTTGTAGACCTGAATATTTCAAGAAGTATTATAATAGACCTTGTTAAGAATGTTCACTAGGATGTGTCTCAAGAGTCACTTTAACAAAAGAACTCCTTCACTCTGCCATCATAGTAACAATGGTTTTGTAAATAAAAAACACAACTAGTAAAGTTTTTTTTTGTAAGTATCAACTACTACCCCTTCCCCCCAACCAAAACGAAACATTGTGCTCAATGTTGTAAAGTAGAAAGATAGAGTATAGAAAATATCACCTGAAACAATGAACACTGATAAACCTGAAACACACTTAAACAAATATAAGAAATAACAAAATAAAATAATAAAACACAAGGTTTCACAAATGAAGGCTCAAATCCAATCTAAGCTTTTTACGGCTTCCCGTAGATGACCAATTTATGCGACTCATGGAAGGATCAATCACAGGAATGAAAGATTGTAGTTGGTCAATCAATTGTTCAGCAGTAGTAGCAGAGATTATGATTTGTCGTGCAGAAGATGTTAGAAAGTACTGTTCCACAGCATGATCAAGAAAAGACAACAACTTATCATAATAACCATTAACATTTAACAAACTTATGAGTTTATGGTGAATGTGAAGTTGGGCCTAAGAGGACATATGAAAGATCTCTTCCAATGTGTCGAGACCACCTGGCAAGGCAATAAAGGTATCAACATGTTTAAACATTGTATTCATTTGATCGGACATTGTGGAGACTTGTAGTTTCTTTCCAATTGTGTTTTCAATAATGTCCCTTTGTGCTAAAGCTTTGGGGACAACCTTCAAAACTTGACTACCTCCTAAAAATACAACTATTGACACACCCCCCTCAACCCAAGGCTGCCTCTTCCATACACCAAATGAATTGTTCTTGCAGCTAATACTTGACCATAATCATTTGCCGATTCTAAAAACTCTTTTTCTTTCCTAGAATTAGATCCACCAAAAATACAAATATTTTACATTTGATGACTTGAGGAACTTGCCATTTCTATACATTTTGATATCTGTGGAATGTGTGGTTGAGTAGAAATGAAGGGATTGAAGAGAAGAGTTTATAGATGAGAAAGTGAAAATGCAATCATACCACCTATATGTAGGCCAGCTAGAGTCTCTCTCTCTCTTTTTCTCTTTTATTATTATTATTATTTAAAAAAACATATATATGTACAAGTAGTTATGATTGTGGCTCACATCTTCCCTTAGTTTTACATCCAAGAATGACTTAAACGCTCTCTGACACGACTAAAAGATTGAGGTCTTCTCCCAAGTGCAGAAGTGTCGAAGTAATAAATAACCCGGCAAGACCGGGGTCGAACCACAAGGAGGTTAATTGTACAAATTATAGACAACAATTATAAGCAACAATAATAGCAATAATAACAACAACAATAACAACAACAACAACAGTAATAGTAATAATAATAATAATAGTAGTAGTAGTAGTAGTAGTAGTAGTAGTAGTAATAATAATAATAATAGTAGTAGTAGTAGTAGTAGTAGTAGTAGTAGTAATAATAATAATAATAGTAGTAGTAGTAGTACTAATAATAATAATAATAATAATAATAATAATAATAATAAAGAAAGAGAAGAAGAAAAAGATGATGATGATGAGAACTTAGAGATGAAATATTAATGTAAGGATTAAACAATAATAATAACAAATGTCAAGGTTAGAGGTTCCACTAATGGTATATCAAACAAGTATAGTATAAACTCTTATTATTGAATTGGAAACCACACACAAAGGAGGTTCCAATCAGATTATATATTGTTAACATGATTACATTAGTCATCTTATTCAATTAATGCTAATACTTGTAAATCTCGTCAAGTATTCATGATTATAACTTATGTTAACAACAAATCAAGTTCCTTTCATAGCTCAGGTGTCGGTTATACCATACATTATGGGCTATGAAAGTGCCAAGCATTTGTTGTACCAAGTGTTATACAACATAAATCAAGATTAGTCATTTAACAAGCAAAGTATTAAAGAGTGAACAAGATAACAAATATAAAACATGTTAGTATCAAAAATTAAAGTCCATATTAAGTTTACATTATACTTATTCTTACACCATTCGTGTAACCTTTTCACCTTGACATAACTAACTTAGCTAGACATAATGAAAGAAAGCAAAATAGATAAACAAAATAAGAACATAAAAGTTAACTAAATAAAGGAAAGGAAATGAAAGGCATAAACTTGATATTAATGAAAGCATAAACTTGAACATAAAAGTTGACATTATTATAAAACATATTTTAGTTAAGGAGTTATTGATACTTCAAGTGCAAAATGATGATATAAAACCATGATAAAAATACACTTTTAAGTACTAATCACACCCCCCAACTAGCTTATTACTAGTCCCTAGTAATCAAAGCGTTAAAATAGAAAACAAATTTGCAAATTTCACAAAGCAAGGTATTCATCATTTAACTTCCATTAATCTATCCAGATAAACAAACTTGATTAGTACTTAAAAGTGCATTTTTATCATGGTTTTATATCATCATTTTGCACTTGAAGTATTAATAACTCCTTAACTAAAACATGTTTTATAATAATGTATCTAATAATATAAGATACCTATAATTTGTGGTAAATGTCTATTTTTAATGCAGGCCTATCACATAAATGAAAGGATTGATTGATGACTTGAAGAACTTAAATTGCAAGGATAAAGAGATGGCCAAACTTAGAAAAGAGATATCGGTGCAATCCAAACCAGAACACTGTTCGGTAATTGGGTCATATCTAGAGCTATATATCTCAGATTTAGGTCCAATTTATATGGATGGAAAGGTAAGACATAGGCCTACAACTTGCATATGGAGCCCAAGATCTAAAAAGGCCATTATCAAGTCCAAATTGTAGCAACAACAAAAAAGCCCGAATCTGTCTTCCAACCAGAGCACTGTTCGGTATTTTGGCCATATCTGGAGTTTTAGAAGTCCAAATGAGCTGAATTGTTTACACAAGAAAGCTGAGACATTTGCCTACAACTTTCATGTTTTCAACTGGCTTTAATGTTGACGTTATCAATGATGTTTTGGGCAGACAAGAGAAGATAAGGATTGTCACCAAGTCAAAAGTTGGCCACCCACTTATCAATTAGTCATCAAATCAATAGTTCCCAATTTTGGCCTATAAAAGGAGGCATTTGCCATGCATTTAGGCATCTTGGTTTCCAGATCAAGATCATGCTCTTCCTTTCTCTCTTTGTATTCTTTGTAATATTTATGCTTTCCTTTCATTAATATCAAGTTTATGCCTTTCATTTCCTTTCCTTTACTTAGTTAGCTTTTATATTCTTATTTTGTTTATCTATTTTGCTTTCTTTCATTATGTCTAGCTAAGTTAATTATGTCAAGATGAAAAGGTTACACTAATGGTGGAAGAATAAGTATAGTGTAAACTTAATATGGACCTTAATGTTTGATACTAACATGTTTTATATTTGTTATCTTGTTCACTCTTTAATACTTTGCTTGTTAAATGACTAATCTTGATTTATGTTGTATAACACTTGGTACAACAAATGCTTGGCACTTTCATAGCCCATAATGTATGGTATAACCGACACCTGAGCTATGAAAGGAACTTGATTTGTTGTTAACATAAGTTATAATCATGAATGCTTGACGAGATTTACAAGTATTAGCATTAATTGAATAAGATGACTAATGTAATCATGTTAACAACATATAATCTGATTGGAACCTCCTTTGTGTGTGGTTTCCAATTGAATAATAAGAGTTTAGTATACTTGTTTGATATACCATTAGTGGAACCTCTAACCTTGACATTTGTTATTATTATTGTTTAAACCTTACATTAATTTTCCATCTCCAAGTTCTCATCATCATCTTCTTCTTCTCTTTCTTTATTATGACCCAATTACCGAACAGTGTTCCGGTTTGGATTGCACCGACATCTCTTCTCTAAGTTTGACCACCTCTTTATCCTTGCAATTTAAGTTCTTCAAGTCATCAATCAATCCTTTCATTTATGTGATAGGCCTGCATTAAAAATAGACATTTACCACAAATTATAGGTATCTTATATTATTAGATACATTATTATAAAACATATTTTAGTTAAGGAGTTATTGATACTTCAAGTGCAAAATGATGATATAAAACCATGATAAAAATGTACTTTTAAGTACTAATCACACCCCTCAACCAGCTTATTACTAGTCCCTAGTAATCAAAGCGTTACAACAATTTGCAAATTTCACAAAGCAAGGTATTCATCATTTAACTTCCATTAATCTATCCAGATAAACAAACTCTCATTAAATTTATATATCTGCTCAATACCTCTTAACAAGATATTAATAAACCTTTTTTTGTGCTCAATGTATCAACACATAATTATGGGGCTTTTCTTGGAAGAAAACAAAATTTTTATTCTAATGTTTAAGGTTAACTTCCTTGGGTTGGGATTACTATTTTTGTCTTTTTTTTTTGTTTTTTTCTTCTTTTTTTTTAAATCTATATACATATAATTTAAAAACATCATGCATCTTTAACCCATGTAACGAGCTTTCAGCTAATGACTCCCAGACCAGTTGGTCTTAGGGCATTAAGTGTTAAGACACCCCTACGAGCTTAGTAACTCGGGTCGCAGATACTGATTTGTAGATAGTGCAATGTTTGATTCCCTTAAGCTTTTCTCCTCAACCCATGTAACAAGCGTTGGGCCAATAGCTCCCAAGTCAGTTGACTTTAGGGTATTAGGTGTTAAAACACCCCTTCGGGCTTAATTGCTTAGGCTAAGGAGGCTATGAAACCAAACTTATCTACATTTTTATTATCATCATTTTTTTTCATTTTTTTCATTTTTTTTTAATTATATACAATCCCTTTCCCTTAGTTGTTACCTTTAACAAAAGAACATAAATAATGTAATAATCCAATATGCAACCCACAATCATATGTTAAAGTGTGTGTGTGTAAATTAAGGTTTAAGAATACATGTTAAATAAGTATATGAGCAGAATTAAGTGGTAACAATACAAGAGTTTGTAAACCTGAATATTTCAGGAAGTATTATAATAGACCTTGTTAAGAATGGTTACTAAGATGCGTCTCAAGAGTCACTTTAACAAAAGAACTCCTTTACTCTGCCATCCTTGTAATAACAATTATGCACATGCTTTATGAAATGAAAAACAATTTTTTTTTATCAACTACTACCCTCTCCCCCCAACCAAAACGAGACATTGTCCTCAATGTTCTAAGGTAGAAAGATAGAGTATAGAAGATATCACCTGAAATAATGAACATTAACAAACCTGAAACACACTGAAACAAAAATAAGAAATGACAAAACACAAATATTATGCTATTAATAAAAAGAAAAGACACAAATTTTTACAAGTTAAGACTTAAATCACAGTTGTGATTGTGACTCACATCTTCCCTTGGTTTTACGTCCAAGAACGACTTAAACGCCCTCTATGGGTCGGGGATAGGCTTCCCATCCAGTTTTCTTAAAAACTGGCAAACAGGGTCTTTTTTTAGTCAGATTCCCAAGACTATGCCAAGCATGTTCTTTATGAAAATGGGTTCCTAAGTTATGAATTGCACGATGCTTATCTTGACTATGATGAGACTTAAGAGTCAATAGAAGATTATCTAAAGACTCTCTGTGTTTTGAAATAAATCCCACCTTCTGACAATTTTCACAGTTTTTGCGGAATGCATCTGACTCTTTGAATATGATGGGCCAGTAAAATCCACTTTGTAAGATTTCTACAATCCTTTTTTTTTATGAGAAATGATCCCCACATGCCTTAGAGTAACAAAATTTAATGAAATTACTTACCTCATTGTCGAGAATGCATTTTTGAAATATTTGATCAGGACAATAATTGAATAAGTAAGGGTCATCCCAATAAAAAATTTGCTCGTTGCTCAAAAATTTTCTTTTGTCTTCAATACTCCAATGAGTTGGCAAAAATCCTGAAGCAAGAAAATTGATATTTTTAGCAAACCAAGGCATTGAATTAAGAGAAAGTAGAGATTCATCAGGAAAGTGATCATCGATTGGTGTGATGTCGGGTGTCGAATCTGTTGTCACTTTTGATAAAAGATTCGCATCAACCTTTTCGATGCCTTTTTCATCCTCGATTTCTTCCTGATTGGTCATGGCATGAGAAAATGAAAGTGCTGGCAGAGAATCAGTCATTTCTTTGCAATTTTCAGATTC
Source organism: Populus pruinosa (assembly GCA_026413675.1). Lineage (NCBI taxonomy): Eukaryota > Viridiplantae > Streptophyta > Magnoliopsida > Malpighiales > Salicaceae > Populus > Populus pruinosa. Next base: position 46,871,829 of record CM048592.1, read on the forward strand.
AACCCCTTCCTTACCCTTAGAAATTGACTCATCATCTTTCTCACAAGGTTCAAGAATTGGTTTTTGAATAACCTTACCACTACAAAAAGTGATGACTGATTTGACTTGATCCATATGTTGGCTTCTATAACTACTTGTATTTGCATTGTATTGCTCCTTGAGATTTTGCTGTGGTTGAGATGGAAACTTACCTTTCTCTTGAAAATTGAGAGCAGATGTGAATTTTGCAAGAGTATCTTTAAAATCTATTATACTTTGAGCAAGTTGAGTGTTGATTGTCTCTTGCTTTTCAATGAATGCATACAAAGTTTCCTCAAACTTTCTTGTAGGAGGTGGAGCATAAGGAGGTGCATATCCATGATAATTTTGGAAATTATGGTGTGCTTGGAACTGTGGTGGTGAAGTTTGTGCATTGTCACTCTTCCAACTGAAATTTAGGTGATTTCTCCAACCAGGGTTGTATGTTTGGGAGTATGGGTTGTGGTTGGGCCTTTGGAAACTGTTTAAAGCATGGGCTTGTTCATGGAGACATTCCTTAAAAGAAGGCAAGGTTGGACAGTTACTGGTTGAGTGTTCATTTGTTTCACAGATTTGACACACAATGTTTTCAACAGATTTTAATTGACCACTCTTTTTCAATTCTAGTGCCTCAACTTTTCTAGCTAAAGATGCAAATTTGGCTTGAAGGTCATGATCTTCCCTAAGGTTGTACATACCTCCACTAGATGTATGAGGTTGAGTTTTACTCGGTGCCTCATATGTACCCGCGGTGTCCCAATTTTGAGCATTTTCAGCTAACAAGTCTAAGTACTCCATTGCTTCATCAGGGTTTTTATCTTCAAAAGTTCCATTGCACATCAATTCAACCATTTGCCTATCTTTAGGTGTTAACCCTTCATAGAAATATGAAACCAATCTCCATGTTTCAAAACTATGATGAGGGCAAGTACTAAGCAAGTCTCGATACCTATCCCAACATTTATAAAATGTTTCTTCTGGTTTTTGAGTGAAAGTGGTGATTTGTCTCTTGAAAGAGTTTGTTCTATGAGATGGGAAAAACTTCTTTAAAAACTGTTGTTGCATGTCATCCCAAGCACGAATGGATCCTGGTCTCAAATTTTGTAGCCATGTTTTAGCTTTATCTTTTAATGAAAAAGAAAAAAGCTTTAATCTGATGGTGTTCATGCTACAATTTAAGTTATTATATGTGTTGCACACCTCCTCAAATTCCCTTAAATGCAAGTATGGATTTTCCAATTCCAAACCATGAAAAGAAGGTAAAAGTTGAATAATACCTGGTTTAAAATTAAAATGAGATGCATTAGGAGGAAAAACTATACATGATGGTGCACTTGTTCTTGTGGGATTCATGTGGTCTCTAAGTGTTCTAGCATGGTTATTCTCATTATTTTCATTATAAATTGATTGATTATCTTCTTCGGCCATATTTTCTGAAAATGATGAGGATATCCTACAAAGTCTACCACTCGATGTACGTGACCACACTCTCATGCACGTGTAGGAATAAAATAAAAGGATGAAGAAAATAAAAGAAGAAGAACAAACAAGAGAAAAGAAATAAAGTTATATACAAGAAAAGTGAAAAAAGAAAATAAAATAAATATTATAATTTATACAAGAACTTACCTCCCCGGCAACGGCGCCAAAAACTTGACACGACGAAAAGATTGATGTCTTCTCCCAAGTGCAGGAGTGTCGAAGTAATAAATAACCCGGCAAGACCGGGGTCGAACCACAGGGAGGTTAATTGTACAAATTATAAATGACAATAGTACAACAACAACAATAACAACAACAACAACAACAATGACAATAATAACAACAATGACAATAATAATAATAATAATAATAATAATAATAATAATAATAATAATAATAGTTAGTAGTAGTAGTAGTAGTAGTAGTAGTAGTAGTAATAATAATAAAGAAAGAGAAGAAGAAGATGATGATGAGATCTTGGAGATGGAAAATTAATGCAAGGATTAAACAATAATAATAACAAATGTCAAGGTTAGAGGTTCCACTAATGGTATATCAAACAAGTATAGTATAAACTCTTATTATTGAATTGGAAACCACACACAAAGGAGGTTTCAATCAGATTATATATTGTTAACATGATTACATTAGTCATCTTATTCAATTAATGCTAATACTTGTAAATCTCGTCAAGCATTCATGATTATAACTTATGTTAACAACAAATCAAGTTCCTTTCATAGCTCAGGTGTCGGTTATACTATACATTATGGGCTATGAAAGTGCCAAGCATTTGTTGTACCAAGTGTTATACAACATAAATCAAGATTAATCATTTAATAAGCAAAGTATTAAAGAGTGAACAAGATAACAAATATAAAACATGTTAGTATCAAACATTAAAGTCCATACTAAGTTTACATTATACTTATTCTCACACCATTAGTGTAACCTTTTCACCTTGACATAACTAACTTAGCTAGACATAATGAAAGAAAGCAAAATAGATAAACAAAATAAGAACATAAAAGCTAACTAAGTAAAGGAAAGGAAATGAAAGGCATAAACTTAATATTAATGAAAGCAAAGCATAAACATTACAAAAAATACAAAGAGAGAAAGGAAGAGCATGATCTTGATCTGGAAACCAAGATGCCTAAATACATGGCAAATGCCTCCTTTTATAGGCCAAAATTGGGAACTATTGATTTGATGACTAATTGATAAGTGGGTGGCCAACTTTTGACTTGGTGACAGTCCTTATCTTCTCTTATCTGCCCAAAACGTCATTGATAACGTCACAATTGGAGCCAGTTGTAAACATGAAAGTTGTAGGCAATTGTCTCAGCTTTCTTGTGTAACAAATTCAGCTCATTTGGACTTCTAGAACTCCAGATATGGCCAAACTACCGAACAGTGCTTGGGCTAGAAGACAGATTCGGGCTTCTTTGTTATTACTACAATTTGGACTTGATAATGGCCTTTTTAGATCTTGGGCTCCATATGAAAGTTGTAGGCCTATGTCTTACCTTTCCATCCATATAAATTGAACCTAAATCTGAGATCTATAGCTCCAGATATGGCCCAATTACCGAACAGTGTTCCGGTTTGGATTGCACCGACATCTCTTTTCTAAGTTTGACCATCTCTTTGCCTTTGCAATTTAAGTTCTTAAAGTCATCAATCAATATTTTCATTTATGTGATAGGCCTGCATTTAAAATGAACATTTACCATAAATTACAGGTATCTTATATTATTAGATACATTATTATAAAACATATTTTAGTTAAGGAGTTATTGATACTTCAAGTGCAAAATGATGATATAAAACCATGATAAAAATGCACTTTTAAGTACTAATCAATAAGATACCTATAATTTGTGGTAAATATCTATTTTTAATGCAGGCCTATCACATAAATGAAAGGATTGATTGATGACTTGAAGAACTTAAATTGCAAGGATAAAGAGATGGTCAAACTTAGAGAAGAGATGTCGGTGCAATCCAAACCGGAACACGGTTCGGTAATTGGGTCATATCTGGAGCTACAGATCTCAGATTTAGGTCCAATTTATATGGATAGAAAGGTAAGACATAGGCCTACAACTTTCATATGGAGCCCAAGATCTAAAAAGGCCATTTGCAAGTCCAAATTGTAGCAACAACAAAGAAGCCCGAATCTGTCTTCCAGCCCAAGCACTGTTCGGTATTTTGGCCATATCTGGAGTTCTAGAAGTCCAAATGAGCTGAATTTTTTACACAAGAAAGCTGAGACAATTGCCTACAACTTTCATGTTACAACTGGCTCTAATTTTGACGTTATCAATGATGTTTTGGGCAGACAAGAGAAGATAAGGATTGTCACCAAATCAAAAGTTGGCCACCCACTTATCAATTAGTCATCAAATCAATAGTTCCCAATTTTGGCCTATAAAAGGAGGCATTTGCCATGCATTTAGGCATCTTGGTTTATAGATCAAGATCATGCTCTTCCTTTCTCTCTTTGTATTTTTTATGCTTTGTTTTCATTAATATGAAGTTTATGCCTTTCATTTCCTTTCCTTTACTTAGTTAACTTTTATGTTCTTATTTTGTTTATCTATTTTTATTTCTTTCATTATGTCTAGCTAAGTTAATTATGTCAAGGTGAAAAGGTTACACTAATGGTGTAAGAATAAGTATAATGTAAACTTAATATGGACTTTAATGTTTGATACTAACATGTTTTATATTTGTTATCTTGTTCACTCTTTAATACTTTGCTTGTTAAATGACTAATCTTGATTTATGTTGTATAACACTTGGTACAACAAATGCTTGGCACTTTCATAGCCCATAATGTATGGTATAACCGACACCTGAGCTATGAAAGGAACTTGATTTGTTGTTAACATAAGTTATAATCATGAATGCTTGACGAGATTTACAAGTATTAGCATTAATCGAATAAGATGACTAATGTAACATGTTAACAATCTATAATCTGATTGGAACCTCCTTTATGTGTGGTTTTCAATTGAATAATAAGAGTTTATACTATACTTGTTTGACATACCATTAGTGGATCCTCTAACCTTGACATTTGTTATTATCATTGTTTAATTGTTACATTAATATTTCATCTCAAAGTTCTCATCATCATCTTCTTCTTCTTCTTCTCTATCTTTATTATTATTATTATTATTATTATTACTACTACTATTGTTGTTGTTGTTATTGTTGTTTTATAATTGTTGTTTATAATTTGTACAATTAACCTCCTTGTGGTTCGACCCCGGTCTTGCTGGGTTATTTATTACTTCGACACTCCTGCACTTGGGAGAAGACATCAACCTTTTAGTCGTGTCAAGTTTTTGGCGCCGTTGCCGGGGAGGTAAGTTCTTGTATAAATTATAGTAGTTATTTTATTTTCTCTTTTCACTTTTCTTGTTTATAACTTTGTTTCTTTTCTCTTGTTTCTTCTTCTTTTATTTTCTTCTTCCTTTTATTTTATTCCTGCACGTGCATGAGAGTGTGGTCACGTACATCAAGTGATAGACTTTGTAGGGTATCCTCATCATTTTCAGAAAATATGGCTGAAGAAGATAATCAATCACTTCATAATGAGAATAATGAGAATAAATGTGCTAGAACACTTAGAGACCACATGAATCCCACAAGAACAAGTGCACCATCATGCATAGTTTTTGCTCTCGATGCATCTCATTTTAATTTTAAACCAGGTATTATTCAACTTTTACCTTCTTTTCATGGTTTAGAATTGGAAAATCCATACTTACATTTAAGGGAATTTGAGGAGGTCTGCAACACATATAATAATTTAAATTGTAGCATGAACACCATTAGATTAAAGCTTTTTCCTTTTTCATTAAAAGATAAAGCTAAAACATGGCTACAAAATTTGAGACCAGGATCCATTCGTGCTTGGGATGAAATGCAACAACAATTTTTAAAGAAGTTTTTCCCATCTCATAGAACAAACTCTTTCAAGAGACAAATCACCACTTTCACTAAAAAACCAGGAGAAACATTTTACAAATGTTGGGATAGGTATCGAGACTTGCTTAGTACTTGCCCCCATCATGGTTTTGAAATATGGAGATTGGTTTCACATTTCTATGAAGGGTTAACACCTAAAGATAGGCAAATGGTTGAATTGATGTGCAATGGAACTTTTGAAGATAAAGACCCTGATGAAGCAATGGAGTACTTAGACTTGTTAGCTGAAAATGCTCAAAATTGGGACACTGCAGATACATATGAGGCACTGAGTAAATCTCAACCTCATACATCTAGTGGAGGTATGTACAACCTTAGGGAAGATCATGACCTTCAAGCCAAATTTGCATCTTTAGCTAGAAAAGTCGAGGCACTAGAATTGAAAAAGAGTGGTCAATTAAAATTTGTTGAAAACATTGTGTGTCAAATCTGTGAAACAAATGAACACTCAACCAATGATTGTCCAACCTTGCCTTCTTTTAAAGAATGTCTCCATGAACAAGCTCATGCTTTAAACAGTTTTTAAAGGGTCAACCACAACCCATACTCCCAAACATACAACCCTGGTTGGAGGAATCACCCAAATTTCAATTGGAAGAGTGAGAACAACAATGCACAAACTTCACAACCACCGTTTCAAGCACACCATAATTTCCAAAATTCTCATGGATATGCACCTTCTTATGCTCCACCTTCTAGAAGAAATCTTGAGGAAACATTGCATGCATTCATTGAAAAGCAAGAGATAATTAATACTCAACTTGTTCAAAACATGACAGATTTTAAAGATACTCTTGCTAAATTAACATCTGCTCTCAGTTTCCAAGAGAAAGGTAAGTTTCCATCTCAAACACAACAAAATCCCAAACGGCAATACAATGCAAATGCAAGTAGTTCCGGAAGCCAACACATGGATCAAGTCAAATCAGTCACTACTCTGCGCAGTGGTAAGGTTATTGAAAAACCCTCTCTTGAACCTTATGAGAAAGATGATGAGTCAATCTCTGAGTGTAAGGAAGGGGTTGAATCTAAAAATTGCAAAGAAACGACTGATTCACCGCCAACACTTCCATTTCCTCAAGCCATGATCAAACAAAGGAAAGTTAATCACAACTCTGAAATCTTTGAAACTTTCATACAAGTAAGGATCAATATACCTTTGCTGGATGCTATTAAACAGGTTCCTTCCTATGCTAAATTTTTGAAAGATCTATGCACTGTGAAGAGGAAACTGAATGTGAAAAAAAAAGCCTTTCTAGCCGAACAAGTAAGTGCTATTCTTCAAAACAATAATGCTTTGAAATATAAAGACCCTGGTTGTCCTACAATTTCTTGCTTTATTGGAGAGCATAAAATGGAAAGAGCTTTACTTGATCTTGGTGCTAGTGTGAATTTACTTCCATATTCAGTTTTTCAGAGTCTCAATCTAGGTGAGTTAAAACCAACTTCTATATCTCTTTTACTTGCCGATAGATCTGTAAAAGTGCCTAGAGGAATAATTGAAGATGTGTTAGTACAAGTCGATAAATTCATTTATCCTGTGGATTTTATTGTCTTGGACACAGAACCTGTTGAAGCATGTAATTCATTTCCTGTTATTTTAGGACGTCCGTTTCTTGCAACCTCTAACGCATTGATTAATTGTAGGAATGGACTGATGAAGCTATCATTTGGAAACATGACATTGGAGATGAATATTTTCAACATTTGCAAAAGCAACCTGGAGATGATAATGATTTACAAGAAGTAGATCATATTGACGAATTAGTTTATGATCAACTTGAATCTACTTTAAGTAAAAATGAGTTGGATGAATCTGAAGATTTGCAAATGATTTATTCTGAGGAAGAAATCACGGATAACAAACGAACAAAAAATATTGATACGAATCTTTTGTCAACAGTGACAACAGATTGGACATCTAACATCACACCAAAGGATGATTACTTTCCTAACGAATCCTTACTTTCTCTTAGTCCAATGCCTTGGTATGATAAAAATATCAATTTTCTTGCTTTAGGAGATTTGCCAACTGATTGGAGTATTCAAGACAAAGAAAAGTTTTTGAACGAAGTGAAGAGCTTTTATTGTGATGACCCTAACTTATTCAAATATTGTCCTGATCAAATATTTCAAAGATTCATTCCGGACAATGAGGTAAGTAGTGTCATTAAACTTTGTCATTTTGAAGCATGTGGAAGTTATTTCTCGTCAAAAAAGACTGCTGCAAAAATCTTTCAAAATGGATTTTATTGGCCCACCATGTTCAAGGACACACCTGCATTCTACAAAACTTGTGTAAATTGTCAAAAAGTTGACACTGGTCAAAAAGTTTTGTTTTATGATTCTCAACTCTATGCATTCCCTAAAGAGCTAAGATTAAGATGGACCAATCCTTATGGGGCCTGTGATATTGAGAATTCAATGAATGACAATGATTTTAAGGGAAATGGACATCGTTTGAAAGCTTACTTTGATAATTTTCCTAGTGAAAATGAATCAGCTGGTTTGAATGATCTTGTAGATAAAGGTTGATTATTTTTTTTCTCTCATTTTCTTTTTTGTATTTCTTTTTGAGTGATTTTTGCTAGTTTCTCTTACCCTGGTCAAATGGCGGACAACGGTACTCCGTGACTTAAGTCGGTTCTTTCAGTTTCCCACAATAACTGATATCTGTGTATATATCTGTGCAATTCTTTGAATCTCTCTTCCAATTCTCATTTCAAAATGGACACTAATCTTGAAAAATTAAAAAAGTATTTTCCCGCTCTGCCTCAGAATGCGATTACAAACATTTACCGTGCTAGATGTGCAAGATTGAGATTGTTAATGAATCATGGAATTCCTGAAGATATTCGCTGGTTGATTGAAGCAAAGGTCCGATTATCAGGTGAGTCCTCTAACTCCTTCATTTCACACATGCCTGGAACAGGTAAAAGCACTTTTGCAAAGAAGCGTCGTGCAAAATGACTGGATGTCTGTCATCGATGTGCTAGATGGACTTGTAATACACAATGTCGTTCTTTAGGAATGGTATCTATAAACCGTGAAGATAAAATACAATTCATTAAGGATGGCCTGAGTAAGGAGTCTTTAGATAATCTTCTATTGACTCTTGAGACGCATCCTAGTGGAGATGTGCATCGTGCAAATCATGATTTATGGCCACTATTTCATAAAGAACATGATCGACTTAGTCTTGGGAATCTGACTAAAAAAGACCCTGTTTGCCAGTTTTTAAGAAAACTAGATGGGAAGCCTATCCCCGACCCATAGAGGGTGTTTAAGCTGTTCTTGGATATAAAACCAAGGGAAGATGTGAGCCACAATCACAACTACCTGTACATACACATGTTTTTTTCAAAAGTAAATAAATAAATAAATAAAGAGAGAGAGAGAGTGTGTGAGACTCTAGCTGGCCTACATATAGATGTTATGATTGTCTTTCTACTTTCTCATCTATAAAACCCTCTTTTCCTTCCTTTCATTTCTACTCAACTCATACATTCAACAAATACAGAAGTGTGTAGAAATGGCAAGTTCCTCAAGTCATCAAATAAGAAATATCTGTGTTTTTGGTGGATCTAGTCCTGGGAAAGAAAAGGAGTTTTTAGAATCAGCAAACCATCTTGGTGAGGTGCTAGCTGAGAGAAAGATTCATTTAGTGTATGGGGGAGGCAGTCTTGGGTTAATGGGAGGTGTGTCAATAGCTGCATTTTTAGGAGGTAGTCAAGTTTTAGGAATAGTCCCTGAAGCTTTGGCACAAAGGAACATCATTGGAAAAACAATTGGAGAGGAACTTCAGGTCTCCACAATGTCGGCTCGAATGAATGCAATGTTTAATCATGCTGATGCCTTCATTGCTTTACTAGGTGGTCTAGGCACATTGGAGGAGATCTTTCATATTTCCTCTTGGGCTCAATTGTACATTCACCATAAACCCATAGGTTTGTTAAATATTAATGGTTATTATGATAAGTTGTTGTCTTTTCTTGATCATACTGTGGAACAGGAATTTCTAACATCTTCTGCACGACAAATCATAATCTCTACTACTACTGCTGAACAATTAATTGACCAACTACAATCTTTCATTCCTGTGATTGATCCTTCCATGAGTCGCATAAATTGGTCATCTACGGGAAGCCGTAAAAAGCTTAGATTGGATTTGAGCCTTCATTTGTGAATTTTTGTGTCTTTTGGATTTATTATTGTGTTTTGTTATTTCTTATTTTTGTTTTAGTGTGTTTCAGGTTTTGTCAGTGTTCGTTATTTCAGGTGATATCTTCTATACTCTATCTTTCTACCTTAGAACATTGAGGACAATGTCTCGTTTTGGTTGGGGGGAGAGGGTAGTAGTTGATAAAAAAAATTATTTTTCATTTCATAAATCATGTGCATAATTGTTGTTACTAGGATGGCAGAGTAAAGGAGTTCTTTTGTTAAAGTGACTCTTGAGACGCATCTTAGTAACCATTGTTAATAAGGTCTATTATAATACTTCCTGAAATATTCAGGTTTACAAACTCTCGTATTGTTACCACTTAATTCTGCTCATATACTTATTTAACATGTATTCTTGAACCTTAATTTACACACACACACTTTAACATATGATTGTGGGTTGCATATTGGATTATTACATTATTTATGTTCTTTTGTTAAAGGTAACAACTAAGGGAAAGAGATTGTATATAATTAAAAAAAAAAGAAAAACATGAAAAAAAAGAAAGAAAAAAAAATGATGATAATAAAAATGTAGATAAGTTTGGTTTCGTAGCCTCCTTAACCTAAGCAATTAAGCCCGAAGGGGTGTTTTAACACCTAATACCCTAAAGTCAACTGACTTGGGAGCTATTAGCCCAACGCTTGTTACATGGGTTGAGGAGAAAAGCTTAAGGGAATCAAACATTGCACTATCTACATATCAGTATCTGCGACCAGAGTTACTAAGCTCGTAGGGGTGTCTTAACACCTAATGCCCTAAGACCAACTGGTCTGGGAGTCATTAGCTGAAAGCTCGTTACATGGGTTAAAGATGCATGATGTTTTTAAATTATATGTATATAGATTTAAAAAAAAATGAAAAAAATGAAAAAAAAAACAAAAATAGTAATCCCAACCCAAGGAAGTTAACCTTAAACATTAGAACAAAAATTTTGTTTTCTTTCAAGAAAAGCCCCATAATTATGTGTTGATACATTGAGCACAAAAGAAAGGTTTATTAATATCTTGTTAAGAGGTATTGAGCAGATATATAAATTTAATGAGAGTTTGTATATCTGGATAGATTAATGGAAGTTAAATGATGAATACCTTGCTTTGTGAAATTTGCAAATTGTTGTAACGCTTTGATTACTAGGGACTAGTAATAAGCTGGTTGAGGGGTGTGATTAGTACTTAAAAGTGCATTTTTATCATGGTTTTATATCATCATTTTGCACTTGAAGTATCAATAACTCCTTAACTAAAATATGTTTTATAATAATGTATCTAATAATATAAGATACCTGTAATTTATGGTAAATGTTCATTTTAAATGCAGGCCTATCACATAAATGAAAATATTGATTGATGACTTTAAGAACTTAAATTGCAAAGGCAAAGAGATGGTCAAACTTAGAAAAGAGATGTCGGTGCAATCCAAACCGGAACACTGTTCGGTAATTGGGCCATATCTGGAGCTACAGATCTCAGATTTAGGTCCAATTTATATGGATGGAAAGGTAAGACATAGGCCTACAACTTTCATATGGAGCCCAAGATCTAAAAAGGCCATTATCAAGTCTAAATTGTAGCAACAACAAAGAAGCCCGAATCTGTCTTCCAGCCCGAGCACTGTTCGGTATTTTGGCCATATCTGGAGTTCTAAAAGTCCAAAAGAGCTGAATTTTTTACACAAGAAAGCTGAGACAATTGCCTACAACTTTCATGTTACAACTGGCTCTAATTTTGACGTTATCAATGACGTTTTGGGTAGACAAGAGAAGATAAGGATTGTCACCAAGTCAAAAGTTGGCCACCCACTTATCAATTAGTCATCAAATCAATAGTTCCCAATTTTGGCCTATAAAAGGAGGCATTTGCCATGCATTTAGGCATCTTGGTTTCCAGATCAAGATCATACTCTTCCTTTCTCTCTTTGTATTTTTTATGCTTTGTTTTCATTAATATTAAGTTTATGCCTTTCATTTCCTTTCCTTTACATAGTTAACTTTTATGTTCTTATTTTGTTTATCTATTTTTATTTCTTTCATTATGTCTAGCTAAGTTAATTATGTCAAGGTGAAAAGGTTACACTAATGGTGTAAGAATAAGTATAATGTAAACTTAATATGGACTTTAATGTTTGATACTAACATGTTTTATATTTGTTATCTTGTTCACTCTTTAATACTTTGCTTGTTAAATGACTAATCTTGATTTATGTTGTATAACACTTGGTACAACAAATGCTTGGCACTTTCATAGCCCATAATGTATGGTATAACCGACACCTGAGCTATGAAAGGAACTTGATTTGTTGTTAACATAAGTTATAATCATGAATGCTTGACGAGATTTACAAGTATTAGCATTAATCGAATAAGATGACTAATGTAACATGTTAACAATGTATAATCTGATTGGAACCTCCTTTATGTGTGGTTTTCAATTGAATAATAAGAGTTTATACTATACTTGTTTGACATACCATTAGTGGATCCTCTAACCTTGACATTTGTTATTATCATTGTTTAATTGTTACATTAATATTTCATCTCAAAGTTCTCATCATCATCTTCTTCTTCTTCTTCTCTTTCTTTATTATTATTATTATTATTATTATTATTATTATTATTATTATTATTATTATTATTATTATTACTATTGTTGCTGTTGTTATTGTTGTTTTATAATTGTTGTTTATAATTTGTACAATTAACCTCCCTGTGGTTCGACCCCGGTCTTGCCGGGTTATTTATTACTTCGACACTCCTGCACTTGGGAGAAGACATCAACCTTTTAGTCGTGTCAGTGTCAAAAACCTCATTCAATAAAAAATTATGACTAAACCTTAATACTATAGGATAAATAAATCTAAACGAATCATTATTTATGGGCCACTATTGCATAACTAAAATGTTTTGTTATAACTCCTGCTATGATCTAAGCTAGGTTTAATAAGTCTAATATAGGCTTACCTAATTATTCATTAACATGGCTTGATAAACTATTAATATGACAATTTATAATTAAGAGTAAATGATTATAGATATATCAATTTACTAAGCAATTGGGAGAAACAAATATGACTTGAACTTTAGAATGGATAGGTTTGAACCACATACCAACTAGGGTTTAACTTATTGTAGTAGACCTATTCATACCATATAGATAAACCACTAGAAGATTAGGTATAACAAACAATTAAAAATAAAAGACAAATAGTAATGCAATTTACCTTAAGTAGGATGCTTTATAGTGATAGTATCTGACACGACTAAAAGGTTGATGTCTTCTCCCAAGTGCAGGAGTGTCGAAGTAATAAATAACCCGGCAAGACCGGGGTCGAACCACAGGGAGGTTAATTGTACAAATTATAGACAATAATTATAAGCAACAATAATAGCAATAATAACAACAACAATAACAACTATAATAATAGTAGTAGTAGTAGTAGTAGCAGAAGTAGTAGTAGTAGTAGTACTAATAATAATAATAATAATAATAATAAAGAAAGAGAAGAAGAAGAAGATGATGAGAACTTGGAAATGGAAAATTAATGTAAGGATTAAATAATAATAACAAATGTCAAGGTTAGAGGTTCCACTAATGGTATATCAAACAAGTATAGTATAAACTCTTATTATTGAATTGGAAACCACACACAAAGGAGGTTCCAATCAGATTACATATTATTAACATGATTACATTAGTCATCTTATTCAATTAATGCTAATACTTGTAAATCTCGTCAAGCATTCATGATTATAACTTATGTTAACAACAAATCAAGTTCCTTTCATAGTTCAGGTGTCGGTTATACCATACATTATGGGCTATGAAAGTGCCAAGCATTTGTTGTACCAAGTCTTATACAATATAAATCAAGATTAGTCATTTAACAAGCAAAGTATTAAAGAGTGAACAAGATAACAAATATAAAACATGTTAGTATCAAACATTAAGGTCCATATTAAGTTTACACTATACTTATTCTTCCACCATTAGTGTAACCTTTTCACCTTGACATAATTAACTTAGCTAGACATAATGAAAGAAAGAAAAATAGATAAACAAAATAAGAACATAAAAGCTAACTAAGTAAAGGAAAGGAAATGAAAAGCATAAACTTGATATTAATGAAAGCAAAGCATAAACATTACAAAAAATACAAAGAGAGAAAGGAAAAGCATGATCTTGATCTGAACACCAAGATGCCTAAATGCATGGCAAATGCCTCCTTTTATAGGCCAAAATTAGGAAGTATTGATTTGATGACTAATTGATAAGTGGGTGGCCAACTTTTGACTTGGTGACAATCCTTATCTTCTATTGTCTGCCCAAAACGTCATTGATAACGTCAAAATTGGAGCCAGGTGTAAACATGAAAGTTGTAGGCAATTGTCTCAGCTTTCTTTGTAAACAATTCAGCTCATTTGGACTTCTAGAACTCCAGATATGGCCAAAATACCGAACAGTGCTCGGGCTGGAAGACAGATTCGGGCTTCTTTGTTGTTGCTACAATTTGGACTTGATAATGGCCTATGTCTTACCTTTCCATCCATATAAATTGGACCTAAATCTGAGATCTGTAGCTCCAGATATGACCTAATTACTGAATAGTGTTCCGGTTTGGATTGCACCGACATCTCTTCTCTAAGTTTGACCATCTCTTTATCCTTGCAATTTAAGTTCTTCAAGTTATCAATCAATCCTTTCATTTATGTGATAGGCCTGCATTAAAAATAGACATTTACCACAAATTATAGGTATCTTATATTATTAGATACATTATTATAAAACATATTTTAGTTAAGGAGTTATTGATACTTCAAGTGCAAAATGATGATATAAAACCATGATAAAAATGCACTTTTAAGTACTAATCACACCCCTCAACCAGCTTATTACTAATCCCTAGTAATTAAAGCGTTACAACAATTTGCAAATTTCACAAAGCAAGGTATTCATCATTTAACTTCCATTAATCTATCCAGATAAACAAACTCTCATTAAATTTATATATCTGCTCAATACCGCTTAACAAGATATTAATAAACCTTTTTTTTTGTGCTCAATGTATCAACACATAATTATGGGGCTTTTCTTGAAAGAAAATAAAATTTTTGTTCTAATGTTTAAGGTTAACTTCCTTGGGTTGGGATTATTATTTTTGTCTTTTTTTTTATCTTTTTTTTTTAAATATATACATATAATTTAAAAACATCATGCATCTTTAACCCATGTAACGAGCTTTCAGCTAATGACTCCCAGACCAGTTGGTCTTAGGGCATTAGGTGTTAAGACACCCCTACGAGCTTAGTAACTCGGGTCGCCGATACTGATATGTAGATAGTGCAATGTTTGATTCTCTTAAGCTTTTCTCCTCAACCCATGTAACAAGCGTTGAGCCAATAGCTCCCAAGTCAGTTGACTTTAGGGTATTAGGTGTTAAAACACCCCTTCAGGCTTAATTGCTTAGGTTAGGGAGGCTACAAAACCAAACTTATCTACATTTTTATTATCATCATTTTTTTTTCTTTTTTTTTCTTTTTTTTTCATGTTTTTTTTAATTATATACAATCCCTTTCCCTTAGTTGTTACCTTTAACAAAAGAACATAAATAATGTAATAATCCAATATGCAACCCACAATCATATGTTAAAGTGTGTGTGTGTAAATTAAGGTTTAAGAATACATGTTAAATAAGTATATGAGCAGAATTAAGCGGTAACAATACGAGAGTTTGTAAACCTGAATATTTCAGGAAGTATTATAATAGACCTTGTTAAGAATGGTTACTAAGATGCGTCTCAAGAGTCACTTTAACAAAAGAACTCATTTACTCTGCCATCCTAGTAACAACAATTATGCACATGCTTTATGAAATAAATTTTTTTTTTTTTATCAACTACTACCCTCTCCCCCCAACCAAAACGAGACATTGTCCTCAATGTTCTAAGGTAGAAAGATAGAGTATAGAAGATATCACCTGAAATAACGAACACTGACAAAACCTGAAACACACTGAAAAAATAAGAAATAACAAAACACAATAATAAAACCAAAAGACACAAAAATTCACAAATGAAGGCTCAAATCCAATCTAAGCTTTTTACGGCTTCCCATAGATGACCAATTTATGCGACTCATGGAAGGATCAATCACAGGAATGAAAGATTGTAGTTGGTCAATCAATTGTTCAGCAGTAGTAGCAGAGATTATGATTTGTCGTGCAGAAGATGTTAGAAATTCCTGTTCCACAGCATGATCAAGAAAAGATAACAACTTATCATAATAACCATTAACATTTAACAAACCTATGGGTTTATGGTGAATGTGCAATTGAGCCCAAGAGGAAATATGAAAGATCTCTTCCAATGTGCCTAGACCACCTGGTAAAGCAATGAAAGCATCAGCATGGTTAAACATTGCATTCATTCGAGCCGACATTGTAGAGACCTGAAGTTCCTCTCCAATTGTTTTTCCAATGATGTCCCCTTGTGCCAAAGCTTCAGGGACGACCCCCAAAACTTGACTACCTCCTAAAAATACAGCTATTGACACACCTCCCATTAACCCAAGACTGCCTCCCCTATATACTAAATGAATCTTTCTCTCAGCTAGCACCTGACCAAGATGATTTGCTGATTCTAGAAACTCCTTCTCTTTCCCAGGACTAGATCCACCGAAAACACAAATATTTCTAATATGATGACTTGAGGAACTTGCCATTTCTACACACTTCTGTATTTGTTGAATGTATGGGTTGAGTAGAAATGAAAGGAAGGAAAAGAGGGTTTTATAGATGAGAAAGTAGAAAGGCAATCATAACATCTATATGTAGGCCAGCTAGAGTCTCACATACTCTCTCTCTCTTTTTATTTATTTATTTATTTACTTAAAAAAAAAACATGTGTATGTACAGGTAGTTGTGATTGTGGCTCACATCTTCCCTTGGTTTTACGTCCAAGAACGGCTTAAACGCCCTCTATGGGTCGGGGATAGGCTTCCCATCCAGTTTTCTTAAAAACTGGCAAACAGGGTCTTTTTTAGTCAGATTCCCAAGACTAAGTCGATCATGTTCTTTATGAAATAGTGGCCATAAATCATGAATTGCACGATGCACATCTCCACTAGGATGCGTCTCAAGAGTCAATAGAAGATTATCTAAAGACTCCTTACTCAAGCCATCCTTAATGAATTGTATTTTATCTTCACGGTTTATAGATACCATTCCTAAAGAACGACATTGTGTATTACAAGTCCATCTAGCACATCGATGACAGACATCCAGTCGTTTTGCACGACGCTTCTTTGCAAAAGTGCTTTTACCTGTTCCAGGCATGTGTGAAATGAAGTTAGAGGACTCACCTGATAATCGGACCTTTGCTTCAATCAACCAGCAAATATCTTCAGGATTTCCATGATTCATTAACAATCTCAATCTTGCACATCTAGCACAGTAAATTTTTGTAATCGCATTCTGAGGTAGAGCGGGAAAATACTTTTTCAATTTTTCAAGATTAGTGTCCATTTTCAAATGAGAATTGGAAGAGAGATTCGAAGAATTGCACAGATATATACACAGATATCAGTAATTGTGGGAAACTGAAAGAACCGACTTAAGTCACGGAGTACCGTTATCCGCCATTTGACCGGGGTGAAAGAAACTTGCAAAAATCACTAAAAAAGAAACACAAAAAAAAATATGAGAAAAATAAAATAATCAACCTTTATCTACAAGATCATTCAAACCAACTGATTTATTTTTATTAGGAAAATTATCAAAGTAAGCTTTCAAACGATGTCTATTTTCCTTAAAATTATTGTCATTCATTGAATTCTCAATATCATAGGCCCCATAAGGATTGCTCCATCTTGGTTTTAGCTCTCTAGGGAATGCATAGAGTTGAGAATTATAAAACAAAACTTTTTGACCAGTATCAATCTTTTGACAATTTTCACAAGTTTTGCAGAATGCATGCGTGTCCTTGAACATGGTGGGCCAATAAAATCCATTTTGAAAGATTTTTGCAGCTGTCTTTTTTGACGAGAAATAACTTCCGCATGCTTCAAAATGACAAAGTTTAATGACACTACTTACCTCATTGTCGGAAATGAATCTTTGAAATATTTGATCAGGACAATATTTGAATAAGTTAGGGTCATCACAATAAAAACTCTTCACTTCGTTCAAAAACTTTTCTTTGTCTTGGGTACTCCAATCAGTTGGCAAATCACCTAAAGTAAGAAAATTGATATTTTTATTATACCAAGGCATTGGACTAAGAGAAAGTAAGGATTCGTTAGGAAAGTAATCATCCATTGGTGTGATGTCAAATGTTGAATCTGTTGTCACTGTTGACAAAAGATTCGCATCAACATTTTCGGTGCTTTTTTCATCCGTGATTTCTTCCTCAGAATAAACCATTTGCAAATCTTCAGTTTCACCCAATTCATTTTTACTTAAAGTAGATTCAAGTTGATCATAAACTAATTCATCAATATGATCTACTTCTTGTAAATCATTATCATCTCCAGGTTGCTTGCAAATGTTGAAAATATTCATCTCCAATGTCATATTTCCAAATGATAGCTTCATCAATCCATTCCTACAATTAATCAATGCATTAGAAGTTGCAAGAAAGGGACGTCCTAAAATAACAGGAAATGAATTACATGCTTCAACAGGTTCTGTGTCCAAGACAATAAAATCCACAGGATAAATGAATTTATCGACTTGTACTAACACATCTTCAATTATTCCTCTAGGCACTTTTACAGATCTATCGGCAAGTAAAAGAGATATAGAAGTTGGTTTTAACTCACCTAGATTGAGACTCTGAAAAACTGAATATGGAAGTAAATTCACACTAGCACCAAGATCAAGTAAAGCTCTTTCCATTTTATGCTCTCCAATAAAGCAAGAAATTGTAGGACAACCAGGGTCTTTATATTTCAAAGCATTATTGTTTTGAAGAATAGCACTTACTTGTTCGGCTAGAAAGGCTTTCTTTTTCACATTCAGTTTCCTCTTCACAGCGCATAGATCTTTCAAAAATTTAGCATAGGAAGGAACCTGTTTAATAGCATCCAACAAAGGTATATTGATCCTTACCTGTTTGAAAATTTCAAAAATTTCTGAGTTGTGATTGACTTTCCTTTGTTTAGTCATGGCATGAGGAAATGGAAGTGCTGGCGGTGAATCAATCGTTTCGTTGCAATTTTCAGATTCAACCCCTTCCTTACCCTCAGAGATTGACTCATCATCTTTCTTATAAGGTTCAAAAGAGGGTTTTTCAATAACCTTACCACTGCGTAGAGTAGTGACTGATTTGACCATGTGTTGGCTTCCGGAACTACTTGCATTTGCATTGTATTGCCCTTTGGGATTTTGTTGTGGTTGAGATGGAAACTTACCTTTCTCTTGGAAACTGAGAGCAGATGCTAATTTTGCAAGAGTATCTTTAAAATCTGTCATGTTTTGAGCAAGTTGAATATTGATTGTCTCTTGCTTTTCAATGAATGCATGCAATGTTTCCTCAAGATTTGTTCTAGGAGGTGGAGCATAAGGAGGTGCATATCCATGAGAATTTTGGAAATTGTGGTGTGCTTGAAATGGTGGTTGTGAAGTTTGTGCATTGTTGTTCTCACTCTTCCAACTGAAGTTTGGGTGATTTCTCCAACCAGGGTTGTATGTTTGGGAGTATGGGTTGTGGTTGGGCCTTTGAAAACTGTTTAAAGCATGGGCTTGTTCATGGAGACATTCTTTAAAAGAAGGCAAGGTTGGACAATTATAGGTTGAGTGTTCATTTGTTTCACAGATTTGACACACATTGTTTTCAACAGATTTTAATTGACCACTCTTTTTCAATTCTAGTGCCTCGACTTTTCTAGCTAAAGATGCAAACTTGGCTTGAAGTTCATGATCTTCCCTAAGGTTGTACATACCTCCACTAGATGTATGAGGTTGAGTTTTACTCGGTCCCTCATAAATACCTGCGGTGTCCCAATTTTGAGCATTTTCAGCTAACAAGTCTAAGTACTCCATTGCTTCATCAGGGTCTTTATCTTCAAAAGTTCCATTACACATCAATTCAACCATTTGCCTATCTTTAGGTGTTAACCCTTCATAGAAATGTGAAACCAATCTCCATGTTTCAAAACCATGATGGGGGCAAGTACTAAGCAAGTCTCGATACCTATCCCAACATTTGTAAAATGTTTCTCCTGGTTTTTGAGTGAAAGTGGTGATTTGTCTCTTGAAAGAGTTTGTTCTATGAGATGGGAAAAACTTCTTTAAAAACTGTTGTTGCATTTCATCCAAAGCACGAATGGATCCTGGTCTTAAATTTTGTAGCCATGTTTTAGCTTTATCTTTTAATGAAAAAGGAAAAAACTTTAATCTGATGGTGTTCATGCTACAATTTAAGTTATTATATGTGTTGCACACCTCCTCAAATTCCCTTAAATGCAAGTATGGATTTTCCAATTCTAAGCCATGAAAAGAAGGTAAAAGTTGAATAATGCCTGGTTTAAAATTAAAATGAGATGCATCGGGAGGAAAAACTATGCATAATGGTGCACTTGTTCTTGTGGGATTCATGTGGTCTCTAAGTGTTCTAGCACGGTTATTCTCATTATTCTCATTATGAAGTGATTGATTATCTTCTTCAGCCATATTTTCTGAAAATGATGAGGATACCCTACAAAGTCTACCACTTGATGTGCGTGACCACACTCTCATGCACGTGTAGGAATAAAATAAAAGGAAGAAGAAAACAAAAGAAGAAGAAACAAGAGAAAAGAAACAAAGTTATATACAAGAAAAGTGAAAAGAGAAAATAAAATAAATATTATAATTTATACAAGGACTTACCTCCCCGGCAACGGCGCCAAAAACTTAACACGACTAAAAGGTTGATGTCTTCTCCCAAGTGCAGGAGTGTCGAAGTAATAAATAACCCGGCAAGACCGGGGTCGAACCACAGGGAGGTTAATTGTACAAATTATAGACAATAATTATAAGCAACAATAATAGCAATAATAACAACAACAATAACAACTATAATAATAGTAGTAGTAGTAGTAGTAGCAGTAGTAGTAGTAGTAGTAGTAGTAGTAGTAGTAGTAGTAGTAGTAGTACTAATAATAATAATAATAATAATAATAATAAAGAAAGAGAAGAAGAAGAAGATGATGAGAACTTGGAAATGGAAAATTAATGTAAGGATTAAACAATAATAACAAATGTCAAGGTTAGAGGTTCCACTAATGGTATATCAAACAAGTATAGTATAAACTCTTATTATTGAATTGGAAACCACACACAAAGGAGGTTCCAATCAGATTACATATTATTAACATGATTACATTAGTCATCTTATTCAATTAATGCTAATACTTGTAAATCTCGTCAAGCATTCATGATTATAACTTATGTTAACAACAAATCAAGTTCCTTTCATAGCTCAGGTGTCGGTTATACCATACATTATGGGCTATGAAAGTGCCAAGCATTTGTTGTACCAAGTGTTATACAACATAAATCAAGATTAGTCATTTAACAAGCAAAGTATTAAAGAGTGAACAAGATAACAAATATAAAACATGTTAGTATCAAACATTAAGGTCCATATTAAGTTTACACTATACTTATTCTTCCACCATTAGTGCAACCTTTTCACCTTGACATAATTAACTTAGCTAGACATAATGAAAGAAAGAAAAATAGATAAACAAAATAAGAACATAAAAGCTAACTAAGTAAAGGAAAGGAAATGAAAAGCATAAACTTGATATTAATGAAAGCAAAGCATAAACATTACAAAAAATACAAAGAGAGAAAGGAAAAGCATGATCTTGATCTGAACACCAAGATGCCTAAATGCATGGCAAATGCCTCCTTTTATAGGCCAAAATTGGGAAGTATTGATTTGATGACTAATTGATAAGTGGGTGGCCAACTTTTGACTTGGTGACAATCCTTATCTTCTATTGTCTGCCCAAAACGTCATTGATAACGTCCAAATTGGAGCCAGGTGTAAACATGAAAGTTGTAGGAAATTGTCTCAGCTTTCTTGTGTAAAACATTCAGCTCATTTGGACTTCTAGAACTCCAGATATGGCCAAAATACCGAACAGTGCTCGGGCTAGAAGACAGATTCGGGCTTCTTTGTTGTTGCTACAATTTAGACTTGATAATGGCCTTTTTAGATCTTGGGCTCCATATGAAAGTTGTAGGCCTATGTCTTACCTTTCCATCCATATAAATTGGACCTAAATCTGAGATCTGTAGCTCCAGATATGACCTAATTACCGAATAGTGTTCCGGTTTGGATTGCACCGACATCTCTTCTCTAAGTTTGACCATCTCTTTATCCTTGCAATTTAAGTTCTTCAAGTCATCAATCAATCCTTTCATTTATGTGATAGGCCTGCATTAAAAATAGACATTTACCACAAATTATAGGTATCTTATATTATTAGATACATTATTATAAAACATATTTTAGTTAAGGAGTTATTGATACTTCAAGTGCAAAATGATGATATAAAACCATGATAAAAATGCACTTTTAAGTACTTATCAGTATCTTTTTTAGCATAATCAATCTACTTATCATAAAACGTTATAAATTAGTTAGGTTGCCTAGTGAATTTGATACTAAGTAATAACTTCTTTATAA
Source organism: Populus pruinosa (assembly GCA_026413675.1). NCBI lineage: Eukaryota > Viridiplantae > Streptophyta > Magnoliopsida > Malpighiales > Salicaceae > Populus > Populus pruinosa. The sequence goes on from CM048592.1 coordinate 46,894,229, forward strand.
AATATACCTTTCCCCCCTCATAACATAAAAAGATGTTTCATTTTCTAGAAAAAAAAAAAAAGCATGGTCATTGTGATGTCTGGGGCAACAACTTCTAATTAAGATGATAAGTTTCCGAGTCCTTTTTTTTTATACATGTTATAGAGGACGTATGATTCATTATTATAGCTCAATAGTATAGCAAATCCACATATTGACAGGAAACAAAGTTATTGCATTGAACATTTAAAAACTTAATACTAAGCATTTTTGGTGACAAACCAAAAGAGTGAGATTATGATATTATACAACAAAAATTCACATACAATAGTATTACTCATAATGCCACTAATAAATCACCATTCAAAATTATATATTTATAGTGTCCTAGGCATGTGCTAGATCTTGTACTAGTTTAGAAAGTTGTTGAACTTAAAGTTGCTACTAATAAAACTACTATGGATATGCAAGCTATAGTGGGAGATATAAGGCATAAGTTGCTAAAAACTAATACTAAGTACAAAAAGGCTACTAATAGACACCACCTTATTATAATGTTCAATAAAGGAGATAAAATAATGACATTTCTACATAAAGAGAGATTTCTGCTGGGGTTGTATAACAAGCTATAGTAGAAGAAATATGGTCTTTGTAATGTCTTAAAAAAGATGAATGAAAATACTTATGTTATTGATTTACCGGTTGATATAGGTATTTCCAAAATGTTAAATGTTTTTTATATTATTTATTATGTAGATAAACCTTTATATCTAGAAATTAGAGTTGATTTAAAGTTGAGACTTTTTCAAGTAGAGAGAACTAATATAGAACGTGTTGTGAATATATTTATGGACCAGGTAGATAAAGTTAAGCTAGGAAACAAGTTTGAGGTAGATAAAGTTAAGCTAGGAAACAAGTTTGTGAATGAACCTAGATGCATTAAATATAAAGTATGGAGAAGATATTTATAACTTTAGATTCAACTATTGGATTATGCTCAGATTTTACAAGATGATTCTATTAGTCTAATTCATTAAGTGAACTACTTTACTAATCAATAATTATACAAATCATTTCATATTAGGCCTAAAAATGCTTTGGATTCTTTAATTAGGTTAGTTTTAAACCACTATTTAAATAGTTGGAGTGTTATTTCTTTTTATGAAATTATTATGACAACTTTGTTTTAGAAAATATTAGAGTTTTTCTTTATTTGTCCTTAGTTTCAATCTCTAACTTTAGAGCTTGAGAACTCTAGTTTTTATTCTTATTAAACTCTACATGAAATCTATATAGCAATTGTTATCATTAAAATATTATAAATTTTTTTAAGAATAAGTTGTAAAATATTTATATATATATAATAACTATTAAATATATATTATATATGTTGATAACAACATAAATAAAATTAGAGTATTAAGTTTAGATTTAATGGATATCTTTTATGAAAAATTATATTTATTATATAGTTTTATGGAATCGATGGTATTTTATTATACATAAAGATCATTCTAAATGATTTTTCAAGAGAAACTTGGGTCATTTTAGATTTACCTTGTACTAATTTTGTAAGAGTCTTTGTATTTTGTTTTGAAAGTTATTCATGTCTTGAGGTTTTGGGTTTTAAAGTTATGTGTGCGTGTGGTTTTATCAATAATTTGTTAAGGTTTGTAGATTACTTGTTCAATAATGAAGAACAAAAAGGAGGGGATTAGAGAAAAGTTTTAGGTCATTAGTGATGAAGAAGAAGAACTTAAGATATATTTTCTTGTAAAAGAAAAATCAAATATCATTTTAAGTATGGTAGATGGTATTTGAACTATAAGCGTTTTAACTCAACCACTTTAATTTAAACTATTAAAAAAATATGAAACCTTGGAAAGGGTATTTAGGCAAATAAAAATTGACAAAAATCTTGTTGTTTTCAATTTTAATAATGAAAGAGATAAGGATATTATGATAAAGGGGTGGTCATGATATTGTGACAAGAATATTATGGTTTTGATGGAGGTTGAAGACTTTGAACAACCATCCAAATTAAAACTATGCATAAATCCTTTTTATGTAAGAATTTATTATTTACCTTTAATAATAGAAATAATGACTATTCAGGTTGCCAACCAAACAACCATTATTTTATTGATGGATGGAGAAGAACAACAACATAGGGCTTGATCTTTGAATGTTGAACAACATATCATAATGTTCTAAAAAAATAGTTTGATTTTGGTATCTATAAATTAATCACAACTTTCATTTAATAGTTTCTTGTATAAAGCTTGAAAAATTAAGTGAAACAAAGAATAAAATTTTGCATTGGTCCGAATCATTTGGTTTCAGTCCATTTTAACGTGAAATACTTTCTATTTTTCTTATACATATAGTAAAATGACGTATATGATTAGACTAGGTGGGGATATCCATATAAAACATCAAATAGGGTAGTATTGATAGATAAATGATGATTAATGTTGTACCATAACTCTACCATAGGTAGTCACTATGACCAACTTCTAGGATTTTCACCTATAAAGCAATAAGAATACCATTTTTGGGTTTTATTAGTAACTTTAGCTTTTCTATATAGTTGGACTCTACAAACTCTAAATAACTCTTACCAAAACTTATTGGTGAATGTAGGGTCATTGTTAGTAAAGATAGTTTTAAATAACCCTTGTGAGCTAAAAACATTTTAGGAGGACTTCGCTATCTTAATTGTAGTGTATAGATAAATTATGCACATAAAGTGAGCATGCTTAGAAAATCTATCCACTAATATTAAAATAATAAAGTATTATTGGAATATGACAATCTCTTAATGAAGTCTATAAAAATAAAAGACCATGACCAACTAATATAAATCATTCCTTTGTATAGTAAAATAAATGTTTTAAAGTGCACTCCCTACTAATATAAACCCTTTCTTTATATAGTAAAATCTTTATCTCAACCTAGTATTTAAAGGATCCTTGGTATCGTCCTCCTTACAATTGGTTCATTAAGCTCTCTTGACATTACTGACTAAATTCTTTTTTCTAACCATGTATTATTTAACGATAAAATAATACATAAGAAGTTTAGATATCCATATTTGTTATGTATCGGTACCAATTTTTTGTTCTATAAGATACATTAGGTTTTGTTGATCTATCTAAATGGTTGTCCTAGTAGGTGATGTCTTTGCTTTTTAATAGCCAACATAGTAACCAACAATTCATTTTTATATATTGATAAGACTATTTTCTTTCCTTTAAAGCCTTTATTATAATATAGAATAAGTCTCCCCTCTTATATTAAGATTGCCTCAATACCCTCCTCTGAAGCATCACTTTTAATTAAAAATATTTTGATAAAAATAAATAATGCCAATACTAGTAGTTAGTTTACCATATTTTTAAAATTAATAAAGGTTTTTTTAGCCATATTATCCCCCTTAAAATCCTTTTATCTAAGTATTCTAGTTAGTGGGCTTGAGACAATGTATATCATTGAATGAACCTTGTATGACAACCAGTCAAGCCTAAAAGACACTTTATAACCTTAATGTTACTAGGTTTAGGCCATCTGACTATGATCCCCACTTTATCTAGGTTAAGTTTAGTCCCTTCTCTTGAAACCACATGATCTAAGTATTCTGTCTCTATATAAGCAAATATGTATATATATACATATTTTGTAAAAAGTTTATATTAGACAAATATAGCTTAAGTGGTCCACTTCTTTCCTACTATAGACTAATATGTCATAAAAAAATGAATAAATTTTCTTACAAATAATTTAAATATCTCATTCATAAGCCCCTGAAAGATAGATAGAGCATATGTTAGGCTAAAGGGTATAATTAGGAACTCATAATAACCTTTATGAGTTTTGAATGTAGTTTTCTAGATATTTTCTAATCTTATTTTAAATTAAAGCTATCCCAATCTTAATATCAATTTAAAAAAGTACTACGACCCCTATAATTCATCTAACAACTCTTTCACCACTAGAATAAGAAATTTATCCTTTATAATTTGTTTTCTAAGTGCTCAATAGTTTACATATATTCTCTAGGATTCATCTAACTTTCTAACTAGTAGAATAAGGGAAGACAAAGGTCTTTGACTATGTTGAATTATTCCTAACTCTAGTAAATCCTTCACAATCTTCTTGATTTATATTTTTAGTGATTAGAGTAATGATATGGCTTTATAGTGATAGGAATGGATGATCATGATTCATAGTTAATGGTAATCCTTTAAGTTCCTGAAAAACTATTTCAATTCTTTGAAGCCATTCTTAAACCTATATTGGCTCCTCTTCACTAGGTTTAGTGATTAGTACTTAAAAGTGTATTTTTATCATAGTTTATATCATCATTTTGCACTTGAAGTATCAATAACTCCTTAACTAAAGCATGTTTTATAATAATATATCTAATAATATAAGATACCTTTAATTTATGGTAAATATTCATTTTAAATGCAGGCCTATCACATAAATGAAAGAATTGATTAATGACTTTAAGAACTTAAATTTCAAAGATAAAGAGATGGCCAAACTTAGAAAAGAGATGTCGGTGCAATCTAAACCGGAACACTATTTGGTAATTAAGTCATATCTGGAGCTATAGATCTCAGATTTAGGTCTAATTTATATGGATGGAAAGGTAAGAAATAGGCCTATAACTTTTATATGGAGCCCAAGATCTAAAAATTCCATTTACAAGTCCAAATTGTAGCAAAAACAAAGAAGCCCGAATCTGTCTTTTAGCCCAACCACTGTTCGGTATTTTGGCCATATCTGGAGTTCTAGAAGTCCAAATGACCAGATTGTTTTACACAAGAAAGCTGAGACAATTGCCTACAACTTTCATGTTTTCACCTGGCTCCAATTTTGACGTTATCAATGACGTTTTGGGCAGACAAGAGAAGATAAGGATTGTCACTAAGTCAAGAGCTGGCCACCCACTTATCAATTAGTCAACAAATCAATAGTTCCTAATTTTGACCTATAAAAGGAGGCATTTGCCATGCATTTAGACATCTTGGTGTTCAGATCAAGATCATGCTCTTCCTTTCTCTCTTTGTCTTTTTTGTAATGTCTATGCTTTGCTTTCATTAATATTAAGTTTATGCCTTTCATTTCCTTTTCTTTACTTAGTTAACTTTTATGTTCTTATTTTGTTTATCTATTTTTCTTTCTTTCATTATGTCTAGCTAAGTTAATTATGTCAAGGTAAAAAAGTTACACTAATGGTGTAAGAATAAGTATAATATAAACTTAATATGGACTTTAATGTTTGATACTAACATGTTTTATATTTGTTATCTTGTTCACTCTTTAATACTTTGCTTGTTAAATAACTAATCTTGATTTATGTTGTATAACACTTGGTACAACAAATGCTTGGCACTTTCATAGTTCATACTGTATGGTATAACCGACACCTGAGCTATGAAAGGAACTTAATTTGTTGTTAACATAAGTTATAATCATGAATGCTTGACGAGATTTACAAGTATTAACATTAATCGAATAAGATGACTAATGTAATCATGTTAATAATCTATAATCAATTTGGAACCTCATTTGGTATGGTTTCCAATTGTTTATATTGTACTTGTTTGACATACCATTAGTGGAACCTCTAACCTTGGCATTTGTTATTATCATTGTTTAATCTTTACATTAATATTCCATCTCGAAGTTCTCATCATTTTCTTCTTTTCCTTCTTCTTCTTTACTACTACTACTACTACTACTACTACTACTAGTATTATTATTATTATTATTATTATTATTATTATTATTATTATTATTGTTATTACTACTATTATTATTGTTGTTGTTATTGTTACTATTGTTGTTATTTATAGTTGTTGTTTATAATTTATGCAATTAACCTCCCTGTGGTTCGACCCCGGTCTTGCCGGGTTATTTATTACTTCGACACTCCTGCACTTGGGAGAAGACATCAACCTTTTCCTCGTGTCAAGTTTTTGGCGCCGTTGCCAGGGAGGTAAGTTTTGTATAAATTATACTAGTTATTTTGTTTTCTCTTTTCACTTTTCTTGCACATAACTTTGTTTCTTTTCTCTTGTTTCTTCTTCTTTTGTTTTCTTCTTCTTTTTATTTTATTTCAACACGTGCATGAGAGTGTGGTCACGTACATCAAGTGGTAGACTTTGTAAGGTATCCTCATCATTTTCAGAAAATATGGCCGAAGAAGATAATCAATCACTTCATAATGAAAATAATGAAAATAACCGTGCTAGAACACTTAGAGACCACATGAATCCCACAAGAACAAGTGCACCATCATGCATAGTTTTTCCTCCCGATGCATCTCATTTTAATTTTAAGCCAGACATTATTCAACTTTTACCATCTTTTCATGGCTTGGAATTGGAAAATCCATACTTGCATTTAAGGGAATTTAAGGAGGTCTGCAATATATATAATAACTTAAATTGTAGCATGAACACCATCAGATTAAAGCTTTTTTCTTTTTCATTAAAAGATAAAGCTAAAACATGGCTATAAAATTTAAGACCAGGATCCATTCGTGCTTGGGATGAAATGCAACAACAATTTTTAAAGAAGTTTTTCCCATCTCATAGAAAAAACTCTTACAATAGACAAATCACCACTTTCACTAAAAAACCAGGAGAAACATTTAACAATGTTGGGATAGGTATCAAGACTTGCTTAGTACTTGCCCTCATCATGGTTTTGAAACATGGAGATTGGTTTCACATTTCTATAAAGGGTTAACACCTAAAGATAGGTAAATGGTTGAATTGATGTGCAATGGAACTTTTGAAGATAAAGACCCTGATGAAGCAATGGAGTACTTAGACTTGTTAGCTGAAAATGCTCAAAATTAGGACACCGTGGGTACTTATGAGGCACCGAGTAAAACTCAACCTCATACATCTAGTGGAGGTATGTACAACCTTAGGGAAGATCATGACCTTCAAGCCAAATTTGCATCTTTAGCTAGAAAAGTCGAGGCACTAGAATTGAAAAATAGTGGTCAAGTAAAATCTGTTGAAAACATTGGATGTCAAATCTGTGAAACAAATGAACACTCAACCAACGATTGTCCAACCTTGCCTTCTTTTAAGGAATGTCTCCATGAACAAGCCCATGCTTTAAACAGTTTTCAAAGGGCTAACCACAACCCATACTCCCAAATATACAACCCTGGTTGGAGAAATCATCCAAATTTCAGGTGGAAGAATGAGAACAACAATGCACAAACTTCACACCCACCATTTCAAGCACACCACAATTTCTAAAATTCTCATGGATATGCACCTCCTTATGCTCCACCTCTTAGAAGAAATCTTGAGGAAACATTGCATGCATTCATTGAAAAGCAAGAGACAATCAATACTCAACTTGCTCAAAACATCACAGATTTTAAAGATACTCTTGCAAAATTAATATCTGCTCTTAGTTTCCAAGAGAAAGGTAAGTTTCCATCTCAACCACAATAAAATCCCAAGGGGCAATACAATGTAATTGCAAGTAGTTCTGGAAGCCAACACATGGATCAAGTCAAATCAATCACTACTCTGCGCAGTGGTAAGGTTATTGAAAAACCCTCTCTTGAACCTTATGAGAAAGATGATGAGTCAATCTCTGAGGGTAAGGAAGGGGATGAATCTAAAAATTGTAAAGAAACGACTGATTCACCGCCAGCACTTCCATTTCCTCAAGTCATGACTAAATAAAGGAAACTCAATCACAACTCTGAAATTTTTGAAATTTTCAAACAGGTAAGAATCAATATACCTTTGCTGGATGTTATTAAACAAGTTCCTTCCTATGCTAAATTTTTAAAAGATCTATGCACTATGAAGAAGAAACTGAATGTGAAAAAGAAAGCCTTTCTAGCCGAACAAGTAAGTGTTATTCTTCAAAACAATAATGCTTTGAAATATAAAGACCCTGGTTGTCCTATAATTTCTTGCTTTATTGGAGACCATAAAATTGAAAAAGCCTTACTTGTTCTTGGTGCTAGTGTGAATTTACTTCCATATTCAGTTTTTCAGAGTCTCAATCTTGGTGAGTTAAAACCAATTTCTATAACTCTTTTAGTTGCCGATAGATCTATAAAAGTGCCTAGAGAAATAATTGAAGATGTGTTAGTACAAGTCGATAAATTCATTTATCCTGTGGATTTTATTATCTTGGACACACAACTTGTTGAAGTATGTAATTCATTTCCTCTTATTTTAGGACGTCCATTTCTTGCAACTTCTAATGCATTGATTAATTGTAGGAATGGACTAATGAAACTATCATTTGGAAACATAACATTGGAGATGAATATTTTCAACATTTGCAAGCAACCTAGAGATGATAATGATTTACTGGAAGTGGACTTTACTAAAAAATTAATTCATGATCAATTTCCAACCACTTCCAGTGAAATTGAAATTGATGAATCTGATAATTTGCAAATGATTTATTTTTAGGAAGAATCAAAGACAAGTAATTGGAGGCCACAAATTGAGGAATTGCCACCACGATTAATTAAGTCCATACCTTCAAATGTTCAACCACCAAAACCTGATTCGAAGTCATTGTCATCCAATCTCAAATACTTATTTTTAGGAGAAAATGAAACTTTTCCGGTAATAATCTCTTCCAAACTTAATGCACATCGAGAAGGTAAGTTATTACAAACTCTGAAAACGCACAAAAATGCATTAGGATGGATCATAGCTGATATAAAAGGAATTAGTCCTTTGATTTGTACACATAGAATTTATTTAGAGGAAAATGTTGAGACCATTGCCTACAACTTTCATGTTTTCGACTGGCTCCAATTATGACATTATCAATGATGTTTTGCGCAGACAAGAGAAGATAAGGATTGTCACTAAGTCAAGAGCTGGCCACCCACTTATCAATTAGTCAACAAATCAATAGTTCCTAATTTTGACCTATAAAAGGAGGCATTTGTCATGCATTTAGACATCTTGGTGTTCAGATCAAGATCATGCTCTTCCTTTCTCTCTTTGTCTTTTTTGTAATGTCTATGCTTTGCTTTCATTAATATTAAGTTTATGCCTTTCATTTCCTTTTCTTTACTTAGTTAACTTTTATGTTCTTATTTTTTTTATCTATTTTTCTTTCTTTCATTATGTCTAGCTAAGTTAATTATGTGAAGGTGAAAAAGTTACAGTAATGGTGTAAGAATAAGTATAATATAAACTTAGTATGGACTTTAATGTTTGATATTAACATGTTTTATATTTGTTATCTTGTTCACTCTTTAATACTTTGCTTGTTAAATAACTAATCTTGATTTATGTTGTATAACACTTGGTACAACAAATTCTTGGCACTTTCATAGTTCATACTGTATGGTATAACCGACACCTGAGCTATGAAAGGAACTTAATTTGTTGTTAACATGAGTTATAATCATGAATGCTTGACGGGATTTACAAGTATTAGCATTAATCGAATAAGATGACTAATGTAATCATGTTAACAATCTATAATCAATTTGGAACCTCATTTGGTATGGTTTCCAATTGTTTATACTATACTTGTTTGACATACCATTAGTGGAACCTTTAACCTTGGCATTTGTTCTTATCATTATTTAATCTTTACATTAATATTTCATCTCGAAGTTCTCATCTTCTTCTTCTTCTCCTTCTTCTTCTTTATTACTACTACTACTACTGCTACTACTACTAGTATTATTATTATTATTATTATTATTGCTACTATTATTATTGTTGTTGTTAATGTTACTATTGTTGTTATTTATTGTTGTTGTTTATAATTTATGCAATTAACCTCCCTATGGTTCGACCCCGGTCTTGCCGGGTTATTTATTACTTCGACACTCCTGCATTTGAGAGAAGACATCAACCTTTTCGTCGTGTCATTTAGGCTTAATCTCAATTTCTTTAGTATAAAGGATCAACCTTTTTACCTTTCTCCTTAATTTTAAAAACCCTTACCCTTAATCAATTTCTGACTCTAAACTTTTAATCCTCTTAACTTAACCTTCAGCCTATATAATTTAAATTCCATAGTTTATCTTAAAAAATCCAATAGGAAATGATCTAATATTTAAAACCATTAGACTCCTAACACCATATTACAACCTCCAAGCTAAATCACGGGGCATGGGCATGAAATTGGTATCCTTATATACCAAACTTAAATTTAAAATAGTTGCCTTTACTTTGTATTCTCATTCCATTAGCTATTCTTACTCTTATAGTTTATGTGTTATCAATCTAAACCTAACCTTTATGAAAACTATAAGATGAATGAAGTTATGTGTGTTTCTAATATCAATCAATACCATCATTATAGAATTATTGATGATCACATGAACCTTTAATCTTCTTCTTTGTAGTCAAGAGGAGGGCTCTAAATAAATTAAGTTTCTTATATCCTCTACAATTCCTTCCACCTCATTTTCATCCACTTCTTTAATGATATATAACTTTAGGTCTCTAAATCCATCGCCTAGACTCCACTTGCCATTACATTTAAAACACAAGCTCTTTTCCTTCTTCTTTTTGAACTAGGTTAGGATTAACTTTTTAAAGGGTAAGTTAGACATTATTTCCTTTTTAGGCTAGATGGTTATAAAGAATTTCTCATAAGAACCCTCATTGCTAGGCTTTTAACTCTTCTAGATGACAATTAAACTTTGTTTTTGCATTCCAGTTGAGCTGTACAATACTACTAGTTTTGTTGATTTAACATACGCACATCAATCTTGATTTTGTTCTTGAGTCTTTCTAAAATACTTCTTAGTCTATAATTATGATAATCCCCTAGCTCTGTTAGAGATTAGTGAATGACTCTTAATTGATGATAGTTTATGGTTCTTTTATCTCTTAAAACTAAGTAATGAATTTTTCTTCTATATAAAAACTTGCCATGAACAAACTATGTTAAGGATAAGTATTATGGTAATTAAAATAATGATTAGATTTACACACTTAGCCTATGAGATCCTCTATATTGAATTGAGGAAAGTCCAATTTTATTCAACATCAAAAAACTATGGTTTTGAATCATGTTTTTTTACTAATGTGTTTAGGCATTACATTCTCCCAAATTAAGGTTTGGACAACTATCTTTATTTCCATCTATTTTTATGTCTAGAAAATGCTAGTAATTTCTAATAATCTCATTATCCTCCTTATCAGTAGGTTTGGATGATTTTTATTATGGATAGTGTTTATATCACTCATAATAAGCTAGTCTCTTGAGTCTAAATGTTTTGGCTTATGTTTGATTCATAATTTTCTAAGCTTTTTTCTTAAGTCTTTCCTTTCATAAATAATGGCATGATAGGTAAACACTTTTGCACCTCATAATAAGGTATTTCTTAAACTTTTAGTATCTACCTAGCCTTGTCATAATTGATGTACCTTTTTTCTATGAAAGTACATGTGAACATTTCTAGCTTATGGCATCTTAATTAAGTCTTACTTTTTGTAATTTCCTTTACTAAACAATCTTTTTTGGTTTAGAGGTAGCTATTGTTATTAATTTAAAGAATGGGTTATCATACTCCATTTTCTTTTTTTAAAGAGCAAATATGACAAGCTTGTAATGTGTAAACAATTAGGCTTCTAAAGATAACATAACTATTATCATGATTTTTCAATTAGTTAAGCTATTTTCAATACTTATTTATCTTAATCTAATCAACGGTAGGGATTGTACAATTACCAAATAATTTGATTTCCTCCAATAAATTAGATGGTCAAAAATTTCTTTAGCATGTTTTTATATTAAAAGAATACTTTTTATTCTTATCAACCACTTCGTAGCTCTTACATTTTTTATACCAAGTTTGTTAACCACTTTAAGAATTTTTAATTCGACCATCTTAAATGTTCTTCCCTTCTTGAGTTTTGCAATAAAAAATAGCTAATGTTATACTTCCTTAATATTTTGATTAGATTCTACGTTATTGATTATGTATTTTCAACATCATTCAAATAGCCAAATGATTATGTTCCTTTGAGTGGATTTTTCTCCCTATTTTGCTAACATCTTTTAATACTGGATATCATCTTTTATAATGGTATAGATATCTAAGTAATTGATTATCACTTCTTCTTTATGTTCCACTATATTTCATACGATCTAAGAAAGAGTTGAATAAGAAAATTTAGATTTTAGCATAATTATACATACTATATAGTTTTATAGCAATAATCATAATTTTTAATCCAACCATTAGATCAAGTTATAAATTTACTCAAATTTTTTAGAATATTATTCTATGTTGGGGTAAAATTTCAAGTCAATCAAAGTTTAAGAAAGCCTTACGATATAGGTTAGAACAAGTTGTACAAGTTTTGTTATTTATTTCATTTTGACTTGTAAACTTTCTATTTGGTAATGATCATTTTTCTACAAGGATGTGGTAACTTGTTTTAGAAATTTTATAATTTTGCAAGGATCTTTAACAGGTTATAACAAAATTTTCAAGTGTGACAAAGATTCATTAATGTTTCAAAATCTTTTTTTTACAAGGATTTCTTATTCATCCTAGTTGCACAGGGAAAGAAAGGCTAATGATATTTAATGACAAATTAATTTGCTTATTTTGGAGAGTTTTCTAATCCTACAAGGAAGGTTAAATAAAGGTAATAAAAGTTTTTATGTTTTAAGAGGATTCTTTAAAGCTATAATTAATTATCGTTGAAAAACAAAGGAACTAAAAGGGAGACACCTTCAATAATTAATTTATGAGTTTATTTTGGATATTTAAAGGTGGAAACAAAAACCATGGATTTATAAAATAAACTTGTGTTTTATGTGATGTAACATGGTTTCTTTGTTGAGATAAAGAATAATATCAAGGTATAATTGATCTTATAATGTCATTCATATACTTTTTGTTTTTGATTTGGTATTCCTTGTGTTGGGGTTTCTTATTCTAATAATGTTAGCGCAATGTGATATATTTCTATTATGTTACACTCTTATCAAACATGATTTCTTAGTTTTTCAAGAGTTGTATCATCTTTGTTGTAGATTGCTTGACATGTGATTACGAGGTTCATATCATTATTCTACAATGAGTCTAATTTACTCTTGTTTTTCTATAATTTTAGTGCATTTAACTTTTAAAGTCCTAAATAGGATAGCATAACCTTATATAGACTCTCCTAGATCTTGTACCATCCTAGTTAAGTTAGCCAATATCACTTCTAGTGTTTTTTCCTATAAAAATGCTTTTCGAAATGAGTCTCCATATCTTCTTAACTATTGATAGAGTTAGGAGGTGATACAGAGGACCAGTGAAAGGTTATTTTAGTTAGTGATGAACAAAATAGTCTTAGTTTTACAAAGGAATTTGTTACACCATTGCCACATTGATTGATGAATTTAGTTAAGGAGTTTTTGATGTTTTAATATGGGTGCTTTTGACTGTACAAAAAATCTTTAGATTTTCCCTTTAGAGGTTTAGATAAGTAGTATTCTAAACCTACTATATTTAAACTCATTTTGAATTTGATTGAGTTGATCAAATGTGGTTTGATACCATAATTTTATTATGATAAGTTGTTTTTTCAAGTTCTTCATCTCCATTTAAATAGTCCTCATATTAGCATAAGTTAAATTTACTAGTTGATAGAAAAATATTCATTTAAGAGGAACCAATGTAAGCTAATTAGAACTTATCAAAATAGGTTGTGACTATATATAACATCATTGTTTTTCTAGAAAGGACATGTTTGGGAATAATTTAAAGGTATAAAAGTGCTAATATGTTCTAATGGTTGATACTAATGATGATGTAAAAAAAATTGGAACATAGGAGAGGGTTGTATGAGAAAATTACAACTCTACTTCTAGGTATTTTTTTATTGGTGCAAATAATTAGACGATAAATAATTATTTCATGAAACATCTAATGTTAATTGTTTCGTATGAATTTATGGTGATGATGGATTATCAGGCTCCTAAGGCTCCTAAAGGTTAAAGGATTAACATTTATCTATTACATTTATTAAATTATTATTAGGTATTGTAGCAACAATTTTACTTATATTCTTTTTTGGAGGCATGATTGCTGATCAACAAGATAAATGGTAAATGTAGTCCAATTAAGTATGCTAATCTAGTCCCTAGTGATTGATAATTTTGTGATTAATCATTGACTAGTTTATTTATCAATTATTAATTCTATAATTAATTATGCTATTTGTTCTTTGTTTTTTCTTTCTAATTAAAGAGAAAGTATAGTTAGCGTAGACAAAATATCATAATTGCAAAACCAAATAGAGAGTAGGAATAGTGAGATTTTAGACTTTAAAAAACAATGAAGTAGTTAAAAAAAGTGATGCGAAAAAGATTTGTAAATTTGATTTTTCATAAAAAATTTAGGATCAATAATTTAATAAAAAAAATTAGTTTTCAATAAAATTTGATGCTGGTCCCTTAAAGAAAACTTACAAAGAAAAAGTTATTTATGAAAAAATCAATATCAATACCTTAAATAGACAACACTAATTTCACAAAAAAATTTATAACACTCCTTGAAATAATGGGAATTGTGAAATAAGTTCTAACATTCCAGTTTCTAGTATCCAGATTAAAAACCTCGATCTTAATGAACTTATAAGCAATTCAAACATGCATTTTTATCTGCTAATCCCAATGATTTATACTTTCCTTCTTTTTTTAAATCAAGATTATTTAATTTTTTGGTTTAATGACAAATACACCCATTATGAGAAAATGTGCGTGATTGTGCATTTGACGCTAGAGATGGGTTGCGAGCAAATTAATTATGAGCACCATCATGCACCACGGTTGGCATGCCTTGGAAAAAGTTTTGATATTGCTTTTAATTTCTAAAGGCAATGGACATGGTATACAGAAACTTTCTCTCCCTATTAATGTCAAACAAAAGGCTTGGAAGACTTGAAAACTGGTTTCATATGCAGACTCTTTTTTTGTGTTAGTTTAAACCTTGAAATATTGCAAGACAGCTTCAATAAGAGACACAAAATTAGTGCCCTCTCATGCAGCAATTAAATTCCTCAAGATTTGCAGGATAGGAAGCTTACGTGCATAGAAAACAAAAAAGAAAAAAATCCATAGCTGGAGTGTTTTTCTTTCCACAAATCTGTTTTCTTTCAGCATCACAGCACATTTCCCCTCACACTGTTTTCTTTCTTGCTTTTGTTTCTTAGACAGTACTAAATTGCAGGTTCCAAAAACAAGATTTCGAGTTGCAGCACACGTTATCGACTGGCTTACGCTCTCATGACTAAAAAACCAACGATGATGACTTCTGGAGACCCTTAACTTTTTTTTATTGAGTTACCTTTTTCTTGAGATCAAAGGATGGGTATTGCTTAACTGTTGATGATGTAACTCTTGAGTTGAACTAACGTAATTCAATGGTTTATTCCGTCTTCATCAAAGTATTTAAAGTGGGATCAAGTTAAAGCGGCTGCAGATGAAACATGGCTGGCTCTGACAATGATGACATGCTCGAACCTCAAAACTGGGAAGGCTTGAAATCGTGGGTATCTGGGCTTAAACCTATGTCTAGATTCTGTCAGAAGATTACCATCTGCCCTTTCTTGGGCTCAATTAGACCTAAAGCCCATTTGTTTGTTACTCGTTTTTCTAACTCTTCCTTTATTTTAGTCCCTCTTCACCTGAATGTTGCTCCTGGATCCTGGGGAATTTCAACCTTAAAGCTCCCTGGAGGCCTGCTGTATAACATTACTTACCTTTCTTATTACAAATATGTAGGCGAGTAGATAGATTTTTTCTGGTTCTTTTGGATACGCCAATGCATGTTGGACTACATAATGAGAACAATCGATCCTGTAAAATTGCCACCTAACTTCAGTGAAAGAAGATTACACACACTGGCGCTGTATTAAGTCAGAGAGCGTGTAAATAGATTGGTTCATATCCAATGTATTTCAAAGAAATACCCTTATGGGATGTTTATGAGATTTTTCTTGGATATATGTTATAGGATGATTAGTTCATTAGCTATGGCCTATATGTATATTGTTAAAGCCCTGCCTCGTGATCGGCAGCGGCACCAATCATTTGTAGAGTAAGCTTTTGGACACCGATCACATTATGAAGTTAATGTCAATGACTATCATTCATAGGTTCACTAAACTCTCATCAGGATATTGTAGCAAAAAACGAGATAAAACACGTAATTGTACCTCGTTTGTAGAGTTAACAATCCTTGTTCGTTGATGAGACACTTGAGCGCGTTAGAATTATAGGACACACTAAGTATCTGCCTTGAAGATCTTCCTAATCCTCCTCCTTCCTTTTGATAACACCTCTTCTTTTTTTTGCTTCTTTTCTACTCTATCTTGTTTTCTCTCCTCAGAATTTTCCTCCACACTCTCTGTCCCTTCATGTCTCTCCGTATAAGTCTGCAGTGATGGAAGGGTATCTATCTATAGGTTAAACATTCATGGGTTGTTGAGGCGGTGATTTGGAGTAAAGAGGGCTAAAAATCTGGGAATTAAGGCCGATCGTTGGCATGCATTAATAACAAATTTGGGGATCGGTTCAGGGAATCAATATTCATGGTTCTTCGAACTTTGATTGGAACTGGGGTGTTAATGAAAAGAATCGAAGATATTTTGGGCCATTCGAAGATCAATTATGGCTGGGAATTGAAGTAGATGACAGGGGCTCGGGCTAATATAACGAGACTTTTTTCCAGAATTGAGCAAGAGAACGACATGTCGTTCCTTTCAAGGTGGAATGATATTTTGTTCTGGGGCTTCGACCACGCGATGTTTCACTTTGAGTGGAAGCACACGTCGTTTACATTTAAAATCAGGGTTGTGTATTGATAAAAAAGACGCCGTTTTGGAAGTGTAGAAAATCTAATTTAGTCCCTTCATTTCGATATTTTTTTGGTTGTAATCCTTGGTTCTCTAGATTTTTAATTTAGAACAATTTGGACTTCATCTTCAAAATTTCTTTTAATTAAACACTCGGTTAACCCAGCTTTAAACCCCTATATAGTCTTATTTTACAATTTGATCCTTAATTTGTGATTTTAACCTATTCTTTAGTTAAGCTCTTAAATTACTTTTAAATTTTGCATTTATTTCAAATTCATCATTAGTTCTTTAATTTTTATAATCTTAACAAAATTAAATCAAATTAAGCTATATTTTTTCATTGAGTTTCCAATTACAACCCAAAATATTTCTAATTTACTTAAACTTTCCAAACTCAAACCTTGATTTGTTAAACTTAATTATTGGTCTAATTTCGCTCCCTATTATATTTTTATCTTTTGAATTTTTATTTTATAACTTAATTTTACATATAAAATTAAATAAAAGTGAGAAAGAAAAAAATTGATTAAAATTGACATGATTTATTAGAAAGGTCATTATTGGAATTTTTAAATCTTTTTGAATATATATATAAAAAAAATGAGGGTTCAAGATTTGGGTTATGACAAGAAAATTATAGATTGAATTATAATACAATATAAACTTCTCTTTATTAATAATAATAAATACAACTTTAATTTACTATATTGAGAGCTTTTTTTTTAGTAGGATTGAACCATTTGTTTTATTAATATGCATGCTAACTTTTGTAGTTGATTTTTTTCAAAAATTAATATGTTTCATATACATGCATAGGCGAAAACACATTTTTGTAAAATAAATCTAACATTATTTTGAATCCATTAAAAATAAAATAAAACAAGAAATGCATAAGTGAATGGTAGCCAATTTTCAAAAATGATTTTTTTTTTCATCCATACATACATAAAAAGAAAACAAAATAATTTATGAAATGAAGCTAATTTTATTATAAATCTAGTGAAACTAAAATAAAAATAAAATAAAAATAGTTGAATAAATAGTGATTGCATATAGATGTTATGACCTAGTTCTACTGTAATGTGTATTAATTTCATATGTGAATAGTAAAAACATGCATACCTACAAGAAGAAAAAAAAGAAGGAAGAGGTTTGGTGATACAATCAAATAGTTGTTTTCTTCTTCTAAATATAGGAGTGTCGAAGTAATAAATAACCCAGTAAGATCAAGGTAGAACCATAGAGAGTTTAACTGTATAAATAATAATGATGATGATGATGATGATGATGATGAATTAAAAAGTGCTTTGAGATATAAGATTAATGTGAAGATTAAATAATAATAAAAATAATTGTCAAGGTTAGAGGATCCACTAATGGTATTTCAAACCAGTATAGTATAAACTCTTTGAATAATGTGAATACTTATAAATGTTATCAGGTATTTATAATTATAACTTATGTGACATGACTAAAAGATTGATGTCTTCTTCTAAGCGCAGGAGTGTTGAAATAATAAATAACCCGGTAAAACCAGGGTCAAACCACAAGGAAGTTAATTGTACAAATTATAAACAACAACAATAGTAATTACAACAACAACAATACTAATATAAATAGTAGTAGTAGTAGTGGACACGACGAAAAGATTGATGTCTTCTCCCAAGTGTAGGAGTGTCGAAGTAATAAATAACCCGGCAAGACCGGGGTCGAACCACATGGAGGTTAATTGTACAAATTATAAACAACAATAATAGCAATAACAACAATAACTATAATAATAATACTAATAGTAATAGTAATAGTAGTAGTAGTAGTAGTAGTAGTACTAATAATAATAATAATAGTAATAATAATAATAGTAATAATAATAATAATAATAATAATAATAAAGAAAAAGAAGGAGAAGAAGAAGATGAGAACTTTGAGATGGAATATTAATGTAACGATTAAACAATGATAATAACAAATGTCAATGTTAGAGATTCCATTAATGGTATGTCAAACAAGTATAGTATAAACCCTTATTATTCAATTGGAAACCACACATAAAGGAGGTTCCAATCAGATTAAAAATTGTTAACATGATTACATTAGTCATCTTATTCGATTAATGCTAATACTTGTAAATCTCGTCAAGCATTCATGATTATAACTTATGTTAACAACAAATCAAGTTCCTTTCATAGTTAAGGTGTTAGTTATACCATACAGTATGAACTATGAAAGTATCAAGCATTCATTGTACCAAGTGTTATACAACATAAATCAAGATTAGTCATTTAACAAGCAAAGTATTAAAGAGTGAACAAGATAACAAATACAAAACATGTTAGTATCAAACATTAAAGTCCATATTAAGTTTACACTATACTTATTCTTACACCATTAGTATGACCTTTTCACCTCGACATAATAAACTTAGCTAGACATAATGAAAAAAAAAAACAAAATAAGAACATAAATAAGATAAAAGTTAGCTAAGTAAATGAAAGGAAATGAAAGGCATAAATTTGATATTAATGAAAGCAAAGCATAAACTTTACAAAAAATACAAAGAGAGAAAGCAAGAGGATGATCTTGATCTGGAAACCAAGATGCCTAAATGCATGACAAATACCTCCTTTTATAGGCCAAAATTGGGAACTATTGTTTTGATGACTAATTGATGAGTAGGTGGCCAACTCTTTACTTGGTGACAATATTTTATCTTCTCTTGTCTGCCTAAAATGTCATTGATAACGTCAAAACATGAAAGTTGTTGGCAATTGTCTCAGCTTTCTTGTGTAAAAAATTCAGCTCATTTGGACTTCTAGAACTCTAGATATGGCCAAAATACCGAACAGTTCTCGGGCTGGAAGACAGATTTAGGATTTTTTGTTGTTTCTACAATTTGGACTTGAAAATGGCCTTTTGAGATCTTGGGTTCCATATGAAAGTTGTAGACCTATGTCTTACCTTTCCATTCATATAAATTAGACTTAAATCTGAGATTTATAGCTCCAGATATGACTCAATTACCGAACAGTATTCCGGTTTGGATTCCACCGACATCTCTTTTCTAAGTTTGGCCATCTCTTTATCCTTGCAATTTAAGTTCTTAAAGTCATCAATCAATCCTTTCATTTATGTGATAGGCCTGCATTTAAAATGAACATTTACCACAAATTAAAGGTATCCTATATTATTAGATATATTATTATTTAGTTAAGGAGTTAGTGATACTTCAAGTGCAAAATGATGATATAAAACCATGATAAAAATGCACTTTTAAGTACTAATCACACCCCCCAACCAGCTTATTACTAGTCCCTAGTAATCAAAGCGTTAAAATACAAAACAAATTTGCAAATTCCACAAACCAAGGTATTCATCATTTAACTTCCATTAATCTATCCAGATAAACAAACTCTCATTAAATTTATATATCTGCTCAATACCTCTTAACAAGATATTAATAAACCTTTCTTTTGTGCTCAATGTATCAACACATAATTATAGGGCTTTTCTTAAAAGAAAACAAAATTTTTGTTCTAATGTTTAAGGTTAACTTCCTTGGGTTGGGATTATTATTTTTGTCTTCTTTTTTGTCTTCCTTTTTTTAAAATGTATATACATATAATTTAAAAACATCATGCATCTTTAACCCATGTAACAAGCTTTCAGCTAATGACTCCCAGACCAGTTGGTCTTAAGGCATTAGGTGTTAAGACACCCCTACGAGCTTAGTAACTCGGGTTGCAGATACTGATATGTAGATAGTGCAATGTTTGATTCCCTTAAGCTTTTCTCCTCAACCCATGTAACAAGCGTTGGGCCAATAGCTCCCAAGTCAGTTGACTTTAGGGTACTAAGTGTTAAAACACCCCTTCGGGCTTAATTGCTTAGGTTATGGAGGCTACGAAACCAAACTTATCTACATTTTTATTATCATTATTTTTTTCTTTTTTTTTCTTTCTTTTCTTAATTATATACAATCCCTTTCCCTTAGTTGTTACCTTTAACAAAAGAACATAAATAATGTAATAATTCAATATACAACCCACAATCATATGTTAAAGTGTGTGTGTGTAAATTAAGGTTTAAGAATACATGTTAAATAAGTATATGAATAGAATTAAGTGATAACAATTTGAGAGTTTGTAAACCTGAATATTTCAAGAAGTATTATAATAGACCTTGTTAAGAATGGTTACTAAGATGCGTCTCAAGAGTTACTTTAACAAAAGAGCTCCTTTACACTCTCATCCTAGTAACAACAATTATGCACATGCTTTATGAAATGAAAAACAATTTTTCTTTTTTATCAACTACTACCCTCTCCCCCCAACCAAAACGAGACATTGTCCTCAATGTTCTAAGGTAGAAAGATAGAGTATGCAAGATATCACCTAAAATAACGAACACTGACAAACCTGAAATACACTGAAACAAATATAAGAAATAACAAAACACAATAATAAAACCAACAGACACAAATATTCATAAATAAAGGCTCAAATCCAATCTAAGCTTTTTACAACTTTCCTTAGATGACCAATTTATGCGACTCATGGAAGAATCAATCATAGGAATGAAAGATTGAAGTTGGTCAATCAATTATTTAACAGTAGCAGCAGAGATTATGATTTATCATGCAGAAGATGTTAGAAATTCCAGTTCCACAGCATGATCAAGAAAAGACAATAACTTATCATAATAACCATTAACATTTAACAAACTTATGGGTTTATGGTGAATGTGCAGTTGAGCCCAAGAGAAAATATGAAAGATCTCTTCCAATGTGCTTAGACCACCTGGTAAAGCAATGAAGGCATCAACATGGTTAAATATTGCATTCATTCGAGCTGACATTGTGGATACCTGAAGTTTCTCTCCAATTGTTTTTCCAATAATGTCCCCTTGTGCTAAAGTTTCGGGGACGACCCCTAAAACTTGACTACCTCCTAAAAATATAGCTATTGACATGACACGACTAAAAGATTGATGTCTTCTCTCAAGTGCAGGAGTGTCGAAGTAATAAATAACCTGGCAAGACCGAGGTCGAAGCATAGGGAGGTTAATTGTACAAATTATAAATAACAATAATAACAATAACAATAACAATAATAATAATAATAATAATAATAATAATAATAATAATAATAATAATAATAATAATAGTATTAGTAGTAGTAGTAGTAGTAGTAGTAGTAGTAATAATAATGAAAGAGAAGAAGAAGAAGATGATGATGATGAGAACTTTGAGATGAAATATTAATTAAACAATGATAATAACAAATGTCAAGGTTAGAGATTCCACTAATGGTATGTCAAATAAGTATAATATAAACTCTTATTATTCAATTGAAAACCACACATAAAGGAGGTTCCAATTGGATTATAGATTCTTAACATGATTACATTAGTCATCTTATTCAATTAATGCTAATACTTGTAAATCTCGTCAAGCATTCATGATTATAACTTATTCAACAACAAATCAAGTTCCTTTCATAGCTCAGGTGTCGGTTATACCATACATTATGGGCTATGAAAGTGCCAAGCATTTGTTGTACCAAGTGTTATACAACACAAATCAAGATTAGTCATTTAACAAGCAAAGTATTAAAGAGTGAACAAGATAACAAATATAAAACATGTTAGTATCAAACATTAAAGTCCATATTAAGTTTACATTATACTTATTCTCACACCATTAGTGTAACCTTTTCACCTTGACATAATTAACTTAGCTAGACATAATGAAAGAAAGAAAAACAAATAAACAAAATAAGAACATAAAAGGTAACTAAGTAAAGGAAAGGAAATGAAAGGCATAAACTTGATATTAATGAAAGTAAAGCATAAACATTACAAAAAAATACAAAGAGAGAAAGGAAGAGCATGATCTTGATCTGGAAACCAAGATGCCTAAATGCATGGCAAATGCCTCCTTTTATAGGCCAAAATTGGGAACTATTGATTTGATGACTAATTGATAAGTGGGTGGCCAACTTTTGACTTGGTGACAATCCTTATCTTCTCTTGTCTGCCCAAAAAGTCATTGATAACATCAAAATTGGAGCCAGTTGTAATCATGAAAGTTGTAGGCAATTGTCTCATCTTTCTTGTGTAAACAATTCAGCTCATTTGGACTTCTAGAACTCCAGATATGGCCAAAATACCGAATAGTGCTCGGGCTAGAAGACAGATTCTCTTTATCCATGCAATTTAAGTTCTTCAAGTCATCAATCAATCCTTTTATTTATGTGATAGACCTGCATCAAAAATAGACATTTACCACAAATTATAGGTATCTTATATTATTAGATACATTATTATAAAACATATTTTAGTTAAGGAGTTATTGATACTTCAAGTGCAAAATCATGATATAAAACCATGATAAAAATGCACTTTTAAGTACTAATCATGACACACCTCCTATTAACCCAAGACTGCCTCCCCCATACACTAAATGAATCTTTCTCGCAGCTAGCACTTGACCAACATGATTTGCTGATTCTAAAAACTCTTTTTCTTTCCCAGACTAGATCCACCAAAAACACAAATATTTTTTATATGATGACTGGAGGAACTTGCCATTTCTTTACACTTCTGTATTTGTTGAATGTATGAGTTGAGTAGAAATCAAATGAAGGAAGAGAGGGTTTTATAGATGAGAAATTAGAAAGGCAATCATACCACCTATATGTAGGCCAGCTAGAGTCTCACACACTCTCTCTCTCTCTCTCTCTTTATTTATTTATTTATTTACTTTTGAAAAAGCTTGTCTAAGTACAAGTAGTTATGATTGTGGCTCAGATCTTCCCTTGATTTTACGTCCTAGAACGGCTTAAACGTCTTCTATGGGTCGGGGATAGGCTTCCCATCCAGTTTTCTTAAAAACTAGCAAACAGGGTCTTTTTTAGTCAGATTTTCAAAACTAAATCAATCATGTTCTTTATGAAATAGTGGCCATAAATCATGAATTACACGATGCACATCTCCACTAGGATGCGTCTCGAGAGTCAATAGAAGATTATCTAAAGACTCCTTACTCATGCCATCCTTAATGAATTGTATTTTATATTCACGGTTTATAGATACCATTCCTAAAAAACTACATTGTGTATTACAAGTCCATCTAGCACATCGATGACAGACTTTCAGTCATTTTGCACGACGCTTCTTTGTAAAAGTGCTTTTACCTGTTCCTAGCATATGTGAAATGAAGGAGTTAGAGGACTCACCTGATAATCAAACCTTTGCTTCAATCAACCAGCGAATATCTTCAGGAATTCTATGATTCATTAACAATCTCAATCTTAGAAAAGAGATGTCGGTGCAATCCAAACCGGAACACTATTCGGTAATTGGGTCATATCTGGAGCTACAGATCTCAGATTTAGGTACGATTTATATGGATGGAAAGGTAAGACATAGGCCTACAACTTTTATATGGAGCCTAAGATCTAAAAAGGCCATTTTCAAGTCCAAATTATAGCAACAACAAAGAAGCCCGAATCTGTCTTCCAGCCCGAGCACTGTTGGGTATTTTAGCCATATCTGGAGTTCTAGAAGTCCAAATAAGCTGAATTGTTTACACAAGAAAGATGATACAATTTGCTACAACTTTCATGTTTTCAACTGGCTGCAATTGTGACGTTATCAATGATGTTTTGGGCAGACAAGAGAAGATAAGGATTGTCACCAAGTCAAAAGTTGGCCACCCACTTATCAATTAGTTATCAAATCAATAGTTCCCTATTTTGGCCTATAAAAGGAGGCATTTGCCATGCATTTAGGCATCTTGGTTTCCAGATCAAGATCATGCTCTTCTTTTATCTCTTTGTATTTTTTGTAATGGTTATGCTTTACTTTCATTAATATCAAGTTTATGCCTTTCATTTCCTTTCCTTTACTTAGTTAACTTTTATGTTCTTATTTTGTTTATCTATTTATCTTTCTTTCATTATGTCTAGCTAAGTTAATTATGTCAAGGTGAAAAGGTTACACTAATGGTGTAAGATTAAGTATAATGTAAACTTAATATGGACTTTAATGTTTGATACTAACATGTTTTATATTTGTTATCTTGTTCACTCTTTAATACTTTGCTTGTTAAATGACTAATCTTGATTCATGTTGTATAACACTTGGTACAACAAATGCTTGGCACTTCCATAACCCATAATGTATGGTATAACTGACACCTGAGCTATGAAAGGAACTTGATTTGTTGTTAAAATAAGTTATAATCATGAATGCTTGACGAGATTTACAAGTATTAGCATTAATTGAATAAGATGACTAATGTAATCATGTTAACAATCTATAATCTGATTGGAGCCTCCTTTATGTGTGGTTTCCAATTGAATAATAAGAGTTTATACTATACTTGTTTGACATACCATTAGTGGATCCTCTAACCTCGACATTTGTTATTATCATTGTTTAATCTTTACATTAATATTCCCTCTCGAAGTTCTCATCTTCTTCTTCTTTTTCTCTCTCTTTATTATTATTATTATTATTACTACTACTACTATTATTACTATTATTATTGTTATTGTTGTTGTTGTTGTTGTTGTTGTTCTCGTTATTGTTATTGTATTATTGTTATTTATAATTTGTACAATTAACCTCCCTGTGGTTCGACCCCGGTCTTGCCGGATTATTTATTACTTCGACACTTCTGCACTTGGAAGAAGACATCAACCTTTTCGTCGTGTCAAGTTTTTGACGCCGTTGCCGGGGAGGTAAGTTTTGTATAAATTATAATATTTATTTTATTTTCTCTTTTCGCTTTTCTTGTATATAACTTTGTTTCTTTTCTCTTGTTTCTTCTTCTTTTGTTTTCTTTTTCCTTTTATTTTATTCCTACACGTGCATGAGAGTGTGGTCACGTACATCAAGTGGTAGACTTTGTACGATATCCTCATCATTTTCAGAAAATATGGCCGAAGAAGATAATCAATCACTTCATAATGAAATAATGAGAATAACCGTGCTAGAACACTTAGAGACCACATGAATCCCACAAGAACAAGTGCACCATCATGCATAGTTTTTCCTCCCGATGCATCTCATTTTAATTTTAAACCAGGTATTATTCAACTTTTACCTTCTTTTCATGGTTTAGAATTGGAAAATCCATACTTGCATTTAAGGGAATTTGAGAAGGTTTGCAACACATATAATAATTTAAATTGTAGCATGAACACTATCAGATTAAAGCTTTTTCCTTTTTCATTAAAAGATAAAGCTAAAACATGGCTATAAAATTTGAAACCAGGATCCATTCGTGCTTGGGATGAAATGCAACAATAGTTTTTAAAGAAGTTTTTCCCATCTCATAGAACAAACTCTTTCAAGAGACAAATCACTACTTTCACTCAAACATTTTACTGATATTGGGATAGGTATTGAGACTTGCTTAGTACTTGCCCTCATTATGGTTTTGAAACATGGAGATTGGTTTCACATTTCTATGAAGGGTTAACATCTAGAGATAGGTAAATGGTTGAATTGATGTGCAATGGAACTTTTCAAGATAAAGACCCTGATGAAGCAATGGAGTACTTAGACTTGTTAGCTAAAAATGCTCAAAATTAGGACACCACGGGTACTTATGAGGCACCGAGTAAAACTCAACCTCATACATCTAGTGGAGGTATGTACAATCTTAGGAAAGATCATGACCTTCAAGCCAAGTTTGCATCCTTAGCTAGAAAAGTCAAGGCACTAGAATTGAAAAAGAGTAGTCAATTAAAATCTATTGAAAACATTGTGTGTCAAATATGTGAAACAAATGAACACTCAACCAACGATTGTCCAACCTTGCCTTCTTTTAAGGAATGTCTCCATGAACAAGCTCATGCTTTAAACAGTTTCTAAAGGGCCAACCACAACCCATACTCCCAAACATACAACCCTGTTTGGAGAAATCACCCTAATTTCAGTTGGAAGAGTGAGAACAACAATGCACAAACTTCACAACCACCATTTCAAGCACACCATAATTTCCAAGATTCTCATGGATATGTACCTCCTTATGCTCCACCTCCTAGAAGAAATCTTGAGGAAACATTGCATGCATTCATTGAAAAGCAAGAGACAATTAATACTTAACTTGCTCAAAACATGACAGATTTTAAAGATACTCTTGAAAAATTAACATTTGCTCTCAGGTTCCAAGAGAAAGGTAAGTTTCCATCTCAACCACAACAAAATCTCAAGGGGCAATACAATGCAAATGCAAGTAGTTTCGGAAGCCAACACTTGGATCAAGTCAAATCAGTCACTACTCTACACAGTGGTAAGGTTATTGAAAAACCCTCTCTGAACCTTATGAGAAAGATGATGAGTCAATCTCTGAGGGTAAGGAAGGGGTTGAATCTGAAAATTGCAAAGAAATGATTGATTCACCACCAGCACTTCCATTTCGTCATGCTATGACCAAACAAAGGAAAGTCAATCACAACTCTGAAATTTTTGAAATTTTCAAACAGGTAAAGATCAATATACCTTTGCTGGATGCTATTAAACAGGTTCCTTCCTATGCTAAATTTTTAAAAGATCTATGCATTGTGAAGAGGAAACTAAATGTGAAAAATAAAGTCTTTCTAGCCGAACAAGTAAGTGTCATTCTTCAGAACAATAATGCTTTGAAATATCAAGACCCTGGTTGTCCTACAATTTCTTACTTTATTGGAGAACAAGCATGTGCAAAATTATTGTTACTAGAATAGTAGAGTAAAGGAGTTCTTTTGTTAAAGTGACACTTGAGATGCATTTTAGTAACCATTCTTAACAAGGTCTATTATAATACTTTAATATATGATTGTGGGTTGCACAATAGATTATTATATTATTTATGTTCTTTTATTAAAGGTAACAACTAAGGGAAAGGGATAGTATATAATGTTTTAAAAAAAAAGAGCAAAACAAATAATAATGATGATAATAAAAATGTAGATAAGTTTGGTTTTGTAGCCTTTTTAACCTAAGCAATTAAGCCCGAATTGGTGTTTTAACACCTAATACCCTAAAGTCAACTGACTTGGGAGCTATTGACCCAACGCTTGTTACATGGGTTGAGGAGAAAAGTTTAAGGGAATCAAACATTACACTATCTACATATCAGTAACTGCGACCCGAGTTACTAAGCTCATAGGAGTGTCTTAACACCTAATGCCCTAAGACCAACTGATCTTGGAGTCATTAGCTGAAAGCTCGTTACATGGGTTAAAGATGCATGGTGTTTTAAATTATATTTAATTAAAAAGAAAACAAGAAAAAACAATCTCAACATAAAGATGTTAACCTTAAACAATAGAACAAGAATTTTGTTTTCTTTCAAGTAAAGACCCATAATTATATGTTGATATATTAAGAACAAAAGAAAGGTTTATTAATATCTTGTTAAAAAGTATTGAGCAGATATATAAATTTAATGAGAGTTTGTTTATCTGGATAGATTAATGGAAGTTAAATGATGACTACCTTGCTTTGTGGAATTTGCAAAGTATTTTTCTATTTTAACGCTTTGATTACTAGGGACTAGTAATAAGGTAGTTGGGGGGTGTGATTGATACTTAAAAGTGTATTTTTATCAAAATTGGAAGGATAAAGAGATAGCCAAACTTAGAAAAGAGATGTCGGTGCAATCCAAACCAGAACACTGCTCGGTAATTGGGTCATATCTAGAGCTATAGATCTCAGATTTAGGTCTACTTTATATGGATGAAAAGGTAAGACATAGGCCTATAACTTTCATATGGAGCCCAAGATCTAAAAAGGTCATTTTCAAGTCCAAATTGTTACAACAACAAAGAAGCCCGAATCTGTCCTCCAACTCGAGCACTGTTTAGGAGTTTGGTCATATCTGGAGTTTTATAAGTTGAAATGCGCTGAATGATTTACACAAGAAAGCTAAGATAATTTCCTACAACTTTCATGTTTTCAAGTAGCTCCAATTCTGATGTTATCAATGACGTTTTAGACAGAAAAGAGAAGATAAGAATTGTCACCAAGTCAAGAGTTGGCCACCCACTCATCAAATCAATAGTTCCCAATTTTGGCCTATAAAAGGAGACATTTGCCATGCATTTAGGCATCTTAGTGTCCAGATCAAAATCATGCTCTTGCTTTCTCTCTTTGTATTTTTTTTTGTAATGTTTATGTTTGCTTTCATTAATATCAAGTTTATGCATTTCATTTCCTTTCCTTTCCTTTACTTAGTTAACTTTTATCTTATTTATGTTCTTATTTTGTTTATTTATTTTTCTTTATTTCATTATGTTTAGCTAAGTTTATTATGTCAAGGTGAAAATGTTACATTAATGGTGTAAGAATAAGTATAGTATAAAGTTAATATAGACTTTAATGTTTGATACTAACATGTTTTGTATTTGTTATCTTGTTCACTCTTTAATACTTTGCTTATTAAATGACTAATCTTGCTATTTCGTTATCATCATTTTTTTTCTCTTTTTTTTGTTTTTTTTTCAAATTATATATTATCACTTTCCCTTAGTTGTTACCTTTAACAAAAGAACATCAATAATGTAATAATCCAATGTGTAACCCACAATCATATATTAAAATGTGTGTGTGACACAACTAAAAGAATGATGTCTTCTTCTAAGTGCAGGAGTGTCGAAGTAATAAATAACTCCGCAAGATTGGGGTCAAACCACAAGGAGATTAATTGTATAAATTATAGATAACACTAATATAACAATAATACTAACAACAATAATAGTAACAATAATAACAATAACAATAATAGTAATAGTAATAGTAATAGTAATAGTAATAGTAGCAGTAGTAATAATAATGATAGTAATAGTAACAACAATAGTAGTAGTAGTAGCAATAAAAATAATAAAGAAGAAGAAGAAGTTGATGAGAACTTTGAGATGCTAGATTAATGTAAGGATTAAATAATTATAACAACAAATATCAAGGTTAGAGAATCCACAAATGGTATGTCAAACAAGTATAGTATAAACTCTTATTGTTCAATTGGAAATCATACACAAAAAAGGTTCCAAGCAGATTATAAATTGTTAACATGATTACATTAGTTTTTTTATTCTATTAATGTTAATACTTGTAAATGTTGTTAGACATTCATGATTATAACTTATGTTAACAACAAATCAAGTTCCTTTCATAGCATAGGTGTTGGTTTTACTATACAGCATGGAGTATGAAGGTGCCAAGTATTTGTTATACCAAGTGTTATACATGATTAGTACTTAAAAATGCATTTTTTTATCAAGGTTTTATATCATCATTTTGCACTTGAAGTATCAATAACTTCTTAATTAAAGCATGCTAAATAATAATATATCTAATAATTTAAAATACCTTTAATTTATTGTAAATATTTATTTTAAATATAGGCCTATCATATAAATAAAAGGCTTGATTGATGAATTTAAAAACTGAAATTAAAAGGACAAAGAGATGGTCAAACTTAGAAAAAAGATGTCGGTGTAGTATAAATCATAACACTATTCGATAATTGGATCATATCTAGAGCTATAGATCTTAGATTTAGATCTACTTTATATGGATGAAAAGGAAGACATAGGCCTACAACTTTTATAAGGAGGCATTTGCCATGCATTTAGGCATCTTGGTTTCCAGATCAAGATCATGCTCTTGCTTTGTCTTTTTGTATTTTTTGTAATGTTTATGCTTTACTTTCATTAATATCAAGTTTATGCTTTTCAATAGTTCCTAATTTTGGCCTATAAAAAGAGGTATTTGCCATGCATTTAGGCATCTTGGTGTCCAGATCAAGATCATGTTCTTCCTTTCTCTCTTTGTATTTTTTGTAATGTTTATGCTTTGCTTTCATTAATATCAAGTTTATGCCTTTCATTTCCTTTTCTTTACTTAGTTAACTCTTATCTTATTTATATTCTTATTTTGTTTATCTATTTTTCTTTCTTTCATTATGTCTAGCTAAGTTTATTATGTCAAGGTGAAAAGGTTACACTAATGGTGTAAGAATAAGTATAGTGTAAACTTAATATAGACTTTAATGTTTGATACTAACATGTTTTGTATTTGTTATCTTGTTCACTCTTTAATACTTTACTTGTTAAATGACTAATCTAGATTTATATTGTATAACACTTCGTACAACAAATTCTTGGCACTTTCATAGCCCATACTATATGGTATAACCAACACTTGAGCTATGAAAGAAACTTGATTTATTGTTAACATAAGTTATAATCATGAATACCTAAGAAGATTTACAAATATTAGCATTAATGTTTGATTCCCTTAAGCTTTTCTCCTCAACCCATGTAACAAGCGTTGGACCAATAGCTCCCAAGTCAGGTGACTTTAGGGTATTAGGTGTTAAAACACCCCTTCGGGCTTAATTGCTTAGGTTAGGCAGGCTACGAAACCAAACTTATCTACATTTTTATTATCATCATTTTTTTTCTTTTTTTCTTTTCTCTTTTTTTATGTTTTTTTTTAATTATATACAATTCATTTCCCTTATTGTTACCTTTAACAAAAGAACATAAATAATGTAATAATCCAATATGCAACCCACAATCATATGTTAAAGTGTGTGTGTGTAAATTAAGGTTTAAGAATACATGTTAAATAAGTATATGAGCAGAATTAAGTGATAACAATACGAGAGTTTGTAAACCTGAATATTTCAGGAAGTATTATAATAGACCTTGTTAAGAATGGTTACTAAGATGCGTCTCAAGAGTCACTTTAACAAAAGAACTCCTTTACTCTGCCATCCCAGTAACAATAATTATGCACATGCTTTATGAAATGAAAAACAATTTTTCTTTTTTATCAACTACTACCCTCTCCCCCCAACCAAAACGAGACATTGTCCTCAATGTTCTAAGGTAGAAAGATAGAGTATAGAAGATATCACCTGAAATAACGAACACTGACAAAACCTAAAACACACTGAAACAAAAATAAGAAATAACAAAACACAATAATAAAACCAAAATACATAAAAATTCACAAATGAAGGCTCAAATCCAATCTAAGCTTTTTACGGCTTTCCTTAGATGACCAATTTATGCGACTCATGGAAGGATCAATCACAGGAGTGAAAGATTGTAGTTGGTCAATCAATTGTTCAGCAGTAGTAGCAGAGATTATGATTTGTCGTGTAGAAGATGTTAGAAATTCCTGTTCCACAGCATGATCAAGAAAAGACAACAACTTATCATAATAACCATTAACATTTAACAAACCAATGGGTTTATGGTGAATGTGCAATTGAGCCCAAGAGGAAATATGAAAGATATCTTCCAATGTGCCTAGACCACCTGGTAAAGCAATGAAAGCATCAGCATGGTTCAACATTGCATTCATTCGAGCCGACATTGTGGAGACCTGAAGTTCCTCTCCAATTGTTTTTCCAATGATTCCCCTTGTGCCAAAGCTTCAGGGACGACTCCTAAAACTTGACTACCTCCTAAAAATGCAGCTATTGACACACCTCTCATTCACCCAAGACTGCCTCCCCCATACACTAAATGAATCTTTCTCTCAGCTAGCACCTGACCAAGATGATTTGCTGATTCTAAAAACTCCTTTTCTTTCCCATGACTAGATCCACCGAAAACACAAATATTTCTTATTTGATGACTTGAGGAACTTGTCATTTCTACACACTTCTGTATTTGTTGAATGTATGGGTTGAGTAGAAATGAAAGGAAGGAAAAGAGGGTTTTATAGATGATAAATTAGAAAGGCAATCATAACATCTATATGTAGGTCAGCTGGAGTCTCACACTCTCTCTCTCTCTTTTTATTTATTTATTTATTTACTTTTGAAAAAAAAGCATGTGTATGTACAGGTAGTTGTGATTGTGGCTCACATCTTCCCTTGGTTTTACGTCCAAGAACCGACTTAAGTCACGGAGTACCGTTATCCGCCATTTGACCGGGGTGAAAGAAACTTGCAAAAATCACTCAAAAGGAAACAAAAATAAAATAAAATAAAATCAATCTTTATATAAGAAACAAAAATAAAATAAAATCAATCTTTATATACAGGATCACCCAATTCAATAGAGTTATGTTCAACTGAAAAATTATCAAAGTAAACTTTCAGACGATGTCCATTTACCTTGAAAACATTGTCATTCTTTGGATTCTCGATGTCATAGGCCCCATATGGATACACATGTTTCACAATAAAAGGACCGCTCCATCTTGATCTTAATTTTCCAGGAAATAAATGCAGTCGAGAATTATAAAGCAAGACTTTTTGACCAACATTGAAGGTTTTTCTCTGTATTTTCTTGTCATGAAATTCTTTTATTCTTGCTTTATGAATTCTTGAATTTTCATATGCATCATTTCTTATTTCCTCAAGCTCATTTATTTGTAATTTTCGCAGTTGACTAGCATCATCCAGATTTGAATTGAAAGTTTTAATAGCCCAATAAGCTTTATGTTCAAGTTCCACAGGCAAGTGACAAGGTTTTCCATAGACTAGTCTATAAGGTGACATACCTAATGATGTTTTATAAGCAGTTCGATAAGCCCAAAGTGCATCATTAAGTCTTAAAGACCAGTCTTTCCTATTAGGGTTCACTGTTTTCTCCAAAATATGTTTGATCTCCCTATTAGCAAGCTCTACTTGTCCACTTGTTTGAGGGTGATAAGGGGTGGCAACTTTGTGTGTGATTCCATATTTCTTCATTAAAGACTCAAATGGCTTGTTGCAGAAATGTGTTCCACCATCACTTATTATGGCTCGAGGGACTCCAAATCGACTCAAAATATTTTCTTTCAAAAACTTTATCACTGTTTTGTGATCATTGTTTCGACTTGGAATTGCCTCTATCCATTTTGAAACATAATCTACTGCGACTAATATGTATAAGAAACCAAATGATGGAGGGAATGGGCCCATGAAATCTATACCCCAACAGTCAAAGATCTCAATGACAATAATAGGGTTTAAAGGCATCATGTGACGTTTTGAAATAGATCCCAACTTTTGACAATTTTCACAAGACTTGCAGAATGCATGTGAGTCTTTGAACATGGTGGGCTAGTAAAATCCACTTTGTAAAATTTTTGCAGTTGTCTTTCTTGATGAGAAATGGCCCCCACATGCTTCAGAATGACAAAATTTAATGACACTACTTACCTCATTGTCAGGAATGCATCTTCGAAATATTTGATCAGGACAATATTTGAATAAATAAGGATCATCCCAATAAAAGTTCTTCACTTCGTTCAAGAACTTTTTTTTATCTTGGGTACTCCAATGAGCTGGCAGTTGTCCTGAAACAAGAAAATTAACAATATTAGCAAACCAAGGCATTGTAGAGACAGAAAGTAAAGATTCATCGGGAAAGTAGTCATCGATTGGTGTGATGTCAGTTTTCGAATCTGTTGTCAATCTTGACAAGTGATCTGCGACAACATTTTCGCTGCCTTTCTTATCTTTGATTGTGATATCAAATTCTTGAAGTAATAAAATCCACCGCACCAATCTAGCCTTGGAATCTTTCTTAGAAAGAAGATATTTCAATGCTGCATGATCACTAAAAACAACAGGTGAGCCAACAAGATAAGATCTGAATTTTTCACATGCAAATACTACTGCAAGTAATTCTTTTTCAGTGGTGGTATAATTCATTTGAGCACTATTTAAAGTTTTACTTGCATAGTAAATTACATAAGGTTTCTTATCTTTTCTTTGTCCCAAAATAGCACCTACGGCATAATCACTAGCATCACACATTATTTCAAAAGGTAATGACCAATCGGGAGGTTGAATGATAGGAGCACAAGTAAGCAAATTTTTAAGTTTAACAAAGGCTTCTTCACAATGTTCAGTCCATTCAAAAATAGTATCCTTTGATAGAAGGTTACTTAAAGGCTTAGATATTACACTAAAATCTTTGATGAACCTTCTATAAAAACCAGCATGTCCCAGAAATGATCTAACATCTTTAAGAGATTTTGGTGTTGGCAAGTTTGCAATTAACTCGATTTTAGATTTGTCAACCTCAATTCCTTTTGATGAAACAATGTGACCAAGTACAATGCCGTTTGTTACCATAAAATGACATTTTTCCCAATTCAGCACAAGATTCTTCTCTTCACACCTGGTTAAAACCTTTCCTAAATTAGTCAAACAATCATCAAATGAATTGCCAAAAACAGAAAAATCATCCATGAAAATCTCAAGAAAATGTTCAACCATATCGCTAAATATACTAAGCATGCATCTTTGAAATGTGGCTGGTGCATTACATAATCTAAAAGGCATCCTTCGATATGCAAAAGTACCAAATGGACATGTGAAAGTAGTCTTTTCTTGATCTTCCAATGCAATTTCAATTTGGTTGTAACCCGAATAGCCATCTAGGAAACAATAAAATTCATGACCTGCAACTCTTTCTAGGATTTGATCCATGAAAGGTAAAGGAAAATGATCTTTTCTAGTCATTGAATTAAGTTTCCTATAGTCAATGCACATGCGCCAACCAGTAACAGTTCTAGTGGGAATTAACTCATTGTTCTCATTTGTTATCAGAGTGACTCCAGACTTCTTAGGTACAACTTGGGTAGGACTTACCCATTTGCTGTCAGAAATAGGATAAATGATTTCATTATCTAGAAGCTTAATGACTTCATTTTTCACTACTTCTTTCATATTAGGGTTTAGCCTTCGTTGCATTTCTCTAGAGGGTTTAGCATTTTCCTCTAAATAAATTCTGTGTGTACAAATCAAAGGACTAATTCCTTTTATATCAGCTATGGTCCATCCTAATGCATTTTTGTGCATTTTCAGAGTTTGTAATAACTTACCTTCTTGATGTGCATTAAGTTTGGAAGAGATTATTACCGAAAAAGTTTCATTTTCTCCCAAAAATGAGTATTTGAGATTGGATGGCAACGACTTCAAATCAGGTTTTGGTGGTTGAACACTTGAAGGTATGGACTTAATTGGTTGTGGTGGCAATTCCTCAATTTGTGGCCTCTATTTACTTGTCTTTGATTCTTCCTGAAAATAAATCATTTCCAAATCATCAGTTTCATCAATCTCAATTTCATTGGAAGTGGTTG
Source organism: Populus pruinosa (assembly GCA_026413675.1). Taxonomy (NCBI): domain Eukaryota; kingdom Viridiplantae; phylum Streptophyta; class Magnoliopsida; order Malpighiales; family Salicaceae; genus Populus; species Populus pruinosa. The sequence goes on from CM048592.1 coordinate 46,930,150, forward strand.
GAAATTGATCATGAATTAATTTTTCAGTAAAGTCCACTTCCTGTAAATCATTATCATCTCTAGGTTGCTTGCAAATGTTGAAAATATTCATCTCCAATGTCATGTTTCCAAATGATAGCTTCATCAGTCCATTCCTACAATTAATCAATGCCTTAGAAGTTGCAAGAAATGGACGTCCTAAAATAACAGGAAATGAATTACATACTTCAACAGGTTGTGTGTCCAAGACAATAAAATCCACAGGATAAATGAATTTATCGACTTGTACTAACACATCTTCAATTATTCCTCTAGGCACTTTTATAGATCTATCGGCAAGTAAAAGAGTTATAGAAGTTGGTTTTAACTCACCTAGATTGAGACTCTGAAAAACTGAATATGGAAGTAAATTCACACTAGCACCAAGATCAAGTAAGGCTCTTTTAATTTTATGCTCTCCAATAAAGCAAGAAATTGTAGGACAACCAGGGTCTTTATATTTCAAAGCATTATTGTTCTGAAGAATAGCACTTACTTGTTCGGCTAGAAAGGCTTTCTTTTTCACATTCAGTTTCCTCTTCACAGTGCATAGATCTTTCAAAAATTTTGCATAGGAAGAAACCTGTTTAATAGCATCCAGCAAAGGTATATTGATCCTTACCTGTTTGAAAATTTCATAAATTTCAGAATTGTGATTGACTTTCCTTTGTTTGGTCATGGCTTGAGGAAATGGAAGTGCTGGCGGTGAGTCAGTCGTTTCTTTGCAATTTTCAGATTCATCCCCTTCCTTACCCTCAGAGATTGACTCATCATCTTTCTCATAAGGTTCAAGAGAGGGTTTTTCAATAACCTTACCACTGCGCAGAGTAGTGACTGATTTGACTTGATCCATGTGTTGGCTTCTGGAACTACTTGCATTTGCATTGTATTGCCCTTTGGGATTTTGTTGTGTTTGAGATGGAAACTTACCTTTCTCTTGGAAACTAAGAGCAGATGTTAATTTAGCAAGAGTATCTTTAAAATCTGTCATGTTTTGAACAAGTTGAGTATTAATTGTCTCTTGCTTTTCAATGAATGCATGCAATGTTTCCTCAAGATTTCTTCTAGAAGGTGGAGCATAAGAAGGTGCATATCCATGAGAATTTTGGAAATTATGGTGTGCTTGAAACGGTGGTTGTGAAGTTTGTGCATTGTTGTTCTCACTCTTCCAACTGAAATTTGGGTGATTCCTCCAACCAGGGTTGTATGTTTGGGAGTATGGGTTGTGGTTGGGCCTTTGGAAACTGTTTAAAGCATGAGCTTGTTCATGGAGACATTCTTTAAAAGAAGGCAAGGTTGGACAATCGTTGGTTGAGTGTTCATTTGTTTCACAGATTTGACACACAATGTTTTCAACAGATTTTAATTGACCACTCTTTTTCAATTCTAGTGCCTCGACTTTTCTAGCTAAAGATGCAAATTTGGCTTGAAGGTCATGATCTTCCCTAAGGTTGTACATACCTCCACTAGATGTATGAGGTTGAGTTTTACTCGGTGCCTCATATGTACCTGCAATGTCCCAATTTTGAGCATTTTCAGCTAACAAGTCTAAGTACTCCATTGCTTCATCAGGGTCTTTATCTTCAAAAGTTCCATTGCACATCAATTCAACCATTTGCCTATCTTTAGGTGTTAACCCTTCATAGAAATGTGAAACCAATCTCCATGTTTCAAAACCATGATGAGGGCAAGTACTAAGGAAGTCTCGATACCTATCCCAACATTTATAAAATGTTTCTCCTGGTTTTTGAGTGAAAGTGGTGATTTGTCTCTTGAAAGAGTTTGTTCTATGAGATGGGAAAAACTTCTTTAAAAATTGTTGTTGCATTTCATACCAAGCACGAATGGATCCTGGTCTCAAATTTTGTAGCCATGTTTTAGCTTTATCTTTTAATGAAAAAGGGAAAAGCTTTAATCTGATGGTGTTCATGCTACAATTTAAATTATTATATGTGTTGCAGACCTCCTCAAATTCCCTTAAATGCAAGTATGGATTTTCCAATTCTAACCCATGAAAAGAAGGTAAAAGTTGAATAATACCTGGTTTAAAATTAAAATGAGATGCATCAGGAGGAAAAACTATGCATGATGGTGCACTTGTTCTTGTGGGATTCATATGATCTCTAAGTGTTCTAGCACGGTTATTCTCATTATTTTCATTATGAAGTGATTGATTATCTTCTTCGGCCATATTTTCTGAAAATGATGAGGATACCCTACAAAGTCTACCACTTGATGTACGTGACCACACTCTCATGCACGTGTAAGAATAAAATAAAAAGAAGAAGAAGAAAGCAAAAGAAGGAGGAAGAAAACAAAATAAAAAGAAACAAAAGAAAAGAAACCAAGTTATATACAAGAAAAGTGAAAAGAGAAAATAAAATAAATACTATAATTTATACAAGAACTTACATCCCCGGCAACGGCGCCAAAAACTTGACACGACCAAAAGATTGATGCCTTCTCTCAAGTGCAGGAGTGTCGAAGTAATAAATAACCCGGCAAGACCGGGGTCGAACCACAGGGAGGTTAATTGTACAAATTATAGACAACAGTTATAGGCAACAATAATAGCAATAATAACAACAACAATAACAATAACAACAACAACTATAATAATAATAATAATAATAATAATAATAATAATAATAATAGTACTAGTAATAGTAGTAGTAATAATAATAATAATAATAATAAAGAAAAAGAAGAAGAAGATGATGATGAGAACTTGGAGATGAAAAATTAATGTAAAGATTAAACAATAATAATAACAAATGTCAAGGTTAGAGGTTCCACTAATGGTATATCAAACAAGTATAGTATAAACTCTTGTTATTGAATTGGAAACCACACACAAAGGAGGTTCCAATCAGATTATATATTGTTAACATGATTACATTAGGCATCTTATTCAATTAATCCTAATACTTGTAAATCTCGTCAAGCATTCATGATTATAACTTATGTTAACAACAAATCAAGTTCCTTTCATAGCTCAGGTGTCGGTTATACCATACATTATGGGCCATGAAAGTGCCAAGCATTTGTTGTACCAAGTGTTATACAACATAAATCAAGATTAGTCATTTAACAAGCAAAGTATTAAAGAGTGAACAAGATAACAAATATAAAACATGTTAGTATCAAACATTAAAGTCTATATTAAGTTTACATTATACTTATTCTTACACCATTAGTGTAACCTTTTCACCTTGACATAACTAACTTAGCTAGACATAATGAAAGAAAGCAAAATAGATAAACAAAATAAGAACATAAAAGTTAACTAAATAAAGGAAAGGAAATGAAAGGCATAAACTTGATATTAATGAAAGCAAAGCATAAACATTACAAAGAATACAAAGAGAGAAAGGAAGAGCATGATCTTGATCTGAAAACCAAGATGACTAAATGCATGGCAAATGCCTCCTTTTATAGGCCAAAATTGAGAACTATTGATTTGATGACTAATTGATAAGTGGGTGGCCAACTTTTGACTTGGTGACAATCCTTATCTTTTCTTGTCTGCCCAAAACGTCATTAATAACGTCAGAATTGGAGCCAGTTGTAAACATGAAAGTTGTAGGCAATTATCTCAGCTTTCTTGTGTAAAAAAATTCAGCTCATTTGGACTTTTAGAAATCTAGATATGGCCAAAATACCGAACAGTGCTCGGGCTGGAAGACAGATTCGGGCTTCTTTGTTGTTGCTACAATTTGGACTTGATAATGGCCTTTTTAGATCTTGGGCTCCACATGAAAGTTGTAGGCCTATGTCTTACCTTTCCATCCATATAAATTGGACCTAAATCTGAGATCTGTAGCTCTAGATATGACCCAATTACCGAACAGTGTTCCGGTTTGGATTGCACCGACATCTCTTCTCTAAGTTTGACCATCTCTTTATCCTTGCAATTTAAGTTCTTCAAGTCATCAATCAATCCTTTCATTTATGTGATAGGCCTGCATTAAAAATAGACATTTACCACAAATTATAGGTATCTTATATTATTAGATACATTATTATAAAATATATTTTAGTTAAGGAGTTATTCATACTTCAAGTGCAAAATAATGATATAAAACCATGATAAAAATGCACTTTTAAGTACTAATCATACAACCTCAGAGAAAATCATGACCTTCAAGCTAAATTTGCACCTTTAGCTAGAAAAGTCGAGGCACTAGAATTAAAAAAAAAATAGTCATTTAAAATTTGTTGAAAATATTATGTGTCAAATATATGAAACAAATGAACACTCAACTAATTATTGTCCAACCTTACCTTCTTTTAAGGAATGTCTCTATGAACAAGCTCTTGCTTTAAATAGTTTCCAAAGGGCCAACCATAACCAATACTCGCAAATATACAACCTTAGTTGGAGAAATCACCCAAATTTCAGTTGGAAGAGTAATAATAACAATGTACAAACTTCACAATCACTGTTTCAAGCATACCATAATTTCTAAAATTCTCATGGATGTGCACCTCCTTATGCTCCACCTCCTAGAATAAATCTTGAGGAAATATTGCATGCATTCATTGAAAAGTAAGAGACAATCAATACTCAACTTGCTGAAAATATGATAGATTTTAAAAATACTCTTGCAAAATTGATATTTGTTCTCAGTTTCCAAGAGAAAGTAAGTTTTCATCTCAACTACAATAAAATCCCAAGAAGCCAACACATGGATCACGTCAAATCAATCACTACTCTTCGTAGTGGTAAGTTTATTGAAAAACTCAATTTTAAACCCTGAGAGAAAGATAATGAGTCAATTTATGAGAGTAAGGAAGGGGTTGAATCTGAAATTTGCAAAGAAAAGATTGATTCCCTATCAGCACTTCCATTTCCTCATGCCATGACCAAATAAAAAAAAAGTCAATCACAACTCTGAAATCTTTGAAACTTTTAAACAAGTAAGAATCAATATACCTTTGTTAAATGCTACTAAACAGGTTTCTTTATTTGCTAAATTTTTTAAAGATTTGTACACTCTAAAGAGTAAACTGAATATGAAAAAGAAAGCAGTTTTAGCCAAACAACTAAGTACCATTTTTCAAAATAATAATGCTTTAAAATATAAAGACCCTGGTTGTCCTAAAATTTCTTGCTTTATTGGAGAACATAAAATTAAAATAGCCTTACTTGATCTTGGAGCTAATGTGAATTGACTTCCATATTCAGTTTTTCAAAGTCTCAAACTAGGTGAGTTAAAACCAACTTCTGAAACTCTCTTACTTGCCGATAGATCTGTAAAAGTGCCTAGAGGAATAGTCGAAGATGTGTTAGTACAAGTTGATAAATTCATTTATCATGTGGATTTTGTTATCTTGGATACAGAACCTATTGAAACATGTAATTCATTTCCTATTATTTTAGGACATCCGTTTCTTGCAACTTCTAATGCATTAATTAATTAAACTAATTTGGAAACATGACATTCAAGATCAATATTTTCAATATTTGTAAGCAACCTGGAGATGATAATGATTTACAAGAAGTAGATCATATTGACAAATTAGTTTATGATCAACTTGAATCTACTTTAAGTAAAAATGAGTTGGATGAATCTTAAGATTTGTAAATGATTTATTTTGAGGAAGAAATCACGGATGAAAAACGCACCGAAAATGTTGATGCAGATCTTTTGTCAAAAGTGACAACAAATTCGACATCTGACATCACACAAATCAATGATTACTTTCCTAACGAATCCTTACTTTCTCTTAGTCCAATGCCTTGGTATGATAAAAATATCAATTATCATGCTTCAGGAGATTTGCTAGCTGATTGGAGTACCCAAGACAAAGAAAAGTTTTTGAACGAAGTGAAGAACTTTTATTGGGATGACCCTAACTTATTCAAATATTGTCCTAATCAAATATTTCAAAGATGCATTCCTGAAAATGAGGTAACTAGTGTCATTCAACTTTGTCATTCTGAACCATATAGAAGTTATTTCTCATAAAAAAAGACACCTGCAAAAATCTTTCAAAATGAATTTTATTGGCCCTCCATGTTCAAGGATGTGCATGCATTCTGCAAAACTTGTGAAATTTGTTAAAAAGGTAATACTAGTCAAAAAGTTTTGTTTTATAATTCTCAACTCCATTTATTCCCTATAGAGTTAAAATCAAGATGGGACAATCCATTTATTAAGAAATATATGTATCCTTATGAGGCCTTTGATATTGAGAATTCAATAAATGACAATGTTTTTAAGATAAATGGACATCGTTTGAAAGCTTACTTTGATAATTTTCCTAATGAAAATGAATCAACTAGTTTGAATGATCTTGTAGATAAAGGTTGATTAAGTTAGATTCATTACTTTCAAACTAAAAGTGTTTTTAATATAAATTTAACGAGAGTTTGTTTTTATAGATAAATTAATAGAAGTTGAATGATGAATACTAATGGTGTAAGAATAAGTATAGTGTAAATTTAATATAGACTTTAATGTTTGATACTAACATGTTTTATATTTGTTATCTTGTTCACTCTTTAATACTTTGCTTGTTGAATGACTAATCTTGATTTATGTTGTATAACACTTGGTACAAAAAAATGCTTGGCACTTTCATAACTCATACTGTATGGTATAACCAACACGTGAGCTATGAAAGGAACTTAATTTGTTGTTAACATAAGTTATAATCATGAATGCCTGATGAAATTTACAAGTATTAGCATTAATCTAATAAGATGACTAATGCAATCATATTAACAATTTATAATCTGGTTGGAACCTCCTTTGTGTGTGGTTTCCACTTGAATAATAAGAGTTTATACTATACTTGTTTGGCATACCATTAGTGAATCCTTTAACCTTGACATTTATTGTTATCATTGTTTAATCCTTACATTAATATTCCATCTTAAAGTTCTCATCTTCTTCTTCTCCTTCTCCTTCTTCTTCTCCTTTTTTTTTTCTTTATTATTACTACTACTACTACTAATATTGTTGTTGTTGTTGTTGTTGTTACTGTTGTTGTTTATAATTGTTATTTAAAATTTGTACAACTAACCTCCTTGTAGTTAGACTCTGGTCTTGCCGGGTTATTTATTACTGTGACACTCCTGCACTTGGAAGATGACGTCAATCTTTTCGTCGTGTCAATACAATATAAATCTAGATTAACCATTTAACAGGCAAAGTATTAAATAGTGAACAAAATAACAAATACAAAACATATTATTATCAAACATTAAAGTTCATGTTAAGTTTATACTATACTTTATTACACCATTAGTATAACTTTTTCACCTTAACATAATAAACTTAATTAAATATAAAGAAAGGAAAAAAAATAAATAAACAAAATAAGAACATAAATAAGATAAAAGTTAACTAAGTATAGAAAAGGAAATAAAAGGCATAAACTTGATATTAATGAAAGCAAAACATAAGCAATATAAAGAGAGAAAGCAAGAGCATAATCTTGATTTGAAAATTAAGATGCTTAAATCCATGAAAAATGCCTTCTTTTATAGGCTAAAATTAAGAATTATTGATTTGATGACTAATTGATGAGTGGGTGGCTAACTCTTAACTTAATAACAATCATTATCCTCTCTTGTCGGAATAAAACATCATTGATAACGTCAAAATTGTAACCATTTATATGTATGAAAGTTCTAGAAAATTGTCTTATATTTTCAGAAAAAAAAAATGAGGTCATTTTGATTTCTAGAACTCAAGATATAGGTTGAACACTAAATAGTGTCTGAGCTGCAAGACAGATTCGAATTTCTTCGTTGTTGCTATAATTTGAACTTAAAAACAACATTTTTAAAACCAAACCTCCACATAAAAGTTATAGGCCTATGTCTTACCTTTCTATCCATATAAAATAGACCTAAATCCTATATCTATAGCTTCAGATATGACCTAATTACCTTCAGATATGACCTAATTACCGAGAAGTGTCCAGTTTGGACTGCACCAACATTTTTTTCTAAGTTTGGCCATTTCTTTATCATTTCAATTTCAGTACCTAAACTCATCAATTAATCCTTTTATTTATATGATAGGCTTGTATTTAAGATGAACATTTATCATAAATTAAAGGTACATTAGATTATTAGATATGTTATTATAAAACATGTTTTAGTTAAGGAGTTATCGATACTTCAAGTACAAAATGATGATCTAAAACCTTAATAAAAATACACTTTTAAGTATAAATCACACCCCCCAGCCAGCTTATTACTAGTCCCTAGTAATCAAAGCATTAAAATAAAAAAATAATTTGTAAATTCTACAATGTAAGGTATTCATCATTTAACTTTCATTAATCTATCCAGATAAACAAACTCTCATTAAATTTATATATCTGCTCAATACCTCTTAAACAAGATATTAATAAACCTTTCTTTTATACTTAATATATCAACACATAGTTATAGGACTTTACTTGGAAGAAAACAAAATTTTTATTCTAATGTTTAAAGTTAACTTTCTTGATTTGAGATTTTTTTTTCTTTTTTTAAATAAATATACATATAACTTAAAACACAATACATCTTTAACCCATGCAATGAGCTTTCGGCTAATGACTTCCAGACTTGTTGGTCTTAGGACATTAGGTGTTGAGATACCTTTACGAGCTTAGTAACTCGGATTGTAGATACTAATACATAGATAGTATAATGTTTGATTCCTTTAAACTTTTCTCCATAACCCATGTAACAAGCGTTAGACAATAGCTCCCAAGTCAATTGACTTTAGAGTATTAGATGTTAAAACACTCATTTGGGCTTAATTGCTTAGGTTAGGGAGGTTACGAAATCATATTTTTTTACATTTTTATTATCATTATTTTTTTTGTTTTTTTTTCAAATTATATACTATCTCTTTCTCTTAGTTGTTACCTTTAATAAAAGAATATAAATAATATAATAATCCAATATGCAACCCCCAATCATATATTAAAGTATATATGTGACACGACCAAAAGAATGATGTCTTCTCCCAAGTGTAAGTATGTCGAAGTAATAAATAACTCAGCAAGACCAGAGTCAAACCACAGGGAGGCTAATTGTATAAATTATAAATAACAAGAATACAACAACAACAACAACAACAACAACAATCACAACAATGGTAACAATAGTAATAGTAATATTAATAAAAATAAAAATAAAAATAATAAAGAAGCAGAAGTTAATGAGAACTTTGAAATGAAAGATTAATGTAAGGATTAAACAATGATAACAACAAATATCAAGGTTAAAGGATTCATTACTCGTGTGTCAAACAAGTATAGTATAAACTTTTATTATTCAAAGTTATAGGTCTATGTCTTACCTTTCCATCCATATAAAATATACATAAATCTGAGATTTACAGCTCCGTATATGATCCAATTACCAAACAATGTTCCAGTTTGAACTGCACCAGCATCTTTGTTATAAGTTTGGTCATCTCTTTGTCCTTTTAATTTCAGTACTTAAACTTATGAATTAATCCTTTTATTTATGTGATAGACCTGCATTTAAGATGAACATTTACTATAAATTAAAGGTATCTTATATTATTAGATTTGTTATTATAAAACATGTTTTAGTTAAGGAGTTATTGATACTTTAAGTGCAAAATGATGATATAAAACCTTGATAAAAATGCACTTTTAAGTACTAATCAGGTACCAAGCACATGACTCGCCTAGCACTATAATTTCTTAATCAATAATATGACCACCAATAATTAGGGAATATTATCCTAAGTATTTTACTTGAACAAGGTCAAATATTTTTCTTCCTACCTTTCTTTCTCTATATAAATTGGTATGTCTCATGGATATAAAAATTCATGAAACACTAGATAAGGATTAATAAATGCATTCATTTCACATACACATATATTTTTTCTTTTACAGCACATGTATTTATCATCTTATCTAATTCTTTTTGCATAAAGCACATTGTTGGATTTTCTAAAAGACATGAACATAGTAGGAACAATATTGTTTTAAAAAAATGAAAGTTACATGGATCTCATTAGACAATATAAGGTTATTTATGGTTTGATCAAAGATTACTTGAAGATTATACTTCTTCTTTTTAGGGTTTGATTAACTATTTAAGGTTATGTTATCATAAATCATTCAATTGTCTAGCTTTTAATAATAACCAACATAAACCACTAGATTAAGAGTTTCCTAAACTCTTTAATGAGAGAGAGATTATTATGTTTTAATTGTAAACTTTTATTTACTCTCAAATTTATTGTATATTTTTATTGTTATATAGAAAAATATGAGACATGATATTCTATTTATAAGGAAAATCTAATATCCCTACTAATGGTAAAATATTACTTTGTTCCTTAAAAAATATCACATATTTAGTATAGAACAATGTCAGAAATTTATGCAATCAAGTCTCTATTTAATTTTTCTAAGGTTGAAATTATATTTATAATCAAGTTATACTTGACCAATCATCCCAATTTAATTTCCCAGCAATGATTCTTGATGTATGTTACCCATTAGGTTTGTAATATTTTGTTTCTTAAATATAAATCATAATCCAAAATAAAAACATGATTAAATAAATTAAAAAATTTAATTTATTATCAATTTAATAAATTAATTGATTTATTTTTTAAAATCAAGTACAATGTTTAGCAACGTGTGATGATCTTCAGATATTATAAAAGTTATATATTATTTGACTTAACTTTTTATTGACTAGTTTATCATATAACTATTATCATCATATAAAGAAATCCCAAATTAGACATTTAAGCATAGAGTATGAATGTTTTGTCAAATCATATTTGTTCACAATATCAAAGTCATTAATTATTTAAATAAGAGTTAAAACTTTTTTCAAATCTCATTCCATCTTATAGAAGGATTTTTTAATCAATACTATTTAAGAGAATTTGAGAAAAAAAATTATAATTCACCCAAATACTTTCATATAGTTTATGTTATACTCAATATCTTTGAATTTGTTTTGTTTGATTAAGGCAATATGTAATTATGATCACAACGTATCATTTTTTATATAAGATAATGTTATATAAGATAACTTAGTAATTTTAAGTCTAAAAATCACTTAAACATGATTTTTCCATAGACACGGGTAATTTCTTCATATAGACTCCTTATAAATTGTTTAGCTCTCTACTTGTCATTTAACAAACTTCCATGTATTAATTATAATTATCCCTAATATCTCAACTTAGCTTATTTAAAGAGTTATTTTTTTAATAAAAGAAAAAATATAGTATATATTAATTTCAATAACTCTAATTAATATTTAGTTTTAATAAAGTATTGATAAAAAAATATTTAAATATAATGTTTTAAAGTAATAAAAATCCTCATAGCTATAACAACTCTATAATGTTTTTTTATAAAATATATACAAAGAAGACTAATTGTGGGATAAGATTTTAGTGTTACCAGGGAAATTATTGAAATAAGTAGTCGGCTATAACAGCCGTTGAAAAATTCTCTCCATGGATCAAGACCAAAATGTTGCTATGTAGAGCCTCAGCCGTTGTCAAAACTTAGAAATTAAATCTATCAGCCTTTGGCATGTAGGAGGTTTCACTGTTTAAATAATAAATGGACACGATAGTAACACATGGATAACAACTATGCAACAGCATTTCTCAAACAAAGATATGTTAGATGAATCTTGCATGATTTCCTCGACCTTTCTTGTTCAGTTGAAAAGCACAGCCTACATCAGAATTGAAGCATTGCTTTCATTGCTGAGGTGCCGTTAACATCAAACCTTTTATGACCTGTAAACTGTCCTTTTAAGATTTATGGTCACTGCCATTAACTTCGTTGGTCCTCTGCATGTGATTTTCAGCAGCTCCCTCAGAGATGCATTGCATTCATGCAATGCCAAGTTTTAAACTGTCAAAGAATCTTGGGTGCCAAGGAGCGGGACCTAGAAGAGAACGACCGATCAGAAGCGTTTGGGGCCATCTTACTAGTTGCTTGCAGGATGATGTATTGTCTTCCACTATGCTATCTAGACTAGCTCCGTTTTGCAAAGACCACAAAATTTGTCAGAGCGTAAGTCAGCTAATCCAATAGATTGGGACCATTTGGAGAAACAAAACCAAGGAAAAACACAGTTGAAAACGAATTTTTTATTATTTTGAATTATATCTCTGCTTCAAATTTAGATGACAGTAGTGCTGTTGTATTTATTTTCAAAGTTTGTTTTGTAAATTTAAGTGTAAAACTTCTATAGAAATATTTGAAAATGAAAATTAATAAAATTGATGGGGTTAATTGAAAATGGGGGAAAGAGGTCTCTCCTTTTAAGATGATGGCATTGGCATTATTGGAGGGATCCCACTTATTATTCTTACACCACATTTTGGTGCCCACGGTACTACAAGAATCAACTAAGATCATTGAAGAATTTGAAGATGATAAAGCTGAGGAACATGTTGAAGAAATTGACTTCAGCACATAACATTACAGATTTGGTAAGATTCCTTGACAAAATGCTACAATCAAAACTTGTTCAAGTCATATTGAGATTGTCTTGGACATTCTTCTTTAAGCTTCTTGGATTTTGAATCTTGAAATAACTTCATGGTTTCCTAACATCATGCCAGGATAAAAGAGAAATTAGCACTAGAAATAAGTTATATAGCAATAGCAAGTTGACACTGGTAGAGGAGATTTATGATGATGGGGGCTGATGGTTGCTTGGTGGTTTCGGAGAGGGAGACGGTTGCGGTAGTGGAGGAGGCAGGGATGACTTGCATCATCTTTTCTATTCTTTAATTCCTTTTTTTATAAGGTTACATTGGACATTAAACTAATTACCATGACAATCCTTTAATATTTTAGAACTTTTTCGTTGATTGAAATTGTGTGCTCTTCACTTAATATTAAAGGACTGTCATGATAATTAATTTAATGTCCAAACACTTTAACACATGATAACAAATATTCCAACAAACTTGTTTATGAACACAATCCATATGACATTAAGTTAATAATAGTGTAAGAAGTAAAGAGATAGGAAAGAGATATTACAATAAATATTTTATAAGTTCTAGATTCAATCCTTAATTTACAATCTATTGTTGAGATAAGGATCAAACCCAACCAATTTTTTTTTCATGAACAAAGATTGAAACCATCCAACCTTATTCATGTCTATTAAGATCAAACTCCAGGTGATTTCTTACACTTTAATAATAAGTTTCACTAAAGAATGAAAACAACACTCACTTATAAAAACATAATTGAATTAAAATATCAAGTCTTTAGTGGATGAAATCTAACTTTTTTAGTTGAAGTAAGAGATGCAATTAATGTGTAAAAATAAAAATCAAGAGTAAGCTAAAATTAGAATAACAATTAAATGAATAATATCTCAATGATTGCAAGAGACTTATTTGTAGGAAAATATATCTATTTAGTTGTTTAGAGTAAGACAAAATAAGCCAACAATTTTGAATTACAAAAGTTTAGTATATTGCATGGTTCAAGCTAGATGGTGCAAAAAATATATCATCCATTAGGTGAGCATTGCAGATTGGTAAGAGATTTAAAAATCTTGTCTTGTCTATCCTAGTTGAAAAATAAATTCCAAGGTTATTTTAAATTTAAATATTAATATAAAGATATAATAATTAATTAATTATATATATATATATATATACATATACATATACATGGACAAGCTAGGTATAACTCTTATATACTTCAACAAATAAAATAAGAAATTTTTCTAACTCACTTAAATAATACAAAGGTGAGCTATAATGCCAAGAATAACAATATTTGTTACACAAGACCCATTGTTATTTGGTTTACCAATTGTATTTGGTATGATTAACTATATACCATATTACATTTGGTTTATTTGGATCCTTTGAATTGTGTTTTGTGTATTCATTTAGTGTGCTAGAGATCCTAGGCTTTTCAGGTTAGAGCACAAGGTATTTGAGAAGATTTTGATTTTTAAGGCTGATTTTAGATATTGAAAGTTAATTTAAAAGTTAAATTAGTCTCTAAAAATATTTAAATCACATTTAATAATCATCTAATACTAATCTTAAAGATGTATCAATCATCCTTGAAAAGCAATAAATAATAATAAATTTATAATAATACAACTTTAAAAAAAAATCATTAGTAATCAATTAATGATTACTAATCATGGATATCCCTGGACCAATAAATACAAATAGTGTAACAAGGCAAGAGCAAAAAAAATAAATAAAAATAATATTCAATTCACCTAAATAGATACCACTAATTATTAAATCTAAATATAGACCTATTATCATAAAAACAAGTTTAGGGTTGACTTTACTTTACCCATCCTAGCTTTATATTCTTATATTCGGACTGAGAAAAAATAATGCTTCCTTTAGGTTCATAGCAAGGTTGGAAATTCTCTATTAATAAAAAAATATTTTTTTTTTACAATTACATTGTGATAGTTATTACTTAATAAATAATACAAAAAAAAAATATTAAATCCATGCAGATATTAAACTTTGCCACAACACTAATATATAGTTATATATGAATGATTATAAGATAAATTCAATAAAAAATTTATTTTAAAATATCAATTGTTCAAAAAAAATACTTTATAAAAGATCAATATATTTATCAATGGATTCGGGTTTCATATTTCTATATCCATTTATGTATATAGAAAAACATTTCTCTATACCCACCAGATTTGTAATTTTTCAAACCTTATATTATAAGTCTTTATGGATGCTTTTTCAAGAAAAAAATATTTAAAAAATGATTAGGATTAATGGAACCACATTTGTGCAAAACTAGATGTTTGATATACAGACCATAAAATGACATTTGGACATAAATAAATAATAAAAATAACCACAACTTATCTTTCTAAATTAGATCCAATTTCTAATCTTTCCCTGCAAGACTAATTATTCATTATTTATCCTTATATTACAAGTTATTCTCAAATTTAACACTCTAGTAGATATTTCCATGCAAATTGATAAGAATAATATCATTTAATAAATGTAAGCCCTATATAATTTGTTAGAAAAAGACTATGACATAATTGTATATTTGGTGTCCAATATTTTATTATCTTTTGTTTAAATACCTCACATTTAATTTGATCTATTTAGGTTATTGACCTTTAATTATTATTTTTCTTGTTCTAGTGAATAGTGTTAGTTAAGTTCATTAATAAATGGGAAAAAGTAGACCTAATTAATGAAACAAATGTACAATTTGGTTTGATTTGTCATTTATTGTACAAATTAAAGGTGGTGAGGGACTAAAGTGTAAAACATATTGAATATCATATATTTCTTAGGACATCTCAAATATTGTCATTTCATTTCTAGTTGTTTATATCTTTTTTATCTCATTTTTCCTCTTATTTCTACAAATCCAAAATGAGTATATTTTATCATTTTTTTTTTCATGTCAATTAATTTTCCCTGATGTTTCATCATTGTGTTTTGGTGTCGTTTACCCTGATTTTGGTGTTAGTTGCCTCCTTTATAAACACGCCAAAAGTCACGCATCCCATAATCTTTTAATTACACCTACCTCCATAATGGTTAAACCATGTCATACCACTGCAAAAGTTATCAAAGGCTTTATCATTATCTTTTTTTAGGCTATCAGTTTTATCCTTGACATTAAATAATAAGAGTTTAATTGTACTCATCTTAGGATTTAAAAAGAGTTAGGACATTTTTTTATCTTTTCTTACCCTCTTTCACTATAAAATGGGAGGCAAAATTTAGAATGAGTGGGAAAGATAAAAAGATGAGAGTTATTGTTAGAGTGAAAAGTAATAGTAAAAGGAAATTAAAGAGAAGAATAGTGAGACTGGCCTAATAAGTTAAGGTTTGGTTTGAAGAATTGCAGGGATTAAAGCAACAAAAAAACATAAAAAGTCAAAGAAAAAGTTAAAGATGGAAAGAGGTCCAAAAACTCTAAAAATCAAACAGTCCAAGCTCAACTCTGATTTTCTAATTTAGGTACACCTATTCTATGCATGTTGATGTTTACATTTCTACTTATGTTTATTTATCATTTTGTAATTTTTATATTTCTCTCTTTATATAGTGATTTGATGTCTTTATAATGTCTTTGTTTTTATAATATTTTTTATTTCAATTTTCTCATTATCTTTGATGT
The DNA here is from genome assembly GCA_026413675.1 of Populus pruinosa. NCBI lineage: Eukaryota > Viridiplantae > Streptophyta > Magnoliopsida > Malpighiales > Salicaceae > Populus > Populus pruinosa. The sequence continues at coordinate 46,946,320 of CM048592.1, forward strand.
TTTTGTTTTTTCAATATTATGTTTCGATGTTTGTAAGTTTTATAATAGCATTCTTATTAATTGAAAAAGATTGGAAATGTTTGTATGCCTTCTTACAATACCTTTTTTGTTTAAAAAACTTGAATTTTAGAATGTTTTCGTTTTCTTTCACATTTTCTATTACTATTGGTCTTATATTTGTGAGGTCAAATTGAGGATATCTGACATAGTAACTATGATGGTTTTCAATGTGAAAGTTTAAACTTTGAGGCTTAGAAGTTTATTGGCTACGTTATCGTTACTAAAATACCTTGTTTAAGCATGTCTTAGATTATTTTTGTTGTTTACTTTTCTGGTAGATATGATATTATATATCCATGATTATTTTTTCGACCCTCTAATAATCTTATAAATGTCTCTTTGGTTTATATATGTGGTTATTATGTTTGGTTTGTGACTAAGATTGCATCATAGCTTTAGTAATAATAGGTTAAGACTTTTTATTTCAGTCAATCGTGTCAAAACTCAACCAAAGCAGGTTTTCTATAAAACTTGTTTATTTTCTAAAATGTGTTTTCAAATCTTCTTAGTTTTGTTTTTCTTTTTATTCATTTAGGTAGAGTCTTTTAAGCTTGTATCTTGTTGTCATATTAATATTTGTATTTATATTCATTTCATTGTCATGTCTAGCATTACAAATATATTTCTTTTTTGTGTGTATGTCTATAGGCATTCATCAATATGATTATGTATTAGTATTGCTTTTTAGTTTAAACAATAAAAATAATACCCTGTATCATGCATGTATATTTATTTCTTTAAATTTCTAATGGGTCTTTTTTGTTTTATTAGAATACCCTTTATACAATAGGTTTGGTTCACAGTAAAATCCCTTGCAAACATCCTAATATTTTTTTAAATATTCTTTCTTTTATAAAGAAAATCATCAAGACTTTCTTTTTTTCAAATGAAAAGCACTAGTTTTTTAGTATATTACTCACCAACAATGTCAAAAGTAAATGATCCATCATAAGGTCATTATATTTTTATATCAAATAGAGGTAGCATATTCATTCTACTTCAATTTTCAAAATGAAAATTTTCTTTTTGAAAAGTCATTACTCTTAGGTGAAGACTTGGGATAAGAAGTTGTTCAATTCATTTATTTTTAGATATCATTTCCTTTCAAATAATAATGATTAACAATAATGATAGTAATTATAATGATATGTATTTTGACCTTGAATAATTGTTTATTGACAATATCTAAGCATAAATGAGTTTTTATAGGTTGATATGCACAAGCATTTATTAGAGGGGAAACATTATAAAAAAAGAAACAACAAATATGATTGCTAATATAACCATGCACTTTAGGATAAATGAATCATCATAGATAATTATATTGTAACTATAAAAAATTTAGCCCAATAAGAGAAATCCATTTGAGATATCTTTAAAAAAAACAAATAAACCATCAACAATCGTTATCTAAACTCAAGAAATGGAGGTATAGAAATCATTCAACAAAATATTGTATTTGATGTTTTCTTAAACGTAAATAAACTATCATAGATCATTATCCTAGTATCTTGTGACATAAATCATCCTATCCTTATGCTTAGTGTTGGGTCAACATAACTCTTAAATCAGGTAAAAATGTTTAAAAAATTGTTATTGGTCATAACTCTCGATTGAGAATGACCAATTCATATTTGATCTTATCAATTCCCTTATCATTCCTAAAGTAAATAAGTTGTCACATATTGACACGACTAAAAGGTTGATGTCTTCTCCCAAGTGCAGGAGTGTCGAAGTAATAAATAACCCGGCAAGACCGGGGTCGAACCACAGGGAGGTTAATTGTACAAATTATAGACAACAATTATAAACAACAATAACAACAACAACAATAGTAGTAGTAGTAATAATAATAATAATAATACTAGTAGTAGTAGTAGTAGTAGTAGTAGTAGTAATAAAGAAAGAGAAGAAGAAGAAGATGATGAGAACTTGAAGATGGAAAATTAATGTAAGGATTAAACAATAATAATAACAAATGTCAAGGTTAGAGGTTCCACTAATGGTATATCAAACAAATATAGTATAAACTCTTATTATTGAATTGGAAACCACACACAAAGGAGGTTCCAATCAGATTATATATTGTTAACATGATTACATTAGTCATCTTATTCAATTAATGCTAATACTTGTAAATCTCGTCAAGCATTCATGATTATAACATATGTTAACAACAAATCAAGTTCCTTTCATAGCTCAGGTGTCGGTTATACCATACATTATGGGCCATGAAAGTGCCAAGCATTTGTTGTACCAAGTGTTATACAACATAAATCAAGATTAGTCATTTAACAAGCAAAGTATTAAAGAGTGAACAAGATAACAAATATAAAACATGTTAGTATCAAACATTAAAGTCCATATTAAGTTTACATTATACTTATTCTTACACCATTAGTGTAACCTTTTCACCTTGACATAATTAACTTAGCTAGACATAATGAAAGAAAGAAAAATAGATAAATAAAATAAGAACATAAAAGCTAACTAAGTAAAGGAAAGAAAATGAAAAGCATAAACTTAATATTAATGAAAGCAAAGCATAAACATTACAAAAAATACAAAGAGAGAAAGGAAGAGCATGATCTTGATCTGAACACCAAGATGCCTAAATGCATGGCACATGCCTCCTTTTATAGGCCAAAATTGGGAACTATTGATTTGATGACTAATTGATAAGTGGGTGGCCAACTTTTGACTTGGTGACAATCCTTATCTTCACTTGTCTGCCCAAAACGTCATTGATAACGTCAAAATTGGAGCCAGTTGCAAACATGAAAGTTGTAGGAAATTGTCTCCTCTTTGTTGTGTAAAAACTTAAGCTCATTTGGACTTCTATAACTCCAGATATGGCCAAAATACCGAATAGTGCTCGGGCTGGAAGATAGATTCGGGCTTCTTTGTTGTTGCTACAATTTGGACTTGATAATGGCGTTTTTAGATCTTGGGCTCCATATGAAAGTTGTAGGCCTATGTCTTACCTTTCCATCCATATAAATTAGACCTAAATATGAGATATATAGCTCTAGATATGACCCAATTACCAAACAGTGTTCCGGTTTGGATTGCACCGACATCTCTTTTCTATGTTTGGCCATCTCTTAATCCTTGCAATTTAAGTTCTTCAAGTCATCAATCAATCCTTTCATTTATGTGATAGGCCTGCATTAAAAATAGATATTTACCACAAATTATAGGTATCTTATATTATTAGATACATTATTATAAAACATATTTTAGTTAAGGAGTTATTGATATTTCAAGTGCAAAATGATGATATAAAACCATGATAAAAATGCACTTTTAAGTACTAATCACACCCCTCAACCAGCTTATTACTAGTCCCTAGTAATCAAAGCGTTAAAACAATTTGCAAATTTCACAAAGCAAGGTATTCATCATTTAACTTCCATTAATCTATCCAGATAAACAAACTCTCATTAAATTTATATATCTGCTCAATACCTCTTAACAAGATATTAATAAACCTTTCTTTTATGCTCAATGTATCAACACATAATTATGGGGCTTTTCTTGGAAGAAAAAAAATTTTTGTTCTAATGTTTAAGGTTAACTTCCATGGGTTGGGATTATTTTTTGTCTTTTTTTTGTCTTTTTTTCTTCTTTTTTTTCTTTTTTTTTAAAAAAAAATCTATATACATATAATTTAAAAACATCATGCATCTTTAACCCATGTAACGAGCTTTCAGCTAATGACTCCCAGACTAGTTGGTCTTAGGGCATTAGGTGTTAAGACACCCCTACGAGCTTAGTAACTCGGGTCGCAGATACTGATATGTAGATAGTGCAATGTTTGATTCCCTTAAGCTTTTCTCCTCAACCCATGTAACAAGCGTTGGGCCAATAGCTCCCAAGTCAGTTGACTTTAGGGTATTAGGTGTTAAAACACCCCTTCGGGTTTAATTGCTTAGGTTAGGGAGGCTACGAAACCAAACTTATCTACATTTTTATTATCATCATTTTTTTTATTTTTTTTCTTTTTCTTTTCGTTTTTTTCATGTTTTTTTTTCTTAATTATATACAATCCCTTTCCCTTAGTTGTTACCTTTAACAAAAGAACATAAATAATGTAATAATCCAATATGCAACCCACAATCATATGTTAAAGTGTGTGTGTGTAAATTAAGGTTTAAGAATACATGTTAAATAAGTATATGAGCAGAATTAAGTGGTAACAATACGAGAGTTTGTAAATCTGAATATTTCAGGAAGTATTATAATAGACCTTGTTAAGAATGGTTACTAAGATGCGTCTCAAGAGTCACTTTAACAAAAGAACTCCTTTACTCTGCCATCCTAGTAACAACAATTATGCACATGCTTTATGAAATGAAAAACAATTTTTTTTTTATCAACTACTACCCTCTCCCCCCAACCAAAACGAGACATTGTCCTCAATGTTCTAAGGTAGAAAGATAGAGTATAGAAGATATCACCTGAAATAACGAACACTGACAAAACCTGAAACACACTGAAACAAAAATAAGAAATAACAAAACACAGTAATAAAACCAAAAGACACAAAAATTCACAAATGAAGGCTCAAATCCAATCTAAGCTTTTTACGGCTTCCCGTAGATGACCAATTTATGCGACTCATGGAAGGATCAATCACAGGAATGAAAGATTGTAGTTGGTCAATCAATTGTTCAGCAGTAGTAGTAGAGATTATGATTTGTCGTGCAGAAGATGTTAAAAATTCATGTTCCACAGCATGATCAAGAAAAGACAACAACTTATCATAATAACCATTAACATTTAACAAACCTATGGGTTTATGGTGAATGTGCAATTGAGCCCAAGAGGAGATATGAAAGATCTCTTCCAATGTGCCTTGACCACCTGGTAAAGCAATGAAGGCATCAGCATGGTTAAACATTGCATTCATTCGAGCCGACATTGTGGAGACCTGAAGTTCCTCTCCAATTGTTTTTCCAATGATGTCCCCTTGTGCCAAAGCTTCAGGGACGACCCCCAAAACTTGACTACCTCCTAAAAATACAGCTATTGACACACCTCCCATTAACCCAAGACTGCCTCCCCCATACACTAAATGAATCTTTCTCTCAGCTAGGACCTGACCAAGATGATTTGCTGATTCTAAAAACTCCTTTTCTTTCCCAGGACTAGATCCACCAAAAACACAAATATTTCTTATTTGATGACTTGAGGAACTTGCCATTTCTACACACTTCTGTATTTGTTGAATGTATGGGTTGAGTAGAAATGAAAGGAAGGAAAAGAGGGTTTTATAGATGAGAAATTAGAAAGACAATCATAACATCTATATGTAGGCCAGCTGGAGTCTCACACTCTCTCTCTCTCTTTTTATTTATTTATTTATTTACTTTTGAAAAAAGCATGTGTATGTACAGGTAGTTGTAATTGTGGCTCACATCTTCCCTTGGTTTTACGTCCAAGAACGGCTTAAACGCCCTCTATAGGTCGGGGATAGGCTTCCCATCCAGTTTTCTTAACAACTGGCAAACAGGGTCTTTTTTAGTCAGATTCCCAAGACTAAGTCGATCATGTTCTTTATGAAATAGTGGCCATAAATCATGAATTGCACGATGCACATCTCCACTAGGATGCGTCTCAAGAGTCAATAGAAGATTATCTAAAGACTCCTTACTCAGGCCATCCTTAATGAATTTTATTTTATCTTCACGGTTTATAGATACCATTCCTAAAGAATGACATTGTGTATTACAAGTCCATCTAGCACATCGATGACAGACATCCAGTCGTTTTGCACGACGTTTCTTTGCAAAAGTGCTTTTACCTGTTCCAGGCATGTGTGAAATGAAGGAGTTAGAGGACTCACCTGATAATCGGACCTTTGCTTCAATCAACCAGCGAATATGTTCAGGAATTCCATGATTCATTAACAATCTCAATCTTGCACATCTAGCACGGTAAATTTTTGTAATCGCATTCTGAGGCAGAGCGGGAAAATACTTTTTCAATTTTTTAAGAGTAGTGTCCATTTCAAATGAGAATTAGAAGAGAGATTCAAAGAATTGCACAGATATATACACAGATATCAGTAATTATGGGAAACTGAAAGAACCGACTTAAGTCACGGAGTACCGTTATCCGCCATTTGACCGGGGTGAGAAAAACTAGCAAAAATCACTCAAAAAGAAACACAAAAACAATGTGAGAAAAAAAAAATAACCTTTATCTACAAGATCAGTCCAACCAGTTGATTCATTTTCACTAGGAAAATTATCAAAGTAAGCTTTCAAACGATGTCCATTTTCATTGAAATCATTGTCATTCATTGAATTCTCAATATCACAGGCCCCATAAGGATTGCTCCATCTTGGTCTTAGCTCTCTAGGGAATGCATAGAGTTGAGAATTATAAAACAAAACTTTTTGACTTGTATCAATCTTTTGACAATTTTCACTAGTTTTGTAGAATGCATGCGTGTCCTTGAACATGGTGGGCCAATAAAATCCATTTTGAAAGATTTTTGTAGCTGTCTTTTTTGACAAGAAATAACTTCCACATGCTTCAGAATGACAAAGTTTAATGACACTACTTACCTCATTGTCGCGAATTAATCTTTGAAATATTTGATCAGGACAATATTTGAATAAGTTAGGATCATCACAGTAAAAGCTCTTCACTTCGTTCAAAAACTTTTCTTTGTCTTGCGTACTCCAATCAGCTGGCAAATCTTCTAAGACAAGAAAATTGATATTTTTATTATACCAAGGCATTGGACTAAGAGAAAGTAAGGATTTGTTAGGAAAGTAATCATCGATTGGTGTGATGTTAGATGTCGAATCTATTGTCAATGTTGATAAAAGATTTGCATCAACATTTTCGGTGCTTGTTTCATCCGTGATTTCTTCCTTAGAATAAATCATTTGCAAATCTTCAGATTCATCCAATTCATTTTTACTTAAAGTAGATTCAAGTTGATCATAAACTAATTCATCAATATGATCTACTACTTGTAAATCATTATCATCTCCAGGTTGCTTGCAAATATTGAAAATATTCATCTCCAATGTCATGTTTCCAAATGATAGCTTCATCAGTCCATTTCTACAATTAATCAATGCGTTAGAGGTTGCAAGAAACGGACGTCCTAAAATAACAGGAAATGAATTATGATTAGTACTTAAAAGTGAATTTTTGTCATAGTTTTATATCATCATTTTGCACTTGAAGTATCAATAACTCCTTAACTAAAGCATGTTTTATAATAATATATCTAATAATATAAGATACCTTTAATTTATGGTAAATGTTTATTTTAAATGCAGGCCTATCACATAAATGAAAATATTGATTGATGACTTTAAGAACTTAAATTGCAAAGGCAAAGAGATGGCCAAACTTAGAAAAGAGATTGCGGTGCGATCCAAACCAGAACACTATTCGGTAATTGGGTCATATCTGGAGTTACAGATCTCATATTTAGGTCCAATTTATATGGATGGAAAGGTAAGACATAGGCCTACAACTTTCATATGGAGCCCAAGATCTAAAAAGGCCATTATCAAGTCCAAATTGTAGCAACAACAAAGAAGCCCGAATCTGTCTTCCAGCCCGAGCACTGTTCGGTATTTTGGCCATATCTGGAGTTTTAGAAGTCCAAATGAGCTGAATGTTTTGCACAAGAAAGCTGACATAATTGCCTACAACTTTCATGTTTACAACTGGCTCTAATTTTGACGTTATCAATGACGTTTTGGGCAGACAAGAGAAGATAAGGATTGTCACCAAGTCAAAAATTGGCCACCCACTTATCAATTAGTCATCAAATCAATAGTTCCCAATTTTGGCCTATAAAAGGAGGCATTTGCCATGCATTTAGGCATCTTGGTTTCCAGATCAAGATCATGCTCTTCCTTTCTCTCTTTGTATTTTTTGTAATGTTTATGTTTTGCTTTCATTAATATTAAGTTTATGCCTTTCATTTCCTTTCCTTTACTTAGTTAACTTTTATGTTCTTATTTTGTTTATCTATTTTGCTTTCTTTCATTATGTCTGGCTAAGTTAATGATGTCAAGGTGAAAAGGTTACACTAATGGTGTGAGAATAAGTATAATGTAAACTTAATATGGACTTTAATGTTTGATACTAACATGTTTTATATTTGTTATCTTGTTCACTCTTTAATACTTTGCTTGTTAAATGACTAATCTTGATTTATGTTGTATAACACTTGGTACAACAAATGCTTGGCACTTTCATGGCCCATAATGTATGGTATAACCGACACCATAGCTATGAAAGGAACTTGATTTGTTGTTAACATAAGTTATAATCATGAATGCTTGACGAGATTTACAAGTATTAGCATTAATTGAATAAGATGACTAATGTAATCATGTTAACAATATATAATCTGATTGGAACCTCCTTTGTGTGTGGTTTCCAATTCAATAATAAGAGTTTATACTATACTTGTTTGATATACCATTAGTGGAACCTCTAACCTTGACATTTGTTATTATTATTGTTTAATCCTTACATTAATATTTCATCTCTAAGTTCTCATCATCATCATCTTCTTCTTCTTCTCTTTCTTTATTATTATTATTATTATTATTATTATTATTATTATTATTATTATTATTATTATTATTATTATTATTATTATTACTACTACTACTACTACTACTAGTAGTATTATTACTATTATTATTGTTATCGTTATTCATATTATTGTTGTTTATAATTATTGTTTATAATTTGTACAATTAACCTCCCTCTGGTTCGACCCCGGTCTTGCAGGGTTATTTATTACTTCGACATTCCTGCACTTGGGAGAAGACATTAATCTTTTAGTCGTGTCAAGTTTTTGGCGCCGTTGCCGGGGAAGTAAGTTCTTGTATAAATTATAGTATTTATTTTATTTTCTCTTTTCACTTTTCTTGTATATAACTTTGTTTCTTTTCTTTTGTTTCTTTTTATTTTGTTTTCTTCCTCCTTCTTTTGCTTTCTTCTTCTTTTTTTTTATTTTATTCCTACACGTGCATGAGAGTGTGGTCACGTACATCAAGTGGTAGACTTTGTAGGATATCCTCATCATTTTCAGAAAATATGGCCGAAGAAGATAATCAATCACTTCAAAATGAGAATAATGAGAATAACCGTGCTAGAACAGTTAGAGACCACATGAATCCTACAAGAACAAGTGCACCATCATGCATAGTTTTTCCTCCTGATGTATCTCATTTTAATTTTAAACCAGGTATTATTCAACTTTTACCTTCTTTTCATGGTTTAGAATTGGAAAATCCATACTTGCATTTAAGGGAATTTGAGGAGGTCTGCAACACATATAATAATTTAAATTCTAGCATGAACACCATTAGATTAAAGCTTTTTCCTTTTTCATTAAAAGATAAAGCTAAAACATGGCTACAAAATTTAAGACCAGGATCCATTCGTGCTTGGGATGAAATGCAACAACAGTTTTTAAAGAAGTTTTTCCCATCTCATAGAACAAACTCTTTCAAGAGACAAATCACCACTTTCACTCAAAAACCAGGAGAAACATTTTACCAATGTTGGGATAGGTATCGAGACTTGCTTAGTACTTGCCCTCATCATGGTTTTGAAACATGGAGATTGGTTTCACATTTCTATGAAGGGTTAACACCTAAAGATAGGCAAATGGTTGAATTGATGTGCAATGGAACTTTTGAAGATAAAGACCCTGATGAAGCAATGGAGTACTTAGACTTGTTAGTTGAAAATGCTCAAAATTGGGACACCACGGGTACATATGAGGCACCGAGTAAAACTCAACCCCATACATCTAGTGGGGATATGTACAACCTTAGGGAAGATCATGACCTTCAAGCCAAATTTGCATCTTTAGCTAGAAAAGTCGAGGCACTAGAATTGAAAAGGAGTGGTCAATTAAACTCTGTTGAAAACATTGTGTGTCAAATCTGTGAAACAAATGAACACTCAACCAATAACTGTCCAACCTTGCCTTCTTTTAAGAAATGTCTCCATGAACAAGCTCATGCTTTAAATAGTTTCCAAAGGCCCAACCATAACCCATACTCACAAACATACAATCCTGGTTGGAGAAATCACCTGAATTTCAGTTGGAAGAGTGACAATGCACAAACTTCACCACCACAGTTCCAAGCACACCATAATTTCTAAAATTATCATGGATATGCACCTCCTTATGCTCCATCTCCTACAAGAAAGTTTGAGGAAACTTTGTATGCATTCATTGAAAAGCAAGAGACAATCAACACTCAACTTGCTCAAAACATGACAGATTTTAAAGATACTCTTACAAAATTAACATCTGCTTTCAGTTTCCAAGAGAAAGGTAAGTTTCCATCTCAACCACAACAAAATCATAAGGGGCAATACAATGCAAATGCAAGTAGTTCCAGAAGCCAACACATGGATCAAGTCAAATCAGTCACTACTCTACGCAGTGGTAAGGTTATTGAAAAACCCTCTCTTGAACCTTATGAGAAAGATGATGAGTCAATTTCTAAGAGAAAGGAAGGGGTTGAATCTGAAAATTACAAAGAAACGACTGATTCTCCGCCAGCACTTCCATTTTCTCATGTCATGACCAATAAGGAAGAAATCGAGGATGAAAAAGGCATCGAAAAGGTTGATGCGAATCTTTTATCAAAAGTGATAACAGATTCGACACCCAACATCACACCAATCGATGATTACTTTCCTGATGAATCTCTACTTTCTCTTAATTCAATGCCTTGGTTTGCTAAAAATATCAATTTTCTTGCTTCAGGATTTTTGCCAACTCATTGAAGTATTGAAGACAAAAGAAAATTTTTGAGCAACGAGCAAAATTTTTATTGGGATGACCCTTACTTATTCAATTATTGTCCTGATCAAATATTTCAAAAATACATTCTCGACAATGAGGTAAGTAATTTCATTAAATTTTGTTACTTTAAGGCATGTGGGGATCATTTCTCATCAAAAAAGAGGATTGTAAAAATCTTACAAAGTGAATTTTACTGGCCCATCATATTCAAGGAGTCAGATGCATTCCGCAAAAACTGTGAAAATTGTCAGAAGGTGGGATTTATTTCAAAACACAGAGAGTCTATAGATAATCTTCTATTGACTCTTAAGTCTCATCATAGTCGAGATAAGCATCGTGTAATTCATGACTTATAAACCCATTTTCATAAAGAACATACTTGACTTAGTCTTGGGAATCTGACTAAAAAAGACCTTGTTTGCCAGTTTTTAAGAAAACTGGATGGGAAGCCTATCCCCGACCCATTGAGGGCGTTTAAGCTGTTCTTGGACGTAAAACCAAGGGAAGATGTGAGCCACATTCACAACTGTGATTTGAATTTTTTTTTTGTTTGTAAAAACTTGTGTCTTTTGGTTTTATTATTGTGTTTTATTATTTCTTATTTTTGTTTTAGTGTGTTTCAGGTTTTGTCAGTGTTCGTTATTTCAGGTGATATCTTCTATACTCTATCTTTCTACCTTAGAACATTGAGGACAATGTCTCGTTTTGGTTGGGGGGAGAGGGTAGTAGTTGATTAAAAAAAAATTGTTTTTCATTTCATAAAGCATGTGCATAATTGTTGTTACTAGGATGGCAGAGTAAAGGAGTTCTTTTGTTAAAGTGACTCTTGAGACGCATCTTAGTAACCATTCTTAACAAGGTCTATTATAATACTTCTTGAAATATTCAGGTTTACAAACTCTCGTATTGTTACCACTTAATTCTGCTCATATACTTATTTAACATGTATTCTTAAACCTTAATTTACACACACACACTTTAACATATGATTGTGGGTTGCATATTGGATTATTACATTATTTATGTTCTTTTGTTAAAGGTAACAACTAAGGGAAAGGGATTGTATATAATAAAAAAAAAACATAAAAAAAAAGAAAAAAAGAAAAAAAATGATGATAATAAAAATGTAGATAAGTTTGGTTTCATAGCCTCCCTAACCTAAGCAATTAAGCCCGAAGGGGTGTTTTAACACCTAATACCCTAAAGTCAACTGACTTGGGAGCTATTGGCCCAACGCTTGTTACATGGGTTGAGGAGAAAAGCTTAAGGGAATCAAACATTGCACTATCTACATATCAGTATCTGCGACCCGAGTTACTAAGCTCGTAGGGGTGTCTTAACACCTAATGCCCTAAGATCAACTGGTCTGGGAGTCATTAGCTGAAAGCTCGTTACATGGGTTAAAGATGCATGATGTTTTTAAATTATATGTATATAGATTTTTTTAAAAAAGAAAAAAAGAAAAAAAAAGACAAAAATAATAATCTCAACCCAAGGAAGTTAACCTTAAATATTAAAACAAAAATTTTGTTTTCTTCCAAGAAAAGCCCCATAATTATGTGTTGATACATTGAGCACAAAAGAAAGGTTTATTAATATCTTGTTAAATGGTATTGAGCAGATATATAAATTTAATGAGAGTTTGTTTATCTGGATAGATTAATGGAAGTTAAATGATGAATACCTTGCTTTGTGAAATTTCCAAATTGTTTTAACGCTTTGAATACAAGGGACTAGTAATAAGCTGGTTGGGGGGTGTGATTAGTACTTAAAAGTCCATTTTTGTCATAGTTTTATATCATTATTTTGCACTTGAAGTATCAATAACTCCTTAACTAAAGCATGTTTTATAATAATATATCTAATAATATAAGATACCTTTAATTTATGGTAAATGTTTATTTTAAATGCAGGTCTATCACATAAATTAAAATATTGATTGATGACTTTAAGAACTTAAATTGCAAAGGCAAAGAGATGGCCAAACTTAGAAAAGAGATGTCGGTGCGATCCAAACCGGAACACTGTTCGGTAATTGGGTCATATCTGGAGTTACAGATCTCATATTTAGGTCCAATTTATATGGATGGAAAGGTAAGACATAGGCCTACAACTTTCATATGGAGCCCAAGATCTAAAAAGGCCATTATCAAGTCCAAATTGTAGCAACAACAAAGAAGCCCGAATCTGTCTTCCAGCCCGAGCACTGTTCGGTATTTTGGCCATATCTGGAGTTTTAGAAGTCCAAATGAGCTGAATGTTTTGCACAAGAAAGCTGACATAATTGCCTACAACTTTCATGTTTACAACTGGCTCCAATTTTGACGTTATCAATGACGTTTTGGGCAGACAAGAGAAGATAAGGATTGTCACCAAGTCAAAAATTGGCCACCCACTTATCAATTAGTCATCAAATCAATAGTTCCCAATTTTGGCCTATAAAAGGAGGCATTTGCCATGCATTTAGGCATCTTGGTTTCCAGATCAAGATCATGCTCTTCCTTTCTCTCTTTGTATTTTTTGTAATGTTTATGCTTTGCTTTCATTAATATTAAGTTTATGCCTTTCATTTCCTTTCCTTTACTTAGTTAACTTTTATGTTCTTATTTTGTTTATCTATTTTGCTTTCTTTCATTATGTCTGGCTAAGTTAATGATGTCAAGGTGAAAAGGTTACACTAATGGTGTGAGAATAAGTATAATGTAAACTTAATATGGACTTTAATGTTTGATACTAACATGTTTTATATTTGTTATCTTGTTCACTCTTTAATACTTTGTTTGTTAAATAACTAATCTTGATTTATGTTGTATAACACTTGGTACAACAAATGCTTGGCACTTTCATAGCCCATAATGTGTGGTATAACCGACACCTGAGCTATGAAAGGAACTTGATTTGTTGTTAACATAAGTTATAATCATGAATGCTTGACGAGATTTACAAGTATTAGCATTAATTGAATAAGATGACTAATGTAATCATGTTAACAATATATAATCTGATTGGAACCTCCTTTGTGTGTGGTTTCCAATTCAATAATAAGAGTTTATACTATACTTGTTTGATATACCATTAGTGGAACCTCTAACCTTGACATTTGTTATTATTATTGTTTAATCCTTATATTAATATTTCATCTCTAAGTTCTCATCATCATCATCTTCTTCTTCTTCTCTTTCTTTATTATTAGTATTATTATTATTATTATTATTACTACTACTAGTAGTAGTAGTCTTATTACTATTATTATTGTTATCGTTATTACTATTATTGTTGTTTATAATTGTTGTTTATAATTTGTATAATTAACCTCCCTCTGGTTCGACCCCGGTCTTGCCGGGTTATTTATTACTTCGACACTCCTGCACTTGGAAGAAGACATTAATCTTTTAGTCATGTCAAATTACATGCTTCAACAGGTTCTATGTCCAAGACAATAAAATCCACAGGATAAATGAATTTATCGACTTGTACTAACACATCTTCAATTATTCCTCTAGGCACTTTTACAGATCTATCGGCAAGTAAAAGAGATATAGAAGTTGGTTTTAACTCACCTAGATTGAGACTTTGAAAAACTGAATATGGAAGTAGATTCACACTAGCACCAAGATCAAGTAAGGCTTTTTCAATTTTATGTTCTCCAATAAAGCAAGAAATTGTAGGACAACCAGGGTCTTTATATTTCAAAGCATTATTGTTCTGAAGAATAGCACTTACTTGTTCAGCTAGAAAGGCTTTCTTTTTCACATTCAGTTTCCTCTTCACAGTGCATAGATCTTTCAAAAATTTAGCATAGGAAGGAACCTGTTTAATAGCATCCAGCAAAGGTATATTGATCCTTACCTGTTTGAAAATTTCAAAAATTTCAGAGTTGTGATTGACTTTTCTTTGTTTGGTCATGGCTTGAGGAAATGGAAGTGCTGGTGGTGAATCAATCGTTTCTTTGCAATTTTTAGATTCATCCCCTTCCTTACCCTCAGAGATTGACTCATCATCTTTCTCATAAGGTTCAAGAGAGGGTTTTTCAATAACCTTACCACTGCGCAGAGTAGTGAATGATTTGACTTGATCCATATGTTGGCTTCCGGAACTACTTGCATTTGCATTGTATTGCCCCTTGGGATTTTGTTGTGGTTGAGATGGAAACTTACCTTTCTCTTGGAAACTGAGAGCAGATGTTAATTTTGCAAGAGTATTGACACGACGAAAAGATTGATGTCTTCTCCCAAGTGCAGAAGTGTCGAAGTAATAAATAACCCGGCAAGACCGGGGTCGAACCACAGGGAGGTTAATTGTACAAATTATAGACAACAATTATAAGCAACAATAATAGAAATAATAACAACAACAATAACAATAACAACAACAACTATAATAATAATAATAATAATAGTAGTAGTAGTAGTAGTAGTAGTAATAGTAGTAGTAGTAGTAATAATAATAATAATAAAGAAAAAAAAGAAGAAGAAGATGATGAGAACTTGGAGATGGAAAATTAATGTAAGGATTAAACAATAATAATAACAAATGTCAAGGTTAGAGGTTCCACTAATGGTATATCAAACAAGTATAGTATAAACTCTTATTATTGAATTGGAAACCACACACAAAGGAGGTTCCAATCAGATTATATATTGTTAACATGATTACATTAGTCATCTTATTCAATTAATGCTAATACTTGTAAATCTCGTCAAGCATTCATGATTATAACTTATGTTAACAACAAATCAAGTTCCTTTCATAGCTCAGGTGTCGGTTATACCATACATTATGGGCTATGAAAGTGCCAAGCATTTGTTGTACCAAGTGTTATACAACATAAATCAAGATTAGTCATTTAACAAGCAAAGTATTAAAGAGTGAACACGATAACAAATATAAAACATGTTAGTATCAAACATTAAAGTCCATATTAAGTTTACATTATACTTATTCTCACACCATTAGTGTAACCTTTTCACCTTGACATAATTAAGTTAGTTAGACATAATGAAAGAAAGCAAAATAGATAAACAAAATAAGAACATAAAAGCTAACTAAGTAAAGGAAAGGAAATGAAAGGCATAAACTTACTATTAATGAAAGCAAAGCATAAACATGACAAAAAATACAAAGAGAGAAAGGAAGAGCATGATCTTGATCTGGAAACCAAGATGCCTAAATGCATGGCAAATGCCTCCTTTTATAGGCCAAAATTGGGAACTATTGATTTGATGACTAATTGATAAGTGGGTGGCCAACTTTTGACTTGGTGACAATCCTTATCTTCTCTTGTCTGCCCAAAACGTCATTGATAACGTCAAAATTGGAGCCCGTTGTAAATATGAAAGTTGTAGGCAATTGTCTCAGCTTTCTTGTGTAAACAATTCAGCTCATTTGGACTTCTAGAACTCCAGATATGGCTAAAATACCGAACAGTGCTCGGGCTAGAAGACAGATTCGGGCTTCTTTGTTGTTGCTACAATTTGGACTTGATAATGGCCTTTTTAGATCTTGGGCTCCATATGAAAGTTGTAGGCCTATGTCTTACCTTTCCATCCATATAAAGTGGACCTAAATCTGAGATCTGTAGCTCTCGATATAACCCAATTACCGAACAATGTTCCGGTTTTGATTGCACCGACATCTCTTTTCTAAGTTTGACCATCTCTTTATCCTTGCAATTCAAGTTCTTCAAGTCATCAATCAATCCTTTCATTTATGTGATAGGCCTGCATTTAAAATGAACATTTACCACAAATTAAAGGTATCTTATATTATTAAATATATTATTATAAAACATGCTTTAGTTAAGGAGTTATTGATACTTCAAGTGCAAAATGATGATATAAAACCATGACAAAAATGCACTTTTAAGTACTAATCAAGTATCTTTAAAATCTGTCATGTTTTGAGCAAGTTGAATATTGATTGTCTCTTGCTTTTCAATGAATGCATGCAATGTTTCCTCAAGATTTCTTCTAGGAGGTGGAGCATAAGGAGGTGCATATCCATGAGAATTTTGGAAATTGTGGTGTGCTTGAAATGGTGGTTGTGAAGTTTGTGCATTGTTGTTCTCACTCTTCCAATTGAAATTTGGGTGATTTCTCCAACCAAGGTTGTATGTTTGAGAGTATGGGTTGTGGTTGGCCCTTTGGAAATTGTTTAAAGCATGGGCTTGTTCATGGAGACATTCCTTAAAAGAAGGCAAGGTTGGACAATCATTGGTTGAGTGTTCATTTGTTTCACAGATTTGACACACAATGTTTTCAACAGATTTTAACTGACCACACTTTTTCAATTCTAGTGCCTCAACTTTTCTAGCTAAAGATGCAAATTTGGCTTGAAGGTCATGATCTTCCCTAAGGTTATACATACCTCCACTAGATGTATGAGGTTGAGTTTTACTCGTTGCCTCATATGTACCCGCAGTGTCCCAATTTTGAGCATTTTCAGCTAACAAGTCTAAGTACTCCATTGCTTCATCAGGGTCTTTATCTTCAAAAGTTCCATTGCACATCAATTCAACCATTTGCCTATTTTTAGGTGTTAACCCTTCATAGAAATGTGAAATCAATCTCCATGTTTCAAAACCATGATGGGGGCAAGTACTAAGCAAATCTCGATACCTATCCCAACATTTGTAAAATGTTTCTCCTGGTTTTTGAGTGAAAGTGGTGATTTGTCTCTTGAAAGAGTTTGTTCTATGAGATGGGAAAAACTTCTTTAAAAACTGTTGTTGCATTTCATCCCAAGCACGAATGGATCCTGGTCTTAAATTTTGTAGCCATGTTTTAGCTTTATCTTTTAATGAAAAAGGAAAAAGCTTTCATCTAATGGTGTTCATGCTACAATTTAAATTATTATATGTGTTGCACACCTCCTCAAATTCCCTTAAATGCAAGTATGGATTTTCCAATTCTAAGCCATGAAAAGAAGGTAAAAGTTGAATAATACCTGGTTTAAAATTAAAATGAGATGCATCAGGAGGAAAAACTATGCATGATGGTGCACTTGTTCTTATGGGATTCATGTGGTCTCTAAGTGTTCTAGCACTGTTATTCTCATTATTTTCATTATGAAGTGATTGATTATCTTCTTCGGCCATATTTTCTGAAAATGATGAGGATATCCTACAAAGTCTACCACTTGATGTACGTGACCACACTCTCATGCACGTGTAGGAATAGAATAAAAAGAAGAAGAAAGCAAAAGAAGAAGGAAGAAAACAAAATAAAACGAAAGAAAAGAAAAGAAACAAAGTTATATGCAAGAAAAGTGAAAAGAGAAAATAAAATAAATATTATAATTTATACAAAACTTACCTCCCCGGCAACGGCGCCAAAAACTTGACACGACTAAAAGGTTGATGTCTTCTCCCAAGTGCAGGAGTGTCGAAGTAATAAATAACCCGGCAAGACCGGGGTCGAACCACAGGGAGGTTAATTGTACAAATTATAGACAACAATTATAAACAACAATAACAACAACAACAATAGTAGTAGTAGTAATAATAATAATAATAATAATAATAGTAGTAGTAGTAGTAGTAGTAGTAGTAATAAAGAAAGAGAAGAAGAAGAAGATGATGAGAACTTGAAGATGGAAAATTAATGTAAGGATTAAACAATAATAATACCAAATGCCAAGGTTAGAGGTTCCACTAATGGTATATCAAACAAATATAGTATAAACTCTTATTATTCAATTGGAAACCACACACAAAGGAGGTTCCAATCAGATTATATATTGTTAACATGATTACATTAGTCATCTTATTCAATTAATGCTAATACTTGTAAATCTCGTCAAGCATTCATGATTATTGATTAGTACTTAAAAGTGCATTTTTATCATGGTTTTATATCATCATTTTGCACTTGAAGTATCAATAACTCCTTGACTAAAATATGTTTTATAATAATGTATCTAATAATATAAGATACCTATAATTTGTGGTAAATGTCTATTTTTAATGTAGGCCTATCAAATAAATGAAAGGATTGATTGATGACTTGAAGAACTTAAATTGCAAGGATAAAGAGATGGTCAAACTTAGAGAAGAGATGTCGGTGCAATCCAAACCGGAACACTGTTCGGTAATTGGGCCATATCTAGAGCTACAGATCTCAGATTTAGGTCTAATTTATATGGATGGAAAGGTAAGACATAGGCCTACAACTTTCATATGGAGCCCAAGATCTAAAAAGGCCATTATCAAGTCCAAATTGTAGCAACAACAAAGAAGCCCGAATCTGTCTTCCAGCCCGAGCACTGTTCGGTATTTTGGGCATATCTGGAGTTCTAGAAGTCCAAATGAGCTGAATTTTTTACACAAGAAAGCTGAGACAATTGCCTACAACTTTCATGTTTGCACCTGGCTCCAGTTTTGACGTTATCAATGACGTTTTGGGCAGACAAGAGAAGATAAGGATTGTCATCAAGTCAAAAGTTGGCCACCCACTTATCAATTAGTCATCAAATCAATAGTTCCCAATTTTGGCCTATAAAAGGAGGCATTTGCCATGCATTTAGGCATCTTGGTTTCCAGATCAAGATCATGCTCTTCCTTTCTCTCTTTGTATTTTTTATGCTTTGTTTTCATTAATATTAAGTTTATGCCTTTCATTTCCTTTCCTTTACTTAGTTAACTTTTATGTTCTTATTTTGTTTATCTATTTTGCTTTCTTTCATTATGTCTAGCTAAGTTAATTATGTCAAGGTGAAAAGGTTACACTAATGGTGTGAGAATAAGTATAGTGTAAACTTAATATGGACTTTAATGTTTGATACTAACATGTTTTATATTTGTTATCTTGTTCACTCTTTAATACTTTGCTTGTTAAATGATTAATCTTGATTTATGTTGTATAACACTTGGTACAACAAATGCTTGGCACTTTCATAGCCCATAATGTATGGTATAACCGACACCTGAGCTATGAAAGGAACTTGATTTGTTGTTAACATAAGTTATAATCATGAATGCTTGACGAGATTTACAAGTATTAGCATTAATTGAATAAGATGACTAATGTAATCATGTTAACAATATATAATCTGATTGGAAACTCCTTTGTGTGTGGTTTCCAATTGAATAATAAGAGTTTATACTATACTTGTTTGACATACCATTAGTGAAACCTCTAACCTTGACATTTGTTATTATTATTGTTTAATCCTTACATTAATTTTCCATCTCCAAGTTATCATCATCTTCTTCTTCTTCTCTTTCTTTATTATTATTATTATTATTACTACTACTACTACTACTACTACTACTATTATTATTATTATTATTATTATTATTGTTGTTGTTGTTGTTGTTGTTATTGTTATTGTTGTTTTATAATTGTTGTTTATAATTTGTACAATTAACCTCCCTGTGGTTCGACCCCGGTCTTGCCGGGTTATTTATTACTTCGACACTCCTGCACTTGGGAGAAGACATCAACCTTTTAGTCGTGTCAAGTTTTTGGCGCCGTTGCCGGGGAGGTAAGTTTTGTATAAATTATAATATTTATTTTATTTTCTCTTTTCACTTTTCTTGTATATAACTTTGTTTGTTTTCTTTTGTTTCTTTTTATTTTGTTTTCTTCCTCCTTCTTTTGTTTTCTTCTTCTTTTTATTCTATTCCTACACGTGCATGAGAGTGTGGTCATGTTCATCAAGTGGTAGACTTTTTTGGATATCCTCACATTTTCAGAAAATATGACTGAAGAAGATAATCAATCACTTCATAATGAAAATAATGAGAATAACCGTGCTAGAACACTTAGAGACCACATGAATCCCACAAGAACAAGTGCACCATCATGCATAGTTTTTCCTCCTGATGCATCTCATTTTAATTTTAAGCCAGGAATTATTCAACTTTTACCATCTTTTCATGGTTTGGAATTGGAAAATCCATACTTGTATTTAAGGGAATTTGAGGAGGTCTGCAACACATATAATAATTTAAATTGTAGCATGAACACCATCAGATTAAAGCTTTTCCCTTTTTCATTAAAAGATAAAGCTAAAACATGGCTACAAAATTTGAGACCAGGATCCATTCGTGCTTGGGATGAAATGCAACAACAATTTTTAAAGAAGTTTTTCCCATCTCATAGAACAAACTCTTTCAAGAGACAAATCACCACTTTCACTCAAAAACCAGGAGAAACATTTTACAAATGTTGGGATAGGTATCGAGACTTGCTTAGTACTTGCCCCCATCATGGTTTTGAAACATGGAGATTGGTTTCACATTTTTATGAAGGGTTAACACCTAAAGATAGGCAAATGGTTGAATTGATGTGTAATGGAACTTTTGAAGATAAAGACCCTGATGAAGCAATGGAGTACTTAGACTTGTTAGCTGAAAATGCTCAAAATTGGGACACCGCGGGTATTTATGAGGGACCGAGTAAAACTCAACCTCATACATCTAGTAGAGGTATGTACAACCTTAGGGAAGATCATGAGCTTCAAGCCAAGTTTGCATCTTTAGCTAGAAAAGTCGAGGCACTAGAATTGAAAAAGAGTGGTCAATTAAAATCTGTTGAAAACAATGTGTGTCAAATTTGTGAAACAAATGAACACTCAACCAACGATTGTCCAACCTTGCCTTCTTTTAAGGAATGTCTCCATGAGCAAGCCCATGCTTTAAACAGTTTCCAAAGGCCTAACCATAACCCATACTCCCAAACATACAACCCTGGTTGGAGAAATCACCCAAATTTCAATTGGAAGAGTGAGAACAACAATGCACAAACTTCACAACCACCATTTCAAGCACACCACAATTTCCAAAATTCTCATGGATATGCATCTCCTTATGCTCCACCTCCTAGAAGAAATCTTGAGGAAACATTGCATGCATTCATTCAAAAGCAAGAGACAATCAATATTCAACTTGCTCAAAACATGACAGATTTTAAAGATACTCTTGCAAAATTAACATCTGCTCTCAGTTTCCAAGAGAAAGGTAAGTTTCCATCTCAACCACAACAAAATCCCAAAGGGCAATACAATGCAAATGCAAGTAGTTCCGGAAGCCAACACATGGATCAACTCAAATCAGTCACTACTCTACGCAGTGGTAAGGTTATTGAAAAACCCTCTCTTGAACCTTATGAGAAAGATGGTGAGTCAATCTCTGAGGGTAAGGAAGGGGTTGAATCTGAAAATTGCAAAGAAACGACTGATTCACCGCCAGCACTTCCATTTCCTCATGCCATGACTAAACAAAGGAAAGTCAATCACAACTCAGAAATTTTTGAAATTTTCAAACAGGTAAGGATCAATATACCTTTGTTGGATGCTATTAAACAGGTTCCTTCCTATGCTAAATTTTTGAAAGATCTATGCACTGTGAAGAGGAAACTGAATGTGAAAAAGAAAGCCTTTCTAGCCGAACAAGTAAGTGCTATTCTTCAAAACAATAATGCTTTGAAATATAAAGACCCTGGTTGTCCTACAATTTCTTGCTTTATTGGAGAGCATAAAATTGAAAGAGCTTTACTTGATCTTGGTGCTAGTGTGAATTTACTTCCATATTCAGTTTTTCAGAGTCTCAATCTAGGTGAGTTAAAACCAACTTCTATATCTCTTTTACTTGCTGATAGATCTGTAAAAGTGCCTAGAGGAATAATTGAAGATGTGTTAGTACAAGTCGATAAATTCATTTATCCTGTGGATTTTATTGTCTTGGACACAGAACCTGTTGAAGCATGTAATTCATTTCCTGTTATTTTAGGACGTCCATTTCTTGCAACTTCTAATGCATTGATTAATTGTAGGAATGGACTGATGAAGCTATCATTTGGAAACATGACATTGGAGATGAATATTTTCAACATTTGCAAGCAATCTGGAGATGATAATGATTTACAAGAAGTAGATCATATTGATGAATTAGTTTATGATCAACTTGAATCTACTTTAAGTAAAAATGAATTGGATGAAACTGAAGATTTGCAAATGATTTATTCTGAGGAAGAAATCATGAATGAAACAAGCACCGAAAATGTTGATGTAAATCTTTTGTCAACATTGACAACAGATTCGACATCTAACATCACACCAATCGATGATTACTTTCCTAACGAATCCTTACTTTCTCTTAGTCCAATGCCTTGGTATGATAAAAATATCAATTTTCTTGCTTTAGGAGATTTGCCAGCTGATTGGAGTACCCAAGACAAAGAAAAGTTTTTGAATGAAGTGAAGAGCTTTTATTGTGATGACCCTAACTTATTCAAATATTGTCCTGATCAAATATTTCAAAGATTCATTCCCGACAATGAGGTAAGTAGTGTCATTAAACTTTGTCATTCTGAAGCATGTGGAAGTTATTTCTCGTTAAAAAAGACTGCTACAAAAATCTTTCAAAATGGATTTTATTGGCCCACCATGTTCAAGGACACGCATGCATTCTGCAAAACTTGTGAAAATTGTCAAAAAATTGACACTGGTCAAAAAGTTTTGTTTTATGATTCTCAACTCTATGCACTCCCTACAGAGCTAAGATTAAGATGGACCAATCCTTATGGGGCCTGTGATATTGAGAATTCAATGAATGACAATGATTTTAAGGAAAATGGACATCGTTTGAAAGCTTACTTTGATAATTTTCCTAGTGAAAATGAATCAGCTGGTTTGAATGATCTTGTAGATAAAGGTTGATTATTTAGTTTTTCTCACATTTTCTTTTTTATGTTTCTTTTTGAGTGATTTTTGCAAGTTTCTTTCACCCCGGTCAAATGGCGGATAACGGTACTCCGTGACTTAAGTCGGTTCTTTCAGTTTCCCACAATTACTGATATCTGTGTATATATCTGTGTAATTCTTTGAATCTCTCTTCCAATTCTCATTTGAAAATGGACTCTAATCTTGAAAAATTGAAAAAGTATTTTCCCGCTCTGCCTCAGAATGCGATTACAAAAATTTACCGTGCTAGATGTGCAAGATTGAGATTGTTAATGAATCATGGAATTCCTGAAGATATTCGCTGGTTGATTGAAGTAAAGGTCCGATTATCAGGTGAGTCCTCTAAGTCCTTTATTTCACACATGCCTGGAACAGGTAAAAGCACTTTTGCAAAGAAACGTCGTGCAAAACGACTCAAAGTTTGTCATCGATGTGCTAGATGGACTTGTAATACACAATGTCGTTCTTTAGGAATGGTATCTATAAATCGTGAAGATAAAATAGAATTCATTAAGGATGGCCTGAGTAAGGAGTCTTTAGATAATCTTCTATTGACTCTTGAGACGCATCCTAGTGGAGATGTGCATCGTGCAATTCATGATTTATGGCCACTATTTCATAAAGAACATGATCGACTTAGTCTTGGGAATCTGACTAAAAAAGACCCTGTTTGCCAGTTTTTAAGAAAACTGGATGGGAAGCCTATCCCCGACCCATAGAGGGCGTTTAAGTCGTTCTTGGACGTAAAACCAAGGGAAGATGTGAGCCACAATCACAACTACCTGTACATACACATGCTTTTTTCAAAAGTAAATAAATAAATAAATAAAAAGAGAGAGAGAGAGAGTGAGACTCCAGCTGGCCTACATATAGATGTTATGATTGTTTTTCTAATTTCTCATCTATAAAACCCTCTTTTCCTTCCTTTCATTTCTACTCAACCCATACATTCAACAAATACAGAAGTGTGTAGAAATGGCAAGTTCCTCAAGTCATCAAATAAGAAATATTTGTGTTTTTGGTGGATCTAGTCCTGGGAAAGAAAAGGAGTTTTTAGAATCAGCAAATCATCTTGGTCAGGTCCTAGCTGAGAGAAAGATTCATTTAGTGTATGGGGGAGGCAGTCTTGGGTTAATGGGAGGTGTGTCAATAACTGCATTTTTAGGAGGTAGTCAAGTTTTGGGGGTCGTCCCTGAAGCTTTGGCACAAGGGGACATCATTGGAAAAACAATTGGAGAGGAACTTCAGGTCTCCACAATGTCGGCTCGAATGAATGCAATGTTTAACCATGCTGATGCTTTCATTGCTTTACCAGGTGGTCTAGGCACATTGGAAGAGATCTTTCATATCTCCTCTTGGGCTCAATTGCATATTCACCATAAACCCATTGGTTTGTTAAATGTTAATGGTTATTATGATAAGTTGTTGTCTTTTCTTGATCATGCTGTGGAACAGGAATTTCTAACATCTTCTGCACGCCAAATCATAATCTCTGCTACTACTGCTGAACAATTGATTGACCAACTACAATCTTTCACTCCTGTGATTGATCCTTCCATGAGTCGCATAAATTGGTCATCTAAGGAAAGCCATAAAAAGCTTAGATTAGATTTGAGCCTTCATTTGTGAATTTTTGTGTCTTTTGGTTTTATTATTGTGTTTTGTTATTTCTTATTTTTGTTTCAGTTTGTTTCAGGTTTTGTCAGTGTTCGTTATTTCAGGTGATATCTTCTATACTCTATCTTTCTACCTTAGAACATTGAGGACAATGTCTCGTTTTGGTTGGGGGGAGAGGGTAGTAGTTGATAAAAAAAAATTGTTTTTCATTTCATAAAGCATGTGCATAATTGTTGTTACTAGGATGGCAGAGTAAAGGAGTTCTTTTGTTAAAGTGATTCTTGAAACGCATCTTAGTAACCATTCTTAACAAGGTCTATTATAATACTTCCTGAAATATTCAGGTTTACAAACTCTCGTATTGTTACCACTTAATTCTGCTCATATACTTATTCAACATGTATTCTTAAACCTTAATTTACACACACACACTTTAACATATGATTGTGGGTTGCATATTGGATTATTACATTATTTATGTTCTTTTGTTAAAGGTAACAACTAAGGGAAAGGGATTGTATATAATTAAGAAAAAAAAACATGAAAAAAATGAAAACAAAAGAAAAAAAAAGAAAAAAAAAAGAAAAAAAAATGATGATAATAAAAATGTAGATAAGTTTGGTTTCGTAGCCTCCCTAACCTAAGCAATTAAGCCCGAAGGGGTGTTTTAACACCTAATACCCTAAAGTCAACTGACTTGGGAGCTATTGGCCCAACGCTTGTTACATGGGTTGAGGAGAAAAGCTTAAGGGAATCAAACATTGCACTAACTACATATCAGTATCTGCGACCCGAGTTACTAAGCTCGTAGGGGTGTCTTAACACCTAATGCCCTAAGACCAACTGGTCTGGGAGTCATTAGCTGAAAGCTCGTTACATGGGTTAAAGATGCATGATGTTTTTAAAGTATATGTATATAGAGTTAAAAAAAAAAAAAGACAAAAATAGTAATCCCAACCCAAGGAAGTTAACCTTAAACATTAGAACAAAAATTTTGTTTTCTTCCAAGAAAAGCCCCATAATTATGTGTTGATACATTGAGCACAAAAGAAAGGTTTATTAATATCTTGTTAAGTGGTATTGAGCAGATATATAAATTTAATGAGAGTTTGTTTATCTGGATAGATTAATGGAAGTTAAATGATGAATACCTTGCTTTGTGAAATTTGCAAATTGTTTTAACGCTTTAATTACTAGGGACTAGTAATAAGCTGGTTGAGGGGTGTGATTAGTACTTAAAAGTGCATTTTTATCATGGTTTTATATCATCATTTTGCACTTGAAGTATCAATAACTCCTTGACTAAAATATGTTTTATAATAATGTATCTAATAATATAAGATACCTATAATTTGTGGTAAATGTCTATTTTTAATGTAGGCCTATCAAATAAATGAAAGGATTGATTGATGACTTGAAGAACTTAAATTGCAAGGATAAAGAGATGGTCAAACTTAGAGAAGAGATGTCGGTGCAATCCAAACCGGAACACTGTTCGGTAATTGGGCCATATCTAGAGCTACAGATCTCAGATTTAGGTCTAATTTATATGGATGGAAAGGTAAGACATAGGCCTACAACTTTCATATGGAGCCCAAGATCTAAAAAGGCCATTATCAAGTCCAAATTGTAGCAACAACAAAGAAGCCCGAATCTGTCTTCCAGCCCGAGCACTGTTCGGTATTTTGGGCATATCTGGAGTTCTAGAAGTCCAAATGAGCTGAATTTTTTACACAAGAAAGCTGAGACAATTGCCTACAACTTTCATGTTTGCACCTGGCTCCAGTTTTGACGTTATCAATGACGTTTTGGGCAGACAAGAGAAGATAAGGATTGTCATCAAGTCAAAAGTTGGCCACCCACTTATCAATTAGTCATCAAATCAATAGTTCCCAATTTTGGCCTATAAAAGGAGGCATTTGCCATGCATTTAGGCATCTTGGTTTCCAGATCAAGATCATGCTCTTCCTTTCTCTCTTTGTATTTTTTATGCTTTGTTTTCATTAATATTAAGTTTATGCCTTTCATTTCCTTTCCTTTACTTAGTTAACTTTTATGTTCTTATTTTGTTTATCTATTTTGCTTTCTTTCATTATGTCTAGCTAAGTTAATTATGTCAAGGTGAAAAGGTTACACTAATGGTGTGAGAATAAGTATAGTGTAAACTTAATATGGACTTTAATGTTTGATACTAACATGTTTTATATTTGTTATCTTGTTCACTCTTTAATACTTTGCTTGTTAAATGATTAATCTTGATTTATGTTGTATAACACTTGGTACAACAAATGCTTGGCACTTTCATAGCCCATAATGTATGGTATAACCGACACCTGAGCTATGAAAGGAACTTGATTTGTTGTTAACATAAGTTATAATCATGAATGCTTGACGAGATTTACAAGTATTAGCATTAATTGAATAAGATGACTAATGTAATCATGTTAACAATATATAATCTGATTGGAAACTCCTTTGTGTGTGGTTTCCAATTGAATAATAAGAGTTTATACTATACTTGTTTGACATACCATTAGTGAAACCTCTAACCTTGACATTTGTTATTATTATTGTTTAATCCTTACATTAATTTTCCATCTCCAAGTTATCATCATCTTCTTCTTCTTCTCTTTCTTTATTATTATTATTATTATTACTACTACTACTACTACTACTACTACTACTATTATTATTATTATTATTATTATTGTTGTTGTTGTTGTTGTTGTTATTGTTATTGTTGTTTTATAATTGTTGTTTATAATTTGTACAATTAACCTCCCTGTGGTTCGACCCCGGTCTTGCCGGGTTATTTATTACTTCGACACTCCTGCACTTGGGAGAAGACATCAACCTTTTAGTCGTGTCAATTATAACTTATGTTAACAACAAATCAAGTTCCTTTCATAGCTCAGGTGTCGGTTATACCATACATTATGGGCCATGAAAGTGCCAAGCATTTGTTGTACCAAGTGTTATACAACATAAATCAAGATTAGTCATTTAACAAGCAAAGTATTAAAGAGTGAACAAGATAACAAATATAAAACATGTTAGTATCAAACATTAAAGTCCATATTAAGTTTACATTATACTTATTCTTACACCATTAGTGTAACCTTTTCACCTTGACATAACTAACTTAGCTAGACATAATGAAAGAAAGCAAAATAGATAAACAAAATAAGAACATAAAAGCTAACTAAGTAAAGGAAAGGAAATGAAAAGCATAAACTTGATATTAATGAAAGCAAAGCATAAACATTACAAAGAATACAAAGAGAGAAAGGAAGAGCATGATCTTGATCTGAAAACCAAGATGCCTAAATGCATGGCAAATGCCTCCTTTTATAGGCCAAAATTGGGAACTATTGATTTGATGACTAATTGATAAGTGGGTGGCCAACTTTTGACTTGGTGACAATCCTTATCTTCTCTTGTCTGCCCAAAACGTCATTGATAACGTCAAAATTGGAGCCAGTTGTAAACATGAAAGTTGTAGGCAATTGTCTCAGCTTTATTGTGTAAAAAATTCAGCTCATTTGGACTTCTAGAACTCCAGATATGGCTAAAATACCGAATAGTGCTCAGGCTGGAAGACAGATTCGGACTTCTTTGTTGTTGCTACAATTTGGACTTGATAATGGCGTTTTTAGATCTTGGGCTCCATATGAAAGTTGTAGGCCTATGTCTTACCTTTCCATCCATATAAATTAGACCTAAATCTGAGATATATAGCTCTAGATATGACCCAATTACCGAACAGTGTTCCGGTTTGGATTGCACCGACATCTCTTTTCTAAGTTTGGCCATCTCTTTATCCTTGCAATTCAAGTTCTTCAAGTCATCAATCAATCCTTTCATTTATGTGATAGGCCTGCATTTAAAATGAACATTTACCACAAATTAAAGGTATCTTATATTATTAAATATATTATTATAAAACATGCTTTAGTTAAGGAGTTATTGATACTTCAAGTGCAAAATGATGATATAAAACCATGATAAAAATGCACTTTTAAGTACTAATCACATATCATTATCATGATAAACATTATGAATGGTAAAGCAAACTAATCCTAATATAGAATATACCTTAGCCCAACCAATAACCATTAGCCTTGAGGTCTAGTTTTTTTTTTAAGTCTATTTCTTATCATGGATGTCCATATAATAGTGTTTATTGTCTTCGTACTTTTATTTTTATGAATTATATCCTTGTATAATTTTCATGAATTATATCTTTTTATTATAGGCTTTGTTAAGATCTGTGCCATTTTGTTAAGTTTTATTAAAAGAGATGCCACATGTAATATATCTACATGTTGAAGGTTTGGAAAATTATATACTTAGAATTGAAAAAAAATCTAAAATTAAAAAAATAAAAGAATTGAGAATTAAATTATACAAAGCATAATAAAAAACCTAATTGGTATTAAATGTTGTCATCCTATTGAATTTAATTCTTGTTATCAAGTACAAAACCTATTTTAAGTTATGTTTTTTTCATTTTAGGTTTTTCTTATTTTCTATGTTAAATCTTAAGCTTTAATGTATAGAATCTTGACTCATAGCATCTCATTAATAGGCAAAAAAGCATAAATATTAATGAAATTTATAATAGAATGTTAGAATCCATTATATATATATATATATATATATATATATATATATATATATATATATATATATATATATATATGGTGTAATACATGAAAAGACAAGAATACATACACAAAACATATCATTAACTCTTTGTTTTTTATATGTAAATGTTCAAGATCGATAGATTGAATTTCAATCTCTACTTTCGTACTTTCTTTTCTTTTCTTTTCAAATTTTTCTTTTTTTTTATTGTTTATTTTAGTATATGTCTTCTTTAAATTTTACCTAATTTTTGTATTAGGGTCCACCTTTTTTGTGTCATTAGATAACTATTACATTAATAGCTAATACATCAAATTAAGAGCATATACTATTAATCTTATAAATGATCTAATGACTTAACATGTTCTAATTTATTGATCTACCATTGATTTATTCATTAATATGTTATTTGATCTTTATTTATTCTATCCAATAAGGAGAAATTGAGATCTTAATTTTTAACAGAAATAAAGATAAATAACAATCTTACAAATCAAGAAAAATATTAAATTCTTAACATGATCCTAATAGGTTAAGATGAAAAGGGATAATCTTAAATATATAAATTGGAAA
Organism: Populus pruinosa; assembly: GCA_026413675.1. Taxonomy (NCBI): domain Eukaryota; kingdom Viridiplantae; phylum Streptophyta; class Magnoliopsida; order Malpighiales; family Salicaceae; genus Populus; species Populus pruinosa. The sequence continues at coordinate 46,976,723 of CM048592.1, forward strand.
CAGATCATAAAAAAAAAATTAGAAAACTATAAATATACAAGAACAATAAAGATAAATTATGAAAAAAAATAGATGATAGAAAAAAATTTGTGAGAAAATTGTATTTATAGAGAAAATCATCATTTCAAACTATTAAAAGACTAGTTTATATTGATACATAAATAAAATTTTATATAAAATATAATTCTTAACCTTGCAAAAATTGTTTATAGCATATTAAGAATTCACATTGTGAATCCTCATCCAATCTATTTTTTTATTATCATATCTTTTTCTTTGACAATCACATGAATAATAATTAATATACAATACTTTCCATTTTACTCGACTAAGGACTTATTTTATAGTGAACTTTTTCTTTTAATCAATCATACAAAATGTTATCTTTATAATTGATTGCATTATAGCCTTTGAGATCCACAAACTGTTCATAGACAATGATTGATTCTATAATTAATGGTCAATCCTAACTTTCCTTTACTTGGTTGAAAATAGAAAGTAAACAAATATTGATTGTTTGTATCTTGTAGACACATTAATCATTTATTTTTTATATTATATAATGTCTCTTTGTATTCCTTAATTTTTAGTAAATGAAGGAATATCCCCCTCGATTTTAATAGTAAAATTGATAGAATAATTTTACATTGAATTACATGTTAAATTAACACAGTTTCCTGAGATATTGATTATGTTTTGCTGGCTAACATTTTAAGGAGCAAAACAACTTCAAAATAAAGCATGTTTAATCTTTAAAGTGTGACATTTAGGATTCGATACATTGCAATATTTAGGTTACAATTAATGCACTTATTATCCAATTAATATTTTGCTCGTCTTCTTCTCTATATAATATTCAATTATTTTATAGAAAGAACCATAAATGTTTCAAAAAAGAAATGAACTAAGAACCCTAAGTTTCCTTCTCCTTTAAAACTCAAAAATGGCATCCTCAAATCCATATTTAATGTAAAAACTCACTACTGTGAAACCACAATTCTCAAGATTTAATGAAAGAGTTGTGTTGCCTCTATGGTTCCTAGTATTGAGAACAATGGGTTTCCATAATTTAAAAAAGAAAAATCTTGATTTTCATTTTTTTTTATTGGAACTCACTTTTTACCATTTGTCATGAGATAATAAATTTGTTAAGGTTGAATTAACAGTAGGAATCCAAATAGGAAAAAAAAAGGATGGTCCCTTCCGTAAAATTAAAGGTGAAACATTTAAATAAGAAAAAAAATAAAAGATTTGTCCTAAATATGCAATTTTCTCTCTTTTTTTATTAAATCTTTTTATTGACACATGTCACAATTCGTATATATTTGGATTAATAAGATACAATAAAATAAAAATAATAATAAAAGATCAATGACTTAGTGAGGGAAAAAAAAAAAAAGAGGCACTCATATAGGAAAATAATTAGATATCTTACCTTAAATTTTCAGAATTCTCATAAAACAATCTGAAAACATTCAAATGCTGCCTATCACACATTAAAATGTTTCTTTTGATGAATCTGTATTTTATAAATTAGTTTTTCAAAAGATTAATTATGAGGAACAAAGTTACATTCTATGAATAAAACCATACTCTTAAATTATACTTTCTCTTTCACAAGTCCTCAAGGAATGAAAATTATTTCTTGAAGTGTTGAAAATTTAATTGTAAAAAAGGCATCTATTTTTGATATTTCAATAAATAATGGAATGAGATGCACGTTGTGTATTTTGAGATGTTATGTATTTTGAAGTAAAAACAAACTTGTTACTTTCAAAAGTAAATGTTAAGAGTTGAGGGTTTTTAAAATTGTACTGCTTTTCAAAAAACAATATTTAAAAATATGTTAAGAGAATTTTTTATATTTTTTTATATTTTTTTTATATTAGTATATTAAAATAATCTAAAAATATAAAAAAATAACTTTTAATAGAACTTTATTTAAGCCACTTTTCTAAATAGAGGCATTATTTAGAGATTATTTATACTGAAATAATTTCTTAAGGAACTATTTACTATTTGTATTATAATAAAAGATATTGACACATTTTAATTAAATAATATTTTTTTATAGTTGTCAACAATAACTCTTTAAAAACAATATAAAACAACTTTATTATCAAGGTAATTAAATATGTTCTTCTCAATATACTTCACCAAGGAAAAGACATATAATAGAAAAGTAACATTATATTGGCCTGCATTTTATTGTATGTTAAATTAACTTTTTTTAAATAATATTAAGAGTATGAATATTTTTGTAATAGTATTATTAAACATAATTAAGTGGATTAATTTTGAAATCTCCCGACTCAACTCTTTATCAAACCCAAGTTTTTAATAAAACTATATGTGAGTTAGCTCGACTTAAATCGATCAATTTTATAAGTCTAAATATAACCTTAATAATCAATAAAAACATGACTTCACATTAAAAAAAAAACTTTAAGATGAAATTTTAAAAAAATATTTAGACATTGATAAATTAGATCGATCACAGTATCCTTATACTCGAGTCATAGACTTTATTAAGTTTAGTACTTCTATTTTATAAAAATAAATTATTTAATTATATGATAAAAATAAATTCTTATAAAATTAAGTAACAACTTAAAAATAGATACTTATTTGAGACAATTATCTTTATAGAAAGCAAATAAAAATCAATAATATAGTCTATTTCTCAACTAATTCAATATTAAAAAATAAAAAAAATAAAGTAAAAAAAATTAAAAAAATATCCTATCAATGAGTAAACTTGTCAGACTTGTGAATTGGATAAGACAGACTTGTATGTCAAATCTATAAAATGGGTTATGGATTTTACTAGGATTATAATTTATTTCTTAAAAATCTATTTTTATTTAATTATATGATAATAAAAAAAAAAGATGATTAAGAAATCAAACACTAACTCAATACCAAGATTTTTTTAAATCTTGATAACCTTATAAAAAGTAAAAAAAAATCAATTATAAAATTAAATTCTCAATTAACCTAATATCTAAGAATGAAAAAAAAAAACAAAGACTAGTTAAAAAATCAAAATTGTCAAGCCTACAAACTAAATCAACCAAGTTAACCGTGAATAGATTCATGAATTTTATAAAATTTTATAATATAACTTTTATTAAAAATTATTTTTTTAACTATAAAAAAAATCAAGTTCAATTAAGAAAAAGACAACCGATCATACTTGTAAACGGGATTAATCTGATTTACCTTGGCAAACTTGTAAACCACGCTAACCTTATATAAAAAAAAAATATAAAAAGAAGAAAATTACAAACTAAAATCTCAATGATCTTAATTTTAAAAGATAAAATTGATAAAAAAGTTTTTTTTAAAAAATCATAACAAAAATTCAAGAAAAAACAAAAAACACACGCACTATAGATTGCTATTATAATTCACAGTATAATAAGTGTTGGGTAAATAGTAGTTTCTCTATATCTTTTAATTTTTGTTACTTTATAAAATTTAATAACATTAATTTTCTCAAAAACTATTTTTTTAATTATATGAGAAAAAATAGACTATAAAAAAATTCAAGTTTAATTAAGAAAAAATTTAAGTTATTTTGACAAACTCATAAACTATGTCAATCCTATATAAAAGATAATATAAAAAAAAATTATAAAATTAAATTTTTAACCATCTTAATATTAAAAAATAAAATTACAAAAATAATTAAAAAAAATATTTAAATAATTAAAAAAAATAAAATCAATGGAGAGATATTGTAGAGTGTCATGGTAACAGAAAAGGTTAAATTATATTTTATTGGCTTTTATCTTAAACCAATTATTTGGCATTATTATATAACTCTAATGGTATTTCTTTTCATTTTAGTGACAATTGTGGTATATCTTTGCCCACAACGATATTTTACTGAAATGTTGGTAAAACTATGGAACAGTTGCTAGTAAAGTCTCGATTCATAATGATGGATTGAGATTGTGTTTTCTATATAAACTTGACTGCTCGAGATTGCTCGTTTAGTTACGTCGAAGTATAAGGAAAAATGTGATGTGATGTAATATTTATGATAAAAAAATCTTTGATGGGGTCACTTCAGTAACATAACGTCTTTAAAAATCATAATTACCGATAAATATCTTAATAATAGTAAAAGATATTTATATATATATATATATATATATATATATATATGGGATTGAGTTGTTGATTTTTTATTTTTTATTTTTTATTTTAAAATATATTAAAATAATATTTTTTTAATATTTATTTTTATATAAATATATTAAGATAATTAAAAAAATATTTTAAAACAAAAAAAATATCATTAAATAAAAAAACACTGCCTAGCAGAAATAAACAGTAGGTAACATGACCTCCTGGATGTGACAGCATCTGTGATGCAGCGGAACAAAAAATTATGGAAGTGTTTTTGTAGTTATTTTTTATTAAAAATATATTAAAATAATATTATTTTATTTAAAAAAGATATTTTTATTATTAACTTATTAAAATAATTTTAAAATATTTAAAAATAATTTTAAATTTTTTTAAAATATAAAAATAAATCAAAGAAAATAGCTGTGGTGTATAGTTGAAAAATGATAAAAGTAGACAGTTTTTTTATGTAGTTTTTTTTTTATTTACATGCTATTTGGATTAATTCGCAAATATTATAATTAATTTTATGGCTCATTAAAAACCTACAAATCTAATAAGCATATAAAATATTATGAAAATAACAGCGTGCACAAGAACTCAAATCCAGTATTTTTCATGTAATTCCTTCCGTCCATGGTTGCAATTGCAAGCTCAGAATGACGTACAATGCTCGTGCTGAAATCCCCCAATTTAGATACTAGGTGCTGATGGACTGATAAAAGTAGATAGTTTTCATGTACTTGGGTTGACCATGGCATTTATCATTATCATATGGTATGTTTGGATGGTGTTCCTTCGTTCAATTATATTTTTAAAAAATTTAAATTTAAAAAAAATTAAAAATAATTCCAACTAAACTCTCAAATAGATACTCAATGAAAAATAAGTTAAATAAGAGAAAAACTTTATTTTTTATTAAAAAGTATTAAATTAATGTTTTTAGATGGCTTTTGATATATTAATTTAAAAAGATAAAAAATTTATTTTAATGTATTTTTAATTAAAAATTACTTTAAAAATGCATCATGACTATACCCGACACATGTCTTGAAGTACGGGAATTCTGTTGGGTAATTATTATAAATTAAATAAGGAATTGCATAGTTGTAAGATATGTGCGCAGAACAGAAAAAGATGTGTTCATAAGGGGCATTATTGCTATTCAGGAAGGAAGGTTCTTTCTTTTTAGGCGCCGGAGAACTTAGAGGAGAAGTGTCATAATCTTAGCCCAGAGAACAAAAGAAAGGTATGGGCATGTAGATATTTGCTTCTTCTTCTCCCGTAAAGTCACTTTCTTTCCACGCGTTTTAAGTCATGGTTTGCGATGTTGACTTTTTATTTTATTTTATTTGAATTTATACATGTAGATATTTGGTACATTGAAACAGCCTCAAAGATTTTTTTATTACCATGAATATCCCAATCAATTTATATATACTTTAAAAAGTTGCATGAAATTAAAATTAATAATTATATAAAATCTTTGATAATTTTTAAGTTTGCAGGACTTATTTATTGAATTTTTTTTATATATAGCTAGCTTACTCTTCTTTATCTGTATATTTTGCTTCTTCTAGAAAATGAAATGGAGTATATGTGTGCTTTGCATTCCTTAAAATTTTAAAGTTACAAGATTTGGTTTCAATTCCATTACAATAAAGAAGAGGGAAAGGAACATCTCAATTATTTTCATTTCTTTCAAATTAAACTTGCAAGATTTGTCCAAATCTTGTTATAATAAAAAATATATACATATATGAAAGAAATTTTACAGGACAAGACTAATTGAAGCTATCAAATAGGAAAAATATATAAAAAATTTATAATATTTTTTTATATTTTTAAATTGTTTTAATATTATGATGTTAATACTAAATTTGATAATTCTTCTCTCAAGGTTTTTTATTTTTTATTTTTTTTAATCCAAATCAACATATGCATGACTGCAAATTACCCAATCTCTAATTAGACAATTAAGGTTCTTTACGGAGGCCGAGGACGCTAAAGTTGTTTTATTAGCAAGAGAAGTGATTACATGAAGTGTGGAAAACAAAAATTGGAGAGAGTCAAGGGAGACCAAAGTAAAAACACAAAGTATTGATTCCATATACGTTTGATAAGCCTTTCTAAACCCCTTTTTTTTTTTTTGACGTATTTGACAAGACCATTTACCAAACATACGAGACTTGATTTTGTGTGCTTACGAGGCTGCTATTCTCTCAAAGAGGACAAGCCTATTATCAGCCAATCTTGAGCTGTAGGCAGATCTTTTGTACTCGAACCATGTAAATTCTTTGTACAAGCTTTCCTTTCCTTTTATGAGCGAGGGCAATGGAGCTATTTTCTCACTCAAAGGTGGTCCACCAAAATAAATCATCGATACTCTGGCTTTCATGCTGTTGGTCAAAACCCTGTGCCTGACACTATTAAACCTCCCATTAGTCATAACCTGCAAAGCCACCAACCAAACCATGATTTACTCCATTAAATCACTACATTCAATGTATGGAAGGAAGTAAGAAAATCAGAAGTTTCCCACTCGTTTAGTTGACTTTGACTATTAGGATAGCAAACAATTTCACTAAAAAGGACATTGAAGCGGATCCCTTAAACGTGTACGGAAGAGGTTTCGCTCTTAAAGTCACCTGACATCATTCCATACGTCTCCTGCTAATATCATGTTTCTTCCAAAAATAGAAGGAATTTGAAGTTTGAGGGCTACCCTTCAACGCCTCAATGTCTACTAAGGTGTCGATATGAAGAAGAGTATAAAAATTAGACAGGCAAAGTGTTGGGATGATACCATTAGATTTTAGGGGTACTGGTTTTGTGGACAGAAACTTGTCTTTAACAGGATTGAAAACAGCAGTTTTGATGTACCTGTAATGAGTCGCCAACATTGACAAAAAATGAGTTCTGATCAGGTGGAACTGAAATCCAGCTGCCATCACTGAGAGAGATTTGCAGGCCAGAAGTGTTGTTGGATCTTAACACAGAAATGATTTGTGGGTCTGTATGCTCTCCAAATCCAATGATGTTTCGGTCGGTCAATGCTTCAATTTCTGGGCATGGAGGGTAGTGATTTAGCCTAAAAACAGAGTCACTCTGTTCATCCATCAAAAGTTTACTAAACACATTTCTTTGTTGAAGTTTTAGACCATCAGCCATCATTTCAAGAATCTCACATGCCATTTTCTTCACAGCTGACACATAATCATTTAAAGCACACCTGAAACATCCAAACCAAAAGCAGAGTTAATTAACAGTTTTTTTTTTTAAAAAAAAAAAAAACGATGGTCACCATAACTATGGTTCCGTGGGTAAAAAATAAAATTTTGATTGATTTTGTTAAGAGTTTCATACCGAAACTTTTCTGGGTTGTCACCAAAAACTGAAGAGAACCTCTGAGAAATTGATTCTTGATTAGTGGTCAAGAGAAGGTATTCTACCCAGCCCACATCACCATTTTGTCCAATGCTTTTGTTACCATAGCCAAAGGGGCTAGGAGGTCCTACTTTTTCTTTCTCAGAGAGCGGTAATGAGAAGAAATTGACAGCTTCAGATTCCAGCTTGGATATGAATTCCATAGGCACTCCATGGTTGATTACCTTGAAAAATCCAAATTCCTCGCATGCCTCAACCAGTAGGTGCTTGGAGTCAGGTTTTGAGAGGTCTATTAGAGGGATTCCAGAAAAAAATGTGGTAGGTTTTCTGTTTCTTATAAACGAGAACTGTTCAAGAGCTGGCTTGGACATGAGCACCATTGTTGTTGTTGTGTGGAAGTAGGAGAGAGAGAGAGAGGTCTTGGCTGAGTTGATGGAATGAAATTTGTAAAGTCTTAGCTTTGTACTGAGAGACAGGTGGGCAATTGCCTTTTAGGTTTCCTTGGCTATTTATAGAAGTGGATTTGCAAGAGAAAGAGCCCAATTTGAAAACCAAAGTGACAACCTTTTCCATTTACTTACACACAACCATGCTGCTACGAGGAAAATTCTTTTTCAAGAAAAAGTAACGACCATATAAAATAGGAGGGACATCATAATCTTTCACAGCAGAAAGTCTAGTCATCAGTCTGGACCTCCCCTGCTAAATTAGTGGTCAGTAGTTGTATTTTAATAAATTATATTTAATACCAGTACATTAAAATAATATAAAAATATTAAAAAATATAATTTCAAATAAAAATAAAAATTTTAAAACATCATAAAAAAAACAGTTTCACTCACATCAACAAACCAATAATTACTAGGATTATCAACTCATCTCGAATTTGAGTATCGTGGAACAAACATAGCGGGCATTAAGAAGGGCATTACCTCGTCGAAAGGACTGTTTAATTTTTATGCTTATCCATTATTCTGACCACTTAAACCATGATGCCTTTAATACGAGGTAGAAGGAAATAATTGAATGGTTGACGAAGTTTTCTATATATATATCTGTTTAAATTGAATGTTGAGATCATTATATAGAAGAAATTGTTTCCCTAAATCTAACATCTTATCTAGGAGATATGTTCTTCAAAATTATCCCATTCTTATTAGCCTTGTGTGCTTATAAATTTAATAATTTTTAATTCAACTTTAAAAATATAAATATCTGGTAAAGCTTGATTTGTTTTTTAAAAAAAGGCATTATCCTTATAAAAATTGAGAAAAACACATGTTTGTTTTTCATATAGTGTCTGTTTCTTTTCAATTAAGCTAAGCCGTGCAAAGATTCCACTACTATTAGCCATTCCAATCAACACTCTCTTGACGATTTCTTCCAAGTCATGAGGTTGAATTTATACACTTTCTCCAAACTTTCATTTGCAAAAATTCATTTAAAAACACATGAAAGTATTATATTTCTCCATGGAAATCCCAATTTATTTGACTAAAGTTTAAAAATCATTAATTTGGTTGATTAGAAATTTAAAAAAAAAATACAAAGAAACAATCAAACAAGAGGATGTGCCCATCTCAAGCAAACAAGGGTGTGAGCTTCGATATCAGCTAGAAACTCAAATTATCATCCTAATTTTGTTGAACAAATCCCAAGCTCCAATCACCTCATAACTTGTTCTTTACAAATCTTTTTATTTCTTTTTATATCCTAATTCATAAACTTACACTCGTAAAACTGACATGTTTCTCCACTCCACTTTACTTCCACCTTGTCTTGCTCAGTGACTTGTCAATAAACAAATGAAAAATTATTTAAAATATCCTCTTTTTTTAAATGGGGTAATAATTTTTCTCCATAGTTTGGTAAATTATAATTTCAAAGTCCAAAATTTAACCCAATTCTTTATTTTTTTTGTTACATTTTGGTCCTTTTTTAAGTTTGAATCGTGGTAGATGATCGTCTATCCCTTCCACGTTCTACCTGCTACCCCGAGGACACAACAACGGCAAGCAGCAGTCCACAGGGATATTTTATTTGCTAATTAGTAAATATGTGGATCGCAAGCTAAGACTTAAAAATCGTGCCAATATTGACAACAACCTACTCTTTTCTGTGAGTCTGCATTTGCTCCTTTCGATTTTCCTCCTCCTAGTTTTAATCTAGAAGTAATGGAAGAAAGCGAAAAGCTTTTTGTTTGGGTTATCCATGTCAAAGTTGTTAACTAACATATCATCAACTTGTAATATAAAAAATTTATAATATAATTATGATGCATTTATATTAATTTAAAAAGCTTATAATATAAAAAATTATGTGATTTTTTAAAAAAATGATAGAAAACTCAAAACTTTTTAGGTGTGCATGTATTTTTTAATCAAAAAACACACTTGATTGAGTTCTTTTATAAAATTCAAATCCAAATTCTTTTGTTATAGTGAAGTGGACAGTGGTATAGGTGTTGGTGTGGAGGCTGTTGCTAGGTTTGTGGTGGTTTGGTTTATTTAGGTGAGTTTAGGTGAGGCGTAGATCATTTATATATTGAATATTTTAGGTTTATGAATTTTAATTTGATAAACAAAATAATTTATACTGGGTTTTGTTTAAAATGACAATGTTGGTGATTTTAGAATTTTATTTTTATTTTTAATTCTCAAATTTAAGGGATTTTTTTCTATAATTAAATATAAAAAAATCATTTATATTAGATTTTTATGGAGGTGGCAATGTTTCCTGATGGCCAGACAATTGAGTTATTTGTGGTGATGAGGTTGCAAAGAAAAGGAGCTGGGTTGAAGTGATGAAAAAAGATGAAGAGAGAGGAAAACAATATTCTAGTTGAAAAGAGAAATAGAAGAATTGCATTTCTAGGACATGAATTATTAATATACACGAGTATTTTTATCTTTTTTATTAAAATTTTATAAAATTTGAAAATATCAATAGAATATTCCATATGTATAAACACCTAATTATATTGGTATAAAAATTACAAGTGGATTTACCAATAAATATAAATACATTAATTATTTGAAATGTATTGTTGGAAAGAATCTCGTCACTGATATCATATCTATTAATAATTTAGTTAGTAAATTTTATATAAATGAATATAGTGAGGAATTATTTTAATTGATCCTTACAAAAGAGATCAACCAATATTTATCACTAAATTCGTTGATAAATATTGTCGATGAAATTTAGGTAAATATTGTTATCGATAATATTTTTAAGTACCTGATGGTTTTACCGATAGAACACCAATGAATTATTATGTTAGTAATTCAGTTAGGATGGATCGAAATAATTTATAACTTTTTGTAATTTTTCTATGAAAATATTGATCATATATCAATAGAATTTTTGTTTGTCTTTAAAAAATAATTTAAAAAAAACCAGAAAAAAATTTCACAATGACTTTAAACAACATCAAACAATTAATTTAAATTGAAAAGAAAATTTTTTATAATGTAAAAATTAATTAAAAGCTCTGGCTACAAGTAGAGATGGAGATGGAGAGTTAAATGGAGGAAAATCTTATTGAGGTCCGTAGGGAGGGGGGGATAATGATGGCAAAAATATGTTTCATATTTTGTCATCATATCCTTTAACTTCTTTTTTTATGTTTAATACTTTACCTCCATTTCACTAACTCATTGTCTAACCAACAGCTGATGATAGTTGACTCGGGCTAAATTATAGGGTATCTATAGTCGATACACTATAACTCGATTAATTATAGGGTGTCTATAGTCGATATACTATAACTTGATCTCATATCTCAAGTTATACTCATAGAGATAATATAAACTCGATTCTTTTTAAGTTCACCGGTTGCTCTAGCTTCCAACTATAAATCCGAAATGTATTTTAGATGAGTTGAAGGGTTCTCTTTATATTTTGCATATATGACAATATTATATTATTATGCCATAGCTTCCAACCACAAAATTGAAACGTATCTTGGATGAGTTGAATGGTTCTCACCATGTTTTGCATATATGACGATGTTATATTGTTCCTGCACCATAAAAAAAAACAAGAGATATGGATGCAAAAACATTAGTCCAAATAATATATAAAAAAGTTTCGAAGTCTACTTACAATAAATGCCTTGGTTCAGTTATCGATAAATTGTTGCACCCCTTTCTGGCTATCCTCCCTATGTATATATGTTTCCATATACAACTCTATCAGATTAGGTTTGTACCCAAACTTTGTAGCCTATAAAATAAATTTATCAGCTATTAGTTAAACACAAATTACAAGTATCATTTTTTCAAAAATAGTTGAATTTAAAATAGGCTCTCTTACTAAGAACTTTGCATGATTTGTAAAATAAAGATACCTACTAGTATACTTGTTAATAGAACCATAAATCTCTTTGTTTATGTATAAGGATCCATTTCGTTAACACCTCTTAAAACTCTTTGATGTACAGGACTCTAAATATCTCTTTTAGTTTCTCTTAGTGATGCGAAGAGGTCTATAATTCCTCCATGCCTTAAAGTCATCTGACTTGGCTCTTTTACATAACATGGTTAAAAATTATACTGAAATTAAAAAAAATATAATAAAATAAAACAAATATAGATGGCTAACCTAATAGAATCAAATCTAAAAAGTAAATGGCTATCGGTGCCAAACCTCCATAAAACTTGGCACATGCCTTCATCTGGTTTGGGGTGCTGAGATCTTTTAAATTTTTCCCTGGAAAGTTGTGTTTTATGAACAAACAACCTTCCAAGTGTTGCCTAGACAGCGTAAAGATCATCCACATACTAGTGCGTGCAATGTAAGGGCTAGCAAGTTTTTTTTAAAAAAAAAATATACTTAATAAATATCATTTACAACAATGCTTTAAGAACCTTTGACAATTACAATAAAAACAATGAAAAACAACCTTTGACAATTACAATAAAAACAATGAAAAACATTGAAAAAGCCCTTGGATAAGAGTTCAATTAGTTTTATCTTTAAAGGTATCAAAGTAATTATATAATTATAAAAAAACTAAAAATACAAAAAATTCCTGAGTAATAGGTATTATTTTATTTTAATTTAAGGTTAAATTAGTTATTTCATGATACAAAATAAAACAAAATTATTAATCTAACCTTTTACAGTATATTAAAAAAAACAATTATGTCATTATAAAAAGAGAATATTATCCTCAAAGCTTGATGCATGCCCTTTGTTTTCAAGAGCAAATATGTAATTATAGTATTCTAATGAATAATAATTTGTGTTTTGATGCATCTTAACTTTCTTGAAGGATTTGTGTCATGCAAACCTCTTATTTTAATTTTCTTGAAGGATTTGTGTCATGCAAACCTCTTATTTTAATATCAACTCTTTTGAGGGTAATTAATATTTTTTCTTGTTAATAGAGTGGAAAAGCTAAATTAGGTTTAGGAATTGATTTTTAATTTTAGATAATGTTTGATATGCTAAATAATATTTAAACCAGACAAATAGTTGTTTTATTTTATATTTGGTGTGCATTGCACTAGACTAGACAATTTATTGTATTTGGTAGATGTTAGACGAGACAACCAACTCAGGATCATTGCACTATTCACATAGAGAAATAATTGATCCAACATGACCTAATCAAAAGCACATGTAAACTCAAGATAAAAAAAAAACAAGAGATATGGATGCAAAAACATTAGTCTAAATAATATATAAAAAGGTTTCGAAGTCTACTTACAATAAATGCCTTGGTTCAGCTATCGATAAATTGTTGCACCCTTTTCCGGCTATCCTCCCTATATATATATGTTTCCATATACAACTCTATCATAGTAGGCTTGTACCCAAACTTTGTAGCCTATAAAATAAATTTATCGGCTATTAGTTAAACACAAATTACAAGTATCATTTTTTCAAAAATACTTGAATTTAAAATAGGCTCTCTTACTAAAAACTTTGCATGGTTTGTAAAATAAAGATACCTGCTAGTATGCTTGTTAATAGAACCATAAATCTCTTTGTTTATGTATAAGGACCCATTTCGTTAACACCTCTTAAAACTCTCCGATGTACAAGACTCTAAATATCTCTTTTAGTTTCTCTTAGTGATGCGAAGAGGTCTATAATTCCTCCATGCCTTAAAGTCATTTGACTTGGCTCTTTTACATAACATGGTTAAAAATTATACTGAAATTAAAAAAAATATAATAAAATAAAAACAAATATAAATGGCTAACCTAATAGAATCAAATCTAAAAAGTAAATGGCTATCGGTGCCAAACCTCCATAAAATTTGGCACATGCCTTCATCTGGTCTGGAGTGCTGAGATCTTTTAAATTTTTCCCTGGAAAGTTGTGTTTTATGAACAAACAGCCTTCCAAGTGTTGCCTAGACAGCGTAAAGATCATCCACATACTAGTGCATGCAACGTAAGGCCTAGCAAGTTTTTTTTTTAAAAAAAATTATACTTAATAAATATAATTTACAACAATGCTTTAAGAACCTTTGACAATTACAATAAAAACAATGAAAAACGTTGAAAAAATCCTTGGATAAGAGTTCAATTAGTTTTATCTTTAAGAGTATCAAAGTAATTATATAATTATAAAAAAACTAAAAATACAAAAAATTCCTAAGTAATAGGTATTATTTTATTTTAATTTAAGGTTAAATTAATTATTTCATGATACAAAATAAAACAAAATTATTAATCTAACCTTTTACAATATATTTAAAAAATAATTATATCATTGTAAAAAGAGAATATTATCCCCAAAGCTTGATGCATGCCCTTTGTTTTCAAGAGCAAATATGTAATTATAGTATTCTAATGAATAATAATTTGTATTTTGATGCATCTTAACTTTCTTGAAGGATTTGTGTCATGCAAATCTCTTATTTTAATATCAACTCTTTTGAGGGTAATTAATATTTTTTCTTGTTAATAGAGTGGAAAAGCTAAATTAGGTTTAGGAATTGATTTCTAATTTTAGATAATGTTTGATATGCTAAATAATATTTAAACCAGACAAATAGTTGTTTTATTTTATATTTGGTGTGCATTGCACTAGACTAGACAATTTATTGTATTTGGTAGATGTTAGATGAGACAACCAACTCAGGATCATTGCACTATTCACATAGAGAAATAATTGATCCAACATGACCTAATCAAAAGCCCATGTAAACTCAAGATCAAACTTGGGTAAAAAAATTTGTTGATTTTTTTTAATAATTTTGTTTTAAAAACAAGGTTATTTTAATTATTTTTTTTTAAAAAATTAGGTTAGCTTGGATTGACCCTCCCAATCTGTAACCTAATCATGTCCTAGGTCAACTCTTAGATCAAGTTTTAAAATTATAATAATATTAATTTTTATTTATACATTGACTTGAGTCGACATAATTTGATCCTTTCGACTTGTGACTCAAATCTTTTTTTAAATCAATTTACAAATTGAGTTTAACATTATAATAATAATAATTTATGTTTTTACATTGATCTAGACTCTAGACTAATAATTAATTTGAACAATAACTCGAGTCTTATCCTAGACTAACCATTAAATTAAATTTTAAAATAATAATAATAATAAATTTATATATAACACTTGCTATTCTAAAAATATAGATGATAGATGTGACTTTAAATTTGACTTTAGAATTGTAGTTCACATGTGAATATTCAAATTTTAGTATTTTTTTTAAATATTATTCTACTTTAAAGTAAATAAAACTCTTACGTTAAGACAAAAATTTATAAAGTCTGTAAAGGATGCTGGCTGTCATCTCTTGTCTACAGGTGTTGAGACATGTTTTAAGAATACATTTGACATGAAAAAAACATAAAATTAATGGGTTTTTTTGTATTTTTTTAATGGTCTTGAAGCTCTAATATTAAAAATAAAAAAATACATAAAAAGTTATATTGACATATAAATATGATTTAAGAGACGCTGCCTTGTTCATTGAAATCATAGACATTCCCGAATTTAAATCTGGGTCGGCATCCGTGATTGAATCAACTTGCAACATCGAACAATTATTTCCATGTCACGAGAGAACATATTCGCATATTAAGAAAAAAAGAAGATAAAAAAAGGATTCCATTGTTGACTGGTCATGGAGGCAGATGTCAATCCAGGAGCGTGGGGCCTCCAATCAAGAAGGTCGTTGAGGTTTAAGACATAGACGGATAGACCCCTCAGAAAGATCCTCTTGTACCCTTTCTTTTCTTTTTTATCTTTCTGTTTCGATTGAGGGACAGTAGACACACGTGTTTAAAGGCCAGCCTCCACTCCAACAGTCTGGTTAGCTAGTGCGCGTGGATGGCCTCGACAGCCTCCCATCTTTATCTTATATTACGTGTCCTTCTCTCGTTCCTACCTTTCTCCGTCGGTCAATTACCACTCGAGTTAGTCTACCATGCGATCATTCCTACTTTAGTCACCACGAACCTTCGCTATCCTTATCACATCTATAATTACTTTACTGCGACTGTTACTCTTTTTACTGTCACAACCTCAACTAGAGAGGTTAGGATGGGTAACTTTCTCTGTCCTTCTTTTTCGTTTTTGCACTGATCATGGGAATAATGTATTTATTTTTTGTTTTTTTCACCAATATATGCTTCTTCTTTTTTAAAGGTTGTTCATTGCACTATTCACATGAATAGTGTTTTTTTTTTTTACTTTTCTTTTCAGTCATTGAACTGAATTTCTTTACAATATTATTATTTCAAATTATATTAGTATGATTTTATATGTTGACTATCTTATTTATGTGAATAATGATGGGTTTTCTTTTTCTTGGCTTTTTTTTCCTCTCTTCATGCAATTTTTTATTTTCCTTTTTGTTTTGTTCTTTCCTAGCAAACAGTGCATTTAATATTTTAAAATTAAATTAAATGAAGGTAAAAATATAAACAAATAAAAAAATAGAGCTCATTGTTCAGTGGCCATGGAAAACTTCAGTTTTTCTCTAAATCTTCTATTTGCCTGTTATTTTTGCCCCTAACATTTAAATATCTTATTTTGTGTCCTAAAATTCTTTTTTTTTTCTTGTCTAAGTTCTTAAGTTTTGAGAGAAATTCATTAGAAAATGTTAGGAGTGAGAAAGAGATTAACCGCGCATATTATAGTAATGAAAGAAAACCAATATTTATATCAATAAATTCGTATTAAAAAAAAAGAGTTCTATAAGGATAATTTAGAGTTTTTATTTTGCTAGAAATAAAGAAATAAATCGACACTCAGTAAATATTTTAATTTGATTTAACTTTTAGTTTTTAGATTGATTGAAAAAAAAATAACAATAAATATTTTTGTTTGATTTAACTTTTAATTTTTAGATTGATTAAGAAGTTTTTAAGAGTTAAAAACAAGCTTTTTATGATTTTTTTTATGCTTATATGTGAAGACAAATTAAAAAACATGTTTTTAAGGTTCAAAATCTTGGATCTTAATTTTCTAGTAGTCAAAATTCAAACTAATGGACAATTTATTTTTTTGTCAAAGTAGATTATATATCATTCATTCTTAAAAATATAAAATAGTGTTGAATGACATATTATATGTCCTTTTCAAAAAATAAAGCTAGGTATATGTGTTGAGCCCTTCATAAACACCTAAATTTATATTAAGTAGCCATTGTTTTTTTAAAATAAAATTATTTTTAAAATGATATTTAAATAATGATAAATTATTTCATAGCTTTTACGAATTTTTTTATCTTTTTATAATATTTACAATTACTTTACAAATAGTTATATATAAATAAAATTTTTGTTCATTAATATTCAATAATACAACATTTTTTCGTTATTTTTTATTGCAGATTTTAGATTGATTGTTCTTGGATTTATTCATACAAATATGTCATAATGATTGATTCATGATTTTTTTTATTGGAATGTACTTTCATAATAATAATAATAATAAGTTTTATTTAAAAAAATGTTTCAATCTCTTTAATTCTAATCATTATAATTTTAATTAATATTTTTTAAAATATCATTAGTTTTTATTATATAAATCATGTTACTAATAAAATGACATGTTATCAAGAGAAAATATTACATAAATGAGAGAAGATAATTTTAACTAAATTTTTTCTTTAGATTTTAATAACTTTTTAATAAATATATATTTTAATTATTATATAATTAAATAAAAATAGATTTTAAAAACCATCTCGTATAACAACATAAAATATTTATTTTTGTATCTACAATTTATTTTTTACAAGGTAATCTTCTCATTTTAGTTTTTAACTGGAGTAAATCATTTTTTTATAATTTATCAATTTATATATTTTTAAATTTATTTTATTAAGTATATACATTATTTTTTTAATTTTTAATTAAAAAAATTATGATGCTGGAAAAAGTATTAATAACGCTGACTGACACATATATTGCTTGACTCGGTATCCTATCTCTAGCGTAACGTGGGTGCATTAGCTTGTTGATATATGTATGCACATATACGCACGCGTCAGTGACACTCACCACAAATCACTTTCTTCTCTTCTTCTGTGTCGCATCGTATTCTATCACTAACAATCATGATGATATCAAGCTAAGTATATTTTTCCTTCTTTTTTTTTTTTGCCTTTTGATGTAAAATATTTGGAATTTTATCGAGTGATTGCTGGGTTCTTTTTTTTTTTTTTTTTTCTAGAGAAGAAAGGTTCGATTATATTATTAACTTGTTGGCCGCCACGACATTTCATCATTGAAGTTTTTCCATTGACTTTTTTATGTTAATGTTTATACTATCATAGTCAAGTTTTTTCCTTTTCTCCCTATTTATAAGAGTGGGTTTGCCTTAAATTCTTTTTTAATTAATTGTAGTTTCTTAATGTTATTTTATGCTATATATAGGTTACATTTTTTTAATGGTTGAAATTCTCCCAGCTATGCTATGGGCAGTGGCGGAGCTACTTTTATTTTACAGGGGAGGCCAAAACTAATACAATAATATATATATATATATATATATATATATATATATATATTATTAAAAAATTTATTTATTTAAATTAAAAATATTAAATAATTTTTTTTTAACATATTTTGCAGGTACTCGAACCCTGCTTGCCACCCCCTAATTCATTGGCACAAATTATTTTTTGTTAAAACAAATATTTAGGTATTACAAATTTATATTTTATAAAATAAAAAGTTTGCCATTTAGTTCATATAAGTAACCAGGTCAAATAAGTTAGTTTCATTGATAATATAAAAAAATAAACAACAACAACTAAATAAAAAAGGAATCATAATAATCTCTAAAAAAACCATTTTTTCAAAAAAGGATAATTCCTAGCCATTAAATATAAAAGATCAAATTAAAATAAAAAATTACCTAAAAAAATCAGCCTGAGTCAATTAAAGTTTATATAACAAATTTGTAATACTGGTAATTAGGGTTGAGCTAACTTGGATCATTCTACCAAATTCACGACTAAGGTAATAAAATTAGAATAACTTAATAGAAAAGAAAATGATAAAAATTAAAATATTTTTTTTTAAAAATCAATGTCAATTTTTGTTAATTTTTCAAAACTATAACTTGGGTCATTCTGTGAGAAGCATTATATCTAGAAAAATTACGAAACTCAATTCTCAATCAGTCAAATATAAAATGATAAAATTAAAAAAAATAATTTTATAAAAAAATAAAAAATAGCAATTAGAAGAATAGAGATCATAATTGAAATGCAAAATAAATTTTATCTTTGATTAAAGGGTGAAATTAAAAATAAAAATTAATTTAGTACAAAAAACCTAAAAAATAAAAATAAAAAGAATAAAGATCAAAATTGAAATAATAAATACAAACAAATTTTTTTATTTAAAGGTGAAATTGAAAAGAAAAATTAATTCAACAAAAAGCTAAAAAAATAAAAGAATGGGGATTAAATTGAGAAAAATAATATATAAAAAATTAAACTTGAAGGATGAAATTAAAAAAATAAAAATTTTACAAAAAAGCTAAGAAAAAAACAAAAAATAAAATAAAATGAACCCACATTATGGTGTAAGCTATTTGTTTTATGTAAAAAAATATGTTTAAGCGCTGAAATAGTATTTAAAAAAATTATCTTTCAATTTTGATTTATTTTTTCTAGTAATATAAAAAAAACACCTTAATAAAACTCTACTTATTAAATAAAACTTATTAATATCAAAAATAAGTTTTTACTTAGCTAGTTGATTGATAACTTTTTGTTACTTTCGCTATTTTACAATAATTTTATTTTTCTTCTTAAATCTAGGGATCATAATGTAACAAACTATTTGGTATTAAAATATTAACTCGCCAAAGAAAAGGGATTAAAAATGTTTTTGGCCCAAATATCTATTGAGTAATAATCATAACCATAACGATATATGCCAATAATTATAGCGAAGGAGAATAAAAATAAAATTCAGATGTTGGTTGCTTGCAAGATGTTTCATGAGGTTGATTGATGCATCTACCGTCTTAAAAATCAGATTGTAAGGGGGGCCTCCTCTGGTTCCAGTAAGGGTGTTCACATTGTAGCTTTCCTCTACCAATTTTTTATTTTATTTTTGATCCACCATTACCATTGATCCCCCAATCTCTATCCTCCCTTCAATCATAGTCAATTATATGTATTGAAAAGCCTCATCAATGATGGCATTGGATCTCAATGGGTCCCCAATTGAACATTGTACCATTAAGTAGGTTCAACTGAACTTTGTTAGCATATGCCTTTTGGGATTCAGGAAAGGCAGCCCTACCATAGCACAATGATGCAAGGCTCTAAGTTGAATATGGAGTCTTAGATTTTGTCAATGTAATCCGCAAGGGATAAAGATTTTCTTCAAGTTTAAAAATCATTTTCTTTTTGATTCATATGTGTTGAATTAACGAAACTGAGTTTCATGGGTGAATCTGATAAATTAATGATTCTTTTTTTAAATAAATAAAAAAAGAAATGAGGACATCATTGGGTGGGTACATGTATTTTTGACCATGAAATTAGGTTTTATCGAACTAATTGCTTGAATAGTTGAGAATACTGATTATGACATGAGTGCTCATGTTGAGTTTCTTAATCAAGGGCTCGTGACCATAGTTTTTTCTTTGAAGGAACAGTATGCAGTTTGAAATCTTGAGCTTGGAAATGGGGCGTGCATGAACCTGCCTATAAGAAGACGCTTTGTGACACAAAATATTTTAGAGTTATCATCATATACTGGACCTTTAGTTTAGAGGCATGGACCTCTTTCCAAGCACGCTCAACAGCTCCCATTAACTTCATCATGCTGGCTAGCTAGACGCGAGCTTAAACTGGGTCTAGATAATAATGTCCGCGCGCAGTCTAAAAGCATGCATGGTATGTGGTCAATCTACCACCAAACTCATCAAATGGCTACTATATAGCTGTGGAAATAATCAAAGAACAGTTCGATTACAGGACATGTGGGGGTAATTGAAGCATATGCAATCCTTGGAATCTTGATGGCCCCGCGCCCAGTATCCACAACAGAAGATGCACAAGCTGATCATACGCGCACCACAATTGTCAATCCTAGCTGCTTCTTGTGTATTCAAATCATCATCATAGAGTACGACAGGATAAATTGTGTATGCATGGTGCGTTTTCAATGAATTGGGTTGGGGCACCAACAGCTCATCTACAGATGTATCGCTTGCGGGCTGGATTGAATTGGATGTGACCCTGGACCTATAGCAACTTTTACAGGTACCCTGTTTTGTATTGGAAATGAGGTAAGCCTACATGAAATAATAGAAAGCTACGAGAAAACTCTCTCCTCTCCATTAGAGATGGAGAATGGCTTGAGCATGCCCCCCCTCTAAAATCTTGGTCTATCTCCCCTTACATGACACCTGAAACATGACCTGACTGTCACTAAATTTCTGTATACTCAGAGGCGGCCATCGTGGAGAATAACTGGTTGTTATCGTGGTACTATAAATTTTTAACCAATTTAATATATACAAACAAGAAATTAGAAGTGTGAGTACGAACTGATTTGACGTTACCCAGAAGTTCTGAAAATTTGGTCTGAGACTGAAAAAAAAAATATGGGTTTTATGGTTAGTTACGAGGAGATTAATAGCCTCCTAGAGGAAAAGGAGAGGACAGATGTGCATTGAAAATGGGCCCTAGAAGCAACGTATGAGAAAGATCCTACCAAATTCTGCTTTAATGGAAGATTCTCTCCAGAAGTGATGATGGAAAACGATGGGGACATTGGGAGGTCCGAATTTCTCTATAGTCAACATTCATCAACAGATCACACTTGGTCTACATTGGATTTTACAATATCTGAGTTTATTGTGTACTTGATATTGAAATTTCGTTGACGAAGGAGAGAAATCAGATGCCTGGCTCATCATCATGGTTCCTTTAATTTAAAACGTATTTGATTACGAAAATCAGTATCCATTGCCTTTTACCCCTCGCGCTTGACTCTACTTCTTGTCTTCCTTGTGTTTTCCCTTTTCTTTTCTCCTCGGGAGTGTCAAGAAATTCATAATTGGTGATAAATACATTATTTTTTATATTTAAAATTTTATGTTGTAATAAAATCAATAACTTTTATTAAAAAATTACGATTACTAAACTTTAAATTTAAAAACATAATTGCCTCTGAAATTTTTTTATTTTATTAAAGAGATAAAGAGTTATTTTCTTTTAAATAGATAAAAAAAACATATCTTATATAATATTAATATTAATATAACTAAATCTTATATTGAAATACAAAGGATCCATATGAGATTTTATATATTATTTTATACACAATATTAATATTTACAAAAATAATTCTTAATCAACATTAATGATGATTGGAACAAGACTATCAATCTTAATAGTATTTTTGGAAGGTTTTTATATACCTATAAATATAAAAAAAAACTATCATGAATTCTTAATATTTTATGTTAAGGACAATAAATTAGTCTTGTGACATGAAATGAAACTTATAGATTTTTTCAATTCTAGTATACTTGGATTAAGATTGATTTTAAATTCAAGAACATTAAATTTGATATCTTACTATATTCATAAGCACTTAAACTTTTATGTTGTTGAGCTCAAAAATATTATGTCTAACATCTTGAATATAAATTTAAGAGAATGCATAAAATGTTATTGGTTTTAGTTTTACTTCCACACAAGGAAAATGATGTCTTAATATTAATAATGATTAAATTCAAAAATATATTTTCAATTTTTTTTGGTGTTGGATATGTTTTTTTGAATAAAAATTATTCAATACTAGAATTTTCCAATCGCTTGAAATCTTAAAACTTGGTTTATGCATTTGTTTTATTTTTTTAATTTATAGTCAAGCCAATTTAATTTATTTAATGATTAAACTTGGTTCCCTCATGAACTCTTTGTTTAATAATTTTTATTATTATTATGGATTACTTTTTCATGTCTCTGGTATGATTGTTTTTATTTTTTATTTTTGGATTTTTTACATCTAATTGTATGGATAGGTTTCATAATGTCTTACATTTCTTAAGTATTTTTTTAATTTAAATTTATATAAGTATTATATGTTTTGCTTGTATTACAAATGTATTATAATTAAATATAAACTCTATAGGGATAGAGAGTGATAATGACAATTTATGTAATTGTAGTTTTATTTAATTTGAGATTTTACTATGTGTTGAGGTTTGAACCTTGAATGTAAAACCCCTCTACTTTTAAAGATTAGAATCCTACTTTTTTATTTTTCAAAATGCTTGTTTGTTTATATATTAAGTTCCTTAATGATTTATCATAGATAAACAAATAATTAATGCATTTTTTATTTAATTTTCATTAATATTTTCAACTCATTTCTTTTGATTTTTGTACTTGGATTTGTATATTCAAAGGTGTTTTTAGTAAAATCCTTCTAATTTGTTGCTTAGATTTTTCATCTAGCTACTACTTGATAAATTAGATCTCTTGTAAGGTGATAACATTTATTTTTTTGACATTCAAAGATCAAATTTATATTGAGAACATCATAAATAAAGTTGTATATCTCCTTTAGCTTTCTCTTAAGGCTAAGATAGTTTAATTTAGATAATTGTAGAGAAAGTTATGCCTAATTTAGATAGGCATGCTTATGAAATTTATGGTAAGGAAATTCTTTGTTCTTACAATAAAAAATTTCACTTTCCAATAAAAAATTTCACTTTCCTCCATTTCTTTCCCAAAAACATGTATAAAGGTTAAAAAGATCTTTTTAAAATAAATTTTCTCATTTAATTGGTTGTTAAATAAGCTTTTCCATACCATTAGCTTCAATCCAATTAAGGCTAATATTTAGAACGGATTTAATGATTGAATGCTTAATTTTCACTCAAAACCCAAGATTTCATATGTCATAACCCAATTCTTTACCACCATCAAATATTAAAAAAGAAAAAAAATATTTCAATAAAAAATCTAAAAAAGTCTAAAAAATATATATTAAAGAAAAAATATTTTAAAAACGATGAACAAACAAAAAAAAAAGAAAATTGCAATTACAAATGAAATTGAGAGAAGAAATTGAGAAATGTGTTGATTTTGATTAAATAATTAGATAACTAAGAACTAAATTAAAAAAAAAGCACTAACATATAAGAACCATTTTAGAGCAATCAAGGATGAGATTGAGAAGAAATATTGCAAAAAAGGTTAAAATTGGTTGAAAATGAAGAAATTGAAAAACCAAAGATCAATTTGAAAAAGATGGAGGAATTAAGGGACCTCTAAAAAAAAACACTTCCATTTAAGCAAAACAACAACATTTTATTTAAGTGAAACCATGCTTTTTAAATAGATAAAATGATACATTTCACTCATTACATTAAACAAATTACAAACCAATGATTACTTTGAAAAAAAACACTAGACTTGAGGGGTCTCAATTGATGTTGGGCAAGGCCTAATTACACAGAACTAATTGATTTTTATCTCAATTAAGGACATTTGAGCTTAAATTAAAAGACCAGGGCTTAAATTAGAGATTTCATGATCCCAATGACTAAAACCCTAATTTTAAAGGTTTAAGAAAAATGATGTTGTTTTGGTCATGATTCTCCTATTTTGGCTGATTGTGAACCTCTATTCTGGAAATAATCATGGAAATTTCAGTCATCAGTAGATAACAGCAACTATCATATGACAAATGAGCTTCCTTTATACAAGGCTATATTGTAATTTTTAATATTTATACCCCCTACCTGCCATGTAGAAGGCCTCAACATCTTGTACCAAGGCAATCTTTTATGGCTTAGTAAAATTAGACAATATTACATCTAACTTTGGATTGATGGGGAGAAGGTTATATGCCACAAAATCAAGCATGGTTTGATCCTAGTTAAAGATTAGTATCTCCTGTATGGGATCTATGGCTTGGTTGGCTTCAATGACATCTTATTTGTCACAAATAATTCTTAGAAGGCACATTCCCAATTAGCCATTTTTAATCAAGTTCTAGCTATTAAGTTCTAAGAATTTGTTAGATATTAAGGAAAGGGAAAGAATAAGGGGGAAAAAAAGAAGAAGAAGAAAAGGAAAAGAAGAGAGTTGTCCCCTAATATATCAGAGTTAAAATGAGAAAAAATCCCTTATGATATATGACAGGAATAAAAGATCAATGGGGAGAAGGCTACATGCCACAAAATCAAGCATGGTTTAATCCTAGTTAAAGACTAGCATCCCCTTTATGGGATATATGGCTTGGTTGGTTTTAATGACATCTTATTTGCCATAATTAATTCTTGAAAGGCATACCCCAATTAACCATTTTCAGTCAAGTTCTAGCTATTAAGTTCTAAGTGTTTGTTAGATATCAAGGAAAGGGAAATAATAAGAAGAAAGAAGAAGAAGAAGAAGAAGAAGAAGAAGAAGAAGAAGAAAAGAGGAGAATGGTCCCCTAATAGATCAAAGTCAAAATGAGAAAGAATCCCCTATGATATATGACACGACCAAAAGATTAATATTTTCTTCCAAGTGTAGGAGTATTTGCCACAATTAATTGCCACAATGACATCTTATTTGCCACAATTAATTCTTGAAAGGCATACCCCAATTAACCATTTTCAGTCAAGTTCTAGCTATTAAGTTCTAAGAGTTTGTTAGATATCAAGGAAAGGGAAATAATAAGAAGAAAAAAGAAGAAGAAAAAGAAAAAGAAGAAGAAGAAGAGAGGAGAGTGGTCCCCTAATAGATCAAAGTCAAAATGAGAAAGAATCCCCTATGATATATGACACGATCAAAAGATTAATATCTTCTCCTAAGTGTAGGAGTATTGAAGTAATAAATAACTGACAAGATTGAGATCAAACCATAGGGAGATTAACTATATAAATTATAAATAATAATAATAATAATAGTAATAGTGGTGGTGGTGGTGGTTGTGGAGTTTAAAGAAGACTTTGAGATGCAAGATTAATGTGAAAATTAAATAATGATAAAAATAATTATCAAGGTTAGAGGATCCACTAATGGTATTTTAAAAAGATACTTTGTTATTTATTACTCAGACACTTCTACACCTGGAAGAAGACATCAATTTTTTGGTCGTGTCAAGTGCACAAAACTTTTTAACTACCTGGCCTACAAAACCATCCAATACACATTTCTAGAATTAGAAGTCTAAGAAAAGAAAGAGAGAAAAATGAAAAAAAATTACAAGAAAATCTATTTTAACCAATACCATTATCTTTATTATTATCACCGCTCTAACATATCTAAATTCACCATATTACCACCACCATTATTCCTAATTAATCCATAACCACCATTTTCATCACCACACCACCACCATAATTTCCATCTCTACCCTATCATTTTTATATTGTTATTATTATCATAATCACCAATATTTAGTGTTGTTAAAATTAAATTAGATTATTTTATCTAATTAAAAACTTGATGATGAGGTTATTTATCGATTCAAATGGACACTATAAATCAATTTGCAAAATCTGAATGGTTGGACAATCAAGTTTGGTATTGATTTATTTATTTGTTTTTTAAATCAAACATATGAGATTGAGTGGTTGTTTAGTATTGTGGCTACGAGTGAATCATATTGTTGTTTGGTTAAATAAAAAAATATAATTTTATGTTGGTAGGATCCACCATGAATTATAGCTATGTTGCAGGTTTACTAAATGAGGAAAATCCAGGTAGATACTACAAAAAAAAGGGAAAAATCCAAGTAGAAGACAATGAGTGCAACCTATGCTCGGGATATAATTTAGGATTATGGAAAATTACCTCGCAAGATAGCATCTAAAGTCCAAAGATTCATCTGAATTGTTAGGCTGCGTTGACAAGAAATCAATGGGTTATTCATTTGTAACATAACAAACATATCATTGTGAATCTTCTCCATATGAGCCTCTTGC
Source organism: Populus pruinosa (assembly GCA_026413675.1). Classification (NCBI taxonomy): domain Eukaryota; kingdom Viridiplantae; phylum Streptophyta; class Magnoliopsida; order Malpighiales; family Salicaceae; genus Populus; species Populus pruinosa. The sequence goes on from CM048592.1 coordinate 47,003,639, forward strand.
CAAAAATTTCAAGACCCAGATCCATAATATAATCCACTCTTTACTATTCACAAGAATATTGGGTAGCGTATCCACTATTCATGGTTAGATCGGGTCCGATCCACACCTAAATGTTGGGTGTGTGGATTCGTCCAAGTGAAATAAAAAATTCCAAAAAAATTTCTCAAATAATATGTTTTATTTGAAAAACTGATTTTTAATATTATTCAATGACACTATATAATTATATTAGAAGGATATTGTATAATGATGTAGTATTTGTAGAATTTAATCGCAATTCTAATTTTATTCTTGATGATATTTTACCTGATGTTGTTTCACATTTTGAAAGTCATGAAAACTGTAGTCCTTGTCGGATGGATTTTTTATATAATGGAATTGCAAATAGTTTAATAAAGCAATAAAAAAATAATGTATATAAAATATTGTTTATTTCATGATGTAATAATAATAGTTAAATGTATAATATTTTAATTAAAAACCATTAATATTAATAAATATCCTTTTTAATTATTTTATAACCTCAATTTGAAAACATTTTTAACCAAACACATTAAACTACTTTTTGTTCAATCTTAATTTCCATCACACTTTTAACCAAACATATATTTTTCCAAACCAACCCAACTAAAAGTACTTTTTATAAAATAATTTTTTTAAATTACAACAACAATAGTTACCACAATACCAAACATACTGAGTGCCCGTTTGGCACTGCGGTTGCCGCTGCGTTTAATAAAAAGCAGCACCAAGATGTTTAGTAACTTTTAACCATACTTTTATTTAAATGGCCCCGCCAAAAACTGAGTTTGGACCTCAGGTTTTTAAAAAGCAATTAACATATGCTTTTCACTCCATGCCTTCACCAACACTTTTTTTTCTTGTAAAAAACCTTTCCTGCACCGAGCTTAAGCTTTATTGCCTTCCCCTCTGTAAACTGATCTAGATGAGATTGATGAAGATTGACGCCAAAAATAGTGTTCATCTTGTTCCTCTCTGTCCCTTCTCCTGTCAAACAAAAGATTTTAACACAAAACTTCCCCACCCAAACTTGTCTCCTCTGTTCCCTTTAACTAGTGCTGGAAATCATTTGTGCTGAGTAGTCTCCAATGTTTCGGTTTTCAGGAAGCACAACCATGCTGGGAACATCTTCACAAGAGAGAAACCTGTAAGTACTTACCTTATCTCCATCTTCAATTGTTTCTATATTTTTCTCTAAATTTTTAATTTATGTGTTGCTTTCATCTGTTTTCAGTGTATGGATATATATATATATATATATATATATATATATATATATATATATATATATATGTTATTGTACGTGGAATATGTTTATGTAATATTTAATGAACCGTGTTTCTTTGGTTCTATTTTGTTCTTGTTTTGACTGGTTCATAAGCTTAAAAAATGGGAATTTGTTTATGAAATATTGATTTTTTTATAAAAATTATCTGTTGAAGAAATTATATAGTTGCCATTTTGTGTTTTCAGTATTGATTTGGAGATTTTATATCTGATTCAAAGGATCAATTTTGTATTTTATTTAACTCTTGTGGGTCTCTTTTTGTTGTTAATTTGCCATTCAAACTTGCTGTGTTTTCGTTACTCTTTGTTAGTAAGTGTTCTTTGTAGTACTGACGGATTTGAATATTTCAGTGAACTGTCTTCTTGTATGTAGTTTTATTTGGTGGTGATCTTGATTTCTTGATAGAACTATGCTTTAGGTTTCGAGTAAGCAAACTGTGCTTTAGTTTCCAGTTCATGTGGAACTTTATTTGAATCTTGGTTTTATCAACATTGTTAGTGCAGAACTATGTAGGTTAAGAATAATAATCTCTAGCAATTGTTGGTGCAAAACTGTGTAGGTTAAGAACTTGACTTGGAACTATTTGATTTGTAGTATTTGTTTGTCTTTTTTCATTTCATATGGAATTTGGTTTCAATATAATGTGTGGTTGAATCCATATTTATTAATATTTTTTTTGTCCCTTTAAGTAATGGATATTATTGATTGATGTCAATTGTTAAATGTTTTAAAAGATATATGGAAGGTCCTGAATCTATGGATAAAGCTGTTTAGACAAGGAAAATGTTGCATATCTTTTATGATTTATGCATGAAGGCCATTGATATGGGAATGAGACTTAATACTCATTTCGATAAAATGAGTTGGAAATTTATTATAATGTCATTCAAAGAACAAACTGATCATGCATTTACTAAAACACAACTGAAAAACAAATGGGATGGATGCAAAAAGGATTAGAGGATATGGATAAAGCTGATTTCTGAAACTAGTGTCGGCCGGAGTAGTGAATTAGGAACAATTGCTACTAGCGATGAGTGGTGGAAAGCAAAAATTCAAGCAAATTCCTCATCATCCTAACAATTTCATTTCTTGTTATCAAACTTCAAAAAATATTCAATACATGATCTTACATCACTTTCTTGTACTTATTATGTAGGAAATTAAAGGAGCAAAAAAATTCAGACATAATGGTATTGAACTATCTTTGAAGATTAAATTTGACAGAATGTATTCCAACATTGTCGCAACTGGAGAGTTTGCATGGGCTCCTTTGTCAGGAGTTCTTAGTGGCAATGATGTCAATCATGGCACAAGAAAGTTGACATTGATGATGCTGATTTGGAAGAAAAAAAAAGCGATGATTCAAAGAAGGATGAGATTCTGAATTTGAAGGCTGGCATGTCCCAAAATGGCTTGTGGGATGAATAGATCAAGCAACAACAACAAGAGTAGTGACAAAAGAAAAGAACGAGATCCTTTTAAGGGTCTAAGTAGGAAAAAAAACATTTGAAATAAGTGTTCAGATGCTGTCATGGTGGGATCAACTAGTTGATAGTATGTCGACTAAAAGTAATTCAACTTCTTTGAATAGGGATTGAGAAAGTTATAGTATTACTGAGGTTATGGTTGAGCTGCACTCAATTCCTGGAGTTTTGGTTGATGATGATTTTTCAGGACTTTGCTACAGATTATCTTGGTTTAAGAAGGAAATGAGAAATGTGATACAGTATGGATACTTTTGAACAAAAGTTCAAATGGTTGCAGCGAATGTATGCACGAAGTAAACGTACATAGCTAACATTGTATGATTTTATTTTTTAAAATGTTAATCAATTAACTAAATTCAATTGCTAGCTAAATGAATTGTGTGATGTTATTTAACATAAGCGATAATTTATTTATACTTATTTATTTTATTTTTTCAGGATAATGTGATAACAGTTTTGAAAATAGTAGTTTGTAGTTGCTAAAGTTTGTTTGAGTCATTATATTACTCCATATTTGGTGTTGAGACAGATGGGCTTATCCATTGCAGTTAGTTTTTTACTATTGTTGTATTGATTTCTATAACGTTGATGTGAGGTAGCAAACTGTTGTGTTGTGGGTTTTTTTTTCAAAAAATTTATATTTAAGACATCGATCGGTGTATTTATCAACATTGTATGTTGATTATCGAATTGTTAAGGAGTGTGTATTTTTTTTTCCAAAATTAATATTTCAAAGATTAGTTAGTGTATTTATGGATTTTTAACGTTGGTTATTAAACTATTGAGTTTCGTTTATTTTTTTTTCCAAATTAATATTCTAGAGATTGGTTGCTGAATTAAATTCAATATAATTTTGAAAAATTAATTGTCAATCTTAACTATTTACGATAGCAGAAATATAACAATTTAAGATAAAAAATTTATGCATGTGATTGTGATGGTTGCAGAGTGTAGAAATTAAAAACATATATGGACAAAAATGATGCATGTGATTGTGATGGTTGCAGAGTGTAGAAATTAAAAATATAAATAGAAAAAAATGATACATGTGATGGTTGTACAATGTAGGAATTCAAAACATATATGGACAAAAAATGTAGAATAATAGAAACAAAAAAGTGGGGCCAAAGCATCATCAATAATTTGGAGAGGATATTAGTTTTGTTGGAATCACATGAAACTTTGAAAATGCTACTTACAAAAGAACATATACATGTACGTATTGCAGCTTATATATGGCAGAAAATAATTTTTTTAAAATTATAATATTTCAAAAGAGATAAAGATATCATTTATATTTTTCTATATAAAGAGGGAGATGTGTTTTATTTTTTCCAACAACATAACTTCTTTCAAAACAAACCTCTCAATTCATTTCATACAAGCAAGTGGAAAACCTTCTTTTTTGGCTTTAAAGGTACATAGTCAATGATTTCTCACAAACTCTTTTATTAAAATATTTTTTAAATAAATGATATGTAATTATTTATAGTATTTTATTAACAACATACCAATTTTTTTTATTTGACATGTAATTGAAGGAATGGATAACTCATGGTTTAATGTCATATTAATGAAGATTTTAATGATGCTTATGATAATGTAATGAACCGCAATATAGACCATATTAATTATCCTAGTTGTGAAGGTAGTGGTGCCTTAGTTGTTGATGTTGAAGATGATGGTGATGAAAACGACAACGAAGATAACAACAGTAATGATTATGACGATGATGGTGATGATGAAAGTGATGATGATGAATTTATTTTAAGGAGGCAGTTTAATATGAAATAATTAATTATATCCACGGCTGGAGCTGTAAATATATATTATATTAATTATATACACAAAGAACCATGCATGGTTTCATACAACACAAGGATGTATTGGTTGAATGAGGTTTTAAGAGGTCATTAAAAATGTTATGTCAACATGTTTAGGATGGACAATCATTTTATTGAGTCTTTGCAATGATTTGGAAATGTATTATGGATTAAAACCTTCAAAAAGAATGAGCGTTGTTGAAAAGGTGACAATATTTCTATTAACAATAGTATTAGGGGCATTAAATAGGGAAGTACAAGAGAGATTTCAACATTCAGGTCAAACTGTTAATAGATGTTTCAAAAAAGTCCTTAGATCATTATTTGCTGTAAAAGTCACAAAACTAGTAGATCCATAATTTATGAGCATACCAAGAGAAATTGTAATGAATCCAAAACATATGCCACATTTCAAAGTAAGATGAATTTCTTTTTAATATAAAATATTTTATTAAAGTTTATGATTAATTTTTTTTCGTGTAGAATTGTGTAGGTGCAATTGATGACACACATGTTCGTGCCTGTATATCAACTGATGATCAAATTCCATTTATTAGGAGAAAAGGTGTACAAACATAAAATATCATGATCGCTTATAGTTTTGATATGCAATTCATGTTTGTATGAGTAGGATGGGAAGGCAATGCATATGATACGCATATTTTTCTTAAGATTATTAACAATAGCAATATAAATTTTCCAAAACCACTAGAAGGTTGTGATTTGAAAATAAATTGATGACTTGGTTGAAATTTTTTTAATTTGTTTTGTTTTGTAATAAGTTAGCATGTTTTGATTTTTTGTAGGGAAATACTATTTGGTTGATGCTGGATATCCCAATGAGTATGGGTATTTGGGTCCTTATAAAGGTGAGAGGTATCACTTACAAGAATTTAAGCGTCGTGGATAACCAAGTGGTCGCGAAGAAGTATTTAACCGTGCACTATCATCACTACACAACATCATTGAATGTTCTTTTAGGGTATGGAAACAGAGGTGGAGAATTTTACAAAACATGTCTTGTTATGCATATAAAACAGAAGTTGAGATTATAGTTGCATCAATGACACTACATAACTATATTAGAAGGCAATCGCAAGATGATGAGGTTTTTTCCGAGTATGATCGCAATCTCAATTTCATTCCAGATGATTTTTTACCTGATATTGTACCTTGCTCAGCTATTCGAGGATCTCAGCGACCTTTATGTATAGATTTTGTACGAGATGGAATTGTAAATAGTTTGATAGGATAATAAAATTGTTTTACTAATATACAAGGATTATTCATTTTGTTATGTAATCATAATTATAAAATAACAATATTTTTCTTTTATTTATTTATTTATGTATTTATATATATATATAATTATAATGTCCTTTTCAATAAATCAAACCTTATACAAAAAGCATATTAACCAAACACAACAAACTGTTTTTTTCAACCATAATTTCAACTGCAGTTTTAACCAAACACTTCAAAATTCATAACAAACCTCACAAAAAACACTTTTTATTAAACTGCTTTTTTAAAACTACAACCATAATAGTAACTACAATACCAAACAAACACTAAGTCTTCAAATTTTCATCCTATAAAATTATAAAATTTTGCATCACCAATTCTTATTTATACTTTATATATTATAAAATATATTTATATTATAATATAAACAACTTATAGCTTTAAAAGAAATAGTAAATAAATTAATAACATCATGATCGGTAGCTAGATGAGATTGTGATGTGTTTGTAAATTATTAAAATATAATTTATATTATTATCACTATTATTTTATCAATTAAATATATCATCAATTTTATTATCATTGTACTTCTATGTTATTATGACTTACTCAACATCACAAATTTTGTTCTCATATAATCTTTTCATGGAATAATTTAGATTTATATAAAACAATGGGATGAAATAATTTAGAATATGACATTATTGTATCACTTATTTGTATCTTTTCATACTTATATGTACATTTAGAGTTATAGTTAATTTTTAAAGTATTTTTTATTTAAAAATATATTAAAATAATATTTTTTTTAATTTTTAAAATTTATTTTGATATTAGTACATTAAAATAATTTAAAAATACTAAAAATATATTAATTTAAAGTAAAAAAATAAAAAAAATTAAATATTTTTTAAAAATATTTTTAAAATATAAAAACAGACATACCAATATTACACGTGACCTCTCCAACTTGTTTAATCAACAATCGAGTGAAAAACTTTGAAACGTACAAGCATGTTGTGTGAACATGATAAAGGATGCACGGGTCTGGATTAGATTTTATGATTTTGAATCAAATCTTACGCGGTCGAAGAAAAACTACTGTTACCAAATCATCCGTTCTGCTTAACTTTATGGATGTTTGGCTCACGCTTCTGCTGACAACTTTCCTAGGTGTCATATCGTTTAAAGCCTGCATATACAGTCGGATAAAATCTCTAAAGCTTATCCGACACATTTTAAATGTTGCATGGTCAACGAACTTCTTCTCGGTCTCATTAAATGTGATAATTGTTAGCTAGATAAGATTAAAATTAAGTCACCAGTTCAGTGATTTATTATATTAAGATAATTTGGCATGTTTTAATTTTAAAACAATTTCTAACATCAATCTTAACATAATTTTTAATTAATCTAAAAAGAAATAAACATTTTAAGATTTAAAAGTTTAACAAAATAATAGCATATATAATAAGCTTGTAGTAAATCTTGCATAAGAGATTAAAAAAAAATCTTAACATGCATATGAAGCATGTAAATAAATATTATACTTAAATTAAAATAATATAAATTACTTATTTATTAAAGCACTTAGAATTTGATAAAGTTTAATATTTATTCTTGTTAATAATCAATTATTTTTCCTTAAAAATTTATTACTTGTCACCTGATATTAAATATAATTAAAATATAATTAGTTTTTTAAAATTCCAATAACACTACTTTGAAAAAATATAGAAGAAGAGAAATTAAAAAACTTTTTACTAGAAACTAAACTCTGGATCAAAGGGTAAAAAGGCAAGAAGTTAAAACAAAATAAAAGAAAAAATATACTTTAAATGTATAAACTAATCAAGCTAAATGGATACTGCAAAGTGTGCAGTAGATCATAGGGTTAAAGGGAAAGAAGGCAAAGCAATCTCAAAAACTTGAGAGAAGGCTAAATACATATCCCAAAGTCTGCATAATATCTCTCATTTATTTCTTATTTATACTGATTTTTAAAACCAAAACTAATGCAAAATTAATTCTGATAATTATTAAAATTAGTTCCTATGATTTTGCTTAAGTTATCTTCCATAAAAAGAATAAAAACCTAATAACCTTTTGCTTTAAAAACTCAATATTTTTCATTTAAAAATAAATTGTTTAGGAAGAAAAAGAAAATTGTTTAGATTCTTTATTTATAGACCAAATATATAAAAGAGCCGGTAAAAAATATTTTTTTATATGACAAGGAATTATTTATATTAAATTTCAATATAAGTTTTAAATATATTCATAAAAAAAAAACCCAAATTCAAAGCCCAACCTAGGCCTTGTTCCTATTCCTCAAAACCTATAAGCCTAAACCTAATGCCTGGGACTAAGGCAGGAGTCGGAGGCTGAAGGTCCATGCCTTTGCTTGTGCCTATGCTTAGCCTGAGTTGAGCCAAACAAGCAAGCACACGTGACTTAAGTTGAAAACCATTTTACTTAGGTTATTTATGAGTACAAAAAATCTCATATGTTTTCAACGTGAGATAAAAGGGTTTTGGGTTTTATAAAAAATATATTAATTAAAAAAAATTATTAAAAAATAAATTTTAATAAGTTTTAATTTTAAAAACAAGAGAACTTACTTTTAACTTTGCTTTAATTATATCTATTAATCATTCTTTAAATAATTTTTTTAATAATTACTCGTATCAATTGATTTTTTTTTATTAATTCAAAAGGACTGAAACATGGGTGGAATGATAATAGTTTATTAGATCACTGTATAGCTTTTGATGTGAAATATATCTTAGTGAAATATTATCATATTTATTTAGTTAAATAATGAATAAAATGTATTGAACTATACAACCTTTTACATAAATCAAAATAGTAGTACTTATATATTTATCTAGCTAAAGATTTCCTTCGATTCTCATAATTATGTTTACTTTGACACTAAACAACTCTTAAATTCATGAGTATTTTAAAGAGTTATTATACCTTTATAAAATTCTCAAAGCAATGACTATATTTTTTAATTACAAAAATTATTTTTCATTTAAGATAATTTTATTTTACTTTATTTTGTATTTCAAGATATGAAAGTCACTAAAAACATACTCACTTTTTATCACATTACTGCTAACATTTTTTTTTATTATAGAAACACATGAAATTTAGAAATCTAGAAATCTGTAAATGCTACTAAGAATATTATATGACTTAGTTTTATTTTTTAACTCAAATATTAGAATGTCCAGTTAATTAGATTGAGTTATTATCATTAAATTTTTATTTTAAAGGTTGTAAGCTCATTTTCCTTAATAAATTATATACAAACTTTCTCAACAAATTTTTATTTAACAGATCCATAATTTTTTTCTCTGACTTTACATAGTTAATCAAAATTATCTCATTCAAAAGTAAGTGTTCAAAAATTAATGTAGGGAATATCTTAACAAGCTAGTTAGGATTGATAGAAAAAATCAAGAAAAATGAGTATCATCTAATTTTATAATAAATAAGAATCCTCCCTACTTTTCAAATGTTATAGAAAAGGAAATGATTATGTTAAAGGGAAAGAAAATCACTCTATACCTAGGATAAATTGCTTCATCTTTATTTTTGTAACAAAGATACTTATAGTATTTACATGCTAAGAATTTACTAAATCAATTATATTTGTTATTAATATACAACTAAAACCTAATATAGTAATTTGAAATCTAATCTCAGGATATATTCTTTACTTTCAAAGTATAGATGTCAAACCTAAAAGGATAGTAGATGATAAATTAGGTTTTGACCTGTTTTTTTTTCTTACCTATTTTTTCCTAAGATTTTTATAATAATGTTTTATATGTATTTGTTTTAGGATTTTGATTTATTGTGTTTGGGTTCTCTTTAAAACATGAAAAAACAAAACTAGAAAAAATAATATTGAAAGATTCTTACATTATTATTATTTTAATGAGGATCTCCCTATATTTTTTTTCCTATAAGATCTTTCATTATATTATTTGGTTTTTTTTTCATCTTAGTCCTTTTTTTTCTTTCTTGCCTATCATTGCACTCCCAAATATATATATATATATATATATATATATATATATATATATATATATATCTAATGTTTTTATTCTTTATTTTTAATTATAAAAAATTACAAGAAATAAAATAAAATAAAATAAACAAGTGCCAAAAATCATGAAATGATAATAAATTAAATAAATCATATTAGAAAGATATCTTTTAGAAATTTAAAATACATTTGAATACTGGAGGTAAAAAAAAAAAGGATTACGACAACAATATTATGTCAACAATCCATAAGTCTAAACTTACCATTATATATACTATTTTGTGCCATTCCAATTAAAAACTAACCATCCCAATGGACATAAAATGTTACCATTGGTTTTAGTTAACATGGAATATCTTCCAAGAAATTTAAAAGTTACTAAATTTCTAGCTTTATCAAGAGCAAAAATCTATGATTTCATTATATATCTTGCGATACACATTTTCTTAAAGGGTTTTCAAGATACAACAGCTTTACTAAACTTGAAGACATAGATCAAATAAGAATTTTTCAATTGATTTATTTCTATACCTTTATATCTAGGTAGATATACATTTATGTCAATTGATGTTTTGGTAGTGCTATTATCGTCTTTATAAAAATTATCAAAACTTTTCTCAACATATGTAAATGATATTATAGATTGGAACAATACCAACCCATTAAATGTCTTAGTAATTTTTATTTATAGTACAACATCTAGAATATCTAAGTCTTTCATATAAACTTATTAGTTAATATTTTTTTTAGTAGACTTAACTATATGATTATTGTTATAAAAAATATATCATGCATATAGAAACATACAATGATATAACACTCACATATGTAAATTTATCAACTTTGTTAATTTTAAACTCATTTGATAATCTAAACTTGTTTTATTTTTTCATACAATTATATAGGTGCTTGTTTCAAATCATATAATGATTTGACGAGCTTACAAACTTTTTTCCTTGTCCATTAACAATAAACTCTTTAAGTTGTTCCATTTAAATTTCTTCATCAAGGTCATCATTAAAAAAAGTTATTTTTATATTTATTGGATGTATTTTAAGTTTGTTAATAATTGTGATGATTTTTAATGTACGAACGCATGTTATTCTTGATATATATGAATATATATCAAAATAATCTGCACTTGTCAAAATAATCTATACCTTCTTATTGTTTAAATCCATTAATAACAAGCTTTTCTTTGTATTTAGCAATAGTTATATTAACTTTCATCTTTCTTTTAAAGATTCTATATACTAATAGTTTATTTCCAAATTAAAGATTCACTTGCTTTCATACAAGATTGTGCATGATTGATCCAATTTCACTATTAACTATCTTATTTTAATATGAAGCTTTCAAACAGGATATTGCCTTAGAGTAGGTTTAAGGTTCATTTTAACAAGTATGTTAGAAAATTATAACCAAATATGTTAGTTATTTTTTTTCATTTTACTTCTTTTAAGTTCAACTTATCATCTTTCTATTGATGATAACTATTTAGGATAGTTTCATTAATTCTTTGAAGTGAATAATTTTCTTTTTATTAAATGGAAAACATTAAATAATGTAGCATTCTTGATTTTATTATAATATTAGGATGAATGTTATCAATACTTAATTTGTGTAAAAGAAATCAACATGCACCATTATAGTAATCATATCCTATAAAAACACAATTCATGATGTTAGGTTATATGTTGATCTTTTTGGGATTAATTACCACTACTTTTGAAAGATAACCCACGTTTGAGGTAATTATAAAAAAGTTTTTTTTTACCTTTTCACAATTCATATAATATATTTTTAAACTTTTTATGTAATACTTCAATATAAGAGATGGTGGAATCCTTCTGAATAAGATATATTTATCAAAGAAAAATCACTTGAGACAACTAAATCTTGATTTAAAGTCATGATAATTCCAAGAAATAACCAAATATTTATAACTAAAATATTAGTTTCTTAAATGCAAGAAAGAAACAACAAATTTAAATATGTATAACAATCATATAACTAATCAAATTATCAAATAAAAATTTCATAACTAAGATAGTTGATTTAAATAATTTTTAATTGTTTAATTATTGAAAGTACATATTTAAAAAGCATCATATTAATATTATTTTAAATAAATTGCATGATCATATAAGCTAGATTAAATTTTAATTTAAAATTAGAGTTGTAAACAACCTAAACAATTAAATTAGTTTACAAAGATTTAGATATATAATAAAGCTTTAAGATTGTTGCTTTTTAACTAAGTTTTGTTTTTATGCATGCAATTTATATAATCAATGTGTAATTGAAATCAAAATAAAATACTAAAATGTATATTAATCATATATTAAATCTTGAAAAAGAGATAAAAACAAAATGGTAGCATGCATATGAAACATACAAATAAATATTATACATAACCTAAAATAGTATAAAGTACTTATTTGTTGAAATACTTAGAATATAATAAATTTAATATTTATTTGTGTCAAGAATCAGTTCTTTATTCTTAAAACTTCATCACTCATTATTTAATGCAAACAAACATAATGCAATAAAGTTATTATAATTCTAATAACATTACTATTACTTTTAAAGGATGCATTTTCTTTAAAAGTCTACGAATCCAAGGAAGAAGAAAATTCAAAAACTCGTTACAAATAACTAGAACCTAAGGTTTATATCAAAGAGTAAAAAGGCAAGGAGGCAAAGCAAAACGAAACAAAAGGACAATCTTAAAAATGTAGAGAATAAGGCTAAATGGCTATAATAAAATGTGTACAACATCTCCTGTTCATCCCTTGTTTATACTATTTTTTGAACCAAAATTAATGGATAATTAATTATACTAATTAACATAATTAATTCTCCTTGTTTTGTATTAATTACTTATAAATAAATATTATTCATATAAATGAATATCATACTTATACTAAAATATTATAAAGTATTTACTTAATAACGTATTCAAATCTGATAGAGCTAAAAATTTATAGTTATTAATAATTAATGTTATATTCTTAAAGCTTTATTGCTCATTATTTACTGAATCAATCTTTCAAGATTTTAATAATATTATTTTTTAAGGATGGATTTCTTTTAAAAGCATATGACCCACATAAAGAAGGGAACTCAAAAGCTATAACATTAACTCTATGCAAAAGAAAACCCCCTTTTGTATTCTTAGAGAACATATGATAAATATGTTTAATATCTACAATACTGTGTATTTTCAAGGTTTCTGGAATGATGACGAAAACCCTCTGATTGACCGGGAAAAAAGAAGAAGCTAGCATATAGAAGAAGATGGGGTCATGCTTAACAAAACTTGATCCAGAAACAGAAAATAATTCAGCTCAGCACGAGATATAACCTACCAGTACCATACCTTTCCTTCAAAAATCAAATGTACTCAATTACTTACAATATAATCTAGTTATTTCATATAAACGGTATGTTATGCACACAATCCTAGTAATTTAGGAGCAATGATTCGTGCAGTTGAGCAGCTACGAGCCAAATGATCATGAGAATACGATGAAATGATATCGATGCTAAAATTTTCAAATGCTGAGGTAATTCCAGCAAACAAGTCAAAATATTCACAATCAGCTTTTGGTCAGAGCAAGTAATCCTACAAACATCAAAGAATAAGCTGAAACAAGCATTTGGAAAGTAAAAACTACATAGAATTCAAGAGATTCAGCTGACAAACATTCTGAACTCCTTTCTATCGGAAGCCAAAAAGACAACAGATAGTTTGTGGAAGAAACAGTTGCCTTACTCAATGAAGTCCTTTAAAAAATTCCAGGCCAACATGACAAAAATGATGAAACTATGTTAAACCCAGTTGCCTAAAAGTAATAGCAAGAATTCATTCAGTGAGATTATCAACAAAATTAATCTAACATGTGCGTGAAGCTTTAGTAGACTTCAAATTTAATGTAACATGAGCTAGAGACTTTCAATGCAGCTATAGCATTATAACGAAAACAATCCTTTAAAAAAAATACCAATGAATGAGGGACCACATCAACCATTCTTTTTGCTGATTTTTTTACTTGCATGAAGAGGATGACTGACAGAAAAGAATGGAGATCACTCTGTAAATGTTCAGAACGGATAAGGCATTGAAAAGCTAATTCTTTTTGGTGGCCGTCTACAAGTAGATGTTACTTGATGTGGAAGCTCAAGGCTAAGACCTGCATCCTACATTATAGGTCCTCGTTGCATCACAACTAGTATTACTGCAATACAGTAGGCACCTCCAACTCTCTAGCATCCAAAAGGCAGCAGAGATCATCCCGTGGAACACCACAACACTGAATCTAGAATCAATGGCTAAATTCAAGCATAGATCCCAGTACATGTGATAAAACAGATGTCATATAAGCTACTAAATCTCAAAAAATCACGAAAGTGAAATTCCCAGCAGCATAATACAGGGGAGAAAGAGACAATATACCAGTTCAGGTCTCCTATTAAAAATAGGGGAGAAAGAGACACAATATACCAGTTCAGGTCTCCTATTAAAAATCTTGTAATTTATGAATTCTATTTTCCCCGAATAAAGGTCCAATGTCATCTACACACTGTTTTACCATCTAGTAGAAAGGTTCGGTTTGATATGAACAACGTTTACTAATGCAAACATTTCAATTAAAAGACGCGATACAACCATTTCAATTAATGTCAAGACTGAAGAAGAGTGGCAATGTACTAAAGATCCTATAACATTCCGGAAATTATTGCAAAGCATTTCAACAGTTCATCTCAAATGGTCTTGGAGATTAGAAGTAGCAAACATTAAAACACAGATGATGATGGGTTGAATTGGGAAAGACCCTTATCAAAAGAATTCCTCTGAATTTAACTTTCAGAAATCAAACCGGAAACCAGTCTATATCTTTGGAAACTTGAACTTTCCAATCAGCAAACACCCATCAGCTAGAGATAACTTGGTTCTGAAATAGCCCCTTAGAAATTTCGAAACAAGGAAAGCTCAAGAAACAAGGTCACGTCATTAAACAAGCCACTTGCAGTTTATGAAGCTCCAATCATAAGATTGAGAGATTCTGCCTCCAGGCCACAGATAACTATGCAGAAACCAGAACCACATCTCAAGTTTCCTCTAAAGCCTATGCCCTATTGGTGTACTTTTGCTGAACTTTTTGAGCTGCAAGCCACACGTGGTTAATCTTGAGTCTGTATTTGCATAAATGGATGAGCAGATTTGCATTGATGGATTAATGAATACTCAAGGACCCCTGAATTTATGCTGGATTGTACATAAATTGGTTTCAATGACATGTTTAATAGCATAATTTATTGAAGTTGCAAGAAAAATAGTCAACGAAGAAATTCAATGATCAATTTATTTGAACAAAGTACTTTCCACACACAAATTTGCCTATCTTCCTGGTTCTCTTAAACCACATTGTTTACTTTATAAGATGCTAAATATTCATTAAATATCTGAGCCAATAATATGAACATTATCATCATAGATAACAACATCAATTTGTTAAACATGTAGTAGAAATACATACACCTCATCTACCCTCCTCAGCCTCTGTTTCTTTTGGGTTCAGATGAGCCACATCATAAGTTGCATGGACACCAATCATCAGGTAGTACAATATCATCACCGCACTGCAAATAATGAACCTTAGGAACGCTTCATAATCCAATGATCCAAGTAGAAACACATTCATCGCAATTGACAATGATGGCAACCATGGGACAAGAGGAACACCCCAAACTTTAGGAACACGGTGTTTGTGCAGCAAAGAGATCCCCAAAGTACCTGAACACCAAATAACAGAAGCCACCACATATCCGATCCACCCTCTCACACCTGAATTCCAAAGTGCAGCAACTCCAATTGAAGAACCAACAATAGTGAACAGGGACACAAAAAATGTAACTGAATCATTCTTTGATGTAACGTCTTTCACATAATATCGCCTCACAAGCAATGCAACAGCCAATAACATGAAAATAAGTAGCGTACAAATAGAAAATACACTCGATAACACATCCAAGCTGGAGAAAAATGCTACAATAGCACTAAGAGTAGTTGTTAGAAGAGTAGCATTGATAGGTGTTCCAGTTTTGGGATGAACCCGAGCAAACCAAGGAGGAATCATATGGGATCTCGCTATTTGAGTAGTGTATCTTCCTTGTCCAAGTGATCCAACCATTAAGCTTGTAGTCATTCCCTTGAGTGCACAAATACTCACTAAATACGTAGCCCAATTCATGCCAATTTGAGCAAAAGCAACTGAAAACGCAGCATTTGGATCAATCTCTGTATATTTGACCATCCCTGTCAATGCCATAGCCATCAAGCAATAAATCACAGTGATTATAGACATGGAACCAACCAAGCCAATTGGTATATCCCTTGATGGGTTCTTGGTCTCTTCAGCCATAGTAGCAACCATATCAAACCCAGTGTAGGCCCAATACACAACAGCTGCAGATACAAAAACACCCTCTGCCCCTTTCGGAAAATAGGGTACCAAATTTGAGCTCTTGAAATGAATAAACCCAACAACAATAATAAAAGCAATGATAAAAGCAGTAGCAATAGAGGCAATCCAATTCAAGAAAGAAGTCCTTTTTGTCCCACTCATTGCTATAGAATTTGCCACCAGGAGAACTACAACTGCTAATGGATCTAAAAGATTAAACCCATCAGCGAAAGAGTCAATTTTAATTCTCATAAAGTCAGGGTTTTTAGAATTAATCATGCTTGCAAAATATGAAGACCAAGACCTCCCTAACCCCGCAGCACCAATAACTGCCTCTAAAAGTATATTCCCAGCAGCAAGATATGCAATAAAATCACCTAACTCAACGCGAAGATAAGAGAAAGAACCTCCAGCAACAGGAATCTCAACAGCAAACTCAGTGTAACAAAAAACAGAAAGCAAAGCAGAAAACCCTGAAAGTGCATAAGAAAGCACAATAGCCGGACCTGCATTATCACGAGCTTCTTGTCCTGTAATAACAAAGATACCAGAGCCCACAACAGAGCCGAAGCTCATCCACATGAGGTCCCACCATGTGAGACATTTTTGCATAGGATTTTCACTCTCTCTTCGCAGAGTAACGAGCTCATGGGTTTCAGTAGAACGAGAGAGAAGACGGTCTTTCAAACGAGGGCAGATCTGAGACAGTGCTGTCCTGTAAGAGGACAAATCTTTGAAGGATGGTTCTGGGAAAAAATCTTGCTTGCTACATCTCCAGTAACTCTTTCTTGGCGAGTCTTGAGCATCCATTGAAGTTATTGTTGGGTTCGAATTGTTATGGGGATATAGCAATGGCTGGTTTGTTTCCGTTGATGGTAGAATTTGAGTCATAACTATGGTTCAGCGTCAGTAGGAGTTGGAATACAATAGAAAAGGCATCGCTAGTTTCTCTGATAGAGTAGGAGTGCGGTCCGATTAATTTTTTCTTTGCCTGGCTCGTCAGAATTGGAATTAGAATTGATTTGAGGGAGGTGTGTTCTTACGAAGTGTGTTTGGTAGAAAAGCCATGTGAAACACGACAGGCCACCTCGAAGTAAAATCAAAAGCTTATGGAGTTAATTGTAAGTTAGTCCCACTAATTTTATAAAACAACTTTAATTAGTCTCTTAACTATATGCTTAATTCAATATTACTTTATTTCAAAAAATTATTCTTTTCTCTTCAATCTTTTCATATCATTTACTTTGCTTTTCCTTTTTAAAACAAAAAAAAAATTAAAAAATAACATGAATGGACAAAAAATTATTAATTAGTTTTCAAAACTAGATGAACTAATTTATATGTTACTTAAAACTTATGCTAATGAACCTTCATGGTACATTATATATATAAACACTCTGGATTTTGCATTAAAAATAAGTAGGAAAAAGACAAAATAAAAATAAAAATTGAGTTTGCATTCGATAATAATAAAAGATAAAAGATATAATAAAATAAAAAAAACATAATATTTTACCATTAATGTTGATGTATATTACATGTATTACCTATAGTTATTAAACTCAAACTAGTCTAATAGGTCAATCAGAGACTCGGTGACTGAATTGGCTCGAGTTTAAAAAACTTATAGGTGAAACAACATGGTAAAACCCGGTCGACCTAGGTGAATCCAGACAAGACTCAGAGTTTTTTTTTTCTCAAATGTAGTTTTTCTCCTATGTATTTTTTTTAGTCAATTATTAACACTTTTTAAAGTTTATTATATAAATATTAAAAAAATATTTTATTTTTTCAATATAGAATTGAAAACCCTTATATATATATATATATTTTATATTTACAAGAAAAAAGTTATATTCTTTCATTATATAATTTGAAACCTTTTAATATATATACTATATATTTCCAAGAAAATAGTTATTTTTTCAATGTAGGATTTGAAACCCTCTCGTATACATACTCTATGTTCACAAAATAAAATTATTTTTTTTTAATATAAAATAAAAAAAATTTATTTAAATACTTCAACTTAAAAAGATAACATAATATATTTTCAAAATTTTTTATAAAAATATTCTTTTGAAACCCTTTAATATATATATTCTATGTTTCTAAAAAAAGAAATATTTTTTCAATATAGAATTTAAAGCCATTTCATAAATATATTTTATATTCACAAAAAAAAATTAATTTTTTACTGTAAGATTTGAAACCTTTAGTATATATATTTCATGTTCCTAAAAAAAAGTTATTTTTTCAATGTGGGATTTAAACTCCTTTTTAATATACTTTATATTAACAAGAAAAGAATAATGTTTTTTTAATGTGAAATAAAAAAAATTATTTGTTTAAATACTTCAACTTAAAAGAATAACATAATATCTTTTCAATATGAGATAAAAAAAATTTAAAATATTTTTTTAAAACTTTATTATTTACAACATATATAACCTATATTTATCTGGATTTTTTTTCATGTTTTTTTATATAAAATATTAAAATTTTAAATATTTTTAAAATTTTTCTGAATTAATCCGAGTTGACCTATTAATCTCAAGACCTGACTCCTTGGCTGGGTCAATCCCGTGACCGGGTTTGATAGCTATGGTATTACCATTAAACTTGCAATGTTTTAAATAATAATATAGATTGTTATTTTCACTTTATTTTACAATAAGCATTAATTCTTCTTATTAACTTAAAATAATAAAATTTCTCCACTCATCTAAACCATGTTAAAAAAAATAAAAATTGTAAGCGTCTTAAACTAGAGAATTCATTGCTAAAAAGATAATATAATTATATTATGATGTACTCTATCATTAAATTATTTCTATAAATATATTTAATATTGAATAAATAATTAAATCATTTATATGTCAATTTGAGAGGCAACATCCCAAGACAAATTAAGGCGAACAATCTTGGGTCTGAACACGTATCCTTCTTACGTAAGGATAGCAGAGTTCCAACTGCAGCTATTTTGACATTAATTGATGCTATAGGTTATCTTAATTGCTGCATATTAACTGGAATAATGATTTATGTGCTTCTTGATATCAATTAGTGATGAAAAAGGTGAAGCAGCATCGTGTTCATCTGAAATAATTAGTGATTCATGTTTTCCAGTTCCTATGCAATTCCTCTAGAATGACCTTCTGTCACTGAACTTTCTTCTTCATAATACAAAAAGGTTTTGGACTCATTGTCAATAATTAATGAAACAAGTGATATGTAATAATGCTTTTTACAGCATACATTCCTAATGGCTCAGAAGCAACAATGGGAGATATAAGCATGTCCTTCTGATATAGGTCCCAGCAAATATTACAGATGCTAATGCAACTTCTCTCTCTCTCTCTCTGGGTGAGAAAAGTACCACAATTTCGTTGAATATTTTTCTCAGACTTGAGTGATAAATTCTGGATGCTTGAATAAGCAAAGCTACGTATAAGAACGCTGAAAATAAAGGGAAATTGGTAGCTAACAACTGGAACTTCAAATACGTAAGAAATAGAGCATAACAAATGGAAATAACATGCAACAGGAAAGCACAAACACGTAAAACTCTCAACTATGATATGAAACTCTCAGCTGCAAAAGAACCAGTCCAATATTGTAATCTTCTTGTTCTCTACTTGCCCATGACTGCAACGGTCTTCATTCACGTCCACTTCATCCATCCCTGCATCCTTTAGCTTTTATATCAGATCCCCATGCTGCAACCTCTGGCCTCGACAGCTACTTTCTCTGTTTTCTTTTTTCAATGTTTGCTCGATACTAATATGCTCTATGCGTTGCAGGACTAATGAGCACTCCACGAAGTTGTGCTATGCGTGCTGAGATTCTTAGCTGCTAGATTTATTTTGTGCACTCTTTCTCAACTGATCCAACAAGTTTTTGCGTTCATTCTTGCATTCACTTTCTTTATAAGCCATGCTTGCTGTTTTTTTTTTTAAAAAAAACTATTAATGTTCATCCATGAACCTCCAGCACATGGAAAACTATCAATGTCCAGCTTGCACATTTGTGTATACCATTCGATCATGAAAAAAGTTTTTAATTCATGAAAACAAGGTTGTTAACAACTTTCTCTTTCATGAAAAAAGTTTATAATTACTGGTTTAGCTATTAATGGATCGGATTTTAACCCCAATTTAATCCAATTTTGATGTAATTAAATGAATGTGGTTTACAATTTTTATGACTCGAGTTTGCTAACCCATGGATTAAATGTGGATCTATCTTAATCTGGTTTGATAATAATCTGATCCAAAATTAATATCAATATTATTTATATAAATATAATATTAAAAAAAACATAAATATAAAAAGATAAGAAAAAACATGACTATGGATTTAGATTCAAGGTTTTTTTTCTTACTCTAAATACTAAATAACACTATATATTTATGCTCTTCTTGGCTCCATATTGATGGCTATTGTTTCAAAATATCACATGATAAGTTTTTTATTCATCCTTTTCAAATCCCAAATTAACTTGGTAAAAAACCTTATAAAAATATGACAATAATTCATAAGTTGTTGCTAGTATTGTACTTGTATTTATAATTTATAATGTCTTGATCCAATTTTGAATTTCTGTCCATCTCGAACTTGTTCTTTACTAAAATGTTTCTTTCATACCAAAACGCATTTTTATTATTTTCCTTTAGCTTTTTCGTAATTATTGTCTAATTTAAATTAATAATGGCATTTAATTTAATTTTTTAATAGGAACATTTGATTATGCAGCATGATTTTGAATGTAGCTAAACATTTTTTCTTTAAAAAAAATTCAATGGTAAGTCTGATGGATATTTAAAATCTGATATGAATTCATAAGATTCAATTCAAGAATTTTGATTTATTATAATCAAATTGATTGACAATCTCAAATTTTAAATTTGTTTTTGCTTTAAATGAATTTTTTTATTTTTTAGATTATTTTGTTATGTTGATGTCAAAAGTAATTGTTTTAAAATAAAAATATTTTATTTTAATATATTTCTAAACAAAACAAATTTAAATTATCATCGCTATCAAAATCTCAAACACATCTTTAATAAAGAAAATGGATACAAATGCTTTGTGCTAGTCTCTCTAACAGATGCATTATAATTACAACCAAAACTAATTTTTCTTGTGGTTTTTAAGTGAAAAAGCATTTTAAAATGCCTCTCATGAATTTTATTAAATTGAAAAAAATTATATAAAGCTAATTTTATGAGATATAGTTTGAATTTATAATGAAAAAATATGACTAAACAAAAGAGACACTAAATTACAAATTAAAAGAAGATCACATGCCCAAGCCTATAACCTATATTCTAGTTATAGATGCATTTATTTATTTATTTATTTTTAAATTTTATTTTATTAAAATTAAATAATTAAAAATAAATCTAAGATATAATTTTATCAGATGTTGTTTAGTTTTTATTTTATCATGATAAGATTGTAATATTTTTTATAATATTAGCAAGTACTTTTTTATATAGATTTTTATAATTTTTTATATTTTAAAATTTTATTTATTACCTTTCATGCGTAGCGTATGTGCATGTTTATTTATTTTTATTATTATGTAATTAAATTAAAAAAATAGATTTCAAAAAGTTCCTTTCACCAACATATAAGTAGTGTATTATTCTAAATGTTTTTAATACATTTGCGTCGAACATAGTTTTTATTTCATTAAAACTTGCTTTAACAATTCTTAAGAGCCGCTATAAAAACAATATCCTTATGAAAATAATTTTTTTTAATGTATTAAAGATATCATATCTCTACAATGTTACAGTGATTGTTCTCTTATAATGAGAATATCAAGAATGGTGTAAGTAGAAAAAATAAAGAATTTTTATTTTTTATCAATAAAATAAAGAAAAAAATAATTAGTATTCAATATGATAGTCACTAAAAAACTTAATGGTCTTTAGAAGTCTGGACAAAGGAAGTGGTTGTGTAACAAAAAGATATATCACCTCTTAGCATACTCTACTTAAAGTAAATTAGTTTGGTGTTTGTTCTAACACTACCAAAAATTAAACTAATATAAACAAAATTGTTCCCCTAATGTTTTTGTTAGTATTTTACTGTATAATTACCAACTGAATTTTTCTCTCGCTAAAATCATCAATATATATTGATAAAAACATTATGTTAGTATATATCAAGAGAATCACAAATGAAATATAAAAAATTAAAAAAAAAACAAATCTGTGTGATGACGTAAAAGTTTTTGTGAATAATTTCATCGATAGAATTACAACGTATGATCTAGTTATTGACTCTTTCCTTTCCTATTTCTTCTTCTTCTTCTTCCCCTTTGCATCTAAACAAAGCATCCCCCTTATCTCAACACAATTCATGTTCTTTAATTTTTTTAATCATAACATTTGTATTCTGATTTATTGTAAATTTTAATTTCATTTTTAGTAAGTAAATCTATCTTAAAAAAAACACAATTTTAAAATTTCATTTTTATTATTGAATTTTTTTAGTATATGTATTTTGTTTGGGTGTTTACTTAAATTTTTTGTTTTATTGTTTTTTTCTTAAATAAATTTATAGTATGGATTTATAATTTTATACTTATTACCGTTTGTTTTAGATTTTGTAAAATTATATTTGTTTATAAATTATTGAAACTTGTGTCGAATTACTAAATTAGATATGTTGTGATGAAATAAATAATAAATTATTTAACGAGTTCATTTTAATTTTTATTAATTTTATTGTCAAGTTGTAATTTTCATAAATTAATGTATATAAATTTGTATATACATAAATAATTGATAAATATTTAATATAAGTTTGATAGTAAATTGAATAATCTAAAGTTAAACCAATATTTTTTAAAATCTATTTACTTAATATAGTTAATTACTTTCAAACCAATATTTTTTGAATTATCTAAATCAATAATTCTTATTTATTTTTTATTCCAACATTTTTTAAGGTTTTTTAAGTTGAAAAATAAAATGCTTGGACTGAAGTGTGGTGCGGGTAACAAATAGAATAAAAATACACCAGATAAGAAAAAACAAAAGCCAAGTTCCCGTCGCGCCTACTGAGG
The DNA here is from genome assembly GCA_026413675.1 of Populus pruinosa. Classification (NCBI taxonomy): domain Eukaryota; kingdom Viridiplantae; phylum Streptophyta; class Magnoliopsida; order Malpighiales; family Salicaceae; genus Populus; species Populus pruinosa. Next base: position 47,027,120 of record CM048592.1, read on the forward strand.
AAGACCCATTCAACATAATTTCTATCAAAAGCACGAAAGAAAGCGACTACTTGGGCAAAATTGTTTTTCGCAGTCAAGGGGATGTAAAGTCTCTAAAACTTGGCATTCGGGTCCAGCATGATTTTGATTGTATAATTCACCTTTGTCCTCTCCTAGCTTTGTTGCTCTGAAATTTCCAATTCGCGAGTCGACGGTCGAAAATGTCTAGCTCTTTTGTCATTTATTACTTGTTTAGTCTTTTAATATATAGATTTAATTTGCTCTTCACGTCCATGACCTCTAGGAAATTGTTGACTATCACCATTGGAGCTTGCTGGTGCAAGACTCGAAAAATAAACATTTTTCACTTAAAGAAGATGTGCCTTGACACTTGGATACCTTACCCTACTTGCTTACAAGGAATTTGTTTTGGATTTTTTTTTTTTGCAGGCAAACATTAAAGATATGGTGAATAATTAATGTTTTACATAAACCTCCATTATATCCAAAGTTAACTTTTATTTATATAACTAGATATTTTAAATGTTTTGATGGTATAGTTTTATTATTCGTTAACAAAAAGTTCAATTTCTGAAAATTAAGAAAAAGATTATTTATTTTAAGAAAACCAAACAAATGATTCAGATAATACAAAAAAAAATTAAAAAATTAAATTTTGAGAAAAATAAAAACAAATTATCTCACTATCGGAAACTATCTAATTTCCCACGTAACCTTCTTCCAGCCCTTTTCTATTAGATATTATTTCAATAATATTCTTAAAAAAAAATCATGTATGAAAATACCCAGTAGATAATTATTTCATTTTTTCAGAAAATATCCATCGAAAATATTACATCAAAAAGGGTAATCTATGTGTTAATGGTGGAAAAAGATAGTTTTAAATCCATTGTGGGGTATTTTAGGTGTTAAAGGTTTTTTCTCTAGTCTTTTTTTTAAGAGTTTGTAACGAACCTCAAAGGGCTTGCTCAAATATTGTCAAATTATTCAAAATGATGGTTCTAAGACAATGAAGTAAACTCTTTTCTGTTAATGATGCCCAATACCATTAATATTACGATCCTGAAGCTGTAAGCTGAGTACTGCATGCATCCTCGAGCTTAACTACAGAATGCGCAAATCACAAGAACATATATCTTTGATATCTCCTAAATAACAAGGAAGATTATACTGATACATCTCAAAGGATGGAACAAGGAGGTGGTTGGCGTGGAGAGTAAATGTCTTCGTACACCAGAGTTGGAGGATAGTGATGAAAGTAATTATTTGGCCAATACAGCACGTCTTTCTCTTCCGTTCTCTTCTCTTCTTTCTCTTCTTTCTCCTCTTTCTCTTCTTTGACACTCACTATCATAACATGCCCAAATTTTTTCTTGAGGGCACGGGCCAGCTTAACCGAATCAACTTCATCCCCAGTCACCACAACTTTGTCTGTCCCTTCTATTTCCACAGAATTCACTCCTGTCCAACATAATAACTCCGTATCAGAACCCATGTAAGATTTCATAACATGTTACTGTTACATAATAAACATTTAGAAAAGTTTATATGACGCGTGTATGAAGGGAAAACAACAAAGAAAGAAAAAGAAAATGAAGAGTTTGTGCAATATTAGTTGCATGAAACGACCACACCTACTACAAAAGATTACTAAATGAACCAAAATGTATTTATTCCTTGCAATTTGCGGAGCTCAGTATCAGTATTTCTCTGACATAGTAAGTCTCGTGATCATCGCACAGTTCTGGAAAGCAAAACATGTTCATTCGGAAATTAAGGAATGCTAAATACCGTTTGCGACGGCTGCAATCTTCATAGCCTTCGTTCTGTGTTTGCTGGAGTTCATTGATACCTCCATAACTATTTTTTGCTGCACCATTGAACAACAAACATTCCCTCTTACGTGAATGTTAATCACATATAGTAAAAGCTTGCATTTCTTATTCTCTGAGTTTAAGGAAAATGAATCTCACATAAATTAAGCCGTAAACAGCGTGACAAGTTCTGTAGGAGAAAATACTTACCTTCATTCTCAACTGCAACAGAAACCGAAGGCAGTTAATTTCGGTGAAATACTCTCTTACGTTTCAAGTCTATTGTGGAATGGAGGAAGAGGAGATGCTCAACTTGTATTTATAGGAAAATAAAATACTTCTTGAGTCACACTTGGGACATCCGCGGTCCAAACGCTGAACTATTCTAACCCTATATCGTCACATCAGTTCACTGCTTATTTTTTTTAATTTACGTCGGCTATTCAGATTAATTTGCGTGCATCATAACTAATCTTTACGATTCATTAAATATCTTACAAACCCAGTAAACATGTAACGCACCATGGAGATGACAGGTATGCACGCCAGAGTTCGAACCTAAATATAGTAAAAAAAAACAAGTCTCTTTCATCGCTAGACGAAGCACTACTGAAATGCTTATTTTGTTCCTTAGAAAAGGTCGTTCACATAAAGTTCTTATTTTAAAAAATTCATAAATATATTTTCACAGGGATCTCTGCTAGCCAGGTATGGGACGAGTAAAAAAAAAAGTCGCAATTTAATTTTACAATAATTAAAAATATTAAATATTAAGATAAAGATAATTCCAAGTAAATAAAACTTTATAACACTTAACTTTTAAATTAATTAAATATTAAAAGATAAAAAAAATTAAAAAAATTAATTTTCCAAATTTACAACTTGATGTATAAAACAAGAATCATCTTATAAAAAATAAGTTAAAAAATCATGAAATTCAACCATAAATACTCAAATTAATTATAAAGAATAAAAATAAAAATAAAAAATTTAATTTAATATAAAAACATTTAACAATACACTCTGTACTTTTGACAAAGGTGAAAAAATTGAGAAAAGGATATATAAAATAAAGAAAAATATAATGATTGGCTGAAACGACACTGTTTTTCTACTCCAATACTTGTCATGGCATAATAAAGGTTCCTTCAAGATGATTCTAGCGACGCCAATAAAGGATGCCCGGCGTTATCTTCATTGCTCTGGTATGAGTCCTTAGTTCTTTAATTCTTCATTTGTAAGCTGATATGGTATGCACTTTCATTTTTCTTTTTGAATTAAGTTCTTATTAGATTTTATAACTTGGATATGTATGTCAAATTCATCCTTAAACTTCCATTTTTTTTAGTTTCAGACAAATTAAAACAATTAAGTCATTCTCTTTAATTCAGCTCTTAATTACAACCAAAAAATTCCTAAACTTAATTTTTACATGTGATATTCAATTATTGTTTTGATTTCAATATATATATATATATATATATATATATAATTTTATTTTACTCTTATGCACTTTCTTTTGTTTTTCTTTTGTAGTTTATATGATTATAATTAAAATAATTAAAATTTACTAAATCTACTAAAAAACACTTTTTTGATATTTGAAATATATAAAAACAAAGAAGGGTAAAATATTGGATTTTGTCAAAAAAAAATATTTACCAAAAATATATAGGGTGTGAAATATTTATTGTTACATTAAAAATAGTTTATGTGGATTGTTATAGTGAAACTATTATTTTGTCCTTGAATAAAAAAAATTATTAAGGATAAGAGTGCTGCAATCTTTTTTACTAGCTCATTAGTTATTGAGAAATTGTTAGGGGTATATTAGTCTTTTTAAGAATTTTATACAATAAAAATATATTTTTACTTTCAAGGTCAAAACAATTTAGAATTATTGACAGAAGTTTTTTTTATTACTTTTCATATATTTTTAAATAGTTAAAATACTTTTTTACCCTAGGATAAAAAAATTATTGGGTTGGTCGAGGGTTTTTTTGGTTTTTCCCTTCTTCATATATAGTTAAAATATGTTATTAACCTTAGAAATGGTAAAAAATAAGGTTTGTATTTGGAGGTGCTTTAGTAATTTAACACATAGTTTTTTGGTAATAACTATGGTCATATTTTGATATTTTTTGGATATTGACTTTTTAATTTTTTATTCAAGAAAGTAGTTGGTGCGTGGTTATTACACACTAACATGTGAGTGACTTTCGTATCACTTAGGCAACGATAATGAAGTTACTAGTGCTCAAATTTAATCTTCAAACATGTCTTTAAAAGCACTACCATGTTCTTTTCCTCATGGTATAGCATATAACTTCGTATAATGTTTGGATTGTCTTTGATTGTTGTTTTTTTCCCTTTGTTTCTCACTTTTGTTAAATAAAGCGCACCATTGTCCTTTTTGTTTTTGCCTTTTAAATTTGAATTCTCATTCTTTTTATTTTTTTTTAATTCTTATTTTTTAATAAAAATTTTGTTTGTTTTCAATTTAGTTCTTCAATTACAATTTCTTATAGTTTTTTTTTCATTTCAGTTCATATTCTTTTTATGTTTAATTTATTTTATTTGACTTTTTGTTAAAGTTTTATTGGCTTTTTATTTTATTTTTCAATCAAAGTTTATGTTGTTTTATTTTTTTCAATTTGATCGTCATTCTTTTTATTTGTTTTCCCTTTTATTGAAGCTATTTTTCAATTCAATTTAATCCTTCGATTGAAATTTTTTTTTTCTCTAGTTTATTTTTTTTGTTTTCACCCTCATTTTTGTAATTGATATTTTTAGATCACTTTATATAATTGATTTTCTTTTCCTGGTTTCATGTTTTGACATTTGTTTTGTTGGGAATTCAACCTTATATTTTTTTATTTGTAGAGCTTTTGATTTAATGACCCAGGTCACAAATTTAAAAATTAATGTCATTCAATATCTTTTGTTTTGTTGCTAATTTTCTTTTGATGATTTTATTATCCTCCATTAGTTTTTTTTTTAATATTAGTTTTGTGATTATCTTTGATTTTGTTTCTATAAGTTTATCTCAATTTCATGACTTAGATCACGGGTTTTGTATTTTTTTTAATAAAAGTTTTTTTTAAAATTTTTTTGCTTATGTTTGATTTTTGAAGATACTATTATAATATATCTATAATTTTTTTATACAAATGAACTTTATTTTTAAAATAAAAAATATTCATTTTCAAATATTATTTCTTATGCGTTCCGCCTTTCATAATTTTTTTAGGGTGGATTTATTCAATCAGTTTAATTTGTGTTTCTATTTTTATTATATTATTTTAATTAAAAAAATTCAATAAATATAATTGGATAAATATCTCATTTTGTATGATTGAATATCTTGATTTATATTTATTTTTTATTTTTTTTAATTTCTCTTTCTATTATAGTTAACTATATATTTTTTTTGTTTATTGAGATAATAAGATAGAAAGGGTCCTCAATTTATTTTGGTACGTGTACTTTTATAAATATTTTAAATATTTAAAATTATTAGATTGTTCCTTAAAAAAATATTTAATCCTAGTTCTCGCCAATAGTAAAACAAGCAAATTTAGTCCATTCCATTATAATAAAATTGGACGGAAAGTACTATAAAGGAAGAACAATTCCTTCACGAAATTGCTTGGAAAGTAATTAGAGTTTGTGTGGTAGCGTGATCATGGGTGTTTTTTAAATAATTGTTTATGCTAAAATATATGTTAATAATATTTTTTATTTTTAAAAATTATTTTTAATATTAAAATATTAAAATGATCTAAAATATATAAAATATTTTAAATTTTAATAAAAGAATTTAATTTTTTTAAAAACATGGTTTGGATCACGTTCCAAACATGCTTTTATGAAAAAATTTGCAGGGAAAGCTGACGATCCCATCGCGTGTAGTTAATTAATTATACATGACAACTATATCAAAATAAATAAAAAAATAAAAACGAAATTTCTTATTTTCATATTTATCGTCAATGGAGTTTGGTCTCCATATAGATTTGGTACTTATATATCTAACCTCCTTTCGTCGGTTTGTGATTAGCTCGGCTAGTGTATGCTTTCACATCTTTAGTCCACTCAAATGATAAATCACGTGTTCGCGAGACGACCGTTGAGCTGGTCTGGGTCTTTGGCATTTACTTGCCAAGTCTTCACAGATTTATAATCTGCTATTTTTTTTTTTTTTTAGATTAATGTGGGTGTTCAAGTCAGCTTGCACGCACCACGACTAATCTCATGGGTCCTGAAGTTAACGACCATGTAAGCCTCCAGTGGCCATCATATGAGCAACCAAGGACTCGAACCTGAGACCACAGAGAGAACAAACCCCTTGATCTCAAGCTCTTACCACTTAGCCACCACCTAGATGATTTATAATCTGCTAATTTGATTGTTGTCATGGTAGTTATTGTTTTTAAAATTATTTTTATTTGAAAATATAATAAAATAATATTTTTTATTTTTAAAAAATTATTTTTAATATTAACATATCAAAATAATTTAAAAATACAAAAAAAAAATAAATTAAAAAAAAACAATTAAATTTTTATAAAAATACTTTCCAACTACAAAAATGAATGGAGTAATCCCATTCAAGACCATGAATTAACAAAATGTGTAACACGTGTGTGTACTTTATCAATTAAAATACATATTTTTCAATTAATTTTCACATATTAAGAGCTTATACCTCTTCAATTAGATCATGGTTAGAATGGTATGTTTATAAGAGTTGTTTTTGAAAATCTTCCTGCATATGCAAATTCAAAATGATAATATAATTAATAAACTCACTCAATTCTCTTTCAAGAAATAAAATAATAGTAACATTTTTATGTTGATTTCAGAAAATAATTATTGGAATTTTGTTTAAAATCATAATTAATAAACATATTAGAGACCAAATTAAAAGTAAAGTCCACTCTCTTTTGAAATTAAGACTTTATTGGTATTTAATCTTCAACATAATTAAGCTATTTAATATAAAACATTAAAATGATTTAAATGAATAAGAAATTAATTTACAAAAAACCTTAGTTGTATATTTTGAAGAAACTCAAAACCCTTTAAAAGTTTTACCCCAAATTAGAAAGAAACAAGCTTTCCTATGGGTTTAATCAATAAGAATGTAAAACATTAAAATTGGATAAAAAAATTGGATAAAAAAGTATTGAAGCTTTTAGAAAAAATAATACCTAAGCATAATAGATTTTAGATTTAATTATAAGTGTGGGCAATTGAGCTCATGCATAGGGTTTGAGCCTAGGCTTTGGTTTAGGTATATATTTATTGTAAAATAATTTTTTAAGTTATAAAATATTTTTTTTAATTTAAATTTAGGCTTGGGTCTAATTCATAAAGAATTATTTCTTTCAACTTGTTGTATTGTCCAGTCCAGTTTATGAACGATAGAATCTAATTAATTTCATTTTGTAAGAATTTCTCTAAGCTTGAAAAGCTTTTTTAGTTCAACATATATATGATTTGAAGACAAATTATTCAAGTTAAATTTTAGTTTTATGGTGAGCAATCAAAGTTGATAATGGTAGGGATTAGTTTTATTTATTATAAGGATTAATTTCTTATCTTTTCAGCTTTCAAAACTCACTATAAAAAAAGAGGTGAAAAAAAATTTACATTATGTTTTTACAAATTTTACACTCTCTTCCTTATCTTAATTATTAGTATTTTCTCCTTAATTTTATTATATAATGTGCACTACCAAAAAAAAATAGCAAAACATTGATGGAATATTTTATAGGTGTTTAAAGCCTGATTTTGTTAGAAACATAATTGGTACTTAAAAATATATTTTTATTAAGATTTTATATCATCATTTTGCACTTGAAGTATCAATAACTCCTTAACTTAAGCATATCTTATAACAACAAATTTGATAATATAAGATAACTTTAATTTATGGTAAATGCAAGCATATCTCATAATTTAAAAGATTGATTGATGTGAGTATCTATTGAAAGTGAAAAGACAAAGAGAGAGCTAAGTTTGGAAAAACATATATCGGTTTAGTCCAAATTGGAACACTATTCAGTCATTGGGTCATATCTAGAGTTGTAGAATTTGGATTTGGATCTGCTTTATATGGATGAAAAGTTAAAACACAGGTCTAAAACTTTCATAGGAGTCTAAGATTCAAAAATGTCATTTTCAAGTTCAAATTGTAACAATAACGAAGAAGTCTGAATCTGTTCTGCAGCTCAGACATTGTTTAGTGTTTAACCTATATCTTAAGTTCTAGAAGTCCAAATGACCTCTCTTTTTTTTGTTGGAAGCTGAGACAATTTTTTAGAACTTTTATGTAGATAGCATGTTCAAATTCTGATATTAGCAATGATATTTTGTTCAAACAAGAAGATAAGGATTGACATCAACTCAAGATGTGGCCACCCACTTAACAATTAGTCAACAAATCAATAGTTCATAATTTTGGCCTATAAAAGAAAGCATTTGTCATGCATTTAAGCATCTTGGTTTTCAGATTAAGATCTTGCTTTTTATTTTTTTTATATTTTTTTAATGTTTAAATTTTATTTCATGTTATATTTTCCTTAATCTTTTGTTTATACTTTTCATTTCCTTTACTATACTTGTGTTGTTATGTTGTTTATTTATATTTCTCTTCTTTATTATGTTTAACAAAGTTTATTATTTCAAGATGAAAAGGTTTCACTAATGGTGTTACAATAGATATAATATAAATTCAACATGGACTTCAATGTTTATATTTAAGAAAGTTTGTTATTAACATGTCTTATCTTTTTATCTTACTAATTCTTAATGCCTTATTAGATGGTTAATCTAAATTTGTATTGTATAACACTTGATATAACAAATACTTAGCACTTTCATAATCAATCGTATGGTATAACCTACACCATGCTATGGAAGGAACTTGATTTGTTGTTAACATAAGTTAACATCATGAATTCCTGACAATATTTAAAATTTTGGTGTTACTTAAATAAGATAATTAATATAATAATGTTAAAAATAATGAACTATTAAGATAAATTATCTGATTGGGACCTTCTTTGTGTGTTATTTCTAGTTAAGTAATAAAAAAAGTTTATACTATACTTATTTAAAATACCATTAGTAGATCCTTTAACCTTGACAACTATTTTTATTATTTTTAATCTTCACATTTATCTTACATCTCAAAGTCTTCTTTAACTCACCTCCACCTCCACCACCACCACCACCACCATTATTATTATAGTTAACCTCCCTGGATTCGACCCCAGTTTTGCCTGATTATTTCTTACTTCAACACTCTTATACTTAAGAGAAGACATTAATATTTTGGTCTCGTCAAAGAACAATCATCGAAGGTCATGAAAATAGAAAATTAAAAAAAAGAAAAAATACCAAAAAAATATAAAAAGAAAAAAAGATATATCAGTGACAAAAGTATATTAGAATTCTTAGGAAATTGTCAAAGATTGGTTGAGGAAGATCAAATATACATGATTAAAAAAATTACAATGTATTTTCGATTGATAATGGCCCTATTAACAACAAAAATTCAAATTGAGAAGAAAAATTCAAAATTGAATGTTTAATGACTCAATTAGAATTTTTCAAGGTTTATTTTAATTTATTGAAAGCTTAACTATAAGAAAATTGATTTTTAAAAGTCAATTTAGGCTTTAATTGGAAGATATTAAAGTCTGAGTGATGAATTGCAATTTTTAGTAGTTAATTTAGTCAAATTACGGGCTTGATTATATAAATATTAAAGTTTGATGAGAAAATATGAACTTAATTTAAGAAATCCAAAACCAAGGATCAAGACGCATAAATATAGTGGCTGACATTGACCAAATTAGGGGTCAAATTTAAGAAATATGAAGTTTGTTGGTCAATTGGGGGTCAAAATATATAAATTTAGAATTAAAAGTCAAGATAAAAAAGATAATTTAGCCTTTTGAGTTTGCCAGGGGTTAAATTGTATACAATTAAAAAACATTGTGTCAATTAAGGATGTATGGGCTATAATTGGAAAAACAGAGATTAAATTGAAAGTTTGTCAAATTCCAAATTAAAATCCCTAATTTCAAGGGTTTTAACTCAAATGACATGTCGTTTAGCCTTTTTCCATTTTTTTCTTGGCAGTTCACGATGGTCAGGTTATCACCTTTCAAGAGCTTATTTTGGAGTTCTATACCTCTAAATGGCAAGAGGTTTTTTTTGCAAATAAAAGAGGAATATTCCCTCTATAACCCTATTTCTATTAAAGTAGATTATTATATCCAAATGTTTCCATAGAAGTCCTTAACATCTTATCCTTTATCAGTCATTACTCAATTTTTAGATGTGGGGCTGATCAAATTGGCACCTTTAAACTAATGAATATAAAGTTACAAACCTCCAAATTGAGTAGAAATTAATCCAAATAAAAGGTGTGCTACCAGATTTAGGTGGTATTAGGTGATGCTAACATCAAAAGGTGATGATAACAACAAAATTGATCTAACGAAGCCTTAAAAGTGGACAACTCAATCAGCCCTTATAATGCATCTATCTTTGCAAAAATCAATTTGGTTTTGTTGTGTAGATATATAAAGGATCCTAAATGAGTCTTTATTAAAGGTTCACACCACTCATCTTAAGATGAAAAGGTCTGAAATGGATTCAATAGTTCCTAAAACCCTATAAATACCCTCCCTTGAGCTTGTTTAGGGGCTGGAATAGAAAAGAAGGAAAGGAAAAAAAAAAGAAATGGACAAGAAAAGACAAGAAAAATAATAGTAATAGTATGAAATATAAGACTAGAGGTCCAAGAGTAAAAACCAAGTTTTTGTTAAGCTTTTTAAACTTAAGAGAGGCAAAACATTCCAAAGGAAAGCCAAGAGACCCCAAAAGTAGATCCTTTTTGTCCTAGTTTTGTTGTTTATTTTTTTATTTGTTTTGTTTATGCTTAGAAGCATAAAAAGAGATTTGAATGCATAACAAGTAATGTTGCATTCACCTCTTTGTTGCTTTAATTTCTATCTAATGTAGTTATTTTAAAGTTTGTTTTTATGTTTTTAATGTGTTAAAGTTTTTGTTTAATTTTTTATTTTAATATATAAATTTTATGTGAGTTGTGGTTTAGTTGAAGTTATGCATATTAATGCAAGGGTGTTTATCCTTAGCAAGACTAAGGATAAACATTAGTCTTTGATTTGGTATCTTATGCTTCATTTTGATTGTTTCATATTTTTTGTTAGTTTTTTAGATTTAAACATGTTTGTGTGTGATATTATGACTTGTTGGGATTAAAAAAAATCATGCTTTAGAAGCTAAAAATATCATTTTCTAGGCTTGACACAAGCTGCCTTTGTTGGAAAGTTTCTAGGATTTTTTAGGCATGCTCTTAGTATTCTTGGATAGAACATAGATTTGGACCATGTTTGGTCCATTTCTTTGCATATAATCATTTCTTATGCCTGAATAACCAATAATTTATAATTTATTTGAATCAAAACATGTTTATAATGATTTTTAATCCTATGGTTTCTATTTTGAAATGAAACCCATTTTGGACAAATCTTGATTATTTAACAAAAAGTAAAGCGAATGAACAATTAATTCTTAATCCTTGAATGATCTGCAACCTTTCTATGTGACACGATGACACGACTAAAAGGTTGATGTCTTCTCCCAAGTGTAGGAGTGTCGAAGTAATAAATAACCCGGCAAGACCGGGGTCGAACCACAGGGAGGTTAATTGTACAAATTATAAATAATAATAATACAACAACAATAACAATAACAACAATAGTAATAATAATAATAATAATAATAATAATAATAATAATAATAAAGAAAAAGAAGAAGATGATGATGATGATGAGAACTTAGAGATGAAATATTAATGTAAGGATTAAACAATAATAATAACAAATGTCAAGGTTAGAGGTTCCACTAATGGTATATCAAACAAGTATAGTATAAACTCTTGTTATTGAATTGGAAACCACACACAAAGGAGGTTCCAATCAAATTATAGATTGTTAACATGATTACATTAGTCATCTTATTCGATTAATGCTAATACTTGTAAATCTCGTCAAGCATTCATGATTATAACTTATGTTAACAACAAATCAAGTTCCTTTCATAGCTCAGGTGTCGGTTATACCATACATTATGGGCTATGAAAGTGCCAAGCATTTGTTGTACCAAGTGTTATACAACATAAATCAAGATTAGTCATTTAACAAGCAAAGTATTAAAGAGTGAACAAGATAACAAATATAAAACATGTTAGTATCAAACATTAAAGTCCATATTAAGTTTACACTATACTTATTCTTACACCATTAGTGTAACCTTTTCACCTTGACATAATTAACTTAGCTAGACATAATGAAAGAAATAAAAATAGATAAACAAAATAAGAACATAAAAGTTAACTAAGGAAAGGAAAGGAAATGAAAGGCATAAACTTAATATTAATGAAAACAAAGCATAAAAAATACAAAGAGAGAAAGGAAGAGCATGATCTTGATCTGGAAACCAAGATGCCTAAATGCATGGCAAATGCCTCCTTTTATAGGCCAAAATTGGGAACTATTGATTTGATGACTAATTGATAAGTGGGTGGCCAACTTTTGACTTGGTGACAATCCTTATCTTCTCTTGTCTGCCCAAAACGTCATTGATAACGTCAAAACTGGAGCCAGGTGCAAACATGAAAGTTGTAGACAATTGTCTCAGCTTTCCTGTGTAAAAAATTCAGCTCATTTGGACTTCTAGCACTCCAGATATGGCCAAAATACCGAACAGTGCTCGGGCTGGAAGACAGATTCGGGCTTCTTTGTTGTTGCTACAATTTGGACTTGATAATGACCTTTTTAGATCTTGGGCTCCATATGAAAGTTGTAGGCCTATGTCTTACCTTTCCATCCATATAAATTGGACCTAAATCTGAGATCTGTAGCTCTAGATATGACCCAATTACCGAACAGTGTTCCGGTTTGGATTGCACCGACATCTCTTCTCTAAGTTTGACCATCTCTTTATCCATGCAATTTAAGTTCTTCAAGTCATCAATCAATCCTTTCATTTATATGATAGACCTGCATTAAAAATAGACATTTACCACAAATTATAGGTATCTTATATTATTAGATACATTATTATAAAATATATTTTAGTTAAGGAGTTATTGATACTTCAAGTGCAAAATGATGATATAAAACCATGACAAAAATGCACTTTTAAGTACTAATCACACGACAAAAAGATTGATGTCTTCTCCCAAGTGCAGGAGTGTCGAAGTAATAAATAACCCGACAAGATCGGAGTCGAACCACAGGGAGGTTAATTATACAAATTATAAATAACAACAACAACAAGAATAATAATAATAATAATAATAGTAGTAGTAGTAGTAGTAGTAATAATAATAATAATAATAAAGAAAAAAAAAGAAGAACAAGAAGAAGATGATGAAAACTTTGAAATGGAATATTAATGTAAGGATTAAACAATGATAATATGATCTTGATCTGGACACAAAGATGCCTAAATGCATGGCAAATGCCTCTTCTTATAGATCAAAATTGGAAACTATTGATTTGATGACTAATTGATGAGTGGGTGACCAACTCTTGACTTGGTGACAATCCTTATCTTCTCTTGTCTGCCCAAACATCATTAATAATGTCAAAATTGGAGCCACTTGAAAACATGAAAGTTGTAGACAATTATCTCAACTTTCTTTTATAAAAAATTCAACTTATTTTGACTTCTAGAACTCCAAATATGGCTAAAATACTGAACAATGCTTGGGCTGGAGGAGAGATTCAGACTTCTTTGTTGTTGCTATAATTTGGATTTGAAAATTACCTTCTTAGATCTTAGGCTCCATATAAAAGTTGGAGGCCTATGTCTTACATTTCCATCCATATAAAATAGACCTAAATCTAAGATCTATAGCTCCATATATGACCCAATCACCAAATAGTATTTCAGTTTGGATTACACCGACATCTCTTTTTTAAGTTTGGCCATCTCTTTATCCTTTCAATTTCAGTTCTTAAATTCATCAATCAATCCTTTCATTTTATGTGATAGGCCTGCATTTAAAATGAACGTTTATTAGAAATTAAAGGTATCTTATATTATTAGATATATTATTATAAAACATGCTTTAGTTAAGGAGTTATTGATACTTCAAGTGCAAAACGATGATATAAAACCTTGATAAAAATATACTTTTAAATACAAATCACTATGCTTTTGATTTCAAGAAATCTAGTATGAATTTTAGTTCATGTTGCTAGGTTCATTTAGATGTTCTTTATTTTTTTATGTGTTTGATCTATTTTGTTCAAGCATTTTTGAGTTTTTGTGTTTTTCAGCTATTTATTTTTTTTTTACTTTGATTTTTTTTTAGGTTGTTTTTAGGTCAAACCAGGATTTTTGGTTCAGTTTATGGTCGAGCTAGAGATTTCAGGTTAACCCTGTTGGGTTAGGTAAAAAAATATTTTTTTTTCTTGCATATGGTTAAAAATCGTAAAGTTATTTAAGCATTTTCTTTTTAATAAAATCTGAAATACTATAACATGTTCTTAAAAGACAAATATTGCATGGATTTTACAAGTTTGTAAATTCCTAAAGGATTTTGGCTTACATTTCAAAATTAACAAAATTATATTTTTGTTTCTTTTAATACGTAGTATTATGAATTTATATGTAAGACATATTCTTTATATTAAATGTAAAGACAGTTTATTTTTGTTGGCATTATAACAATTAGGTTTTTAATCTAATAAGAGAGGGATTTTCTTCTTAAAGATGAAGTTTCTTAAACGTTTGACAAGTTAGTTAGAAAACACAACTTTTCCTTAATTTATATTAAACGTATAAACAATACAACTTAGTTCAGGCAAAGCATATTAGAAGTGCTAATATCTTTCTTTTACACAACTAGTCTCATTTTCTAGACTCTGAGACTAATTAGGATTTCTAGTAACAAAAAAATTAGGTGATGTCTCTCATTTCCTTTTTTTATTGACAATAATTTTGTTGGTAAATTCATCAATGATTATACCATATTACTAACATAATTAATCCATAAGAGAATTATATATATATATATATATCTGTGTGTGTGTGTGTGTGTGTTATTGACAAAATAAACTAATGATAAATCCATATATATTATCGATAAAATTAATTCGTTAAAGAATTACATCTCTTTATATGTTACCGACAAAATAAACTGATGGTAATTCTACTAATATTATATGTAATTATTCTTTAAAAAAATTAAAACAAACAATACAATTAAAAAATTAAAAAAAATATGTAAATTAACATAAAAAAATATAAACATAATTAAATAAAAATATATTATTAATTACAAAATATTACTAAATACAATTTATTTATCTAGGTAACAAAAGCTGGAGTAGGAGCCAAAACTTCACAAGGATCAAGAAAGTGACAAAGTAGAGCACAAATACAAGTGAGAGTTGCCAATAGCTAATCGATAATATTTAATTTATCTCTCAATTCAGTTCTCTTAGGCCTAAATTAGGTCATCTCAGCTTGAACTTGTTCTTGTATGATCACCAAGATGCCTAGTGATTCATGATTTAATCCAAATTACAGGGTCCTAATAGTCGAGATGTCTTTATAGTGGAGACACTACAACTCGCTTATATATCCTCAGCCGTGGTGTTGAAGATACTATAAACCTGATTTATATCAAGTCCACTAATAAATCCAGCCTCCAACTATAAATCCGAATTGAATTATAGATGTGTCAAAATATCATCCTTCTATTTCAAATGTAACTGGGTGTGTATATATTTCTTGAAAAAAAGTCATCAAATATAAAAAAACAATATCTAAAAAATATTCAAATCCTACTTACCATGAACTTCTCCGTTTGATTATCAATGAGGTACTACATCTCTTTTTTGTTTGTCATCCTTCTGCAAGTGAGTATAAACAAAAAGCTTCATTGGTTTTGGATTGTATCCAAGTACTATAGCTTGTAAAAAAACACTATTGTTAGTTAAATATTTTCATATAATACAACAATTGTTTTTTTTTTAAAATCCATCTAAAATAGAATCTTATTATTCATTTTGCATATGAAACAAACAAAAGGGATATGCTAGTGTATATGGTTATGAAACCATTAATCTTCTTGGTTTGGTTCTCTAAACTGGACTGTGATCTCCTCAAAAATCCCGATGATTTTACATGCTAGAGATAAGTGTCCTATATATCCTTTATAATATACAAAGGTTTGAAATCCTTTCACATAGCCACGCCTTCTCATCTTAGAAGACCTTTATTTTTTACTTATTTCTTTGCTTTTTTAGGCATTGTACAAAAAATAATGTAACTTGGTTTATAAAAAAATTGAATAAGATAAAGAAAAATAAAATTTTAATATTTTTTGAAACATTATAACAATTTGAATTCAATCTTACCTAATGGCTTTGTAATTCTCCCATATTCTTTTGGCCATACTATTGTCCACCTCTTTCCAATAAAACTTTTACTTACACATTAATATTATAAAATAATTAGTTTATTAAATATTAAAAAAATTATTTATGTATATACTAATTTAAAATTTTCCAAACCAAGCATCAATCATAAGCTTCTATTCAAGATTTTTGGAAACTTGACTTCATTGAAACAAAAACATTTTCATTAATGATTTTATTACCGATGCTATGATGCAAGAAACCTCAACATTTATAAACCTGAGTTTCAATTCATTTATTAAATTAATTATTCAAACTTATCCTTTGTTGTTTAATTTTTTTTATCATGCAGGAAGAAAAATAAACTTATATATTATGGATAGGTGATTAGTACTTAAAAGTGCATTCTCATTAAGGATTTATGTCATCATATTGCACCTAAAGTATCATTAAATTCCCTAACAAAAGCATGTTTTATATTAGCAAGTCTAAAAATATAATATACCTTTAATTCATGGTAAATGTTCATCCTAAATACAGGTTTATCACATAAATAAAAGGATTGATTGATGAGTTTAAGGATTGAAATTGAAAGGATAAAAAGAAGGCCAAACTTAGCAAAGTGTTGCTGGTGCATTCCAAACTCGAACACCGTTCAGTAATGTGATCATATCTGGAGCTGTAGATATCAGATTTAGGTCCATTTTATATCAATGGAAAGGTAAGACATAGACCTACAACTTTCATATGAAGTCAAAGACTCAGTTCTGCCGTTTTTAAGCCCAAATCTTAGCAACAACGAAGACGTCGGAAGCTGTCCTGCAGCTCAAGCACTATTCGGTTTTTGGCTCATATCTTGAGTTCTAGAAGTCCAAATGAGCTCTGGTTTTTTTTTGATGGAAAGCTGAGACAATTGCCCATAGCTTCCACAATTCAGTTGGCTATAATTCTGATGTGAGCAATGATGTTTTGGCCAGCCAACAATATCAAAAATCACCCCACAATATCAAAAAACTAGCAGCCATTAATGTCAAAAACCAGCCACCAAATCAATGGATGCCCACCAATTCTTCAATCAATCAATAGTTCTGAAACTTAGCCTATAAAAGGAGGCATTGTCCATGTATTTAGTCATATTAATTTTCAGATCAAAGTTATCTTCTTGCTTTCTCTCTACATCTTTGTAATGTTCAAGTTTTCTTTTATGCTATAGTAATCTCTTGTTTATGCTCTTTCGTTTCCTTTCCTATACTTAGTTAGATTATATTATGTTTATGTTCTTATATTGTTTATTTGTGTTTTTCTCCTTCTTAATGTTTAGCTAAGTTAATTATGTCAAGGTGAAAAGGTTTCTCTAATGGTGTTAGAATAGGTATAATATAAACTCAACATGAGCTTTAAATGTTTATATCCAAGAAAGATTGTTATTAACATGTTTTATCTTTTTATCTTACTAATTCTTAATACCTTGCTTATTAAATGTTTAATTTAGATTTGTGTTGTATAATATTTGGTACATCAAATGCTTGATCTTTCATAGTTTTCGGCCGAAATCGTTATTATGATAGAAACTTGATTTGTTGTTAACATAAACTAGCAACATGAATGCTTGATGATATTTATAAGTATGGCATTACTTATATAAGATAATTAATATGATCATGTTAGTAATTTATAATGAGCTAATAACGAGAAATCATCCGATTAGAACCTCTTTTGTGTGTGGTTTCTAGTTAAGTAATAAAAAGAGTTTATATTATATTTATTTGAAATACTATTAGTAAATCCTATAACCTTGACATATGTTTTGTTATTGTTTAATCCTTACATCAATATCACATCTCAAAATTCTCTTTAACTCTTTTTCTGTTATTATTCTCTTCAACTCTTTTTCTTTATTTGTAATTTATATAATTCACCTCCCTGTGGTTCGACCCCGGTCTTGCCGGGTTATTTTACTTTGACACTCCTGCACTTGGGATAAGACATCAACTCTTTGATCGTGTCAAGTTTTTGGCGCCGTTGCCGGGGAGGTAAGTTATTGTATAAATTAAATATTTTATTTTATTTTATTTTCACTTTTATTTGTTTTTCTAATTGTTGTTTCTTTTTCTTTTTCTTTTTTCTTTTCTTTTCTTTTGTATTTGCATGAGAGTGTGGACATGTACATTAAGTGGTAGACTTTCTAGAAAATCATCATTTTCTTTAGAAAACATGGCCGAAGAAGATAACCAATCAATTCATAATGAGAATAATGAGAATAATCGTGTTAGAACACTTAGAGATCATATGAATCCAATAAGAACAAGTGCACCATCATGTATTGTTTTTCCTCCTGATGCATCTCATTTTAATTTTAAGCCAGGTATTATTCAACTTGTACCCACTTTTCATGGCTTAGAATTAGAAAATCCATACTTGCACTTAAGAGAATTTGAAGAAGTTTGTAACACTTATAATGACTTAAATTGTAGCATGAACACCATCAGATTAAAGCTTTTTCCTTTTTCGTTAAAAGATAAAGCTAAAACATGGCTACAAAATATTAGGTCAGGATCCATTCATGCTTGGGATGAAATGCAACAACAGTTTTTAAAGAAATTTTTCCCTTCTCATAGAACAAACTCTTTCAAAAGACAAATCACCACTTTTACTCAAAAACCAGGAGAAACATTTTATAAATGTTGGGATAGATATAAAGACTTGCTTAATACCTGTCCTCATCATGGTTTTGAAACATGAAGATTGGTTTCACAATTTTATGAAGGGTTAACACCTAAAGATAGACAAATGGTAGAATTGATGTGCAATGGAACTTTTGAAAATAAAGACCCTAATGAAGCAATGGAGTACCTAGAGTTGCTAGCTGAAAATGCTCAAAATTGGGACATCACAGGTACTTGTGAGGCACCAAGTAAAACTCAACCTCATACATCTAATGGAGGCATGTATAGCCTTAGGGAAGATCATGACCTCCAAGCCAAATTTGCATCTTTAGCTAGAAAAGTTGAGGCACTAGAATTAAAAAAGAGTGGTCAAATAAAATCTGTTCAAGAAATTGTGTGTCAAATTTGTGAAACCAATGAACACTCAACCAATGATTGTCCCACGTTGCCTTCTTTTAAGGAATGTCTCCATGAACAAGCCAATGCTTTAAATAATTTTCAAAGACTAAGTCATAACCCGTACTCACAAACGTACAACCCTGGTTGGAGAAATCACCCAAATTTCAGTTGGAAGAGTGGTAATAATAATGCACAAACTTCACAGCCACCATTTCAAACACAACATAATTTTCAAAATTCTCATGGATATGCACCTCCTTATATTCCCCCTCCTAAAAGAAATCTTGAGGAAACATTACATGCATTCATTGAAAAGCAAGAGACAATCAACACTCAAAATGCTCAAACCATGGCTGATTTGAAAGATACTCTTGCAAAGTTCACATCTGCTCTCAGTTTTCAGGAGAAAGGTAAGTTTCCATCTCAACCCCAGCAAAATCCCAAAGGGCAATACAATTCAAGTACAAGCAGTTCTGGAAGCCAACATCTAGATCAAGTCAAATCAGTCACTACTCTCCGTAGTGGTAAGGTTATTAAAAAACCTATTCTTGAACCTTGTGAGAAAGAAGATGAGTTAGTCTCCAAGGGTAAGGAAATGGTTGAACTTGATCATTGCAAGGAAGAGACTGATTCCCCACCAGCACTTCCATTTCCTCATGCCATGACCAAACAAAGGAAAGTCAATCACAATTCTAAAATCTTTGAAACTTTCAAACAGGTAAGGATTAATATACCTTTGCTAGATGCTATTAAACAGGTACCATCTTATGCTAAATTTTTGAAAGATCTATGCACTGTAAAGAGAAAATTGAATGTGAAAAAGAAAGCCTTCTTAGCCGAAAAAGTAAGTGCCATTCTTCAGAACAATAATGCTTTGAAATATAAAAACCCTGGTTGTCCTACAATTTCTTGCTTTATTGGAGAACATAAAATTGACAGAGCTTTACTTGATCTTGGAGCTAGTGTGAATTTACTTCCATATTCGGTTTTTCAAAGTCTAAATCTCGGTGAGTTAAAACCTACTTCTGTTACTCTTTTACTTGTTGATAGATCTATAAAAATGCCTAGAGGAATAGTTGAAGATGTGTTAGTACAAGTTGATAAATTCATCTTTCCTGTGGATTTTATTGTCTTGGATACACAACCTGTTGAAGCATGCAATTCAATTCCTGTTATTTTAGGACGTCCATTTCTTGCAACTTCTAATGCATTGATTAATTGTAGGAATGGAGTGATGAAGTTATCTTTTGGAAACATGACATTAAAAATGAATGTTTTTAACATTTGCAAGCAACCTGGAGATGATAATGATTTACAGGAAGTAGATTTTATTGAAAAAATAATTTACGATCAATTTGAAAATTTTTCCAATGAAATTGAGTTTAATGAATCTGAAGATTTGCAAATGGTTTGTTTTCAGGAAGAATCAAAGGCAAATATTTGGAGACCAAAAATTGAGGAATTGCCACCACTGTCAATTGAGTCCATACCTTCAAGTGTTCAACCACCAAAACTCGATTTGAAGCCATTACCATGTAATCTCAAATACTCATTTTTGGGAGAAAATGAAACTTTTTCGGTAATAATTTCTTCCAAACTTAATGTTCATCAAGAAGGTAAGTTATTACAAACTCTTAAAATGCACAAAAATGCATTAGGATGGACCATAGTTGACATAAAAGGAATTAGTCCTTTGATTTGCACACACAAGATTTATTTGGAGGAAAATGCTAAACCCTCTAGAGAAATGCAACGAAGACTTAATCCTAATATGAAAGAAGTAGTGAGAAATGAAGTCATTAAACTTCTAGATAATGGAATCATTTATCCTATTTCTGACAACAAATGGGTAAGTCCTACCCAAGTTGTACCTAAAAAGTCTGGAGTTACTGTGATAACAAATGAGAAAAATGAGTTAATTCCAACGAGGACTATTACTGGTTGGAGTATGTGCATTGACTATAGGAAACTTAATTCAATGACTAGAAAAGACCACTTTCCTTTACCTTTCATGGATCAAATTCTAGAAAGAGTTGCAGGTCATGAATTTTATTGTTTTCTAGATGGTTATTCAGGTTACAACCAAATTGAAATTGCATTTGAAGAACAAGAGAAAACTACTTTCACATGTCCATTTGGTACATTTGCATACCGAAGGATGCCTTTTGGATTATATAATGCACCAGCCACGTTTCAAAGATGCATGCTTAGCATATTCAGTGATATGGTTGAACGTTTTCTTGAGATATTTATGGATGATTTTTCTGTTTTTGGTGATTCATTTGATAATTGTTTAACTAATTTGGAAAAGGTTTTGAACAGGTGTGAAGAGAAGAATCTTGTGTTGAATTGGGAAAAATGTCATTTTATGGTAACAAACGGCATTGTACTTGGTCACATTGTTTCATCAATAGGAATTGAGGTTGATAAATCTAAAATTGAGTTAATTGCCAACTTGCCAACACCAAAATCTGTTAAAAATGTTAGATCATTTTTAGGACATGCTGGTTTTTATAGAAGGTTTATCAAAGATTTTAGTATAATATCTAAGCCATTGTGTAACCTTCTAACAAAGGATAATGTTTTTGAATGGACTGAATATTGTGAAGAAGCCTTTGTTAAACTTAAAAACCTGCTTACATCTGCTCCTGTTATTCAACCTCCTGATTGGTCATTACCTTTTGAAATAATGTGTGATGCTAGTGATTATGCCGTGGGTGCTGTTTTAGGACAAAGAAAAGATAAGAAACCCTATGTCATTTACTATGCAAGTAAAACTTTAAATAGTGCTCAAATAAATTACACAACCACTGAAAAAGAATTACTTGCTGTAGTATTTGCGTGTGAAAAATTCAGATCTTATCTTGTTGGCTCACCTGTTATTGTTTTTAGCGATCATGCAGCGTTGAAATATCTTCTTTCCAAGAAGGATTCTAAAGCTAGATTGGTGCGGTGGATTTTGTTACTTCAAGAATTCGATATCACAATCAAGGATAAGAAAGGCACCGAAAATGTTGTCGCGGATCATTTGTCAAGATTGACAACTGATTCGAAATCTGACATCACGTCAATCGATGACTACTTTCCTGATGAATCTTTACTTTCTGTCACTACAATGCCTTGGTTTGCTAATATTGTTAATTTTCTTGTTTCAGGACATTTGCCAGCGCATTGGGGCACTCAAGACAAAAGAAAGTTCTTGAACAAAGTGAAGAACTTTTATTGGGATGACCCTTATTTATTCAAATATTGTCCTGATCAAATATTTCGAAGATACATTCCTGACAATGAGGTAAGTAATGTCATTAAATTTTGTCATTCTGAGGCATGTGGAGGTCATTTTTCATCAAAAAAGACAGCCGCAAAAATCTTACAATGTGGATTTTATTGGCCCACCATGTTCAAGGACACGCATGCATTCTGCAAATCTTGTGAAAATTGTCAAAAGTTAGGATCTCTGTCAAAAGTTAGGATCTCTTTCAAAACGTCACATGATGCCTTTAAGTACTATTCTTGTCATTGAAATCTTTGACTGTTGGGGTATAGATTTTATGGGTCCATTTCCTCCATCATTTGGTTTTGTGTACATATTAGTCGCAGTAGACTATGTTTCAAAATGGATAGAAGCAATTCCAAGTCGTAACAATGATCATAAAACAGTCATTAAGTTTTTGAAAGAAAACATTTTGAGTCGATTTGGAATCCCTCGGGCCATGATAAGTGATGGTGGAACACATTTCTGTAACAAGCCATTTGAGTCTTTAATGAAGAAATATGGAATCACACACAAAGTTGCCACCCCTTATCACCCCCAGACAAATGGACAAGTAGAACTTGCTAATAGGGAGATCAAACAAATCTTGGAAAAAACAGTGAACCCTAATCGAAAGGACTGGTCTTTAAGACTTAATGATGCACTTTGGGCCTATCGAACTGCTTTTAAAACATCATTAGGTATGTCACCTTATAGGTTGGTTTATGGAAAACCTTGTCATTTGCCTGTGGAACTTGAATACAAAGCTTATTGGGCTATTAAAGCTTTCAATTCAAACCTGGATGATGCTAGTCACCTGCGTAAGTTACAAATAAATGAGCTTGAAGAAATAAGAAATGATGCATATGAGAATTTAAAAATTCATAAAGCAAGAATCAAAGACTTTCATGATAAAAGAATCTTGAGAAAAACATTTGATGTTGGTCAAAAAGTTTTGCTTTATAATTCTCGACTCCATTTATTTCCTGAAAAGTTAAGATCAAGATGGAGCGGTCCATTTGTTGTGAAACATGTATATCCTTATGGGGCCTTTGATATTGAGAATCCAAAGAATGGTAATGTTTTCAAGGTCAATGGACATCGTTTGAAAGCTTACTTTGATAATTTTCCTTGTGAAAATGAATCCATTGGTTTGAATGATCCTGTATATAAAGGTTGATTATTTTATTTTATTTTCATATTTTTGTTTCTTTTTTGTGTGACTTTTGTTTTGCTAGTCTTTCTCCAACCCCGGTCAAATGGCGGATAACAGTACTCCGTGACTCTTAAGTCGGTTCTTTCAGTTTCCCATGATAATTGATATCTTTGTATATATTTGTTCAATTCCTTGTTCCTTCTCTTTTCTTTACATCTCTTCTGCACTTCTCTTTAAAAACAAAACAAAAAATGGACACCACTCTTGAAAAATTGAAAAAGTATTTTCCTGCTCTGCCTCAGAATGCGATTACAAAAATTTACCGTGCTAGGTGTGAAAGATTGAGGTTGTTAATGAACCATGGAATTCCTGAAGATATTCGCTGGATAATTGAAGCAAAGATCCGATTATCAGGTGAGTCTTCCAACTCTTTTATTTCATACATGCCTAGGACAGGTAAAAGCACTTTTGCAAAGAAACGTCGTGCAAAACGACTAAAAGTCTGTCACCGATGTGCCAGATGGACTTGTAATACAAAATGTCGTTCTTTAGGAATGGTATTTATAAACCGTGAAGATAAAATACAATTCATTAAGGATGGCCTGAGTAAGGAGTCTTTAGATAATCTTCTATTAACTCTTGAGACGCATCCTAGTGGAGATGTGCATCGTGTAATTCATGATTTATGGCCTCATTTTCATAAAGAACATGATCGACTTAGTCTTGGGAATCTGACTGAAAAAGACCCTGTTTGCCAGTTTTTAAGAAAACTGGATGGGAAGCCTATCCCCGACCCATAGAGGGCGTTTAAGCCGTTCTTGGACGTAAAACCAAGGGAAAGCTGTGAGCCACAATCACAACTGCTTGTACATACATTTTTTTTAATATATATATATATATATATATATATATAATAATAAAATAATACCAATAAATAAATAAATAAAAAAGAAAGAGAGAGAGAGTAAGACTTCAGCTAGCCTACATATAGGTGGTATGCTTTGCATTTTCAATTGTTCATCTATAAAATCTTCTCTTCCTTCCCATCATTTCTACTCAACCCATTCATTCAGCATATATATAAGTGTGTAGAAATGGCGAGTTCCTCTGTTTCTAAAATAAAAACTATTTGTGTTTTTGGTGGATCTAGTCCTGGGAAAGAAAAAGAATTTTTAGAATCAGCAAATCATCTTGGTCGGGTACTAGCTGAGAGAAAGATTCATTTAGTCTATGGGGGAGGCAGTCTTGGGTTAATGGGGGGTGTTTCAATAGCTGCATTTGTAGGAGGCAGTCAAGTTTTGGGGGTTGTCCCCAAAGCTTTAGCCGAAGGGGACATCATTGGAAAAACAATTGGAGAGGAATTACAGGTCTCTACAATGTCTGATAGAATGAATACAATGTTTAACCATGCCGATGCCTTCATTGCCTTACCAGGTGGTCTGGGTACATTGGAAAAGATCTTTCATATTTCCTCTTGGGCCCAACTGCACATTCACTATAAACCTATAGGTTTGTTAAATGTTAATGGTTTTTATAATAATTTGTTGTCTTTTCTTGATCAAGCTGTGGAACAGGAATTTCTAACATCTTCGGCACGACAAATCATAATCTCTGCTGCTACTTCTGAACAATTGATTGACCAACTACAATCTTTTATCCCTGTAATTGATCCCTCCATGAGTCAACTCAATTGGTCAACCATGAAACGCCATAAAAAGCTTAAATTGGATTTGAGCCTTAGTTTGTGAAAAATTGTGTCTTTTGGTTTTATTAATAACATAATATTTGTGTTTTGTTGTTTCTTATATTTGTTTTAGTGTGTTTCAGGTTTGTCAATAGTCGTTGTTCAGGTGATATCTTCTACACTCTATCTTTTTGCTTAGAACATTGAGGACAATGTCTCGTTTTGGTTGGGGGGAGAGGGTAGTAGTTGATATTAAAAAAAAAAAACATTATTATTACGTAACTTTATTTTATTTGCAAAACTATTGTTACTAGGATGGCAGAGTAACGGAGGAACTTTAGTGACTCTTGAGACGCATCTTAGTAAACATTCTTAACAAGGTCTATTATAATACTTCTTGAAAATTCAGATTTACAAACTCTTGGATTGTTATCTATAGATTCTGTTTATATGCTCATCTAACAAGTATTGCTAAACCTTCATTTTCACACACACACTCGAACATATGATTGTGGGTTGCACATTGGATTATTACATTATTTGTATTCTTTTGTTAAAGGTAACAACTAAGGGAAAGGGATAGTATATAATATGCAAAACAAAAAAAAACAAAATAATAATAATAATAAAAAAAAACGAAGTAGATAAGTTTGGTTTCATAGCCTCCTTGACTTAAGCAAATAAGCCCGAAGGGGTGTTTGAACACCTAGTACCCTAAAGTCAACTGACTTGGGAGTTATTGGCCCAATGCTTGTTACATGGGTTGAGGAGAAAGCTTAAGGGAATCAAACACTGCACTATCTACATATCAGTATTTGCAACCCGAGTTACTAAGCTCGTAGGGGTGTCTCAACACCTGATGCCCTAAGACCAACTGGTCTGGGAGTCATTAGCCGAAAGCTCGTTACATGGGTTCAGGATACATTGTGCTATAAATTCTTGCTTTAAAAAAAAAAGAGAAAAAAACAGATAACAATCCCAACCCAAGGAAGTTAACTTTAAACATTAGAACAAAAATTTTGTTTTCTTCCATGAAAAGCTCCATAGCTATGTTTTGATTTATTGAGCACCGAAAGAAGGTTTACTAATATCTTGTTTAAGAGGTATTAAGCAGATATATAAATTTAATGAGAGTTTGTTTATCTGGATAGATTAATAGAAGTTAAATGATGAATGCCTTGCTTTGTGGTATTTGCAAATTATTTTTCTATTTTAATGCTTTGATTACTAGGGACTAGTAATAAGCTGGTTGGGGGGTGTAATTAGTACTTAAAAGTGCATTCTCATTAAGGATTTATGTCATCATATTGCACCTAAAGTATCATTAAATTCCCTAACAAAAGCATGTTTTATATTAGCAAGTCTAAAAATATAATATACCTTTAATTCATGGTAAATGTTCATCCTAAATGCAGGTCTATCATATAAATAAAAGGATTGATTGATGAGTTTAAGGATTGAAATTGAAAGGATAAAAAGAAGGCCAAACTTAGCAAAGTGTTGCTGGTGCATTCCAAACTCGAACACCATTCAGTAATTTGATCATATCTGGAGCTGTAGATATCAGATTTAGGTCCATTTTATATCAATTGAAAGGTAAGACATAGACCTAAAACTTTCATATGAAGTCAAAGACTCAGTTCTACCGTTTTCAAGCCCAAATCTTAGCAACAACAAAGACGTCGGAAGCTGTTCTGCAGCTCAAGCACTATTCGGTTTTTGGCTCATATATTGAGTTCTAGAAGTCCAAATGAGCTCTGGTTTTTTTTTATGGAAAGCTGAGACAATTGCCCATAGCTTTCATAATTCAGTTGGCTATAATTCTGATGTGAGCAATGATGTTTTGGCCAGCCAACAATATCAAAAATCACCCCATAATATCAAAAAACTAGCAGCCATTAATGTCAAAAACCAGCCACCAAATCAATGGATGCCCACCAATTCTTCAATCAATCAATAGTTCTGAAACTTAGCCTATAAAAGGAGGCATTGTCCATGTATTTAGTCATATTAATTTTCAGATCAAAGTTATCTTCTTGCTTTCTCTCTACATCTTTGTAATGTTCAAGTTTTCTTTTATGCTATAGTAATCTCTTGTTTATGCTCTTTCGTTTCCTTTCCTATACTTAGTTAGCTTATATTATGTTTACGTTCTTATATTGTTTATTTGTGTTTTTCTCCTTCTTAATGTTTAGCTAAGTTAATTATGTCAAGGTGAAAAGGTTTCTCTAATGGTGTTAGAATAGGTATAATATAAACTCAACATGAGCTTTAAATGTTTATATCCAAGAAAGATTGTTATTAACATGTTTTATCCTTTTATCTTACTAATTCTTAATACCTTGCTTATTAAATGTTTAATTTAGATTTGTGTTGTATAATATTTGGTACATCAAATGCTTGATCTTTCATAGTTTTCAGCCGAAATCGTTATTATGATAGAAACTTGATTTGTTGTTAACATAAACTAGCAACATGAATGCTTGATGATATTTATAAGTATGGTATTACTTATATAAGATAATTAATATGATCATGTTAGTAATTTATAATGAGCTAATAACGAGAAATCATCCGATTAGAACCTCTTTTGTGTGTGGTTTCTAGTTAAGTAATAAAAAGAGTTTATATTATATTTATTTGAAATACTATTAGTAAATCCTATAACCTTGACATATGTTTTGTTATTGTTTAATCCTTACATCAATATCACATCCCAAAATTCTCTTTAACTCTTTTTCTGTTATTATTCTCTTCAACTCTTTTTCTTTATTTGTAATTTATATAATTCACCTCCCTGTGGTTCGACCCCGGTCTTGCCGGGTTATTTTACTTTGACACTCCTGCACTTGGGATAAGACATCAACTCTTTGATCGTGTCAATAAGGTTTGTTTGAGCAATGTACTTTCTAATGTAAACATCTTACTTAAAAGAGACACCTACTCTGTGAGTCACACTCACACTCGACAAGGTTATATCGAGAAAAGATGCTTGAGGTGCCTCATCATGGTCGGCTCCTAGCAGAACTGTGTGCTCATATTCATCAGAAGTGTTGCCTGAAGAACTAGCAATGCTCTTGTTCTTCTTTGTCTTTACTAACATTCTAATCCTCATTTAAACAAATTTGATAAAATAAAATAAAATAATCACTATATTTTATTTAAAAAAAAAGATTTGGTAGCACCTTCCATATATGGGAGCCTATCTAAAATTTTAAAACCTGCAAATATACATCAATAACCCATCCCACAAATTAATTGATTTTTTTTTCTCTTAATGTTTTTTAATTATATTTTTTAAAACCTCATAATCAAATGTAGGAAGTATATTCATTACATTTAATCAAATCATAATATTTATCTCAACATCAAGCTAAATCATTGACAATTAATTCACCGTAACAATCCTTAACACACCTTTAAAAAACAAATAAAGCCAAATCAACTGAACAAAAAAAAGTAAAACAGGAACTAATAATTTTACATTCATATTACCATCACCGTAAAACTCCATATTTGCACAATTACTTCAAAAAATAGTGAATTTGTTATTTTTACGTGCATGTGATCAAATAAGAACATAATTCTTAGTATATCTAATAATTTCAACTTTTGTTTTTTTGTGTTATCATTCATCAATTATATCCATCATTCATCAATTTTGTTATTTAACTGTGCCAGTATTTTTATTAGCATTTGTTTAACCTATTTTCAATCCATATAAGTTGAAATATTCTATTAAATACATACATGACAACTTTAGAATTTAAAAATCTATCAAATCTAGATTGTAATAAACAAAATTGACGGTAGATGATTGAATAAAAAACCATAAAACTAGAAATTTTCAATTTTTATATGGAGCCTAAGATTTAGAGAAATAGATTCTAACTTTTGACAATTTTCACAAGTCTTGCAGAATGAATGTGAGTCCTTGAACATGATGAGCCAATAGAATCCATATTGTAAGATTTTTACAGTCGTCTTTTTTTACAAGAAATGACTCCCAAATGCCTTAGAATGACAAAATTTAATGACACTACTTACCTTATTATCAGGAATGCTTCTTTGAAATATTTGATCAGGACAATATTTGAATAAATAAGGGTCATCTCATAAAAGTTTTGCACGTAGCTCAAAAACTTTCTTTTGATATTGGTACTCTAGTGAACTGGCAAAAATCTTAAAGTAAGAAAATTGATATTTTTAACAAACCAAGGCATTGAACTAGGAGAAAGTAAGAATTTGTTAGAAAAGTAATCATCAATTGGTATGATATTAGATGTCAAATGTGTTGTCACTCATGAAAAAAGATCCGCATTAACGTTTTCAGTGCCTTTTTTATCCATGATTTCTTCATAAGAATAAATTATTTGTAAATCTTTGGATTCATCTAACTCAATTTTACTCAAAGTAGATTCAAGTTGATCATAAACTAATTCTTTAATAAAATCTACTTATTGTAAATCATTATCATCTTCAGTTTACTTGCAAATGTTAAAAATATTCATCTTCAATGTCATATTTTCAAATGATAGTTTCATTAGTCCATTCCTACAATTAATCAATGTATTAAAAGTTGCAAAAAAACAGACAATCTAAAATAACAGGAAATGAATTACATGCTTCAATAGATTGTGTGTCCAAGATAAAAAAATCCACATGATAAAAAAATTTATCAACTTAACTAACACACCTTCAACTATTCTTCTAGGCACTTTTACAAATTTATTAGCATATAAGAGAGTTATAGAAGTTGGTTTTAACTCACATAAATTGAAACTTTAAAAAAAAAATATGGAAGTAAATTCACAATAGCTCTAAGATCAAGTAAAGCTTTTTTAATTTTATGTTCTCCAATAAAGTAAGAAATTGTAGGACAACTAGAGTCTTTATATTTTAAAGCATTATTATTCTAAAAAATAGCACCTACTTGTTCGGCTAAAAAGGCTTTCTTTTTCACATTTAGTTTTCTCTTCATATTGTACAGATCTTTAAAAAATTTAGTATAAGAAGGTAATGACTGATTGGGCCTTTGGAAACTGTTTAAAGCATGACTTTGTTCATGGAGACATTCCCTAAAAAAAGTCCACGTTAGACAATCATTAGTTATTATTTATTGGTTTCACATATTTGATATATAATGTTTTGAATAGATTTTAATTGACCACTTTTATTCAATTCAAGTGCTTCGACTTTTATAGCTAAAGATTCAAATTTAGCTTAGAGGTCATGATCTTCCCTAAGGTTGTACATTTCTCTACTAAATTTATGAGGTTAATTTTTACCCGATGCCTCATAAGTACCTATAGTGTCCTAATTTTAAGCATTTTTAGCTAGCAAGTCTAAGTACTCCATTGCTTCATTAGGGTTTTTATCTTGAAAAGTTTCATTGCACATCATTTCAACAATTTGTTTATTTCTAGGTGTCAACTCTTTATAAAAATGAGAAACCAATCTCCATATTTCAAAACTATAATGATGGCAAGTATTAAACAAGTCTTTATACCTACCCTAACATTGATAAAATATTTTTTCTAGTTTTTAAGTGAAAGTGGTAATTTGTCTTTTAAAAGAGTTTGTTCTATGAGATAGAAAAAACTTCTTTAAAAATTAGTGTTGCATTTCATTCCAAGCATAAATGGATCCTAGTCTCAAATCTTATAACCATGTTTTAATTTTATCTTTTAATGAAAAAAAAAAAGTTTTAATCTAACGGTGTTCATGCTACAATTTAAGTCATTATAAGTGTTACAGACCTCCTTAAATTCCCTTAAATGCAAATATAGATTTTTTAAATCTAAGCCTAGAAAAGAAGGTAAAAGTTGAATAATGTCTGGCTTAAAATTAAAATGACATGCATCAAGGAGGAAAACTATGCATGATGGTGCACTTGTTCTTGTTAGATTCATGTGGTCTCTTAATGTTCTAACTCGATTATTCTCATTGTTCTCATTATGAAGCAATTAATTATTGATTAGTACTTAAAAGTGCATTTTTATCAAGGTTTTATATCATCATTTTGCACTTGAAGTATCAATAACTTCTTAACTAAAACATGTTTTATAATAACATATCTAATAATATAAGATACCTTTAATTTATGGTAAATATTCATTTTAAATACAGGCCTATCATATAAATAAAAGGATTGATTGATGAGTTTAAGAACTGAAATTAAAAAGATAAAGAAGTAGTCAAACTTAGAAAAGAGATGTTGGAGTAGTCCAAACCATAATACTATTCAGTAATTGGGTCATATTTGGAGTTGTAAATCTGGATTTAGATCTACTTTATATGGATGGAAAGTAAGATATAGGACTATAACTTTCATGGGAGCCTAAGATTTAAAAAGACTATTTTCAAGTTCAAATTATAGCAACAATGAAGAACTTCCAATCTGTCTTGTAGCCCGAATACTGTTCAGTGTTTGACCCATATCTAGAGTTATAGAAGTCCAAATGACCTCTATTTTTTTGTGTGAAAGCTAAGACAATTTCCTATAACTTTCATGTTTTCAAGTGGTCCAAATTCTGATGTTATCAATGATGTTTTGGGCAAACAAGAGAAGATAAGGATTGTCACCAAGTCAAGAGTTTGCCACCCACTCATCAATTAGTCATCAAATTAATAGTTTCCAATTTTGACCTATAAAAGGAGGCATTTTCCACACATGTAGGCATGTTTGTTTTTAAATCAAGATCATGTTTTTTCTTTCTCTTTTTTTATTTTTTGTATTGCTTATATTTTGCTTTTATTAATATCAAGTTTGTGCCTTTTATTTCCTTTCCTTTGCTTAGTTAACTTGTATCTTATTTATGTTCTTATTTTGTTTATTTATTTTTCTTTCTTTC
The DNA here is from genome assembly GCA_026413675.1 of Populus pruinosa. NCBI lineage: Eukaryota > Viridiplantae > Streptophyta > Magnoliopsida > Malpighiales > Salicaceae > Populus > Populus pruinosa. Next base: position 47,059,426 of record CM048592.1, read on the forward strand.
ATTATGTTTGGCTAAGTTTATTATGTCAAGGTGAAAAAGTTACACTAATGGTGTAAGAATAAGTATAATGCAAACTTAACATGGATTTTAATATTTGATACTAACATGTTTTATATTTGTTATGTTGTTCACTCTTTAATACTTTGCTTATTAAATGACTAATCTAGATTTATGTTGTATAACACTTAGTACAATAAATACTTGACACTTTTATAACCCATACTATATGGTATAACTGACACCTGAGGTATGAAAGGAATTTGATTTGTTGTTAACATAAGTTATAATCACGAATGCCTGACGAGATTTACAAGTATTAGCATTTATCAAATAAGATGACTAATGTAATCATGTTAACAATTTATAATATGATTGGAACCTCCTTTGTATATGGTATTCAAATCAATAATAAGAGTTTCTACTATACTTGTTTGACATACCATTAATGGATCCTCTAACCTTGACATTTATTGTTATCATTGTTTAATCCTTACGTTAATCTTCCACATCAAAGTTCTCATCAACTTTTTCTTCTTTTTATTCTTTATTATTATTACTTGGTTTGCTAAAAATATCAATTTTCTTGTTTGAGAATTTTTATCAGCTCACTAGAGTACCAAAGACAAAAGAAATTTTTTAAGCGACGTGCAAAAATTTTATCGGGATGACTCTTACTTATTCAATTATTATCCTGATCAAATATTTCAAAGATGCATTCCCAACAATGAGGTAAGTAGTATCATTAAATTTTATTACTCTAAGGCATGTGGGGGTCATTTCTCGTCAAAAAAGGACTGTACAAATCTTATAAAGTGGATTTTACTGGCCCACCATATTCGAGGACTTACATGCATTCTGTAAAACCTATGAAAATTGTCAAAAGATGGGATTTATTTCAAAACATAGAGTCTTTATATAATCTTCTACTGACTCTTAAGTCTCATCATATTAGAGATAAAAATCATGCAATTCATGACTTATGAATCTATTTTCATGAAAAACATGCTTGGCATAGTCTTAAGAATCTGACTAAAAAAGACCATGTTTGCCAATTTTTAAGAAAACTGGATAGGAAGCCTATTCTCGACCCATAGAGGGCGCCTAAGCCATTTTTAGACGTAAGATCAAGGGAAGAAGTGAGTCATAATTATAACTACTTGTACATACATATGTTTTTTAAATAAATAAATAAAGAGAGAGAGAGAGAGAGATTGTGTGTGAGACTCCAACTAGCCTACATATAAGTGGTATGATTGCCTTTTTAATTTCTCATCTATAAAATCCTCTCTTCCTTCCTTTCATTTCTACTCAACCCATACATTCATAAATATAGAAATGTGTAGAAATGAAAAGTTCTTTAGGTTATCACATAAGAAATGTTTATGTTTTTAGTGGATCTATTCTTGGGAAAAGATTAGTAAATAATCTTGGTCAGGTGCTAACTAAGAAAAAGATTCATTTAGTATATGAGAGAGGCAGCATTGGGTTAATGAAGGGTGTGTCAATAGTTATATTTTTAGGAGGTGGTCAAGTTTTGAGGTTTATCCCCAAAGCTTTAGCATAAGGAGACATCATTAGAAAAACAATTAGAGAGAAACTACAAGTCTCCATAATGTCTGCTTGAATAAATGCAATGTTTAACCATGTTGATACCTTTATTGCCTTACCAAGTGGTCTAGGCACAATGGAAGAGATCTTTCATATTTTCTCTTGGGCTCAACTGCATATTTACTATAAACTCATAGGTCTGTTAAATATTAATGGTTATTAATGACAAGTTATTGTTGTTTCTTGATCATGTCAAAACAAGAATTTCTAACATCTTTGGCATGACAAATCATAATCTATATTGCTACTGCTCAACAATTGATTAACCAACTATAATCTTTCATTCCTGTAATTGATCCCTTCATGAGTCACATAAATTGGTCATCTAAGAAAAACTATAAAAGCTTAGATTGGATTTGAGACTTTATTTATAAATCTTTGTGTCTTTTGATTTTATTATTGTATTTTTGTTGTTTCTTATATTTGTTGAAGTGTGTTTGAGGTTTGTCAGTGTTTGTTATTTCAGGTGATGTCTTCTATACTTTATTTTTCTACTTTAGGACATTAAGGATAATATCTCGTTTTGGTTAAGGGAGAGGGTCTTTTGTTAAAGTGACTCTTGAGACTCATCTTAGTAACCATTCTTAACATGGTCTATCATAATACTTTTTAAAATATTCAGGTTTACAAACTCTCAAATTGTTATTACTTAATTCTGTTTATATACTCATTTAACATGTATTTATAAACCTTAGTTTTCACACACACACACACACTTTAACATATGATTGTGGGTTGCATATTGGATTATTACATTATTTATGTTCTTTCATTAAAGGTAACAGCTAAGAGAAAGGGATAGTATATAATTTGAAAAAAAAACAAAAAAAAAAGCAAAAAAATGATGATAATAAAAATAGAGATAAGTTTGCTTTTATGGGCTCCCTAACCTAAGCAATTAAGCCTGAAGGGGTGTTTAACACCTAATATCCTAAAGTCAACTAACTTAGAGAGTATTGGCTCAACGCTTATTACATGGGTTAAGGAGAAAAGCTTAAGAGAATTCAACATTACACTATCTACGTATCATTATCTGCAACTGGAGTTACTAAGCTCGTAGGGGTGTCTTAACACTTAATGCCCTAAAATCAACTAACAAAAGAAGATAAAGATTGTCACCAAGTCAGGAATTGACCACCCACTCATCAATTAGTCATCAAATCAATAATCCCTAATTTTGGCCTATAAAAAGAGGTATTTTCCATGCATTTAGACATCTTGGTTTTCAGATCAAAATCATGCTCTCGCTTTCTTGATGAGAAATAGCCCCTACATGCCTTAGAATGATAAAATTTTATGAAATTACTTATGACACGACTAAAAGGTTGATGTCTTCTCCTAAGTGCAGGAGTGTCGAAGTAATAAATAACCCAGCAAGACCGGGGTCGAACCACAGGGAGGTTAATTGTACAAATTATAAACAACAATTATAAAATAACAACAACAACAATAGTAGTAGTAGTAGTAGTAATAATAATAATAATAATAATAATAATAACAATAACAATAACAATAACAATAATAATAATAATAATACTAGTAGTAGTAGTAGTAGTACTAATAATAATAATAATAATAATAATAAAGAAAGAGAAGAAGAAGATGATGATGATGATGATGATGATGATGAGAACTTTGAGATGAAATATTAATGTAACAATTAAACAATGATAATAACAAATGTCAAGGTTAGAGGTTCCACTAATGGTATATCAAACAAGTATAGCATAAACTCTTATTGTTGAATTGGAAACCACACACAAAGGAGGTTCCAATCATATTATATATTGTTAATATGATTACATTAGTCATCTTATTCAATTAATGCTAATACTTGTAAATCTCGTCAAGCATTCATGATTATAACTTATGTTAACAACAAATCAAGTCATAGCTCAGGTGTCGGTTATACCATACATTATGGGCTATGAAAGTGCAAAGCATTTGTTGTACCAAGTGTTATACAACATAAATCAAGATTAGTCATTTAACAAGCAAAGTATTAAAGAGTGAACAAGATAACAAATATAAAACATGTTAGTATCAAACATTAAAGTCCATATTAAGTTTACACTATACTTATTCTTACACCATTAGTGTAACCTTTTCACCTTCATTTGGACTTCTAGAACTCCAGATATGGCCAAAATACCGAACAGTGCTCGGGCTGGAAGACAGATTCGGGCTTCTTTGTTGTTGCTACAATTTGGACTTGATAATGGCCTTTTTAGATCTTGGGCTCCATATGAAAGTTGTAGGCCTATGTCTTACCTTTCCATCCATATAAATTGGACCTAAATCAGAGATCTGTAGCTCCAGATATGACCCAATTACCGAACAGTGTTCCGGTTTGGATTGCACCGACATCTCTTCTCTAAGTTTGACCATCTCTTTATCCATGCAATTTAAGTTCTTCAAGTCATCAATCAATCCTTTCATTTATGTGATAGACCTGCATTAAAAATAGACATTTACCACAAATTATAGGTATCTTATATTATTAGATACATTATTATAAAACATATTTTAGTTAAGGAGTTATTGATACTTCAAGTGCAAAATGATGATATAAAACCATGACAAAAATGCACTTTTAAGTACTAATCAACTTACCTCATTAATAGGAATGTATCTTCAAAATATTTGATCAGGACAATATTTAAATAAAAGTTCTTCACTTTGTTCAAGAACTTTCTTTTATCTCGGGTACTCCAATGAGCTAGCAATTATCCTGAAACAAGAAAATTGACAATATTTGCAAACCAAGGCATTGTAGAGGTAGAAAGTAAAGATTCATTGGGAAAGTAGTCATCAATTGATGTGATGTCAGTTTTTGAATTTGTTGTCAATCTTGACAAATGATCTGCAACAACATTTTCAGTGCTTTTTTTTCTTTAATTGTGATATCAAATTCTTGAAGTAACAAAATCCACCGCACCAATCTAGCCTTAAAATCTTTCTTAAAAAAAAGGATATTTCAATGCTATATAATCACTAAAAACAACAATAGGTGAGCTAACAAGATAAGACCTAATTTTTTTATATACAAACACTACTATGAGCAATTCTTTTTCATGGTGGTGTAATCCATTTAAGCACTACTTAAAGTTTTACTTGTATAGTAAATCACATAAGGTTTCTTATCTTTTCTTTATCCCAAAACAACATCTACGACATAATTACTAGCATCACACATTATTTCAAAAGGTAATGACCAATCAGAAGGTTGAATGATAGGAGCACAAGTAAGCAAGCTTTTAAGTTTAACAAAGGCTTCTTCACAATATTTAAACCATTCAAAAACATTATCTTTTGTTAGAAGGTTACTTAAGAGATTAGATATTATACTAAAATCTTTAATGAATCTTCTATAAAAACTAGCATATCTTAACAAACTCTCATTAAGTTTATATATCTGCTCAATACCACTTAACAAGATATTAATAAACCTTTCTTTTGTGCTCAATGTATCAACACATAATTATGGGGCTTTTCTTGGAAGAAAACAAAATTTTTGTTCTAATGTTTAAGGTTAACTTCCTTGGGATGGGATTATTATTTTTGTCTTTTTTTTTAGTTCTTTTCTTTTTTTTTTCTTTTTTTTAAATGTATATACATATAATTTAAAAACATCATGCATCTTTAACCCATGTAACGAGCTTTCAGCTAATGACTCCCAGACCAGTTGGTCTTAGGGCATTAGGTGTTAAGACACCTCTACGAGCTTAGTAACTCGGGTCGCAGATACTGATATGTAGATAGTGCAATGTTTGATTCCCTTAAGCTTTTCTCCTCAACCCATGTAACAAGCGTTGGGCCAATAGCTCCCAAGTCAGTTGACTTTAGGGTATTAGGTGTTAAAACACCTCTTCGGGCTTAATTGCTTAGGTTAGGGAGGCTACGAAACCAAACTTATCTACATATTTATTATCATCATTTTTTTTCTTTTTTTTTGTCTTTTTTTTATGTTTTTCTTTTTTTTTTAATTATATACAATTCCTTTCCCTTAGTTGTTACCTTTAACAAAAGAACATAAATAATGTAATAATCCAATATGCAACCCACAATCATATGTTAAAGTGTGTGTGTGTAAATTAAGGTTTAAGAATACATGTTAAATAAGTATATGAGCAGAATTAAGTGGTAACAATACGAGAGTTTGTAAACCTGAATATTTCAGGAAGTATTATAATAGACCTTGTTAAGAATGGTTACTAAGATGCGTCTCAAGAGTCACTTTAACAAAAGAACTCCTTTACTCTGCCATCCTAGTAACAACAATTATGCACATGCTTTATGAAATGAAAAATAATTTTTTTTTTATCAACTACTACCCTCTCCCCCCAACCAAAACGAGACATTGTCCTCAATGTTCTAAGGTAGAAAGATAGAGTATAGAAGATATCACCTGAAATAACGAACACTGACAAAACCTGAAACACACTAAAACAAAAATAAGAAATAACAAAACACAATAATAAAACCAAAATACATAAAAATTCACAAATGAAGGCTCAAATCCAATCTAAGCTTTTTACGGCTTCCCGTAGATGACCAATTTATGCGACTCATGGAAGGATCAATCACAAGAATGAAAGATTGTAGTTGGTCAATCAATTGTTCAACAGTAGTAGCAGAGATTATGATTTGTCGTGCAGAAGATGTTAGAAATTCCTGTTCCACAGCATAATCAAGAAAAGACAACAACTTATCATAATAACCATTAACATTTAACAAGCCAATGGGTTTATGGTGAATGTGCAATTGAGCCCAAGAGGAAATATAAAAGATCTCTTCCAATGTGCCTAGACCACCTGGTAAAGCAATGAAAGCATCAGCATGGTTAAACATTGCTTTCATTCGAGCCGACATTGTGGAGACCTGAAGTTCCTCTCCAATTGTTTTTCCAATGATGTCCCCTTGTGCCAAAGCTTCAGGGACGATTCCTAAAACTTGACTACCTCCTAAAAATGCAGCTATTGACACACCTCCCATTAACCCAAGATTGCCTCCCCCATACACTAAATGAATCTTTCTCTCAGCTAGCACCTGACCAAGATGATTTGCTGATTCTAAAAACTCCTTTTCTTTCCCAGGACTAGATCCACCGAAAACACAAATATTTCTTATATGATGACTTGAGGAACTTGCCATTTCTACACACTTCTGTATTTGTTAAATGTATGGGTTGAGTAGAAATGAAAGGAAGGAAGAGAGGGTTTTATAGATGAGAAATTAGAAAGGCAATCATAACACCTATATGTAGGCCAGCTGGAGTCTCACACTCTCTCTCTCTTTTTATTTGTTTATTTATTTACTTTTAAAAAAGCATGTGTATGTATAGGTAGTTGTGATTGTGGCTCACATCTTCCCTTGGTTTTACGTCCAAGAACGGCTTAAACGCCCTCTATGGGTCGGGGATAGGCTTCCCATCCAGTTTTCTTAAAAACTGGCAAACAGGGTCTTTTTTAGTTAGATTCCCAAGACTAAGTCGATCATGTTCTCTATGAAATAGTGGCCATAAATCATGAATTGCACGATGCACATCTCCACTAGGATGCGTCTCAAGAGTCAATAGAAGATTATCTAAAGACTCCTTACTCAGGCCATCCTTAATGAATTGTATTTTATCTTCACGGTTTATAGATACCATTCCTAAAGAATGACATTGTGTATTACAAGTCCATCTAGCACATCGATGACAGACTTCGAGTCGTTTTGCACGACGCTTCTTTGCAAAAATGCTTTTACTTGTTCCAGGCATATGTGAAATAAAAAAATTAGAGGACTCACCTGATAATCGGACCTTTGCTTCAATCAACCAGCGAATATCTTCAGGAATTCCATGATTCATTAACAATCTCAATCTTGCACATCTAGCACGGTAAATTTTTGTAATCATATTCTGAAGCAGAGCGGGAAAATACTTTTTCAATTTTTCAAGATTAGTGTCCATTTTCAAATGAGAATTGGAAGAGAGCTTCGAAGAATTGCACAGATATATACACAGATATCAGTAATTGTGGGAAACTGAAAGAACCGACTTAAGTCACGGAGTACCGTTATCCGCCATTTGACTGGGGTGAGAGAAACTAGCAAAAATCACTCAAAAAGAAACACAAAAACAATATGAGAAAAAAAATCAACCTTTATCTACAAGATCATTCCAACTAGTTGATTCATTTTTACTAGAAAAATTATCAAAGTAAGTTTTCAAACGATGTCCATTTTCCTTAAAATCATTGTCATTCATTGAATTCTCAATATCACAGGCCCCATAAGGATTGCTCCATCTTGGTCTTAGCTCTCTAGGGACTGTATAGATTTGAGAATCAAAAAACAAAACTTTTTGACCAGTATCAATCTTTTGACAATTTTCACAAGTTTTGCAGAATGCATGCGTGTCCTTGAACATGGTGGGCCAATAAAATCCATATTGCAAGATTTTTGCAATTGTCTTTTTTGACGAGAAATAACTTCCACATGCTTCAGAATGACAAAGTTTAATGACACTACTTACCTCATTGTCGGGAATGAATCTTTGAAATATTTGATCAGGACAATATTTGAATAAGTTAGGGTCATCATAGTAAAAGCTCTTCACTTCGTTCAAAATGTTTTCTTTGTCTTGCGTACTCCAATCAGCTGGCAAATCTTCTAAGGCAAGAAAATTGATATTTTTATTATACCAAGGCATTGGACTAAGAGAAAGTAAGGATTCGTTAGGAAAGTAATCATCGATTAGTGTGATGTTAGATGTCGAATCTGTTGTCACTGTTGACAAAAGATTCGCATCAATATTTTCTGTGCGTTTGTTATCCGTGATTTCTTCCTCAGAATAAATCATTTGTAAATCTTCAGATTCATCCAACTCATTTTTACTTAAAGTAGATTCAAGTTGATCATAAACTAATTCGTCAATATGATCTACTTCTTGTAAATCATTATCATCTCCAGGTTGCTTGTAAATGTTGAAAATATTCATCTCCAATGTCATGTTTCCAAATGATAGCTTCATCAGTCCATTCCTACAATTAATCAATGCGTTAGAGGTTGCAAGAAACGGACGTCCTAAAATAACAGGAAATGAATTACATGCTTCAACAGGTTCTGTGTCCAAGACAATAAAATCCACAGGATAAATGAATTTATCGACTTGTACTAACACATCTTCAATTATTCCTCTAGGCACTTTTATAGATCTATCGGCAAGTAAAAGAGATATAGAAGTTGGTTTTAACTCACCTAGATTGAGACTTTGAAAAACTGAATATGGAAGTAAATTCACACTAGCTCCAAGATCAAGTAAGGCTCTTTCAATTTTATGCTCTGTAATAAAGCAAGAAATTGTAGGACAACCAGGGTCTTTATATTTCAAAGCATTATTGTTCTGAAGAATAGCACTTACTTGTTCGGCTAGAAAGGCTTTCTTTTTCACATTCAGTTTCCTCTTCACAGTGCAGAGATCTTTCAAAAATTTAGCATAGGAAGGAACCTGTTTAATAGCATCCAGCAAAGGTATATTGATCCTTACCTGTTTGAAAATTTCATAAATTTCAGAATTGTGATTGACTTTCCTTTGTTTGGTCATGGCTTGAGGAAATGGAAGTGCTGATGGTGAATCAGTCGTTTCTTTGCAATTTTCAGATTCATCCCCTTCCTTACCCTCAGAGATTGACTCATCATCTTTCTCATAAGGTTCAAGAGAGGGTTTTTCAATAACCTTACCACTGCGCAGAGTAGTGACTGATTTGACTTGATCCATGTGTTGGCTTCCGGAACTACTTGCATTTGCATTGTATTGCCCCTTGGGATTTTGTTGTGGTTGAGATGGAAACTTACCTTTCTCTTGGAAACTAAGAGCAGATGTTAATTTAGCAAGAGTATGTTTAAAATCTGTCATGTTTTGAGCAAGTTGAGTATTGATTGTCTCTTGCTTTTCAATGAATGCATGCAATGTTTCCTCAAGATTTCTTCTAGGAGGTGGAGCATAAGGAGGTGCATATCCATGAGAATTTTGGAAATTGTGGTGTGCTTGAAATGGTGGTTGTGAAGTTTGTGCATTGTTGTTCTCACTCTTCCAATTGAAATTTGGGTGATTCCTCCAACCAGGGTTGTATGTTTGGGAGTATGGGTTGTGGTTGGCCCTTTGAAAACTGTTTAAAGCATGGGCTTGTTCGTGGAGACATTCTTTAAAAGAAGGCAAGGTTGGACAATCGTTGATTGAGTGTTCATTTGTTTCACAGATTTGACACACAATGTTTTCAACAGATTTTAATTGACCCCTCTTTTTGAATTCTAGTGCCTCGACTTTTCTAGCTAAAGATGCAAACTTGGCTTGAAAGTCATGATCTTCCCTAAGGTTGTACATACCTCCACTAGATGTATGAGGTTGAGTTTTACTCGGTGCCTCATAAGTACCCGCGGTGTCCCAATTTTGAGCATTTTCAGCTAACAAGTCTAAGTACTCCATTGCTTCCTTAGGGTCTTTATCTTCAAAAGTTCCATTGCACATCAATTCAACCATTTGCCTATCTTTAGGTGTTAACCCTTCATAGAAATGTGAAACCAATCTCCATGTTTCAAAACCATGATGAGGGCAAGTACTAAGCAAGTCTCGATACCTATCCCAACATTGATAAAATGTTTCTCCTGGTTTTTGAGTGAAAGTGGTGATTTGTCTCTTGAAAGAGTTTGTTCTATGAGATGGGAAAAACTTCTTTAAAAAATGTTGTTGCATTTCATCCCAAGCACGAATGGATCCTGGTCTTAAATTTTGGAGCCATGTTCTAGCTTTATCTTTTAATGAAAAAGGAAAAAGCTTTAATCTGATGGTGTTCATGCTACAATTTAAATTATTATATGTGTTGCAGACCTCCTCAAATTCTCTTAAATGCAAGTATGGATTTTCCAATTCTAAGCCATGAAAAGAAGGTAAAAGTTGAATAATGCCTGGTTTAAAATTAAAATGAGATGCATCGGAAGGAAAAACTATGCATGATGGTGCACTTGTTCTTGTGGGATTCATGTGGTCTCTAAGTGTTCTAGCACGGTTATTCTCATTATTCTCATTATGAAGTGATTGATTATCTTCTTTGGCCATATTTTCTGAAAATGATGAGGATACCCTACAAAGTCTACCACTTGATGTACGTGACCACACTCTCATGCACGTGTAGGAATAAAATAAAAAAGAAGAAAAAAGCAAAAGAAGGAGGAAGAAAACAAAATAAAAAGAAACAAAAGAAAAGAAACAAAGTTATATACAAGAAAAGTGAAAAGAGAAAATAAAATAAAAACTATAATTTATACAAGAACTTACCTCCCCGGCAACGGCGCCAAAAACTTGACACGACTAAAAGGTTGATGTCTTCTCCCAAGTGCAGGAGTGTCGAAGTAATAAATAACCCGGCAAGACCGGGGTCGAACCACAGGGAGGTTAATTGTACAAATTATAAACAACAATTATAAAATAAGAACAACAACAATAGTAGTAGTAGTAATAATAATAATAATAATAATAATAATAATAATAATAATAATAATAATAATAATAACAATAACAATAATAATAATAATAATAATAATAATAATAATAATAATAATAATAACAATAATAATAATAATAATAATAATAATAATAATAGTAGTAGTAGTAGTACTAATAATAATAATAACAATAATAATAATAATAATAATAATAATAATAATAATAAAGAAAGAGAAGAAGATGATGATGATGAGAACTTTGAGATGAAATATTAATGTAACAATTAAACAATGATAATAACAAATGTCAAGGTTAGAGGTTCCACTAATGGTATATCAAACAAGTATAGCATAAACTCTTATTGTTGAATTGGAAACCACACACAAAGGAGGTTCCAATCAGATTATATATTGTTAACATGATTACATTAGTCATCTTATTCAATTAATGCTAATACTTGTAAATTGTTGCGATGTCGCGGTCGAACAAATTAATTACCCTAGCTTAAATCACACAAGATAGTATAGAGCAAGCAAGGGATCGATCCCACGAGGAAGATTTAGTTCAGATTTTTATGCTATACGTTATGCAATTGGGGGGTTTTGATTTGTGATAATCTAAAATATGGAAGAAATTAAGCTAGTGAACACGATCAATTAAAACTAAAATTTATCAAGAAAACAAACCTTGGTCACAAGCACACATCCACCTACAGAAATCAGAACTGATCCTTGAAACGAAACTCCAGTTTATATTCTGAATTTTTATCTTTTCTTAACTTTGGTTAATTAACGGATCCGCCGTATAACTAGCCCTAACCAACAAATAATCATAGTGTCCGCACTAATGATTTAATCTAATGGCAGCCTTAAGATCTAGATAAATTCATTAATCTTAACAACCAAGTTGTCTGCTTGTGTTGCTTTGATCGAATGTTTTCCCTAAGTTTAATAACGTAGTTCTGCCACAATTATCAAGCTTAGTTGCTTCACAAGTTTATATACCCTAACTCCGGTTTTGATATCAAACTTAGCAATAGATTGTTCACAATAATAACTTAGAGTCCGCTCTAGCAATTATCAACAACAATCATAGAAAACATGCATAGGAAAACAATCATACTCATTCATAATACAAACTGAAAATAAATGAAGAATAAATCTCACAGTTCTTGAAATCTGAAAGTTTCTGCGTCCTTGCAACCAAGAAAAGAGCTTAGCCTTGCATATCTATTGAACAACTACTCCTAAAGATAAAAGAAAGCATTATTTCTAGTATGTAGAGAGGAGAGTTTGTGTTTCTTCACTTCTAGTTGCTCCCACCTTTCTTTGATTCTATTGCACTCCCTCTTCTTCTTTCTTGGCTCTCTTGGTGTCTATATATAGGCTTCAATGGCAGCTCCTCTTGCTTCTTTATCAATAATGGTGGCTACCAAACATGCCAAACTTTGACATTAGTAGTCACCACAAACAACCCACCATTGTAGCCTCCTTCTTTGACAATGGCAGCATTCCAACTTGCAGCTGGTTTGTGGTTGGTGATTTGAGGTTGGTGGATTGAGGTTGGTGGCTACTTTTCTTGACCTTCTAGATTGATTTACTAGAGGGGCTAAATTGCTGAAATTATAACTTGGATGATAGTTTAGAAGCTTCGAAACATAATTTGGACTCATTTCTTCACGAAACCTGATTGCTGGCAGAATTCAGTTGTCATCTTTGAAAAATCATATCGCCCTCATCTGACATCGTTTTTGGCGGAAAATTGAAGCGTTTCTAGACCTTTGAGTCATGAATCCAAAAAAATTGAGTTTGCATCAATTGGACTTCTATAGCTCCAGATATGGAATTTTGAATGGATAAAGGTCAACAGTGGCAGAATACGAGATTTGACTTTGAAGGATGTGATTTCCATGATCTTCCTCTTTGTATTTTTCTTGCATTACATTTCCAGAAAGGTATGGATGTTAGCTTTTTAGAGCCACTGGAATCACTTCATTTTGATCTCTAGAACTCACACTCTACACAAAACATCGACTGAACGTCAAATCTGCCAATTATCTCCAATTTACTCCTTTTTGCATTTTTCATCCAAAAGTGCCTTCAAAACATAAAACAAAGAATATCAAGGCATTTTACATATAAAACATGGACAAAACATTAGGTAAAACTGGGTGAAACTATCGAATAATATGGTTACATCAAATACCCCCACACTTAGCTCTTTCTCGTCCTCGAGAAAGGATAAATAAAATTAAATTGAAAATAACTATGATCAATCTCTTAATCTCCCATCAATGTCCTAGATTACAAGCATTATTAATAAGAATATAATAAAACAAGATAGAAAAACATAAATGTTCATGAATTTATTTACATGCAAACTTCAAAATTCAATCAATCATCGGTATTTAAATGAAATCTATGCCAAGCCAAAGTGATAGGTCCTCTCATTGATATACACTCCAACACTCATGTGTTTAGGGTTTATGTGTTTAAATCTCTCAAATTCAATCAAAGAGTATGTTCTACCATAAGCTTGCTTTTCAATCTCATATCCATTACTAACATATTACAAACAGTGCATGAATCAAAAGGTCTTATTTTTTGGTTTTAATGGGGCTAAGGTTAAGATGAGGTAAAAGAGAGTAAAAGAAAAGGTTCAAATCAAAGATAGTAGAGCATTATAAAAAAAAATGATATTTCAAACAAGATATTCCATCAAAGCATATAAATTTTTCATCTTTAATCACCAATGCTTAATTTCTTTTGTTTTTAAGCATAAAATCTTAAGAATATAAAGGAACATTTTTTTCTTCTTCTTTTTTTTTTTTGTTTTTTTTTTGTAATTTTGCCCATCTTTTCATCAAGCATCACTTCTTCTGTCTTTTCACATAATTTCCAACCATAATTCCATGAAATATCACAAGTATATGCTCTACTAATCCTTGGCCAGGGGAAAAGGAAAACATATATAAAGTTAAGGCTTATACATGGATAAAGAAAAGATAAATAAGCTCAAAAGGGGCTCACTAAGGATAATATGCTTTAGGTTGGCTTTTTGGTTCAAGTGATTGAAATTCCTAATGCCTTTATCATCTTCATGTATATTTGTAATGGAATATAATCTCAATAAGATATGAAGCAAGTTCTAGAGATACATATCATTGAAAGAATGCACACTCAAAGAATACAATGTTGAAGGCTCAAAAACTTGCAGTGGTATAACACTATAAAATCAACATGGCATATTCTCAAAGTCAATCCCTAAACCAATTAAACCTTAAAATTTGCATGCATACTCCTTCATTTGATTTATATCTTCATCTAACTCAATTAATTCTCATACATAATACTCATATGCTCAAAAATCAATGGGAGTTAAAAAGATCAAACACAATTTTTTTTTTTAAAGAACAACAAAGAAAACTAAAATAAGAAAACCAAAATTCTTCCAATAAATACCCCCACACTTAAAACACAACATTGTCCTCAATGTTGAAATAAAAGCAAAGGAATATAAGAGAATGACATAAAATAAATTAAAATGCGAAAAGATAAAAGATAAGGAAAAAGAAAGCAAATCTGATTTTTTTTTTTTTGGTGCTGGGTTGCCTCCCAGTAAGCGCTTTTGTTTTATGTCATTGGCTTGACATGTGGCATGCTCATTCTTCGTAGATTGGTTCAGCTAACTCTATAGAAGCGGTGAGTTCTGCCGTCCAACCTTCATAGAAAGGTTTCAAACGATGTCCATTGACCTTGAGTACTTTGTTGGTTTCTAAACTTGTAATTTCAACTGCACCATAAGGAAAAATATTAGAAACAACAAAAGGTCCAATCCAACGAGAGTGCAATTTTCCAGGAAAAAGTTTTAAACGCGAATGATAAAGAAGGATTTTGTCTCCAACATGAAATTCCTTTCTTGTAAGCATTCTGGCATAAAGATTCTTAGTCTTTTCTTTGTAAATCCTTGCATTCTCATAAGCATTATTTTGTTTTTCTCTCAACGTGGTGGCAGTCCTTTTAGGTACCAAAAGGATAGACGCCACCCATTCACTGTCTGTGATGGGGGGAATGACTCCTGCATCATGAAGGATAATTTGCGAAGCTTGTAAAGCCAATGCTGATTCATGCATATTTTGGGGAACACATATATGCCTCTCCATCTCTTCTATCTTGGTAAAATCATAGCCATAGCTCAAAGTTATGCTTAATCCATCTTCGCTATCAAAATCACAAACCTGCTGCATACACTTATCAACTTGGTCATAACATGTGATAGAATAAACATTGTTATAAGGATATGTCATTGCATCATGAAAATTAAATTCAATCTTTTCATCTCCTACCTCCATAGACAAAGTATCCTTACCACAATCAATCTTTGTATTGGCAGTTTTCAAGAATGGTCTCCCAAACAATATAGGAGTGCTGGTTGATAAATCATAAGAATCATGTTCCATATCAAGAATATAAAAATCACATGGAATAACCAAACTATCAATCTTGACTAGGACATCTTCTATCACACCAAGTGGGTAAACAAAACTACGATCTGCAAGTTGTATTACAATGCTAGTTTTATTCAAAGGTTCCAGACTAAGAGAATCATAAACATGTTTAGGCATAACACTAATGGATGCACCTAAATCACATAAAGCTCTTTTAAAACTAGCATTACCAATAACACATGGGATAGTAAACGCACCTGGGTCTTTTTGCTTTAAAGGCATATTCTTTTGAACAATAACAGACACAACTTCACCCATACTTACCATTTCATGACCTTTCAGTTTGAAAGCTCTCTTGGTAGTACACAACTCCTTCAAAAATTTGGCATACTTGGGAATTTGCTTGATAGCATCAAGCAAAGAAATGTTGAGTTCTACTTTCTTGAAAACCTCTAAAATATCTTTTTCTTTGTCCTCTTTCTTTGACCTAGAAGAACTAATAGGAAAGGGTGGAATTGCTTTAGAACTGGAATTCATTGAGTGAGGAGTTACCTTTGGAGTGTTGGTCGTTGTTTCAGTTTGGAAAGGAGAAGGATGTTTCTTCTTTGTATTCAATTCAGTTTCTATCTCTTCTTCTTCCTCCATCTCAATCTCTTTCAACCTTTTCTCTTCAAGTTCTTTCCCACTTCGCAACATGATCGCACTAACATTCTCTTTTGGATTCAATGCTTGGGAGGGCAATTTTCCATTCATTTGTGCCTCCAATTTCCCTACACTCGAAGCTACTTGCCCCATTTGCTTCTCCAAGTTATGAATACTTGACCTTGTTTCCTGTTGAAAAGACATGATATTTTGTTGCAAGGTAACAGTATTAGAAGCCAAAGTTTTCATCATCTCACGAAGATCATCATTGGATGACGACCCCGTAACATTGGAGTTTGTGAATGGAGGGGGTTGTCTTGCTTGATAATTCTGTTGGGGCTAAAATCCATGGGGATGGAATTGTCGGCCTTGATTGCCTTGTTGGGATGGGTTGCCATAGCGTAAGTTAGGATGATCTCTCCATCTGGGATTGTACGTGTTGGAAAAGGGATCATATTTACGCTGGGGCTGTCCGTTGAATGCTCCATCAATTGCATGAGCTTGTTCAATATAATCTTCTTGCATTGTTGGGCACATATCCGAAGCATGTCCTTGTAAGGAGCATATGCTACAAACTTTCACCTGCTGCACATTTCCACAAGCCAAAGAACGCACAAGAGAAGTAAGATCATTAACTTTATTCTCAATGTTAGAAATACTTACCTCATTTACTTGTTTGTTGGAGAAGTCTCCACGAGTGCCAAACTGTTTTGAGTTGGCTGCCATGTTTGAGATCAATTGGCGTGCAGCCTCGGGTGTTGACACGACTAAAAGGTTGATGTCTTCTCCCAAGTGCAGGAGTGTCGAAGTAATAAATAACCCGGCAAGACCGGGGTCGAACCACAGGGAGGTGAATTGTACAAATTATAAATAACAACTATAAATAACAACAATAGTAACAACAACAACAACAACAACAACAACAACAACAACAACAACAACAACAACAACAATAATAATAATAATAATAACAATAATAATAACAATAATAATAATAATAATAATAATAATAATAATAATAATAATACTAGTAGTAGTAGTAGTAATAATAGTAGTAGTAGTAGTAGTAGTAGTAGTAGTAATAATAAGAATAATAAAGAAGGAGAAGGAGAAGAAGAAGAAAATGATGATGAGAACTTCGAAATGGAATATTAATGTAAAGATTAAACAATGATAATAACAAATGTCAAGGTTAGAGATTCCACTAATGGTATATCAAACAAGTATAGTATAAACTCTTATTATTGAATTGGAAACCACACACAAAGGAGGTTCCAATCAGATTATATATTGTTAACATGATTACATTAGTTATCTTATTCAATTAATGCTAATACTTGTAAATCTCGTCAAGCATTCATGATTATAACTTATGTTAACAACAAATCAAGTTCCTTTCATAACTCAGGTGTCGGTTATACCATACATTATGGGCTATGAAAGTGCCAAGCATTTGTTGTACCAAGTGTTATACAACATAAATCAAGATTAGTCATTTAACAAGCAAAGTATTAAAGAGTGAACAAGATAACAAATATAAAACATGTTAGTATCAAACATTAAGGTCCATATTAAGTTTACACTATACTTATTCTTCCACCATTAGTGTAACCTTTTCACCTTGACATAATTAACTTAGCTAGACATAATGAAAGAAATAAAAATAGATAAACAAAATAAGGACATAAAAGTTAACTAAATAAAGGAAAGGAAATAAAAGGCATAAACTTGATATTAATGAAAGTAAAGCATAAACATTACAAAAAATACAAAGAGAGAAAGGAAGAGCATGATCTTGATCTGAACACCAAGATGCCTAAATGCATGGCAAATGCCTCCTTTTATAGGCCAAAATTGGGAACTATTGATTTGATGACTAATTGATAAGTGGGTGGCCAACTTTTGACTTGGTGACAATCTTTATCTTCTCTTGTCTGCCCAAAACGTCATTACTAACGTCAAAATTGGAGCCAGTTGTAAACATGAAAGTTGTAGGCAATTGTCTCAGCTTTCTTGTGTAAAAACTTCAGCTCATTTGGACTTCTAGAACTCCAGATATGGCCAAAATACCGAATAGTGCTCGGGCTGGAAGATAGATTCGGGCTTCTTTGTTGTTGCTACAATTTGGACTTGATAATGGCCTTTTTAGATCTTGGGCTCCATATGAAAGTTGTAGGCCTATGTCTTACCTTTGCATCCATATAAATTGGACCTAAATCTGAGATCTGTAGCTCCAGATATGACCCAATTACTGAACAGTGTTCCGGTTTGGATTGCACCGACATCTCTTCTCTAAGTTTGACCATCTCTTTATCTTTGCAATTTAAGTTCTTCAAGTCATCAATCAATCCTTTCATTTATGTGATAGACCTGCATTAAAAATAGACATTTACCACAAATTATAGGTATCTTATATTATTAGATACATTATTATAAAACATATTTTAGTTAAGGAGTTATTGATACTTCAAGTGCAAAATGATGATATAAAACCATGATAAAAATGCACTTTTAAATACTAATCACACCCCTCAACCAGCTTATTACTAGTCCCTAGTAATCAAAGCGTTAACACAATTTACAAATTTCACAAAGTAAGGTATTCATCATTTAACTTCCATTAATCTATCCACATAAACAAACTCTCATTAAATTTATATATCTGCTCAATACCTCTTAACAAGATATTAATAAACCTTTCTTTTGTGCTCAATGTATCAACACATAATTATAGAGCTTTTCTTGGAAGAAAACAAAATTTTTGTTCTAATGTTTAAGGTTAACTTCCTTGGGTTGGGATTACTATTTTTGTCTTTTTTTTTTTTAACTCTATATACATATAATTTAAAAACATCATGCATCTTTAACCCATGTAACGAGCTTTCAGCTAATGACTCCCAGACCAGTTGGTCTTAGGGCATTAAGTGTTAAGACACCCCTACGAGCTTAGTAACTCGGGTCGCAGATACTGATATGTAGATAGTGCAATGTTTGATTCCCTTAAGCTTTTCTCCTCAACCCATGTAACAAGCGTTGGGCCAATAGCTCCCAAGTCAGTTGACTTTAAGGTATTAGGTGTTAAAACACCCCTTCGGGCTTAATTGCTTAGGTTAGGGAGGCTACGAAACCAAACTTATCTACATTTTTATTATCATCATTTTTTTTTTCTTTTTGTTTTTTTTTCTTTTTTTTTTCTTTTTGTTTTTTTTTATTATATACAATCCCTTTCCCTTAGTTGTTACCTTTAACAAAAGAACATAAATAATGTAATAATCCAATATGCAACCCACAATCATATGTTAAAGTGTGTGTGTGTAAATTAAGGTTTAAGAATACATGTTAAAAAAGTATATGAGCAGAATTAAGTGGTAACAATACGAGAGTTTGTAAACCTGAATATTTCAGGAAGTTTTATAATAGACCTTGTTAAGAATGGTTACTAAGATGCGTCTCAAGAGTCACTTTAACAAAAGAACTCCTTTACTCTGCCATCCTAGTAACAACAATTATGCACATGCTTTATGAAATGAAAAACAATTTTTTTTTTTTTATCAACTACTACCCTCTCCCCCCAACCAAAACGAGACATTGTCCTCAATGTTCTAAGGTAGAAAGATAGAGTATAGAAGATATCACCTGAAATAATGAACATTAACAAACCTGAAACACACTGAAACAAAAATAAGAAATGACAAAACACAAATATTATGCTAAAAAAAGAAAAGACACAAATTTTTACAAGCTAAGACTCAAATCGCAGTTGTGATTGTGGCTCACATCTTCCCTTGGTTTTACGTCCAAGAACGACTTAAACGCCCTCTATGGGTCGGGGATAGGCTTCCCATCCAGTTTTCTTAAAAACTGGCAAACAGGGTCTTTTTTTAGTCAGATTCCCAAGACTATGCCAAGCATGTTCTTTATAAAAATGGGTTCCTAAGTTATGAATTGCACGATGCTTATCTTGACTATGATGAGACTTAAGAGTCAATAGAAGATTATCTAAAGACTCTCTGTGTTTTGAAATAAATCCCACCTTTTGATAATTTTCACAGTTTTTGCAAAATGCATATGACTCCTTGAATATGGTTGGCCAGGAAAATCCATTTTGTAAGATTTCTACAATCCTCTTTTTTGAAGAGAAATGATCCCCACATGCCTTAGAGTGACAAAATTTAATGAAATTACTCACCTCATTGTCGAGAATGCATTTTTGAAATATTTGATCAGGACAATAATTGAATAAGTAAGGGTCATCCCAATAAAAATTTTGCTCGTTGCTCAAAAATTTTCTTTTGTCTTCAATACTCCAATGAGTTGGCAAAAATCCTGAAGCAAGAAAATTGATATTTTTAGCAAACCAAGGCATTGAATTAAGAGAAAGTAGAGATTCATCAGGAAAGTAATCATCGATTGGTGGGATGTCGGGTGTCGAATCTGTTGTCACTTTTGATAAAAGATTCGCATCAACCTTTTCAGTGCCTTTTTCATCCTCGATTTCTTCCTGATTGGTCATGGCATGAGAAAATGAAAGTGCTGGCAGAGAATCAGTCATTTCTTTGCTATTTTCAGATTCAACCCCTTCCTTACCCTTATAGGTTGACTCATCATCTTTCTCACAAGATTCAAGAATTGGTTTTTGAATAACCTTTCCACTACAAAAAGTGATGACTGATTTGACTTGATCCATGTGTTGACTTCCAGGACTTATTGCATTTGCATCATATTGCCCCTTAAGATTTTGTTGTGGTTGAGATGGAAACTTACCTTGCTCTTGAAAACTGAGAGCAGATATGAATTTTGCAAGAGTTTTTTTAAAATCTGTTATGCTTTGAGTAAGTTGAGTATTGATTGTCTCTTGCTTTTCAATGAATGCATACAAAGTTTCCTCAAAATTACTTCTAAGAGGTGGAGCATAAGAAGGTGCATATCCATGATAATTTTGAAAATTATGGTGTGCTTGAAACTATGGTTGTGAAGTTTGTGCATTGTCACTCTTCCAACTGAAGTTTTGGTGATTTCTCCAACCAGGATTGTATGTTTGGGAGTATGGGTTGTGGTTGGGCCTTTGGAAATTGTTTAAAGCATGGGCTTGTTCATGAAGACATTCTTTAAAAGAAGGCAAGGTTGAACAATCGTTGGTTGAGTGTTCATTTGTTTCACAGATTTGACACACAATGTTTTCAACAGATTTTAATTGACCACTCTTTTTTAATTCTAGTGCCTCGACTTTTCTAGCTAAAGATGCAAACTTGGCTTGAAGGTCATGATCTTCCCTAAGGTTGTACATACCTCCACTAGATGTATGAAGTTGAGTTTTACTCGGTGCGTCATAAGTACCCGTAGTTTCCCAATTTTGAGCATTTTCAGCTAACAAGTCTAAGTACTCCATTGCTTCATCAGGGTCTTTATCTTCAAAAGTTCCATTGCACATCAATTCAACCATTTGCCTATCTTTAGGTGTTAACCCTTCATAGAAATGTGAAACCAATCTCCATGTTTCAAAACCATGATGAGGGCAAGTACTAACCAAGTCTCGATACCTATCCCAATATTTGTAAAATGTTTCTCCTGGTTTTTGAGTGAAAGTGGTGATTTGTCTCTTGAAAGAGTTTGTTCTATGAGATGGGAAAAACTTCTTTAAAAACTGTTGTTGCATTTCATCCCAAGCACGAATGGATCCTGGTCTTAAATTTTGTAGCCATGTTTTAGCTTTATCTTTTAATGAAAAGGGAAAAAGCTTTAATCTGATGGTGCTCATGCTACAATTTAAGTTATCATATGTGTTGCAAACCTCCTCAAATTCCCTTAAATGCAAGTATGGATTTTCCAATTCCAAACCATGGAAAGATGGTAAAAGTTGAATAATGCCTGGTTTAAAATTAAAATGAGATGCATCGGGAGTAAAAACTATGCATGATGGTGCACTTGTTCTTGTGGGATTCATGTGGTCTCTAAGTGTTCTGACACGGTTATTCTCATTATTCTCATTATGATGTGATTGATTATCTTCTTCGGCCATATTTTCCGAAAATGATGAGGATATCCTACAAAGTCTACCACTTGATGTACGTGACCACACTCTCATGCACGTGTAGGAATAAAATAAAATGAAGAAGAAAACAAAAGAAGAAGGAAGAAAACAAAATAAAAAGAAACAAAAGAAAAGAAACAAGTTATATACAAGAAAAGTGAAAAGAGAAAATAAAATAAATACTATAATTTATACAAGAACTTACCTCCCCGGCAACGGCGCCAAAAACTTGACACGACTAAAAGGTTGATGTCTTCTCCCAAGTGCAGGAGTGTCGAAGTAATAAATAACCCGGCAAGACCGGGGTCGAACCACAGGGAGGTGAATTGTACAAATTATAAATAGCAACTATAAATAACAACAATAGTAACAACAACAACAACAACAACAACAACAACAACAATAATAATAATAATAATAACAATAATAATAACAATAATAATAATAATAATAATAATAATAATAATACTAGTAGTAGTAGTAGTAATAGTAGTAGTAGTAGTAGTAGTAGTAGTAGTAGTAGTAATAATAAGAATAATAAAGAAGGAGAAGGAGAAGAAGAAGAAAATGATGATGAGAACTTCGAAATGGAATATTAATGTAAAGATTAAACAATGATAATAACAAATGTCAAGGTTAGAGATTCCACTAATGGTATATCAAACAAGTATAGTATAAACTCTTATTATTGAATTGGAAACCACACACAAAGGAGGTTCCAATCAGATTATATATTGTTAACATGATTACATTAGTTATCTTATTCAATTAATGCTAATACTTGTAAATCTCGTCAAGCATTCATGATTATAACTTATGTTAACAACAAATCAAGTTCCTTTCATAACTCAGGTGTCGGTTATACCATACATTATGGGCTATGAAAGTGCCAAGCATTTGTTGTACCAAGTGTTATACAACATAAATCAAGATTAGTCATTTAACAAGCAAAGTATTAAAGAGTGAACAAGATAACAAATATAAAACATGTTAGTATCAAATATTAAGGTCCATATTAAGTTTACACTATACTTATTCTTCCACCATTAGTGTAACCTTTTCACCTTGACATAATTAACTTAGCTAGACATAATGAAAGAAATAAAAATAGATAAACAAAATAAGGACATAAAAGTTAACTAAATAAAGGAAAGGAAATAAAAGGCATAAACTTGATATTAATGAAAGTAAAGCATAAACATTACAAAAAATACAAAGAGAGAAAGGAAGAGCATGATCTTCATCTGAACACCAAGATGCCTAAATGCATGGCAAATGCCTCCTTTTATAGGCCAAAATTGGGAATTATTGATTTGATGACTAATTGATAAGTGGGTGGCCAACTTTTGACTTGATGACAATCTTTATCTTCTCTTGTCTGCCCAAAAAGTCATTACTAACGTCAAAATTGGAGCCAGTTGTAAACATGAAAGTTGTAGACAATTGTCTCAGCTTTCTTGTGTAAAAAATTCAGCTCATTTGGACTTCTAGAACTCCAGATATGGCCAAAATACCGAACAGTGCTCGGGCTGGAAGACAGATTCGGGCTTCTTTGTTGTTGCTACAATTTGGACTTGATAATGGCCTTTTTAGATCTTGGGCTCATATGAAAGTTGTAGGCCTATGTCTTACCTTTGCATCCATATAAATTGGACCTAAATCTGAGATCTGTAGCTCCAGATATGACCCAATTACCGAACAGTGTTCCGGTTTGGATTGCACCGACATCTCTTCTCTAAGTTTGACCATCTCTTTATCCTTGCAATTTAAGTTCTTCAAGTCATCAATCAATCCTTTCATTTATGTGATAGGCCTGCATTAAAAATAGACATTTAACACAAATTATAGGTATCTTATATTATTAGATACATTATTATAAAACATATTTTAGTTAAGGAGTTATTGATACTTCAAGTGCAAAATGATGATATAAAACCATGATAAAAATGCACTTTTAAATACTAATCAGGTGTCTTATCCACTAATGCGCCTCCACTTGCAGCATCAATGATACTACGGTCAGTAGGCATTAATCCTTCATAGAAATATTGAATGAGCAACTGATCGGGTATTTGATGATGAGGACATTGAATGCACAGTTGCTCAAATCTTTCCCAATACTCAGAGAGTGTCTCTCCATGAGATTGCCGAATCCCACATATTTCTTTCCTTATGTTGGCAACTCGAGATGCTGGGAAATACTTCTCAAGGAAAATCTTCTTCATGGCATTCCAAGTTCCAATAGATCCTGGGAGAATAGAGAAAAGCCATGCCTTTGCTGCCCCTTTTAAAGAGAAAGGGAAAGCTTTCAACTTAACCTGTTTTTCATCAACTCCATTCGGTTTCATGCCAACGCAAACCATATGGAACTCCTTGAGATGAGTATGTGGATCTTCTCCTGCAAGACCATTAAATGTTGGTAACAAATGTATAAAACCAGATTTGAGCTCAAAGTTTACATTATTGTCAATGTTTATGCATAGTGGCTGATTTTCCACATTAGGAGCAGCAAGCTCCTTGAGTGTTTGTTGTTGTGCAATAGCCATGGTGTTGAGGCGAGCTTCCTTTCTTAACCTGCGTAAAGTGCTTTCTATTTCAAAATCAACCTGCACTTGAATTTGATTAGTAGAACGGGTCACAGGCATCAATTGCTAAGAAAATTCAAAAGAAAGAAACCACATAAGAGACGAAAAATAATGCAAATTATATGGAAATCCAACGCTAGGAAACTAAAATTGCCTAAAAACCTTAGATAATAGAGGAATTTGGCCTCGAAATGGTAAGGTTAGTGGTTTACCACTAGTCTTGTTCAAAACGTCATTTCCCTTCAGAAAACAAAAGGTAGAACCTTAATTCCACAAACAAATCTGTTTTGAACAGTACCGTTGCGGCAAGTGAACAGTACCGCCGCAAGCAAAAAACTTTTTTTTTTGTTTTTTTTTGAATAATAATAAATAATAATCACAGCAAATAAAAATAACAGTACAAGCACAAGAATTAACTAAAATTACTTCCCCGGCAACGGCACCAAAATTTGTTGCGATGTCGCGGTCGCACAAATTAATTACCCTAGCTTAAATCACACAAGATAGTATAGAGCAAGCAAGGGATCGATCCCATGAGGAAGATTTAGTTCAGATTTTTATGCTATACGTTATGCAATTGGGGGGTTTTGATTTGTGATAATCTAAAATATGGAAGAAATTAAGCTAGTGAACACGATCAATTAAAACTAAAATTTATCAAGAAAACAAACCTTGGTCACAAGCACACATCCACCTACAGAAATCAGAACTGATCCTTGAAACGAAACTCCAGTTTATATTCTGAATTTTTATCTTTTCTTAACTTTGGTTAATTAACGGATCCGCCGTATAACTAGCCCTAACCAACAAATAATCACAGTGTCCGCACTAATGATTTAATCTAATGGCAGCCTTAAGATCTAGATAAATTCATTAATCTTAACAACCAAGTTGTCTGCTTGTGTTGCTTTGATCGAATGTTTTCCCTAAGTTTAATAACGTAGTTCTGCCACAATTATCAAGCTTAGTTGCTTCACAAGTTTATATACCCTAACTCCGGTTTTGATATCAAACTTAGCAATAGATTGTTCACAATAATAACTTAGAGTCCGCTCTAGCAATTATCAACAACAATCATAGAAAACATGCATAGGAAAACAATCATACTCATTCATAATACAAACTGAAAATAAATGAAGAATAAATCTCACAGTTCTTGAAATCTGAAAGTTTCTGCGTCCTTGCAACCAAGAAAAGAGCTTAGCCTTGCATATCTATTGAACAACTACTCCTAAAGATAAAAGAAAGCATTATTTCTAGTATGTAGAGAGGAGAGTTTGTGTTTCTTCACTTCTAGTTGCTCCCACCTTTCTTTGATTCTATTGCACTCCCTCTTCTTCTTTCTTGGCTCTCTTGGTGTCTATATATAGGCTTCAATGGCAGCTCCTCTTGCTTCTTTATCAATAATGGTGGCTGCCAAACATGCCAAACTTTGACATTAGTAGTCACCACAAACAACCCACCATTGTAGCCTCCTTCTTTGACAATGGCAGCATTCCAACTTGCAGCTGGTTTGTGGTTGGTGATTTGAGGTTGGTGGATTGAGGTTGGTGGCTACTTTTCTTGACCTTCTAGATTGATTTACTAGAGGGGCTAAATTGCTGAAATTATAACTTGGATGATAGTTTAGAAGCTTCGAAACATAATTTGGACTCATTTCTTCACGAAACCTGATTGCTGGCAGAATTCAGTTGTCATCTTTGAAAAATCATATCGCCCTCATCTGACATCTTTTTTGGCGGAAAATTGGAGCGTTTCTAGACCTTTGAGTCATGAATCCAAAAAAATTGAGTTTGCATCAATTGGACTTCTATAGCTCCAGATATGGAATTTTGAATGGATAAAGGTCAACAGTGGCAGAATACGAGATTTGACTTTGAAGGATGTGATTTCCATGATCTTCCTCTTTGTATTTTTCTTGCATTACATTTCCAGAAAGGTATGGATGTTAGCTTTTTAGAGCCACTGGAATCACTTCATTTTGATCTCTAGAACTCACACTCTACACAAAACATCGACTGAACGTCAAATCTGCCAATTATCTCCAATTTACTCCTTTTTGCATTTTTCATCCAAAAGTGCCTTCAAAACATAAAACAAAGAATATCAAGGCATTTTACATATAAAACATGGACAAAACATTAGGTAAAACTGGGTGAAACTATCGAATAATATGGTTACATCAAATACCCCCACACTTAGCTCTTTCTCGTCCTCGAGAAAGGATAAATAAAATTAAATTGAAAATAACTATGATCAATCTCTTAATCTCCCATCAATGTCCTAGATTACAAGCATTATTAATAAGAATATAATAAAACAAGATAGAAAAACATAAATGTTCATGAATTTATTTACATGCAAACTTCAAAATTCAATCAATCATCGGTATTTAAATGAAATCTATGCCAAGCCAAAGTGATAGGTCCTCTCATTGATATACACTCCAACACTCATGTGTTTAGGGTTTATGTGTTTAGAGATTCCACTAATGGTATATCAAACAAGTATAGTATAAACTCTTATTATTGAATTGGAAACCACACACAAAGGAGGTTCCAATCAGATTATATATTGTTAACATGATTACATTAGTTATCTTATTCAATTAATGCTAATACTTGTAAATCTCGTCAAGCATTCATGATTATAACTTATGTTAACAACAAATCAAGTTCCTTTCATAACTCAGGTGTCGGTTATACCATACATTATGGGCTATGAAAGTGCCAAGCATTTGTTGTACCAAGTGTTATACAACATAAATCAAGATTAGTCATTTAACAAGCAAAGTATTAAAGAGTGAACAAGATAACAAATATAAAACATGTTAGTATCAAACATTAAAGTCCATATTAAGTTTACATTATACTTATTCTCACACCATTAGTGTAACCTTTTCACCTTGACATAATTAACTTAGCTAGACATAATGAAAGAAAGAAAAATAAATAAACAAAATAAGAACATAAAAGTTAACTAAGTAAAGGAAATGAAATGAAAGGCATAAACTTGATATTAATGAAAGTAAAGCATAAACATTACAAAAAATACAAAGAGAGAAAGGAAGAGCATGATCTTGATCTGAACACCAAGATGCCTAAATGTATGGCAAATGCCTCCTTTTATAGGCCAAAATTGGGAACTATTGATTTGATGACTAATTGATAAGTGGGTGGCCAACTTTTGACTTGGTGACAATCCTTATCTTCTCTTGTCTGCCCAAAACATCATTGATAACGTAAAAATTGGAGCCAGTTGTAAACATGAAAGTTGTAGACAATTGTCTCAGCTTTCTTATGTAAAAAATGCAGCTCATTTGGACTTCTAGAACTCCAGCTATGGCCAAAATACCGAACAGTACTCGGGATGGAAGATAGATTCGGGCTTCTTTGTTGTTGCTACAATTTGGACTTGATAATGGCCTTTTTAGATCTTGGGCTCCATATGAAAGTTGTAGGCCTATGTCTTACCTTTCCATCCATATAAATTGGACCTAAATCGGAGATCTGTAGCTCTAGATATGACGCAATTACCGAACAGTGTTCCGGTTTGGATTGCACCGACATCTCTTCTCTAAGTTTGACCATCTCTTTATCCATGCAATTTAAGTTCTTCAAGTCATCAATCAATCCTTTCATTTATGTGATAGACCTGCATTAAAAATAGATATTTACCATAAATTATAGGTATCTTATATTATTAGATACATTATTATAAAACGTATTTTAGTTAAGGAGTTATTGATACTTCAAGTGCAAAATGATGATATAAAACCATGACAAAAATGCACTTTTAAGTACTAATCAACTTACCTCATTAATAGGAATGCATCTTCAAAATATTTGATCAGGACAATATTTAAATAAAAGTTCTTCACTTTGTTCAAGAACTTTCTTTTATCTCGGGTACTCCAATGAGCTAGCAATTATCCTGAAACAAGAAAATTGACAATATTTGCAAACCAAGGCATTGTAAAGGTAGAAAGTAAAGATTCATTGGGAAAGTAGTCATCAATTGGTGTGATGTCAGTTTTTGAATTTGTTGTCAATCTTGACAAATGATCTGCAACAACATTTTCAGTGCTTTTTTTTCTTTAATTGTGATATCAAATTCTTGAAGTAACAAAATCCACCGCACCAATCTAGCCTTAAAATCTTTCTTAAAAAAAAAGATATTTCAATGCTATATAATCACTAAAAACAACAATAGGTGAGCTAACAAGATAAGACCTAATTTTTTTATATACAAACACTACTATAAGCAATTCCTTTTCATGGTGGTGTAATCCATTTAAGCACTACTTAAAGTTTTACTTGTATAGTAAATCACATAAGGTTTCTTATCTTTTCTTTATCCCAAAACAACATCTACGACATAATTACTAGCATCACACATTATTTCAAAAGGTAATGACCAATCAGAAGGTTGAATGATAGGAGCACAAGTAAGCAAGCTTTTAAGTTTAACAAAGGCTTCTTCACAATATTTAAACCATTCAAAAACATTATCTTTTGTTAGAAGGTTACTTAAGAGATTAGATATTGTACTAAAATCTTTAATGAATCTTCTATAAAAACTAGCATATCTTAATAATGATTTAACATCTTTAATATATTTTAGTGTTGGCAAGTTAACAATTAACTCGATTTTAGATTTGTCAATCTCAATTCCTTTTGATGAAACAATGTGACCAAGTACAATGCTATTTGTTACCATAAAGTGACATTTTTCCCAATTCAGTACAAGATTCTTCTCTTCACACCTGCTCAAAACCTTTTCTAAGTTAGTTACACAATCATCAAATAAATCACCAAAAACAGAAAAAGCATTCATAAAAATCTTAAGAAAATGTTCAACCATATCACTAAATATACCGAGCATGGATCTTTAAAATATTACATAATCCAAAAGGCATCCTTTGATATGCAAAAGTACCAAATGGACATGTAAAAGTAGTCTTCTCTTGATCTTC
Organism: Populus pruinosa; assembly: GCA_026413675.1. Classification (NCBI taxonomy): domain Eukaryota; kingdom Viridiplantae; phylum Streptophyta; class Magnoliopsida; order Malpighiales; family Salicaceae; genus Populus; species Populus pruinosa. The sequence goes on from CM048592.1 coordinate 47,089,204, forward strand.
CAATGCAATTTAATTTGGTTGAAACTTTAATAGCCATCTAGAAAATAATAAAATTCATGACTTGCAACTCTTTCTAGGATTTGATCCATGAAAGGTAAGGAAAAATAATCTTTTGTAGTAATTGAATTAGTTTTCTATAGTCAATACACATACGCTAACTAGTAATAGTTGATTGTGCATCAAAAGTGTCATTAAGTCTCTTATTTTACATATGTATTTATTGTTTTTATTTGGTTGTTTTTATAATAATTGATATGTTTTTTAGTAATGAAGTTTGTTTTAATGTTTCGATAGGTTTTTGGAGCATAAATGAATTAATTCAGAAAATTCAATGTCGAAATTCAGAACAAAGAATTGAAGAGACATTTAATTGAAGATTGAAGCAAATCTTGGTTCAAATAAGTGCTCCAAATTTGTCCCAAAAATCAATTCTATTCCAATTCTAGAAAAGAATATCATATGATTTATTTCAAGCCCAAATTTGCCTTATGTTGTGTGCAAACTTCAACCATTAAACACTCAAGGTTTCAATGTTGTGGGCATATCGCACTGCTTATAAGACCTCTTTAGGAATGTCTCCTTATAGGCTAGTTTATGGAAAGCCTTGTCATCTCCCTGTTGAGATTGAGCACCGTGCATATTGGTCCATTCGGTAATTCAATGACAATGAAAATGAGGTCGGCAAAAATAGAAAGCTTCAATTGGATGAATTAGAGGAGCTAAGAAATGATGCATTTGAAAATGCAAAAATTTCAAAACATAAGATGAAAACTTTGCATGATAAACATATTCTTAGAAAATCCTTTCATGTTGGTCAAAAGGTTCTCTTGTATAATTCACGATTACATCTCTTTCCTGAAAAGTTGAGGACAAAATGGATTGGTCCATTTGTGATTAAATTCATCTCTAAGCATGGTGCATTTGAGGTAGAAAATCCCAAGAATGGAAATATTTTCAAAGTAAATGGTCATCGATTGAAACTTTATCTTGAAAATGTTGTGGCTGAAGTTGAGACATTGGATCTTGAAGATCCAATACCATTGTAGTATCAAAAGTAATGAGTTTTTATTTTTATTTTATTTTTATTTTTATTTTTATTTTCATTTTCATTTTTTTTCTTCTTTCTTCCATCTCTTATATTTTCTTGTTCATGCATTCGGGACAATGCATTATTTTAAGTTGAGGGGTGTGAGGTTCTTTATTTTCAAAAAAAAAATTAAAAAAAAAACATCAATGTTTTCTTTTATGTTTTCTTTTAGTTGTGATATGTAGGTTAAAAAAAAAATCAAGCAAGAAGTCAGCTCATGCCCAATTCAATCAGACATTCATCCTTGAAAACAGAAGGGGAGTAACAATTTTCTAATCTTTATACTTTTCTTCTCTTTCTCTTTTACATTGAGCATAATATAAAACTTAATTTTAGATATTTCATTATGTTGAATGCTTGAGATAACCATGCTTGTTAAAAAAAAAAAATACTTGCATTCGTATGTGAATGAGACTTGTTTAGGATCATCATTACCTTTTTGGGTTCATTATTGTGTTGAACATTGCATGCTTTAATTTGGGATAGATAATATCTTATAAAGCAAGATATAACATACTTTTTTTTAAGATTACTGAAGTACATCTTTCCTTGTAAAAGTTGTGTGAGTTGTGTGAATATGCATGAAAGATGAGTATGATGCTTTACTTGTGATTATCCCTTTTGATCTAGTCCTAAACAAGGTTTAAGTAAATAGAGTAATAATCATTACATAAATAAATAAATGTGTATAAAGTTCTATCTACTCCAATGTTTTGAGTTGCTCAGTAACTAGGGGTATTCATCACAAATGTTTATCTTTACGTCAAACGGCAGCTTGAAATATGAGTATGCAAAGCACTTTAAGTTTGTGACTTTGTGAGTAACCGGGTGCATTCATCACAAATGTTTGTATTCGCGTCAAAAGGGAAGTGACAACTTAAAGACAAAGAATAAATCATATCTTCAAAAACAAATATATATATATATATATATATATATATATATATAGATATTTCTCTAGTTTGCTACCTTGTTTGTGTTGGTGAGAAGGGAAGATTACAAGTTGAGTTTTCATATGAATCAATTATGTTGGTTGCACGATAAATATGACTGAATTTGGAAATTTTGTATGGATGTTTGATTTAGAGAATGTGAGTATGCTTATTTTTCTTTATTTGTTGTTGTGTACACTAAGTTAAAGATACCAATGTTTGCATGATAGGTCCTTCAAGTGTGATGAATCGAGCCTAATTATGGTTGTTATTATTATTGTTGTTATTTTAAAGGTTTTATGTTTTGTTTTGCTTGAGGACTAGCAAAATCTAAGTTGGGGGGTGTGATTGTGCATCAAAAGTGTCATTAAGTCTCTTATTTTACATATGTATTTATTGTTTTTATTTGGTTGTTTTTATAATAATTGATGTGTTTTTTAGTAATGAAGTTTGTTTTAATGTTTCGATAGGTTTTTGGAGCTTAAATGAATTAATTTAGAAAATTCAACGTCGGAATTCAGAACAAAGAATTGAAGAGACATTTAGTTGAAGATTGAAGCAAATCTTGGTTCAAATAAGTGCTCCAAATTTGTCCAAAAATCAATTCTATTCCAATTCTAGAAAAGAATATCATATGATTTATTTCAAGCTCAAATTTGCCTTATGTTGTGTGCAAAATTCAACCATTAAACACTCAAGGTTTCAATGTCAATCTTAGCCCAAATAATAAGTACATTTGTATACTTATTTGATGCTCAAATTCAGCCCAAAATCAGCCCCAAATCAGCCCTAAATCAACCCCAAATCAACCTTCAAATCAACCCAAACACAATCCATGATCTTACATGTCCACACAACAAATAACAATTGATTTATTTTGGGTAATCCATTGATCCAAGAAAGCAAGCACATGGATGGAAAGCTGGAGGGGATATTTTAACATTATTTTGGGTCAAAAAGAAGAAGGAGACACCTCATAAATGAGGAAGAAAAACGTGCACCAAAGTAGTTGTAAAGCTGTCTTGATTTGATTTTTCAGAACACCTTTCGGTGTTTTGCCCATAACTTTTGACTCAGGTGTCCAAATGAGCTGTTCTTTAATGATCTAGAAAGGTGATAGAATTTCCTATAAATATGTCTCTAATAGACGTCTTTAAAAAAAGCTTCTAAGAGGGTCGAATTGCTATCCAAAGTTAGAGTCAGATTTGTGTCCGAATTTTTTCTGAAATTGTATTGTGTTCTTCTTTATAGATTTCGGTTCTTTAGTTTGTAAAACTTATTTTTTCAGTTGGATTCAAGTTCTTTCATGTTTATTGAAGTGTTCTTATATATAATCATGGTTGGCTAAACTCTTTCTTGGATCCAAATCAAGGATAATGGTGATTGAGGTGAGTTCTTTAGGATATGAATGAATCTTAATGTTTATCTTCTTATTTTCTTCATGAATGATTTATTATTGTAAAGAAATTTTAGAAATCATTTAGGTAATGTTATAATCTTGAATTTTTATGCCCAAACTTTAGTTTTGGTATAGAGATTGCTTGATTCAATGTCTTACTTAATATGAAAGTACTTGTTCATTCTTAAGCAATAATCAATCTTCATCTTTCTAATCTTCATTGTAATATCTTCCGATCTAATATCACCATCGTTGAGATTAGGTTGAGTTATCTTATATATGTTGAAGAAATCACCAATACATCACCATTAAAATTGATTTGGACCAAGACTTACTTTTCTTGTAATTTAAAATCTATTTATATTTTTTTATCTTTGAAAACAAATCCATCAATTATTTTCAACCAAGTTATTGTTAATTTAATTTCTCTTGATTTTTTTTTTGTTACTTAGCTTAATTTCCAGATCTATCTCTCTGTGGATATGACCTCGATCTTACCGAGTTAATTGCTACATCGCACACTCGTGCACTTGCGAGTTAAAACAAGCCGATCATAAAAAGCGGTCAAGCAATTTTGGCGCCGTTGCCGGGGAGCTAGCAAGTAAAGGTAACAAATTTAGATTTGATTATTGGAAAACTAAAAAAAATCATATAAAAAAAATTCAATTGGCTGGTTTTACCGCCTAAAAAAAATTTGACCTTAACGTTTCAGATATTGGACTGTGGACTGGACTATTAATTGTTGGATTTTGGTTGGTTCAACCATTTTTCTTTTATTGTCTATTCTTATTAGTTTCTAATATTTTTCTTGTTTATTTCATTTTATTTTGTTGATATTGTTTTTATTTATTGTCTAAAGTGCTTGGCCGGTATTACCGCCTTTTTATTCATGCTTGTTATAATTATCTTTTAATGTTTATTGTTGTTATTTTTCTTATATTTATTGTCTAAAGTGCTTGGCCGGTATTACTGCCTCTTGTTTATTTCATTTTATTTTGTTGTTTTGTTATGATTATTTTTCTTATATTTATTGTTTGAAGTGCTTGGCCGGTATTACCGCCTCTTGTTTATTTCATTTTATTTTGTTGTTTTGTTATGATTATTTTTCTTATAATTATTGTTTGAAGTGCTTGGCCGGTATTACCGCCTCTTGTTTATTTCATTTTATTTTGTTGTTTTGTTATGATTATTTTTCTTATATTTATTGTTTGAGGTGCTTGGCTGGTATTACCGCCTTTTTATTCAAGCTTGTTATAATTATCTTTTAATGTTTATTGTTGTTAATAGTATTTATTAGTTGGAGAGTGAATTTCTTAATTTGTTGTATTTTTATTTTTGAGCTATGACTTTTATTTGCAATTTTTTTTCTTTTTCTTTCCTTTCTTTTCATATTCATATAATTGTTATATTATTATTATTATTATTATTTTATCATGGCTAATGTTGAAGATGTAGAGGGTGAAGGGAGTGTTCAAGTTAATGGACCTCCACAATTCAATGATCAACCTAATTTTCGAACTCTTAGAGAGTATCTTCACCCGGCTAGACAAAGTACACCTTCGTGTATTATCTTACCTCTTAACCAACAAGCTTTCAATTTGAAACCGGGCATGATTCAACTTCTTCCCACATTTCATGGTATGGATTCTGAAAATCCATACATACACATTAAAGACTTTGAAGAGGTATGTAATACTTTTATTGATAGAACATGCACCGAGGAAACCATTCGGCTTAAATTGTTCCCATTCTCTCTAAAGGATAAAGCCAAGCTTTGGCTAAACTCCTTGCGTCCTAGGTCTATAGGTACATGGAGAGAAATGCAAGCTGAATTTTTGAAAACATACTTCCCCACTCATAGGACAGCAGCCTTACAACGTTAAATGATGAATTTTTCTTGTAGTCCAAATGAGTCATTTCACCAAGCTTGGGAAAGGTTCAAAGACTTGTTAAATGCATGCCCTCACCATGGTTTTGAGATGTGGAGGTTAGTGAGTTTCTTTTATGACTCTCTTACCGCAGATTTTAAAAAGCTAGTGTCAACCATGTGTAATGGTGAGTTTTATGACAAAGAACCACGTGAGGCCTTTGATTTTTTTGATCAATTGGCTGAAAACACAAAGCAATGGGAGACTTCTCTCTTAGTTCATGTTGAGTCTAGAAACACCATTTCTCATTCAAGTGGGAAGTTTCAATTGAAAAAGACTGATGACCTCAATGCTAGATTAGCCTCATTGGCTAGGAAAGTAGAGTCTCTTGAGATTAAAAAAGTGCATGTCATAAGTGAACAATAAGAGGAAAGTTGTGTTGTTTGTGAAAGCAAAGGGCATAGGACAACTGAATGTCCTACCATTCCAGCCTTCAAGGAAGTGCTATATGGCCAAACTTCTGATTCAAGTAATGTTAGAAAGCCATTTCCAAACCAAGTAGGCAATCCCTACTCTGAGACCTATAATCCTGGATGGAGGAACCACCCAAATTTTGGATGGAGAAATGAGGGCTCTTCAGTACCTCAAACATTTCAACCTCTACCCCAACCATTTCATGCTCCCACACATAACACATACCAACCACCTCATAAGAGATCCTTAGAGGATACTCTTCAACAATTCATGCAAACGCAAGGAGGAATCAACAACCAAGTTTACAAATTCCAAGACCAGACCAATAGGACCTTAGATGACATTCGAAGTCAACTAACTAAGTTGACTCAATCACTAAGCATTCAAGAGAAGGGAAAAATCCCAGCTCAACCAATGCCCAATCCTAGAGGTCAGGTACACATGAGTGAATCCTCACCTAGTGAACCTTCAAACCATGAACAAGTCCAAGCCATCACTACCCTTAGAAGTGGAAAAATTGTTGACAAAGGTGTAGGTTTTAGGATTCCTAAAGGTATTATGGAGGAGAAATCTAGGGAAAGTGAAGAGGGAATCAAAACACAAGTGACAAATGAGAGTTTGAGTGACAAAGAAGGTGAGATAAATGAGAAAGAGATGAGTGAGAAAGGAGATGATTCAAGAAAGATTGGAGTCAAAATGAGTGATTTAGAATTTTTTCCTAAAGCACCATTTCCACAAAGGTTAGGAAAACCTAAACAAGATCTTATGAACTCGGAAATCTATGAATTGTTCAAACAAGTGAAAGTCAATATTCCACTCCTTGATGCAATTAAACAAGTTCCATCTTATACAAAGTTTCTTAAGGATTTATGCACAGTCAAAAGGAGATTGAATGTGAAAGAAAGAGCTTTTCTGACTGAACATGCTAGTGCCATCATCCAGTTTAAGACCCCTCCCAAATACAAAGATCCTGGTTGTCCTACCATTTCATGCATTATTGGAAGTCATAAGATAGATCAAGCTTTGTTGGATTTAGGAGCAAGTGTGAATTTAATACCCTACACTGTTTACGAACAATTAGGTTTAGGAGAAATCAAGCCTACTCGAATCACCCTTCAATTAGCTGATAGGTCAATCAAGATTCCCAGGGGTATCGTTGAGGATGTGTTGGTCCAAGTAGATAAATTCTACTTTCCTGTTGATTTTGTAGTATTAGACACCGCACCAATTCAAGGTTCTAATGCCCCCATCCCAGTCATCTTAGGGAGACCTTTCCTAGCTACATCCAATGCCTTAATTAACTGTAGGAATGGGGTGATGAAATTGTCTTTTGGGAATATGACTGTGGAGATGAACATATTCAATGTCTCCAAACAAATCGGGGAACATGAGGACATTAGAGAGGTAGATTTCATCCAAACAGTTTGTCAAGAACACTTTGAGAGAGTGTGGATCAAGGATCCATTGGAGAGAACTTTAATTCATGATGAAAGATTTTGTTCTTTGGAATGTGTTGATGAGGAAGTAAGAGAACTCGAGACTTATCTAGATCCAATGCCTATTATGTCAATAGGTCAATGGACCCCATCATTTGAGCCTTTGATTTCACCCCAAGTGAAAGTTGAAGAATCTCTTGTCCAGCCTGATAAACTAGAAAGGAAGCCTTTACCGAGGGATCTTAAGTATGCATTTCTAGGGGAAGATGAATCATATCCTATTGTGATCTCATCAAAACTTAGCATAGAGCAAGAACAAAAACTTTTGAGAGTGGTGAGAAAACACAAGAAAGCAATTGGGTGGAAAATTACTGACTTGAAAGGAATTAGCCCTCTTTTATGTACACATAGAATCTATCTTGAAGAAGAGGCTAAATCTGTGAGGCAAATGCAAAGACGATTGAACCCAAACATGAAGGAAGTAGTGAGAGGTGAAGTGCTTAAGCTACTTGACACGACGAAAAGGTTGATGTCTTCTCCCAAGTGCAGGAGTGTCGAAGTAATAAATAACCCGGCAAGACCGGGGTCGAACCACAGGGAGGTTAATTGTACAAATTATAAACAACAATTATAAACAACAACAACAACAACAACAATAATAATAGTAATAGTAATAGTAGTAGTAGTTGTAGTAATAATAATAATACTAATAATAACGGTAATAATAATAATAATAATAATAATAATAATAATAAAGAGAAGAAGAAGAAGATGATGATGATGATGATGATGAGAACTTAGAGATGAAATATTAATGTAAGGATTAAACAATAATAATAACAAATGTCAAGGTTAGAGGTTCCACTAATGGTATATCAAACAAGTATAGTATAAACTCTTATTATTGAATTGGAAACCACACACAAAGGAGGTTCCAATCAGATTATATATTGTTAACATGATTACATTAGTCATCTTATTCAATTAATGCTAATACTTGTAAATCTCGTCAAGCATTCATGATTATAACTTATGTTAACAACAAATCAAGTTCCTTTCATAGCTCAGGTGTCGGTTATATCATACATTATGGGCTATGAAAGTGCCAAGCATTTGTTGTACCAAGTATTATACAACATAAATCAAGATTAGTCATTTAACAAGCAAAGTATTAAAGAGTGAACAAGATAACAAATATAAAACATGTTAGTATCAAACATTAAAGTCCATATTAAGTTTACATTATACTTGTTCTTACACCATTAGTGTAACCTTTTCACCTTGACATAACTAACTTAGCTAGACATAATGAAAGAAAGCAAAATAGATAAACAAAATAAGAACATAAAAGTTAACTAAGTAAAGGAAAGAAAATGAAAGGCATAAACTTAATATTAATGAAAGCAAAGCATAAACATTACAAAAAATACAAAGAGAGAAAGGAAGAGCATGATCTTGATCTGGAAACCAAGATGCCTAAATGCATGGCAAATGCGTCCTTTTATAGGCCAAAATTGGGAACTATTGATTTGATGACTAATTGATAAGTGGGTGGCCAACTTTTGACTTGGTGACAATCCTTATCTTCTCTTGTCTGCCCAAAACGTCATTGATAACGTCAAAACTGGAGCCAGGTACAAACATGAAAGTTGTAGGCAATTGTCTCAGCTTTCTTGTGTAAAACATTCAGCTCATTTGGACTTCTAGAACTCCAGATATGGCCAAAATACCGAACAGTGCTCGGGCTGGAAGACAGATTCGGGCTTCTTTGTTGTTGCTATAATTTGGACTTGATAATGGCCTTTTTAGATCTTGGGCTCCATATGAAAGTTGTAGGCCTATGTCTTACCTTTCCATCCATATAAATTGGACCTAAATCTGAGATTTGTAGCTCCAGATATGACCCAATTACCGAATAGTATTTCGGTTTGGATTGCACCGACATCTCTTTTCTAAGTTTGGCCATCTCTTTATCCTTGCAATTTAAATTCTTCAAGTCATCAATCAATCCTTTCATTTATGGGATAGGCCTGCATTAAAAATAGACATTTACCATAAATTATAGGTATCTTATATTATTAGATACATTATTATAAAACATATTTTAGTTAAGGAGTTATTGATACTTCAAGTGCAAAATGATGATATAAAACCATGATAAAAATACACTTTTAAATACTAATCACACCCCCCAACCAGCTTATTACTAGTCCCTAGTAATCAAAGCATTAAAATAATTTGCAAATTTCACAAAGGAAGGTATTCATCATTTAACTTCCATTAATCTATCCAGATAAACAAACTCTCATTAAATTTATATATCTGCTCAATACCACTTAACAAGATATTAATAAACCTTTTTTTTGTGCTCAATGTATCAACACATAATTATGGGGCTTTTCTTGGAAGAAAACAAAATTTTTGTTCTAATGTTTAAGGTTAACTTCCTTGGTTTGGGATTACTATTTTTGTCTTTTTTTTTCGTTTTTTCTTTTTTAAAAAAAAAAAATCTATATACATATAATTTAAAAACATCATGCATCTTTAACCCATGTAACGAGCTTTCAGCTAATGACTCCCAGACCAGTTGGTGTTAGGGCATTAGGTGTTAAGACACCCCTATGAGTTTAGTAACTCGGGTCGCAGATACTGATATGTAGATAGTGCAATGTTTGATTCCCTTAAGCTTTTCTCCTCAACCCATGTAACAAGCGTTGGGCCAATAGCTCCCAAGTCAGTTGACTTTAGGGTATTAGGTGTTAAAGCACCCCTTCAGGCTTAATTGCTTAGGTTAGGGAGGCTACGAAACCAAACTTATCTACATTTTTATTATCATCATTTTTTTTCTTTTTTTTCTTTTTTTTTCATGTTTTTCTTTTTTTTTAATTATATACAATCTCTTTCCCTTAGTTGTTACCTTTAACAAAAGAACATAAATAATGTAATAATCTAATATGCATCCCACAATCATATGTTAAAGTGTGTGTGTGTAAATTAAGGTTTAAGAATACATGTTAAATAAGTATATGAGCAGAATTAAGTGGTAACAATACGAGAGTTTGTAAACCTGAAGATTTCAGGAAGTATTATAATAGACCTTGTTAAGAATGGTTACTAAGATGCGTCTCAAGAGTCACTTTAACAAAAGAACTCCTTTACTCTGCCATCCTAGTAACAACAATTATGCACATGCTTTATGAAATGAAAAATATTTTTTTTTTATCAACTACTACCCTCTCCCCCCAACCAAAACGAGACATTGTCCTCAATGTTCTAAGGTAGAAAGATAGAGTATAGAAGATATCACCTGAAATAACGAACACTGACAAAACCTGAAACACACTGAAATAAAAATAAGAAATAACAAAACACAATAATAAAACCAAAAGACACAAAAACTCACAAATGAAGGCTCAAATCCAATCTAAGCTTTTTACGGCTTCCCGTAGATGACCAATTTATGCGACTCATGGAAGGATCAATCACAGGAGTGAAAGATTGTAGTTGGTCAATCAATTGTTCAGCAGTAGAAGCAGAGATTATGATTTGACGTGCAGAAGATGTTAGAAATTCTTGTTCCACAGCATGATCAAGAAAAAACAACAACTTATCATAATAACCATTAACATTTAACAAACCAATGGGTTTATGGTGAATGTGCAATTGAGCCTAAGAGGAAATATGAAAGATCTCTTCCAATGTGCCTAGACCACCTGGTAAAGCAATGAAAGCATCAGCATGGTTAAACATTGCATTCATTCGAGCCGACATTGTAGAGACCTGAAGTTCCTCTCCAATTGTTTTTCCAATGATGTCCTCTTGTGCCAAAGCTTCAGGGACGACTCCTAAAACTTGACTACCTCCTAAAAATGCAGCTATTGACACACCTCCCATTAACCCAAGATTGCCTCCCCCATACACTAAATGAATCTTTCTCTCAGCTAGCACCTGACCAAGATGATTTGCTGATTCTAAAAACTCCTTTTCTTTCCCAGGACTAGATCCACCGAAAACACAAATATTTCTTATTTGATGACTTGAGGAACTTGCCATTTCTACACACTTTTGTATTTGTTGAATGTATGGGTTGAGTAGAAATGAAAGGAAGGAAGAGAGGGTTTTATAGATGAGAAAGTAGAAAGGCAATCATAACATCTATATGTAGGCCAGCTAGAGTCTCACACACTCTCTCTCTCTTTTTATTTATTTATTTATTTACTTTTGAAAAAAACATGTGTATGTACAGGTAGTTGTGATTGTGGCTCACATCATCCCTTGGTTTTACGTCCAAGAACGGCTTAAACGCCCTCTATGGGTCGGGGATAGGCTTCCCATCTAGTTTTCTTAAAAACTGGCAAACAGGGTCTTTTTTAGTCAGATTCCCAAGACTAAGTCGATCATGTTCTTTATGAAATAGTGGCCATAAATCATGAATTGCACGATGCACATCTCCACTAGGATGCGTCTCAAGAGTCAATAGAAGATTATCTAAAGACTCCTTACTCAGGCCATCCTTAATGAATTGTATTTTATCTTCACGGTTTATAGATACCATTCCTAAAGAACGACATTGTGTATTACAAGTCCATCTAGCACATCGATGACAGACATCCAGTCGTTTTGCACGACGCTTCTTTGCAAAAGTGCTTTTACCTGTTCCAGGCATGTGTGAAATGAAGAAGTTAGAGGACTCACCTGACAATCGGACCTTTGCTTCAATCAACCAGCGAATATCTTCAGGAATTCCATGATTCATTAACAATCTCAATCTTATACATCTAGCACGGTAAATTTTTGTAATCGCATTCTGAGGCAGAGCGGGAAAATACTTTTTCAATTTTTCAAGATTAGTGTCCATTTTCAAATGAGAATTGGAAGAGAGATTCAAAGAATTGCACAGATATATACACAGATATCAGTAATTGTGGGAAACTGAAAGAACCGACTTAAGTCACGGAGTACCGTTATCCGCCATTTGACCGGGGTGAGAGAAACTAGCAAAAATCACTCAAAAAGAAACACAAAAACAATGTGAGAAAAAAAATCAACCTTTATCTACAAGATCATTACAACCAGTTGATTCATTTTCACTAGGAAAATTATCAAAGTAAGTTTTCAAACGATGTCCATTTTCTTTAAAATCATTGTCATTCATTGAATTCTCAATATCGCAGGCCCTATAAGGATTGCTCCATCTTGGTCTTAGCTCTCTAGGGAATGCATAGAGTTGAGAATTATAAAACAAAACTTTTTGACCAGTATCAATCTTTTGACAATTTTCACAAGTTTTGCAGAATGCATGCGTGTCCTTGAACATGGTGGGCCAATAAAATCCATTTTGAAAGATTTTTGTAGCTGTCTTTTTTGACGAGAAACAACTTCCACATGCTTCAGAATGACAAAGTTTAATGACACTACTTACCTCATTGTCAGGAATGAATCTTTGAAATATTTGATCAGGACAATATTTGAATAAGGTAGGGTCATCACAATAAAAGCTCTTCACATCGTTCAAAAACTTTTCTTTGTCTTGAGTACTCCAATCAGTTGGCAAATCTCCTAAAGTAAGAAAATTGATATTTTTATCATACCAAGGCATTGGACTAAGAGAAAGTAAGGATTCGTTAGGAAAGTAATCATCCGTTGGTGTGATGTCAGATGTCAAATCTGTTGTCACTGTTGACAAAAGATTCACATCAACATTTTCGTTGCTTGTTTCATCCGCGATTTCTTCCTCAGAATGAACAAGATAACAAATATAAAACATGTTAGTATCAAACATTAAAGTCCATATTAAGTTTACATTATACTTGTTCTTACACCATTAGTGTAACCTTTTCACCTTGACATAACTAACTTAGCTAGACATAATGAAAGAAAGCAAAATAGATAAACAAAATAAGAACATAAAAGCTAACTAAGTAAAGGAAAGGAAATGAAAAGCATAAACTTAATATTAATGAAAGCAAAGCATAAACATTACAAAAAATACAAAGAGAGAAAGGAAGAGCATGATCTTGATCTGGAAACCAAGATGCCTAAATGCATGGCAAATGCGTCCTTTTATAGGCCAAAATTGGGAACTATTGATTTGATGACTAATTGATAAGTGGGTGGCCAACTTTTGACTTGGTGACAATCCTTATCTTCTCTTTTCTGCCCAAAACGTCATTGATAACGTCAAAATTGGAGCTAGTTGTAAACATGAAAGTTGTAGGCAATTGTCTCAGCTTTCTTGTGTAAAACATTCAGCTCATTTGGACTTCTAGAACTCCAGATATGGCCAAAATACCGAACAGTGCTCGGGCTGGAAGATAGATTCGGGCTTCTTTGTTGTTGCTACAATTTGGACTTGATAATGGCCTTTTTAGATCTTGGGCTCCATATGAAAGTTGTAGGCCTATGTCTTACCTTTCCATCCATATAAATTGGACCTAAATCTGAGATCTGTAGCTCCAGATATGACCCAATTACCGAACAGTATTTCGGTTTGGATTGCACCGACATATCTTTTCTAAGTTTGGCCATATCTTTATCCTTGCAATTTAAGTTCTTCAAGTCATCAATCAATCCTTTCATTTATAGGATAGGCCTGTATTAAAAATAGACATTTACCACAAATTATAGGTATCTTATATTATTAGATACATTATTATAAAACATATTTTAGTTAAGGAGTTATTGATACTTCAAGTGCAAAATGATGATATAAAACCATGATAAAAATACACTTTTAAGTACTAATCAATGCAGGTATCATTTACCCTATTGCAAACTCAAAATGGGTTAGTCCAACCCAAGTTGTCCCAAAAAAATCTGGAGTCACGGTAGTGAAGAATGAAAATAATGAGCTAGTACCAACTAGAATCCAAACTGGATGGCGTATGTGCATTGATTATCGTAAATTGAACATGGTGACTAGGTAGGACCATTTTCCGCTTCCATTTTTAGACCAAGTGCTTGAAAGAGTAGCTGGAAGAGCTTTCTATTGTTTTCTGGAAGGATACTCAGGTTACAACCAAATTGAGATTTCTTTAGAAGACCAAGAAAAAACCACTTTCACTTGTCCTTTTGGTACTTATGCTTATAGAAGAATGCCATTTGGTTTGTGTAATGCACCAGCCACTTTTCAAAGGTGTATGATGAGTATCTTTAGTGACATGGTGGAAACTTTTTTGGAAGTTTTCATGGATGATTTTTCAGTTTATGGGGATTCCTATGAGTTGTGTCTAATGAATCTAGAAAAAGTTCTTGAAAGGTGTGAAGAGAGCAATCTTGTACTCAATTGGGAGAAGTGTCATTTTATGGTGACACATGGCATTGTTTTAGGTCACATTGTCTCTTCAAAAGGGATAGAGGTAGATAAGTCAAAAGTGGAAGTCATTCAAAAATTAACTACCCCTAAGACTGTGAAAGATGTGAGATCCTTTTTAGGACATGCTGGTTTTTATCGAAGATTCATTCATTCTTTTAGTACCATTGCCAAACCATTATGTAACTTGTTGTCACAAGATGTCCCATTTGATTGGACATCAAAATGTCAAGAAGCTTTTGAAAAGCTTAAAGGGTTGTTGACAACTACACCAATCATACAAGCTCCTGATTGGTCTTTACCATTTGAACTGATGTGTGATGCTAGTGATTTTGCGGTTGGGGCTGTTTTAGGGCAAAGAAAAGACAAGAAACCTCGTGTCATATATTATGCTAGCAAGACTTTGAATGATGCTCAATTGAATTACACTACAACTGAAAAAGAACTCTTAGTTGTGGTCTTTGCATTAGACAAGTTTAGGTCTTATTTGGTTGGATCTCTTGTTATTGTTTTCACTGATCATGCAGCATTGAAATATTTGCTCACAAAACAAGATGCCAAACCACGTTTGATTCGATGGATCCTTCTACTCCAAGAGTTTAACATTGAAATTCGAGAGAAAAAGGGAGTAGAGAATGTAGTGGCTGATCATTTATCTCGTCTTTCAAGTTATAAGACCATAATTGATGAATCTCCAATAAATGAACTCTTTGCTGATGAAAATTTATTTTGTGCAGGTACTGTCTCTTACATTGGTTCTCCATGGTATGCTGACATAGCAAATTACCTAGCCACAAGTCAGATCCCCTCTCATTGGTCTAAACTTGACAAACAAAAATTCTTGCGCAATGTGTGCACCTTTTTTTGGGATGACCCCTAACTATTTAAATATTATCCTGACCAAATTATTAGGCGGTGCATCCCTGATCATGAAATTCCAAGGGTCATTAATTTTTGTCATGCATTAGCCTGTGGTGGGCATTTCTCTTCTAAGAAAACCATTGCCAAAATCTTGCAGTGTGGTTTTTATTGGCCTACCATGTTTAAAGATGTTCATGCCTTCTGTGTTGCATGTTACCGATGCCAAAGACTAGGTAGCCTCACTAGGCGTAACATGATGCCCCTTAACCCCATCCTTGTTTTGGAAATATTTGATTGTTGGGGGATTGATTTCATGGGACCTTTTCCAAGTTCATTTGGTTACCAATTCATCCTTGTAGCTGTTGATTATGTGTCTAAATGGGTGGAGGCCATTGCATCTCGAACCAATGACCATCGAGTTGTGGTCAAATTCTTGAAAGAAAATATTTTCTCTCGTTTTGGCATGCCTCGGGCTATGATTAGTGATGGGGGAAAACATTTTTGTAACAAGCCCGTTGGGATTTTGATGAGAAAATATGGTGTAATTCACAAGGTCAGTACCCCCTATCACCCACAGACTAGTGGCCAAGCTGAGTTGGCAAATAGGGAGATTGATTAGTACTTAAAAGTGCATTTTTATCATGGTTTTATATCATCATTTTGCACTTGAAGTATCAATAACTACTTAACTAAAATATGTTTTATAATAATGTATCTAATAATATAAGATACCTATAATTTGTGGTAAATGTCTATTTTTAATGCAGGCCTATCACATAAATGAAAGGATTGATTGATGACTTGAAGAACTTAAATTGCAAGGATAAAGAGATGGTCAAACTTAGAGAAGAGATGTCGGTGCAATCCAAACCGGAACACTGTTCGGTAATTAGGTCATATCTGCAGCTACAGATCTTAGATTTAGGTCCAATTTATATGGATGGAAAGGTAAGACATAGGCCTACAACTTTCATATGGAGCCCAAGATCTAAAAAGGCCATTATCAAGTCCAAATTGTAGCAACAACAAAGAAGCCCGAATCTGTCTTCCAGCCCGAGCACTGTTCTGTATTTTGGCCATATCTGGAGTTCTAGAAGTCCAAATGAGCTGAATGTTTTACACAAGAAAGCTGAGACAATTGCCTACAACTTTCATGTTTACAACTGGCTCCAATTTTGACGTTATCAATGACGTTTTGGGCAGACAAGAGAAGATAAGGATTGTCACCAAGTCAAAAGTTGGCCACCCACTTATCAATTAGTCATCAAATCAATAGTTCCCAATTTTGGCCTATAAAAGGACGCATTTGCCATGCATTTAGGCATCTTGGTTTCCAGATCAAGATCATGCTCTTCCTTTCTCTCTTTGTATTTTTTGTAATGTTTATGCTTTGCTTTCATTAATATTAAGTTTATGCTTTTCATTTCCTTTCCTTTACTTAGTTAACTTTTATGTTCTTATTTTGTTTATCTATTTTGCTTTCTTTCATTATGTCTAGCTAAGTTAGTTATGTCAAGGTGAAAAGGTTACACTAATGGTGTAAGAACAAGTATAATGTAAACTTAATATGGACTTTAATGTTTGATACTAACATGTTTTATATTTGTTATCTTGTTCACTCTTTAATACTTTGCTTGTTAAATGACTAATCTTGATTTATGTTGTATAACACTTGGTTGAACAAATGCTTGGCACTTTCATAGCCCATAATGTATGGTATAACCGACACCTGAGCTATGAAAGGAACTTGATTTGTTGTTAACATAAGTTATAATCATGAATGCTTGACGAGATTTACAAGTATTAGCATTAATTGAATAAGATGACTAATGTAATCATGTTAACAATATATAATCTGATTGGAACCGCCTTTGTGTGCGGTTTCCAATTCAATAATAAGAGTTTATACTATACTTGTTTGATATACCATTAGTGGAACCTCTAACCTTGACATTTGTTATTATTATTGTTTAATCCTTACATTAATTTTCCATCTTCAAGTTCTCATCATCATGTTCTTCTTCTTCTCTTTCTCTTTTACATTGAGCATAATGTAAAACTTAATTTTAGATATTTCATTATGTTGAATGCTTGAGATAACCATGCTTGTTAAAAAAAAAATATACTTGCATTCGTATATGAATGAGACTTGTTTAGGATCATCATTACCTTTTTGGGTTCATTATTGTGTTGAACATTGCATGCTTTAATTTGGGATAGATAATATCTTATAAAGCAAGATATAGCATACTTTTTTTTAAGATTACTGAAGTACATCTTTCCTTGTAAAAGTTGTGTGAGTTGTGTGAATATGCATGAAAGATGAGTATGATGCTTTACTTGTAATTATCCCTTTTGATCGAGTCCTAAACAAGGTTTAAGTAAATAGAGTAATAATCATTACATAAATAAATAAATATGTATAAAGTTCTATCTACTCCAATGTTTTGAGTTGCTCAGTAACTAGGGGTATTCATCACAAATGTTTATCTTTACGTCAAACGGCAGCTTGAAATATGAGTATGCAAAGCACTTTAAGTTTGTGACTTTGTGAGTAACCGGGTGCATTCATCACAAATGTTTGTATTCGCGTCAAAAGGGAAGTGACAACTTAAAGACAAAGAATAAATCATATCTTCAAAAACAAATATATATATATATATATATATATATATATATATAGATATTTCTCTAGTTTGCTACCTTGTTTGTGTTGGTGAGAAGGGAAGATTACAAGTTGAGTTTTCATATGAATCAATTATGTTGGTTGCACGATAAATATGACTGAATTTGGAAATTTTGTATGGATGTTTGATTTAGAGAATGTGAGTATGCTTATTTTTCTTTATTTGTTGTTGTGTACACTAAGTTAAAGATACCAATGTTTGCATGATAGGTCCTTCAAGTGTGATGAATCGAGCCTAATTATGGTTGTTATTATTATTGTTGTTATTTTAAAGGTTTTATGTTTTGTTTTGCTTGAGGACTAGCAAAATCTAAGTTGGGGGGTGTGATTGTGCATCAAAAGTGTCATTAAGTCTCTTATTTTACATATGTATTTATTGTTTTTATTTGATTGTTTTTATAATAATTGATGTGTTTTTTAGTAATGAAGTTTGTTTTAATGTTTCGATAGGTTTTTGGAGCTTAAATGAATTAATTCAGAAAATTCAACGTCGGAATTCAGAACAAAGAATTGAAGAGACATTTAGTTGAAGATTGAAGCAAATCTTGGTTCAAATAAGTGCTCCAAATTTGTCCAAAAATCAATTCTATTCCAATTCTAGAAAAGAATATCATATGATTTATTTCAAGCCCAAACTTGCCTTATGTTGTGTGCAAACTTCAACCATTAAACACTCAAGGTTTCAATGTCAATCTTAGCCCAAATAATAAGTACATTTATATACTTATTTGATGCTCAAATTCAGCCCAAAATCAGCCCCAAATCAGCCCTAAATCAACCCCAAATAAACCTTCAAATCAACCCAAACACAATCCATGATCTTACATGTCCACACAACAAATAACAATTGATTTATTTTGGGTAATTGATTAGTACTTAAAAGTGCATTTTTATCATGGTTTTATATCATCATTTTGTACTTGAAGTATCAATAACTCCTTAACTAAAATATGTTTTATAATAATGTATCTAATAATATAAGATACCTATAATTTGTGGTAAATGTCTATTTTTGATGCAGGTCTATCACATAAATGAAAGGATTGATTGATGACTTGAAGAACTTAAATTGCATGGATAAAGAGATGGTCAAACTTAGAGAAGAGATGTCGGTGCAATCCAAACCGGAACACTGTTCGGTAATTGGGTCATATCTGGAGCTACAGATCTCAGATTTAGGCCCAATTTATATGGATGGAAAGGTAAGACATAGGCCTACAACTTTCATATGGAGCCCAAGATCTAAAAAGGCCATTATCAAGTCCAAATTGTAGCAACAACAAAGAAGCCCGAATCTGTCTTCCAGCCCGAGCACTGTTCGGTATTTTGGCCATATCTGGAGTTCTAGAAGTCCAAATGAGCTGAAGTTTTTATACAAGAAAGATGAGACAATTGCCTACAACTTTCATGTTTACAACTGGCTCCAGTTTTGACGTTATCAATGACGTTTTGGGCAGACAAGAGAAGATAAGGATTGTCACCAAGTCAAAAGTTGGGCACCCACTTATCAATTAGTCATCAAATCAATAGTTCCCAATTTTGGCCTATTAAAGGAGGCATTTGCCATGCATTTAGGCATCTTGGTTTCCAGATCAAGATCATACTCTTCCTTTCTCTCTTTGTATTTTTTGTAATGTTTATGCTTTGCTTTCATTAATATTAAGTTTATGCCTTTCATTTCCTTTTCTTTACTTAGTTAGCTTTTATGTTCTTATTTTGTTTATCTATTTTTCTTTCTTTCATTATGTCTAGCTAAGTTAATTATGTCAAGGTGAAAAGGTTACACTAATGGTGTAAGAATAAGTATAATGTAAACTTAATATGGACTTTAATGTTTGATACTAACATGTTTTATATTTGTTATCTTATTCACTCTTTAATACTTTGCTTGTTAAATGACTAATCTTGATTTATGTTGTATAACACTTGGTACAACAAATGCTTGGCACTTTCATAGCCCATAATGTATGGTATAACCGACACCTGAGCTATGAAAGGAACTTGATTTGTTGTTAACATAAGTTATAATCATGAATGCTTGACGAGATTTACAAGTATTAGCATTAATTGAATAAGATGACTAATGTAATCATGTTAACAATATATAATCTGATTGGAACCTCCTTTGTGTGTGGTTTCCAATTCAATAATAAGAGTTTATACTATACTTGTTTGATATACCATTAGTGGAACCTCTAACCTTGACATTTGTTATTATTATTGTTTAATCCTTACTTTAATATTTCATCTCTAAGTTCTCATCATCATCATCTTCTTCTTCTTCTCTTTCTTGATTATTATTATTATTATTATTATTATTACTATTGTTGTTGTTATTATTGTTGTTTTATAATTGTTGTTTATAATTTGTACAATTAACCTCCCTGTGGTTCGACCCCGGTCTTGCCGGGTTATTTATTACTTCGACACTCCTGCACTTGGGAGAAGACATCAATCTTTTCGTCGTGTCAGTAATCCATTGATCCAAGAAAGCAAGCACATGGATGGAAAGCTGGAGGGGATATTTTAACATTATTTTGGGTCAAAAAGAAGAAGGAGACACCTCATAAATGAGGAAGAAAAACATGCACCAAAGTAGTTGTAAAGCTGTCTTGATTTGATTTTTCAGAACACCTTTCGGTGTTTTGCCCATAACTTTTGACTCAGGTGTCCAAATGAGCTGTTCTTTAATGATCTGGAAAGGTGACAAAAGTTCCTATAAATATGTCTCTAATAGACTTCTCTAACAAAAGCTTCTAAGAGGGTCGAATTGCTGTCCAAAGTTAGAGTCAGATTTGTGTCCGAATTTTTTCTGAAATTGTATTGTGTTCTTCTTTATAGATTTCGGTTCTTTAGTTTGTAAAACTTATTTTTTTCAGTTGGATTCAAGTTCTTTCATGTTTATTGAAGTGTTCTTATATATAATAATGGTTGGCTAAACTCTTTCTTGGATCCAAATCAAGGATAATGGTGATTGAGGTGAGTTCTGTAGGATATGAATGAATCTTAATGTTTATCTTCTTATTTTCTTCATGAATGATTTATTATTGTAAAGAAATTTTAGAAATCATTTAGGTAATGTTATAATCTTGAATTTTTATGCACAAACTTTAGTTTTGGTATAGAGATTGCTTGATTCAATGTCTTACTTAATATGAAAGTACTTGTTCATTCTTAAGCAATAATCAATCTTCATCTTTCTAATCTTCATTGTAATATCTTCCGATCTAATATCACCATCGTTGAGATTAGGTTGAGTTATCTTATATATGTTGAAGAAATCACCAATACATCACCATTAAAATTGATTTGGACAAAGACTTACTTTTCTTGTAATTTAAAATCTATTTATATTTTTTTTATCTTTGAAAACAAATCCATCAATTATTTTCAACCAAGTTATTGTTAATTTAATTTCTCTTGAGTTTTTTTTTTGTTACTTAGCTTAATTTCCAGATCTAGCTCTCTGTGGATATGACCTCAATCTTACCGAGTTAATTGCTACATCGCACACTCGTGCACTTGCGAGTTAAAACAAGCCGATCATATATTATGCTAGCAAGACTTTGAATGATGCTCAATTGAATTACACTACAACTGAAAAAGAACTCTTAGCTGTGGTCTTTGCATTAGACAAGTTTAGGTCTTATTTGGTTGGATCTCTTGTTATTGTTTTCACTGATCATGCAGCATTGAAATATTTGCTCACAAAACAAGATGTCAAACCACGTTTGATTCGATGGATCCTCCTACTCCAAGAGTTTAACATTGAAATTCGAGATAAAAAGGGAGTAGAGAATGTAGTCGCTGATCATTTGTCTCGTCTTTCAAGCTATAAGACCATAATTGATGAATCTCCAATAAATGAATTCTTTGCTGATGAAAATTTATTTTGTGCAGGTACTGTCTCTTACATTGGTTCTCCATGGTATGCTGACATAGCAAATTACCTAGCCACAAGTCAAATTCCTTCTCATTGGTCTAAACTTGACAAACAAAAATTCTTGTGCAATGTGCGCACCTTTTTTTGGGATGACCCCTACCTATTTAAATATTGTCCTGACCAAATTATTAGGCGGTGCATCCCTGATCATGAAATTCCAAGGGTCATTAATTTTTGTCATGCATTAGCCTGTAGTGGGCATTTCTCTTCCAAGAAAACTGCTTGACCGCTTTTTATGATCGGCTTGTTTTAACTCGCAAGTGCACGAGTGTGCGATGTAGCAATTAACTCGGTAAGATCGAGGTCATATCCACAGAGAGCTAGATCTGGAAATTAAGCTAAGTAACAAAAAAAAAAAACTCAAGAGAAATTAAATTAACAATAACTTGGTTGAAAATAATTGATGGATTTGTTTTCAAAGATAAAAAAAAAATGTAAATAGATTTTAAATGACAAGAAAAGTAAGTCTTGGTCCAAATCAATTTTAATGGTGATGTATTGGTGATTTCTTCAACATATATAAGATAACTCAACCTAATCTCAACGATGGTGATATTAGATCGGAAGATATTACAATGAAGATTAGAAAGATGAAGATTGATTATTGCTTAAGAATGAACAAGTACTTTCATATTAAGTAAGACATTGAATCAAGCAATCTCTATACCAAAACTAAAGTTTGTGCATAAAAATTCAAGATTATAACATTACCTAAATGATTTCTAAAATTTCTTTACAATAATAAATCATTCATGAAGAAAATAAGAAGATAAACATTAAGATTCATTCATATCCTAAAGAACTTACCTCAATCACCATTATCCTTGATTTGGATCCAAGAAAGAGTTTAGCCAACCATGATTATATATAAGAACACTTCAATAAACATGAAAGAACTTGAATCCAACTGAAAAAATAAGTTTTACAAACTAAAGAACCGAAATCTATAAAGAAGAACACAATACAATTTCAGAAAAAATTCGGACACAAATCTGACTCTAACTTTGGACAGCAATTCGACCCTCTTAGAAGCTTTTTTTGGAGAAGTCTATTAGAGACATATTTATAGGCAATTCTGTCACCTTTCCAGATCATTAAAGAACAGCTCATTTGGACACCTGAGTCAAAAGTTATGGGCAAAACACCGAAAGGTGTTCTGAAAAATCAAATCAAGACAGCTTTACAACTACTTTGGTGCACGTTTTTCTTCCTCATTTATGAGGTGTCTCCTTCTTCTTTTTGACCCAAAATAATGTTAAAATATCCCCTCCAGCTTTCCATCCATGTGCTTGCCTTCTTGGATCAATGGATTACCCAAAATAAATCAATTGTTATTTGTTGTGTGGACATGTAAGATCATGGATTGTGTTTGGGTTGATTTGAAGGTTGATTTGGGGTTGATTTAGGGCTGATTTGGGGCTGATTTTTGGGCTGAATTTGAGCATCAAATAAGTATACAAATGTACTTATTAGTTGGGCTAAGATTAACATTGAAACCTTGAGTGTTTAATGGTTGAAGTTTGCACACAACATAAGGCAAGTTTGGGCTTGAAATAAATCATATGATATTCTTTTCTAGAATTGGAATAGAATTGATTTTTGGGACAAATTTGGAGCACTTATTTGAACCAAGATTTGCTTCAATCTTCAACTAAATATCTCTTCAATTCTTTGTTCTGAATTCCGACGTTGAATTTTCTGAATTAATTCATTTAAGCTCCAAAAACCTATCGAAACATTAAAACAAACTTCATTACTAAAAAAACACATCAATTATTATAAAAACAACCAAATAAAAACAATAAATACATATGTAGAACAAGAGACTTGATGACATTTTTGATGCACAATCACACCCCCCAACTTAGATTTTGCTAGTCCTCAAGCAAAACAAAACATAAAACCTTTAAAATAAAAATAATAATAATAACAACCATAATTAGGCTCGATTCATCACACTTGAAGGACCTATCATGCAAACATTGGTATCTTTAACTTAGTGTACACAATAGCAAATAAAGAAAAATAAGCATACTCACATTCTCTAAATCAAACATCCATACAAAATTTCCAAATTCAGTCATATTTATCGTGCAACCAACATAATTGATTCATACGAAAACTCAACTTGTAATCTTCCATTCTCACCAACACAAACAAGGTAGCAAACTAGAGAAATATCTATATATTTTCTTTCTTTCTTTTTTCTTTCTTTGATTTTTTTTTTTTTTGAAGATATGATTTATTTTTTTGTCTTTAAGTAGTCACTTCCCTTTTGACGCGAATACAAACATTTGTGATGAATGCACCCGGTTACTCACAAAGTCACAAACTTAAAGTGCTTTGCATACTCATATTTTAAGCTGCCGTTTGACGTAAAGATAAACATTTGTGATGAATACCCCTAGTTACTGAGCAACTCAAAACATTGGAGTAGATAGAACTTTGTACACATTTATTTATTTATTCGTGTAATAATTATTACTCTATTTACTTAAACCTTGTTTAGAACTGGATCAAAAGGGATAATCACAAGTAAAGCATCATACTCATCTTTCATGCATAATCACACAACTCACACAACTTTTACAAGGAAAGATGTATTTCAGTAATCTTAAAAAAAAAAAAGTATGCTATATCTTGCTTTATAAGATATTATCTATCCCAAATTAAAGTATGCAATGTTCAACATAATAATGAATCTAAAAATGTAATGATGATCCTAAACAAGTCTCATTCACATACGAATGCAAGTTTTTTTTTTTTTTTAACAAGCATGGTTATCTCAAGCATTCAACATAATGAAATATCTAAAATTAAGTTTTACATTATCCTTAATGTAAAAGAGAAAGAGAAGAAAAGTATAAAGATTAGAAAATTGTTACTCCCCTTCTGTTTTCAAGGATGAATGTCTGATTGAATTGGGCATGAGCTGACTTCTTGCTTGATTTTTTTTTTTTAACCTGCATATCACAACTAAAAGAAAACATTGATTTTTTTTTTTTGAAAATAAAGAACCTCACACCCCCCAACTTAAAATAATGCATTGTCCCGAATGCATGAACACGAAAATATAAGAGATGGAAGAAAGAAGAAAAAATAATAAAAATGAAAAATAAAAATAAAAATAAAATAAAAATAAAAACTCATTACTTCTAATACTACAATGGTATTGGATCTTGAAGATCCAATGTCTCAACTTCAGCCACAACATTTTCAAGATAAGGTTTCAATCGATGACCATTTACTTTGAAAATATTTCCATTCTTGGGATTTTCTACCTCAAATGCACCATGCTCAGAAATGGATTTAATCACAAATGGACCAGTCCATTTTGTCCTCAACTTCCCAGGAAAGAGATGTAATCGTGAATTATACAAGAGAACCTTTTGACCAATATGAAAGGATTTTCTAAGAATATGTTTATCATGCAAAGTTTTCATCTTATGTTTTGAAATTTTTGCATTTTCAAATGCATCATTTCTTAGCTCCTCTAATTCATCCAATTGAAGCTTTCTATTTTTGCCAACCTCATTTTCATTGTCATTGAATTGCCGAATGGCCCAATATGCACGGTGCTCAATCTCAACAGGGAGATGACAAGGCTTTCCATAAACTAGCCTATAAGGAGACATTCCTAAAGAGGTCTTATAAGCAGTGCGATATGCCCATAAAGCATCAACTAGTCGTAGGGACCAATCTTTACGGTTTGGATTGACTGTTTTCTCTAAAATGTTCTTGATCTCCCTATTTGCCAACTCAGCTTGGCCACTAGTCTGTGGGTGATAGGGGGTACTGACCTTGTGAATTACACCATATTTTCTCATCAAAATCCCAACGGGCTTGTTACAAAAATGTTTTCCCCCATCACTAATCATAGCCCGGGGCATGCCAAAACGAGAGAAAATATTTTCTTTCAAGAATTTGACCACTACTCGATGGTCATTGGTTCGAGATGCAATGGCCTCCACCCATTTAGACACATAATCAACAGCTACAAGGATGAATTGGTAACCAAATGAACTTGGAAAAGGTCCCATGAAATCAATCCCCCAACAATCAAATATTTCCAAAACAAGGATGGGGTTAAGGGGCATCATGTTACGCCTAGTGAGGCTACCTAGTCGTTGGCATCGGTCACATGCAACACAGAAGGCATGAACATCTTTAAACATGGTAGGCCAATAAAAACCACACTGCAAGATTTTGGCAATGGTTTTCTTGGAAGAGAAATGCCCACCACAGGCTAATGTATGACAAAAATTAATGACCCTTGGAATTTCATGATCAGGGATGCACCGCCTAATAATTTGGTCAGGACAATATTTAAATAGGTAGGGGTCATCCCAAAAAAAGGTGCGCACATTGCGTAAGAATTTTTGTTTGTCAAGTTTAGACCAATGAGAAGGAATCTGACTTGTGGCTAGGTAATTTGCTATGTCAGCATACCATGGAGAACCAATATAAGAGACAGTACCTGCACAAAATAAATTTTCATCAGCAAAGAGTTCATTTATTGGAGATTCATCAATTATGGTCTTATAGCTTGAAAGACGAGACAAATGATCAGCTACTACATTCTCTACTCCCTTTTTATCTCGAATTTCAATGTTAAACTCTTGGAGTAGGAGGATCCATCGAATCAAACGTGGTTTGGCATCTTGTTTTGTGAGCAAATATTTCAATGCTGCATGATCAGTGAAAACAATAACAAGAGATCCAACCAAATAAGACCTAAACTTGTCTAATGCAAAGACCACAGCTAAGAGTTCTTTTTCAGTTGTAGTGTAATTCAATTGAGCATCATTCAAAGTCTTGCTAGCATAATATATGACATGAGGTTTCTTGTCTTTTCTTTGCCCTAAAACAGCCCCAACCGCAAAATCACTAGCATCACACATCAGTTCAAATGGTAAAGACCAATCAGGAGCTTGTATGATTGGTGCAGTTGTCAACAACCCTTTAAGCTTTTCAAAAGCTTCTTGACATTTTGATGTCCAATCAAATGGGACATCTTGTGACAACAAGTTACACAATGGTTTGGCAATGGTACTAAAAGAATGAATGAATCTTCGATAAAAACCAGCATGTCCTAAAAAGGATCTCACATCTTTCACAGTCTTAGGGGTAGTTAATTTTTGAATGACTTCCACTTTTGACTTATCTACCTCTATCCCTTTTGAAGAGACAATGTGACCTAAAACAATGCCATGTGTCACCATAAAATGACACTTCTCCCAATTGAGTACAAGATTGCTCTCTTCACACCTTTCAAGAACTTTTTCTAGATTCATTAGACACAACTCATAAGAATCCCCATAAACTGAAAAATCATCCATGAAAACTTCCAAAAAAGTTTCCACCATGTCACTAAAGATACTCATCATACACCTTTGAAAAGTGGCTGGTGCATTACACAAACCAAATGGCATTCTTCTATAAGCATAAGTACCAAAAGGACAAGTGAAAGTGGTTTTTTCTTGGTCTTCTAAAGAAATCTCAATTTGGTTGTAACCTGAGTATCCATCCAGAAAACAATAGAAAGCTCTTCCAGCTACTCTTTCAAGCACTTGGTCTAAAAATGGAAGCGGAAAATGGTCCTTCCTAGTCACCATGTTCAATTTACGATAATCAATGCACATACGCCATCCAGTTTGGATTCTAGTTGGTACCAGCTCATTATTTTCATTCTTCACTACAGTGACTCCAGATTTTTTTGGGACAACTTGGGTTGGACTAACCCATTTTGAGTTTGCAATAGGGTAAATGATACCTGCATCAAGTAGCTTAAGCACTTCACCTCTCACTACTTCCTTCATGTTTGGGTTCAATCGTCTTTGCATTTGCCTCACAGATTTAGCCTCTTCTTCAAGATAGATTCTATGTGTACATAAAAGAGGGCTAATTCCTTTCAAGTCAGTAATTTTCCACCCAATTGCTTTCTTGTGTTTTCTCACCACTCTCAAAAGTTTGTGTTCTTGCTCTATGCTAAGTTTTGATGAGATCACAATAGGATATGATTCATCTTCCCCTAGAAATGCATACTTAAGATCACTTGGTAAAGGCTTCCTTTCTAGTTTATCAGGCTGGACAAGAGATTCCTCAACTTTCACTTGGGGTGAAATCAAAGGCTCAAATGATGGGGTCCATTGACCTATTGACATAATAGGCATTGGATCTAGATAAGTCTCGAGTTCTCTTACTTCCTCATCAACACATTCCAAAGAACAAAATCTTTCATCATGAATTAAAGTTCTCTCCAATGGATCCTTGATCCACACTCTCTCAAAGTGTTCTTGACAAACTGTTTGGATGAAATCTACCTCTCTAATGTCCTCATGTTCCCCGATTTGTTTGGAGACATTGAATATGTTCATCTCCACAGTCATATTCCCAAAAGACAATTTCATCACCCCATTCCTATAATTAATTAAGGCATTGGATGTAGCTAGGAAAGGTCTCCCTAAGATGACTGGGATGGGGGCATTAGAACCTTGAATTGGTGCGGTGTCTAATACTACAAAATCAACAGGAAAGTAGAATTTATCTACTTGGACCAACACATCCTCAACGATACCCCTGGGAATCTTGATTGACCTATCAGCTAATTGAAGGGTGATTCGAGTAGGCTTGATTTCTCCTAAACCTAATTGTTCGTAAACAGTGTAGGGTATTAAATTCACACTTGCTCCTAAATCCAACAAAGCTTGATCTATCTTATGACTTCCAATAATGCATGAAATGGTAGGACAACCAGGATCTTTGTATTTGGGAGGGGTCTTAAACTGGATGATGGCACTAGCATGTTCAGTTAGAAAGGCTCTTTCTTTCACATTCAATCTCCTTTTGACTGTGCATAAATCCTTAAGAAACTTTGCATAAGATGGAACTTGTTTAATTGCATCAAGGAGTGGAATATTGACTTTCACTTGTTTGAACAATTCATAGATTTCTGAGTTCATAAGATCTTGCTTAGGTTTCCCTAACCTTTGTGGAAATGGTGCTCTAGGAACAAATTCTAAATCACTCATTTTGACTCCAATTTTTCTTGAATCATCTCCTTTCTCACTCATCTCTTTCTCATTTATCTCACCTTCTTTGTCACTCAAACTCTCATTTGTCACTTGTGTTTTGATTCCCTCTTCACTTTCCCTAGATTTCTCCTCTATAATACCTTTAGGAATCCTAAAACCTACACCTTTGTCAACAATCTTTCCACTTCTAAGGGTAGTGATGGCTTGGACATGTTCATGGTTTGAAGGTTCACTAGGTGAGGATTCACTCATGTGTACCTGACCTCTAGGATTGGGCATTGGTTGAGCTGGGATTTTTCCCTTCTCTTGAATGCTTAGTGATTGAGTCAACTTAGTTAGTTGACTTCGAATGTCATCTAAGGTCCTATTGGTCTGGTCTTGGAATTTGTAAACTTGGTTGTTGATTCCTCCTTGCGTTTGCATGAATTGTTGAAGAGTATCCTCTAAGGATCTCTTATGAGGTGGTTGGTATGTGTTATGTGTGGAAGCATGAAATGGTTGGGGTGGAGGTTGAAATGTTTGAGGTACTGAAGAGCCCTCATTTCTCCATCCAAAATTTGGGTGGTTCCTCCATCCAGGATTATAGGTCTCAGAGTAGGGATTGCCTACTTGGTTTGGAAATGGCTTTCTAACATTACTTGAATCAGAAGTTTGGCCATATAGCACTTCCTTGAAGGCTGGAATGGTAGGACACTCAGTTGTCCTATGCCCTTTGCTCTCACAAACAACACAACTTTCCTCTTGTTGTTCACTTATAACATGCACTTTTTTAATCTCAAGAGACTCTACTTTCCTAGCCAATGAGGCTAATCTAGCATTGAGGTCATCAGTCTCTTTCAATTGAAACTTCCCACTTGAATGAGAAATGGTGTTTCTAGACTCAACATGAACTGGGAGAGAAGTCTCCCATTGCTTTGTGTTTTCAGCCAATTGATCAAAAAAATCAAAGGCCTCACTTGGTTCTTTGTCATAAAACTCACCATTACACATGGTTGACACTAGCTTTTTAAAATCTGCGGTAAGAGAGTCATAAAAGAAACTCACTAACCTCCACATCTCAAAACCATGGTGAGGGCATGCATTTAACAAGTCTTTAAACCTTTCCCAAGCTTGGTGAAATGACTCATTTGGACTACAAGAAAAATTCATCATTTGACGTTGTAAGGCTGCTGTCCTATGAGTGGGGAAGTATTTTTTCAAAAATTCAGCTTGCATTTCTCTCCATGTACCTATAGACCTAGGACGCAAGGAGTTTAGCCAAAGCTTGGCTTTATCCTTTAGAGAGAATGGGAACAATTTAAGCCGAATGGTTTCCTCAGTGCATGTTCTATCAATAAAAGTATTACATACCTCTTCAAAGTCTTTAATGTGTATGTATGGATTTTCAGAATCCATACCATGAAATGTGGGAAGAAGTTGAATCATGCCCGGTTTCAAATTGAAAGCTTGTTGGTTAAGAGGTAAGATAATACACAAAGGTGTACTTTGTCTAGCCGGGTGAAGATACTCTCTAAGAGTTCGAAAATTAGGTTGATCATTGAATTGTGGAGGTCCATTACCTTGAACACTCCCTTCACCCTCTACATCTTCAACATTAGCCATGATAAAATAATAATAATAATAATAATATAACAATTATATGAATATGAAAGGAAAGGAAAGAAAAAAAATGCAAATAAAAGTAATAGCTCAAAAATAAAATACAACAAATTAAGAAATTCACTCTCCAACTAATAAGCACTATTAACAACAATAAACATTAAAAGATAATTATAAGA
This sequence comes from Populus pruinosa, assembly GCA_026413675.1. NCBI lineage: Eukaryota > Viridiplantae > Streptophyta > Magnoliopsida > Malpighiales > Salicaceae > Populus > Populus pruinosa. The sequence continues at coordinate 47,120,014 of CM048592.1, forward strand.
AGCTTGAATAAAAAGGCGGTGATACCGGCCAAGCACTTTAGACAAAAAATTAAAGAAAAATAACAACAATAAACATTAAAAAATAATTATAACAAGCATGAATAAACAAAAGGCGGTAATACCGACCAAGCACTTCAAACAATAAATATAAGAAAAATAATCATAACAAAACAACAAAATAAAAAGGAAATAAACAAGAGGCGGTAATACCGACCAAGCACTTCAAACAATAAATATAAGAAAAATAACAACAACAAATATTAAAAGATAATTATAACAAGCATGAATAAAAAGGCGGTAATACCGGCCAAGCACTTCAAACAATAAATATATATATAAAAAATAAGCATAACAAAACAACAAAATAAACTAAAATAAACAAGAGGCGGTAATACCGGCCAAACACTTTAGACAATAAATAAAAACAATATCAACAAAATAAAATGAAATAAACAAGAAAAATATTAGAAACTAATAAGAGTAGACAATAAAAGAAAAATGGTTGAACCAACCAAAATCCAACAATTAATAGTCCAGTCCACAGTCCAATATCCGAAACGTTAAGGTAAATTTTTTTTTAGGCGGTAAAACCAGCCAATTGATTTTTTTTATATGATTTTTTTTAGTTTTCCAATAATCAAATCTAAATTTGTTACCTTTGCTTGCTAGCTCCCCGGCAACGGCGCCAAAATTGCTTGACCGCTTTTTATGATCGGCTTGTTTTAACTCGCAAGTGCACGAGTGTGCGATGTAGCAATTAACTCGGTAAGATCGAGGTCATATCCACAGAGAGCTAGATCTGGAAATTAAGCTAAGTAACAAAAAAAAAAAACTCAAGAGAAATTAAATTAACAATAACTTGGTTGAAAATAATTGATGGATTTGTTTTCAAAGATAAAAAAAAAATGTAAATAGATTTTAAATGACAAGAAAAGTAAGTCTTGGTCCAAATCAATTTTAATGGTGATGTATTGGTGATTTCTTCAACATATATAAGATAACTCAACCTAATCTCAACGATGGTGATATTAGATCGGAAGATATTACAATGAAGATTAGAAAGATGAAGATTGATTATTGCTTAAGAATGAACAAGTACTTTCATATTAAGTAAGACATTGAATCAAGCAATCTCTATACCAAAACTAAAGTTTGTGCATAAAAATTCAAGATTATAACATTACCTAAATGATTTCTAAAATTTCTTTACAATAATAAATCATTCATGAAGAAAATAAGAAGATAAACATTAAGATTCATTCATATCCTAAAGAACTTACCTCAATCACCATTATCCTTGATTTGGATCCAAGAAAGAGTTTAGCCAACCATGATTATATATAAGAACACTTCAATAAACATGAAAGAACTTGAATCCAACTGAAAAAATAAGTTTTACAAACTAAAGAACCGAAATCTATAAAGAAGAACACAATACAATTTCAGAAAAAATTCGGACACAAATCTGACTCTAACTTTGGACAGCAATTCGACCCTCTTAGAAGCTTTTTTTGGAGAAGTCTATTAGAGACATATTTATAGGCAATTCTGTCACCTTTCCAGATCATTAAAGAACAGCTCATTTGGACACCTGAGTCAAAAGTTATGGGCAAAACACCGAAAGGTGTTCTGAAAAATCAAATCAAGACAGCTTTACAACTACTTTGGTGCACGTTTTTCTTCCTCATTTATGAGGTGTCTCCTTCTTCTTTTTGACCCAAAATAATGTTAAAATATCCCCTCCAGCTTTCCATCCATGTGCTTGCCTTCTTGGATCAATGGATTACCCAAAATAAATCAATTGTTATTTGTTGTGTGGACATGTAAGATCATGGATTGTGTTTGGGTTGATTTGAAGGTTGATTTGGGGTTGATTTAGGGCTGATTTGGGGCTGATTTTTGGGCTGAATTTGAGCATCAAATAAGTATACAAATGTACTTATTAGTTGGGCTAAGATTAACATTGAAACCTTGAGTGTTTAATGGTTGAAGTTTGCACACAACATAAGGCAAGTTTGGGCTTGAAATAAATCATATGATATTCTTTTCTAGAATTGGAATAGAATTGATTTTTGGGACAAATTTGGAGCACTTATTTGAACCAAGATTTGCTTCAATCTTCAACTAAATATCTCTTCAATTCTTTGTTCTGAATTCCGACGTTGAATTTTCTGAATTAATTCATTTAAGCTCCAAAAACCTATCGAAACATTAAAACAAACTTCATTACTAAAAAAACACATCAATTATTATAAAAACAACCAAATAAAAACAATAAATACATATGTAGAACAAGAGACTTGATGACATTTTTGATGCACAATCAAAAACCATTGCCAAAATCTTGCAGTGTGGTTTTTATTGGCCTACCATGTTTAAAGATGTTCATGCCTTTTATGCTGCATGTGACCGATGCCAACGACTAGGTAGCCTCACTAGGCGTAACATGATGCCCCTTAACCCCATCCTTGTTTTGGAAATATTTGATTGTTGGGGGATTGATTTCATGGGACCTTTTCCAAGTTCATTTGGTTACCAATTCATCCTTGTAGCTGTTGATTATGTGTCTAAATGGGTGGAGGCCATTGCATCTCGAACCAATGACCATCGAGTTGTGGTCAAATTCTTGAAAGAAAATATTTTCTCTCGTTTTGGCATGCCTCGGGCTATGATTAGTGATGGGGGAAAACATTTTTGTAACAAGCCCGTTGGGATTTTGATGAGAAAATATGGTGTAATTCACAAGGTCAGTACCCCCTATCACCCACAGACTAGTGGCCAAGCTGAGTTGGCAAATAGGGAGATCAAGAACATTTTAGAGAAAACAGTCAATCCAAACCGTAAAGATTGGTCCCTACGACTATGACACGACTAAAAGGTTGATGTCTTCTCCCAAGTGCAGGAGTGTCGAAGTAATAAATAACCCGGCAAGACCGGGGTCGAACCACAGGGAGGTTAATTGTACAAATTATAAACAATAATTATAAACAACAATAATAGCAATAACAACAATAGTAATAATAATAATAATAATAATAATAATAATAATAATAATAATAATAATAATAATAATACTAGTACTAATAGTAGTAGTAGTAGTAGTAGTAGTAGTAATAATAATAATAATAATAATAATAATAATAATAATAATAATAATAATAATAATAATAAAGAAAGAGAAGAAGAAGAAGATAATGATGATGAGAACTTAGAGATGAAATATTAATGTAAGGATTAAACAATAATAATAACAAATGTCAAGGTTAGAGGTTCCACTAATGGTATATCAAACAAGCATAGTATAAACTCTTATTATTGAATTGGAAACCACACACAAAGGAGGTTCCAATCAGATTATATATTATTAACATGATTACATTAGTCATCTTATTCAATTAATGCTAATACTTGTAAATCTCGTCAAGCATTCATGATTATAACTTATGTTAACAACAAATCAAGTTCCTTTCATAGCTCAGGTGTCGGTTATACCATACATTATGGGCTATGAAAGTGCCAAGCATTTGTTGTACCAAGTGTTATACAACATAAATCAAGATTAGTCATTTAACAAGCAAAGTATTAAAGAGTGAACAAGATAACAAATATAAAACATGTTAGTATCAAACATTAAAGTCCATATTAAGTTTACATTATACTTATTCTCACATCATTAGTGTAACCTTTTAACCTTGACATAATTAACTTAGCTAGACATAATGAAAGAAAGCAAAATAAATAAACAAAATAAGAACATAAAAGCTAACTAAGTAAAGGAAAGGAAATGAAAAGCATAAACTTAATATTAATGAAAGCAAAGCATAAACATTACAAAAAATACAAAGAGAGAAAGGAAGAACATGATCTTGATCTGAACACCAAGATGCCTAAATGCATGGCAAATGCCTCCTTTTATAGACCAAAATTGGGAACTATTGATTTGATGACTAATTGATAAGTGGGTGGCCAACTTTTGACTTGGTGACAATCCTTATCTTCTCTTGTCTGCCCAAAACGTCATTGATAACGTCAAAAATGGAGCCAGGTGCAAACATGAAAGTTATAGGCAATTGTCTCAGCTTTCTTGTGTAAAAAATTCAGCTCATTTGGACTTCTAGAACTCCAGATATGGCCAAACTACCGAACAGTGCTCGGGCTGGAAGACAGATTCGGGCTTCTTTGTTGTTGCTACAATTTGGACTTGATAATGGCCTTTTTAGATCTTGGGCTCCATATGAAAGTTGGAGGCCTATGTCTTACCTTTCCATACATATAAATTGTACCTAAATCTGAGATCTGTAGCTCCAGATATGACCCAATTACCAAATAGTGTTCCGGTTTGGATTGCACCGACATCTCTTCTCTAAGTTTGACCATCTCTTTATCCATGCAATTCAAGTTCTTCAAGTCATCAATCAATCCTTTCATTTATATGATAGGCCTGCATTAAAAATAGACATTTACCACAAATTATAGGTGATTAGTACTTAAAAGTGCATTTTTATCATGGTTTTATATCATCATTTTGCACTTGAAGTATCAATAACTCCTTAACTAAAATATATTTTATAATAATGTATCTAATAATATAAGATACCTATAATTTGTGGTAAATGTCTATTTTTAATGCAGGTCTATCACATAAATGAAAGGATTGATTGATGACTTGAAGAACTTAAATTGCATGGATAAAGAGATGGTCAAACTTAGAGAAGAGATGTCGGTGCAATCCAAACCGGAACACTGTTCGGTAATTGGGCCATATCTGGAGCTACAGATCTCAGATTTAGGTCCAATTTATATGGATGGAAAGGTAAGACATAGGCCTACAACTTTCATATGGAGCCCAAGATCTAAAAAGGCCATTATCAAGTCCAAATTGTAGCAACAACAAAGAAGCCCGAATCTATCTTCCAGCCCGAGCACTGTTCGGTATTTTGGCCATATCTGGAGTTCTAGAAGTCCAAATGAGCTGAATGTTTTACACAAGAAAGCTGAGACAATTGCCTACAACTTTCATGTTTGCACCTGGCTCCAGTTTTGACGTTATCAATGATGTTTTGGGCAGACAAGAGAAGATAAGGATTGTCACCAAGTCAAAAGTTGGCCACCCACTTATCAATTAGTCATCAAATCAATAGTTCCCAATTTTGGCCTATAAAAGGAGGCATTTGCCATGCATTTAGGCATCTTGGTGTTCAGATCAAGATCATGCTCTTCCTTTCTCTCTTTGTATTTTTTGTAATGTTTATGCTTTACTTTCATTAATATCAAGTTTATGCCTTTCATTTCCTTTCCTTTACTTAGTTAACTTTTATGTTCTTATTTTGTTTATCTATTTTGCTTTCTTTCATTATGTCTAGCTAAGTTAATTATGTCAAGGTGAAAAGGTTACACTAATGGTGTGAGAAGAAGTATAATGTAAACTTAATATGGACTTTAATGTTTGATACTAACATGTTTTATATTTGTTATCTTGTTCACTCTTTAATACTTTGCTTGTTAAATGACTAATCTTGATTTATGTTGTATAACACTTGGTACAACAAATGCTTGGCACTTTCATAGCCCATAATGTATGGTATAACCGACACCTGAGCTATGAAAGGAACTTGATTTGTTGTTAACATAAGTTATAATCATGAATGCTTGACGAGATTTACAAGTATTAGCATTAATTGAATAAGATGACTAATGTAATCATGTTAACAATATATAATCTGATTGGAACCTCCTTTGTGTGTGGTTTCCAATTCAATAATAAGAGTTTATACTATACTTGTTTGATATACCATTAGTGGAACCTCTAACCTTGACATTTGTTATTATTATTGTTTAATCCTTACATTAATTTTCCATCTCTAAGTTCTCATCATCATCATCTTCTTCTTCTTCTCGTTCTTTATTATTATTATTATTATTATTATTATTATTATTATTATTATTATTACTACTACTACTACTACCACTATTATTATTATTATTGTTGTTATTGTTGTTGTTGTTGTTGTTGTTGTTTTATAATTGTTGTTTATAATTTGTACAATTAACCTCCCTGTGGTTCGACCCCGGTCTTGCCGGGTTATTTATTACTTCGACACTCCTGCACTTGGGAGAAGACATCAACCTTTTAGTCGTGTCAAGTTTTTGGCGTCGTTGCCGGGGAGGTAAGTTCTTGTATAAATTATAGTATTTATTTTATTTTCTCTTTTCACTTTTCTTGTATATAACTTTGTTTCTTTTCTTTTGTTTCTTTTTATTTTGTTTTCTTCCTCCTTCTTTTGCTTTCTTCGTCTTTTTTTTATTTTATTCCTACACGTGCATGAGAGTGTGGTCACGTACATCAAGTGGTAGACTTTGTAGGGTATCCTCATCATTTTCAGAAAATATGGCTGAAGAAGATAATCAATCACTTCATAATGAAAATAATGAGAATAACCGTGCTAGAACACTTAGAGACCACATGAATCCCACAAGAACAAGTGCACCATCATGTATAGTTTTTTCTCCTGATGCATCTCATTTTAATTTTAAACCAGGTATTATTCAACTTTTACCTTCATTTCATGGCTTGGAATTGGAAAATCCATACTTGCATTTAAGAGAATTTGAGGAGGTCTGCAACCAATATAATAATTTAAATTGTAGCATGAACACCATCAGATTAAAGCTTTTTCCTTTTTCATTAAAAGATAAAGCTAAAACATGGCTACAAAATTTGAGACTAGGATCCATTCGTGCTTGGGATGAAATGCAACAACAATTTTTAAAGAAGTTTTTCCCATCTCATAGAACAAACTCTTTCAAGAGACAAATCACCACTTTCACTCAAAAACCAGGAGAAACATTTTACAAATATTGGGATAGGTATCGAGACTTGCTTAGTACTTGCCCTCATCATGGTTTTGAAACATGGAGATTGGTTTCACATTTCTATGAAGGGTTAACACCTAAAGATAGGCAAATGGTTGAATTGATGTGCAATGGAACTTTTAAAGATAAAGACCCTGATGAAGCAATGGAGTACTTAGACTTGTTAGCTGAAAATGCTCAAAATTGGGACACTGCGGGTACATATGAGGCACCGAGTAAAACTCAACCTCATACATCTAGTGGAGGTATGTACAACCTTAGGGAAGATCATGACCTTCAAGCCAAGTTTGCATCTTTAGCTAGAAAAGTCGAGGCACTAGAATTAAAAAAGAGTGGTCAATTAAAATCTGTTGAAAACAATGTGTGTCAAATCTGTGAAACAAATGAACACTCAACCAACGATTGTCCAACCTTGCCTTCTTTTAAGGAATGTCTCCATGAACAAGCCCATGCTTTAAACAGTTTCCAAAGGGCCAACCACAACCCATACTCCCAAACATACAACCCTGGTTGGAGAAATCACCCAAATTTCAATTGGAAGAGTGAGAACAACAATGCACAAACTTCACAACCACCATTTCAAGCACACCATAATTTCCAAAATTCTCATGGATATACACCTCCTTATGCTCCACCTCCTAGAAGAAATCTTGAGGAAACATTGCATGCATTCATTGAAAAGCAAGAGACAATCAATACTCAACTTGCTCAAAACATGACAGATTTTAAACATACTCTTGCTAAATTAACTTCTGCTCTTAGTTTCCAAGAGAAAGGTAAGTTTCCATCCCAAACACAACAAAATCCCAAAGGGCAATACAATGCAAATGCAAGTAGTTCCGGAAGCCAACACATGGATCAAGTCAAATCAGTCACTACTCTGCGCAGTGGTAAGGTTATTGAAAAACCCTCTTTTGAACCTTATGAGAAAGATGATGAGTCAATCTCTGAGGGTAAGGAAGGGGATGAATCTGAAAATTGCAAAGAAACGACTGACTCACCGCCAGCACTTCCATTTCCTCAAGCCATGACCAAACAAAGGAAAGTCAATCACAATTCTGAAATTTATGAAATTTTCAAACAGGTAAAGATCAATATACCTTTGCTGGATGCAATTAAACAGGTTCCTTCCTATGCTAAATTTTTGAAAGATCTATGCACTGTGAAGAGGAAACTGAATCTGAAAAAGAAAGCCTTTCTAGCCGAACAAGTAAGTGCTATTCTTCAAAACAATAATGCTTTGAAATATAAAGACCCTGGTTGTCCTACAATTTCTTGCTTTATTGGAGAGCATAAAATTGAAAGAGCCTTACTTGATCTTGGAGCTAGTGTGAATTTACTTCCATATTCAGTTTTTCAAAGTCTCAATCTAGGTGAGTTAAAACCAACTTCTATATCTCTTTTACTTGCCGATAGATCTGTAAAAGTGCCTAGAGGAATAATTGAAGATGTGTTAGTACAACTCGATAAATTCATTTATCCTGTGGATTTTATTGTCTTGGACACAGAACCTGTTGAAGCATGTAATTCATTTCCTGTTATTTTAGGACGTCCGTTTCTTGCAACCTCTAACGCATTGATTAATTGTAGGAATGGACTGATGAAGCTATCATTTGGAAACATGACATTGGAGATGAATATTTTTAACATTTGCAAGCATCCTGGAGATGATAATGATTTACAAGAAGTAGATCATATTGACGAATTAGTTTATGATCAACTTGAATCTACTTTAAGTAAAAATGAATTGGATGAAACTGAAGATTTGCAAATGGTTTATTCTGAGAAAGAAATCACGGATGAAACAAGCACCGAAAATGTTGATGCGAATCTTTTGTCAACAGTGACAACAGATTCGACATCTGACATCGCACCAATCGATGATTACTTTCCTAACGAATCCTTACTTTCTCTTAGTCCAATGCCTTGGTATGATAAAAATATCAATTTTCTTGCTTTAGGAGATTTGCCAACTGATTGGAGTATCCAAGACAAAGAAAAGTTTTTGAACGAAGTGAAGAATTTTTATTGTGATGACCCTACCTTATTCAAATATTGTCCTGATCAAATATTTCGAAGATTTGTTCCCGACAATGAGGTAAGTAGTGTCATGAAACTTTGTCATTCTGAAGCATGTGGAAGTTATTTCTCGTCAAAAAAGACTGCTGCAAAAATCTTTCAAAATGGATTTTATTGGCCCACCATGTTCAAGGACACACATGCATTCTGCAAAACTTGTGAAAATTGTCAAAAAATTGACACTGGTCAAAAACTTTTGTTTTATGATTCTCAACTCTATGCATTCCCTACAGAGCTAAGATTAAGATGGACCAATCCTTATGGGGCCTGTGATATTGAGAATTCAATGAATGACAATGATATTAAGGAAAATGGACATCGTTTGAAAGCTTACTTTGATAATTTTCCTAGTGAAAATGAATCAGCTGGTTTGAATGATCTTGTAGATAAAGGTTGATTATTTTTTTTCTCACATTATTTTTGTGTTTCTTTTTGAGTGATTTTTGCTAGTTTCTCTCACCCCGGTCAAATGGCGGATAACGGTACTCCGTGACTTAAGTCGGTTCTTTCAGTTTCCCATAATTACTGATATCTGTGTATATATCTGTGCAATTCTGTGAAGCTCTTTTCCAATTCTCATTTGAAAATGGACACTAATCTTGAAAAATTGAAAAAGTATTTTCCCGCTCTACCTCAGAATGCGATTACAAAAATTTACCGTGCTTGATGTGCAAGATTGAGATTGTTAATGAATCATGGAATTCCTGAAGATATTCGCTGGTTGATTGAAGCAAAGGTCCGATTATCAGGTGAGTCCTCTAACTTCATTTCACACATGCCTGGAACAGGTAAAAACACTTTTGCAAAGAAGCGTCGTGCAAAACGACTGGATGTCTGTCATCGTTGTGCTAGATGGACTTGTAATACACAATGTCGTTCTTTAGGAATGGTATCTATAAACCGTGAAGATAAAATACAATTCATTAAGGATGGCCTGAGTAAGGAGTCTTTAGATAATCTTCTATTGACTCTTGAGACGCATCCTAGTGGAGATGTGCATCGTGCAATTCATGATTTATAGCCACTATTTCATAAAGAACATGATCGACTTAGTCTTGGGAATCTGACTAAAAAAGACCCTGTTTGCCAGTTTTTAAGAAAACTGGATGGGAAGCCTATCCCCGACCCATAGAGGGCGTTTAAGCCGTTCTTGGACGTAAAACCAAGGGAAGATGTGAGCCACAATCACAACTACCTGTACATACACATGTTTTTTTTTTTTCAAAAGTAAATAAATAAATAAATAAAAAGAGAGAGAGAGTGTGTGAGACTCTAGCTGGCCTACATATAGATGTTATGATTGCCTTTCTACTTTCTCATCTATAAAACCCTATTTTCCTTCCTTTCATTTCTACTCAACCCATACATTCAACAAATACAGAAGTGTGTAGAAATGGCAAGTTCCTCAAGTCATCAAATAAGAAATATTTGTGTTTTCGGTGGATCTAGTCCTGGGAAAGAAAAAGAGTTTTTAGAATCAGCAAATCATCTTGGTCAGGTGCTAGCTGAGAGAAAGATTCATTTAGTGTATGGGGGAGGCAGTCTTGGGTTAATGGGAGGTGTGTCAATAGCTGCATTTTTAGGAGGTAGTCAAGTTTTAGGAATCGTCCCTGAAGCTTTGGCACAAGGGGACATCATTGGAAAAACAATTGGAGAGGAACTTCAGGTCTCTACAATGTCGGCTCGAATGAATGCAATGTTTAACCATGCTGATGCTTTCATTGCTTTACCAGGTGATCTAGGCACATTGGAAGAGATCTTTCATATTTCCTCTTGGGCTCAATTGCACATTCACCATAAACCCATAGGTTTGTTAAATGTTAATGGTTATTATGATAAGTTGTTGTCTTTTCTTGATCATGCTGTGGAACAGGAATTTTTAACATCTTCTGCACGACAAATCATAATCTCTGCTACTACTGCTGAACAATTGATTGACCAACTACAATCTTTCACTCCTGTGATTGATCCTTCCATGAGTCGCATAAATTGGTCATCTAAGGAAAGCCGTAAAAAGCTTAGATTGGATTTGAGCCTTCATTTGTGAATTTTTATGTATTTTGGTTTTATTATTGTGTTTTGTTATTTCTTATTTTTGTTTTAGTGTGTTTCAGGTTTTGTCAGTGTTCGTTATTTCAGGTGATATCTTCTATACTCTATCTTTCTACCTTAGAACATTGAGGACAATGTCTCGTTTTGGTTGGGGGGAGAGGGTAGTAGTTGATTAAAAAAAAAAATTGTTTTTCATTTCATAAAGCATGTGCATAATTGTTGTTACTAGGATGGCAGAATAAAGGAGTTCTTTTGTTAAAGTGACTCTTGAGACGCATCTTAGTAACCATTCTTAACAAGGTCTATTATAATACTTCCTGAAATATTCAGGTTTACAAACTCTCGTATTGTTACCACTTAATTCTGCTCATATACTTATTTAACATGTATTTTTAAACCTTAATTTACACACACACACTTTAACATATGATTGTGGGTTGCATATTGGACTATTACATTATTTATGTTCTTTTGTTAAAGGTAACAACTAAGGGAAGGGGATTGTATATAATTAAAAAAAAAACATGAAAAAATAAAAAAAAGAAAAAAAATAAAAAATGATGATAATAAAAATGTAGATAAGTTTGATTTCGTAGCCTCCCTAACCTAAGCAATTAAGCCCGAAGGGGTGTTTTAACACCTAATACCCTAAAGTCAACTGACTTGGGAGCTATTGGCCCAATGCTTGTTACATGGGTTAAGGAGAAAAGCTTAAGGCAATCAAACATTGCACTATCTACATATCAGTATCTGCGACCCGAGTTACTAAGCTCGTAGGGGTGTCTTAACACCAACTGGTCTGGGAGTCATTAGCTGAAAGCTCGTTACATGGGTTAAAGATGCATGATGTTTTTAAAGTATATGTATATAGAGTTAAAAAAAAAAAGACAAAAATAGTAATCCTAACCCAAGGAAGTTAACCTTAAACATTAGAACAAAAATTTTGTTTTCTTCCAAGAAAAGCCCCATAATTATGTGTTGATACATTGAGCATAAAAGAAAGGTTTATTAATATCTTGTTAAGTGGTATTGAGCAGATATATAAATTTAATGAGAGTTTGTTTATCTGGACAGATTAATGGAAGTTAAATGATGAATACCTTGCTTTGTGAAATTTGCAAATTGTTTTAACGCTTTAATTACTAGGGACTAGTAATAAGCTGGTTGAGGGGTGTGATTAGTACTTAAAAGTGCATTTTTATCATGGTTTTATATCATCATTTTGCACTTGAAGTATAAATAACTCCTTAACTAAAATATATTTTATAATAATGTATCTAATAATATAAGATACCTATAATTTGTGGTAAATGTCTATTTTTAATGCAGGTCTATCACATAAATGAAAGGATTGATTGATGACTTGAAGAACTTAAATTGCATGGATAAAGAGATGGTCAAACTTAGAGAAGAGATGTCGGTGCAATCCAAACCGGAATACTGTTCGGTAATTGGGCCATATCTGGAGCTACAGATCTCAGATTTAGGTCCAATTTATATGGATGGAAAGGTAAGACATAGGCCTACAACTTTCATATGGAGCCCAAGATCTAAAAAGGCCATTATCAAGTCCAAATTGTAGCAACAACAAAGAAGCCCGAATCTGTCTTCCAGCCCGAGTACTGTTCGGTATTTTGGCCATATCTAGAGTTCTAGAAGTCCAAATAAGCTGAATTTTTTACACAAGAAAGCTGAGACAATTTTCTACAACTTTCATGTTTGCACCTGGCTCCATTTTTGACGTTATCAATGACTTTTTGGGCAGACAAGAGAAGATAAGGATTGTCACCAAGTCAAAAGTTGGCCACCCACTTATCAATTAGTCATCAAATCAATAGTTCCCAATTTTGGCCTATAAAAGGAGGCATTTGCCATGCATTTAGGCATCTTGGTGTTCAGATCAAGATCATGCTCTTCCTTTCTCTCTTTGTATTTTTTGTAATGTTTATGCTTTCCTTTCATTAATATCAAGTTTATGCCTTTCATTTCCTTTCCTTTACTTAGTTAACTTTTATGTTCTTATTTTGTTTATCTATTTTGCTTTCTTTCATTATGTCTAGCTAAGTTAATTATGTCAAGGTGAAAAGGTTACACTAATGGTGTGAGAATAAGTATAATGTAAACTTAATATGGACTTTAATGTTTGATACTAACATGTTTTATATTTGTTATCTTGTTCACTCTTTAATACTTTGCTTGTTAAATGACTAATCTTGATTTATGTTGTATAACACTTGGTACAACAAATGCTTGGCACTTTCATAGCCCATAATGTATGGTATAACCGACACCTGAGCTATGAAAGGAACTTGATTTGTTGTTAACATAAGTTATAATCATGAATGCTTGACGAGATTTACAAGTATTAGCATTAATTGAATAAGATGACTAATGTAATCATGTTAACAATATATAATCTGATTGGAACCTCCTTTGTGTGTGGTTTCCAATTCAATAATAAGAGTTTATACTATACTTGTTTGATATACCATTAGTGGAACCTCTAACCTTGACATTTTTTATTATTATTGTTTAATCCTTACATTAATTTTCCATCTCTAAGTTCTCATCATCATCATCTTCTTCTTCTTCTCGTTCTTTATTATTATTATTATTATTATTATTATTATTATTATTATTATTATTACTACTACTACTACTACCACTATTATTATTATTATTGTTGTTATTGTTGTTGTTGTTGTTGTTGTTGTTTTATAATTGTTGTTTATAATTTGTACAATTAACCTCCCTGTGGTTCGACCCCGGTCTTGCCGGGTTATTTATTACTTCGACACTCCTGCACTTGGGAGAAGACATCAACCTTTTAGTCGTGTCAATAGGTATCTTATATTATTAGATACATTATTATAAAACATATTTTAGTTAAGGAGTTATTGATACTTCAAGTGCAAAATGATGATATAAAACCATGATAAAAATGCACTTTTAAGTACTAATCACACCCCCCAACCAGCTTATTACTAGTCCCTAGTAATCAAAGCGTTAAAACAATTTGCAAATTTCACAAAGCAAGGTATTCATCATTTAACTTCCATTAATCTATCCAGATAAACAAACTCTCATTAAATTTATATATCTGCTCAATACCTCTTAACAAGATATTAATAAACCTTTCTTTTGTGCTCAATATATCAACATATAATTATGGGGCTTTTCTTGAAAGAAAACAAAATTTTTGTTCTAATGTTTAGGGTTAACTTCCTTGGGTTGGGATTACTATTTTTGTCTTTTTTTTTTTTCGTTTTTTTTTTTAAATCTATATACATATAATTGAAAAACATCATGCATCTTTAACCCATGTAACGAGCTTTCAGCTAATGACTCCCAGATCAGTTGGTCTTAGGGCATTAGCTGTTAAGACACCCCAACGAGCTTAGTAACTCGGGTCGCAGATACTGATATGTAGATAGTGCAATGTTTGATTCCCTTAAGCTTTTCTCCTCAACCCATGTAACAAGCGTTGGGCCAATAGCTCCCAAGTCAGTTGACTTTAGGATATTAGGTGTTAAAACACCCCTTCGGGCTTAATTGCTTAGGTTAGGGAGGCTACGAAACCAAACTTATCTACATTTTTATTATCATCATTTTTTTTTCTTTTTCTTTTTTTTCTTTTTTTTTCTTTTTTTTTAAAATTATATACAATCCCTTTCCCTTAGTTGTTACCTTTAACAAAAGAACATGAATAATGTAATAATCCAATATGCAACCCACAATCATATGTTAAAGTGTGTGTGTGTAAATTAAGGTTTAAGAATACATGTTAAATAAGTATATGAGCAGAATTAAGCGGTAATAATACGAGAGTTTGGAAACCTGAATATTTCAGGAAGTATTATAATAGACCTTGTTAAGAATGGTTACTAAGATGCGTCTCAAGAGTCACTTTAACAAAAGAACTCCTTTACTCTGTCATCCTAGTAACAACAATTATGCACATGCTTTATGAAATGAAAAACAATTTTTTTTTTTTTATCAACTACTACCCTCTCCCCCCAACCAAAACGAGACATTGTCCTCAATGTTCTAAGGTAGAAAGATAGAGTATAAAAGATATCACCTGAAATAACGAACACTGACAAAACCTGAAACACACTAAAACAAAAATAAGAAATAACAAAACATAATAAAACCAAAAGACACAAAAATTCACAAATGAAGGCTCAAATCCAATCTAAGCTTTTTACGGCTTTCCTTAGATGACCAATTTATGCGACTCATGGAAGGATCAATCACAGGAATGAAAGATTGTAGTTGGTCAATCAATTGTTCAGCAGTAGCAGCAGAGATTATGATTTGTCGTGCAGAAGATGTTAGAAATTCTTGTTCCACGGCATGATCAAGAAAAGACAACAACTTATCATAATAACCATTAACATTTAACAAACCTATGGGTTTATGGTGAATGTGCAATTGAGCCCAAGAGGAAATATGAAAGATCTCTTCCAATGTGCCTAGACCACCTGGTAAAGCAATGAAAGCATCAGCATGGTTAAACATTGCATTCATTCGAGCCGACATTGTGGAGACCTGAAGTTCCTCTCCAATTGTTTTTCCAATGATGTCCCCTTGTGCCAAAACTTCAGGGACGACTCCTAAAACTTGACTACCTCCTAAAAATGCAGCTATTGACACACCTCCCATTAACCCAAGACTGCCTCCCCCATACACTAAATGAATCTTTCTCTCAGCTAGCACCTGACCAAGATGATTTGCTGATTCTAAAAACTCTTTTTCTTTCCCAGGACTAGATCCACCGAAAACACAAATATTTCTTATTTGATGACTTGAGGAACTTGCCATTTCTACACACTTCTGTATTTGTTGAATGTATGGGTTGAGTAGAAATGAAAGGAACGAAAAGAGGGTTTTATAGATGAGAAATTAGAAAGGCAATCATAACATCTACATGTAGGCCAGCTGGAGTCTCACACTCTCTCTCTCTCTCTTTTTATTTATTTATTTATTTACTTTTGAAAAAAAACATGTGTATGTACAGGTAGTTGTGATTGTGGCTCACATCTTCCCTTGGTTTTACGTCCAAGAACAGCTTAAACGCCCTCTATGGGTCGGGGATAGGCTTCCCATCTAGTTTTCTTAAAAACTGGCAAACAGGGTCTTTTTTAGTCAGATTCCCAAGACTAAGTCGATCATGTTCTTTATGAAATAGTGGCCATAAATCATGAATTGCACGATGCACATCTCCACTAGGATGCGTCTCAAGAGTCAATAGAAGATTATCTAAAGACTCCTTACTCAGGTCATCCTTAATGAATTGTATTTTATCTTCACGGTTTATAGATACCATTCCTAAAGAACGACATTGTGTATTACAAGTCCATCTAGCACATCGATGACAGACATCCAGTCGTTTTGCACGACGCTTCTTTGCAAAAGTGCTTTTACCTGTTCCAGGCATGTGTGAAATGAAGAAGTTAGAGGACTCACCTGATAATCGGACCTTTGCTTCAATCAACCAACGAATATCTTCAGGAATTCCATGATTCATTAATAATCTCAATCTTGCACATCTAGCACGGTAAATTTTTGTAATCGCATTCTGAGGTAGAGCGGGAAAATACTTTTTCAATTTTTCAAGATTAGTGTCCATTATCAAATGAGAATTGGAAGACAGATTCAAAGAATTGCACACATATATACACAAATATCAGTTATTGTGGGAAACTGAAAGAACCGACTTAAGTCACGGAGTACCGTTGTCCGCCATTTGACTGGGGTGAGAGAAACTAGCAAAAATCACTCAAAAAGAAACATAAAAAAGAAAATGTGAGAAAAACAAAATAATAAACCTTTATCTACAAGATCATTCAAACCAGCTGATTCATTTTCACTAGGAAAATTATCAAAGTAAGCTTTCAAACGATGTCCATTTTCCTTAAAATCATTGTCATTCATTGAATTCTCAATATCACAGGCCCCATAAGGATTGGTCCATCTTAATCTTAGCTCTTTAGGGAATGCATAGAGTTGAGAATCATAAAATAAAATTTTTTGACCAGTGTCAATTTTTTGACAATTTTCACAAGTTTTGCAGAATGCATGTGTGTCCATGAACATGGTGGGCCAATAAAATCCATTTTGAAAGATTTTTGCAGCAGTCTTTTTTGACGAGAAATAACTTCCACATGCTTCAGAATGACAAAGTTTAATGACACTACTTACCTCATTGTCGGGAATGAATATTTGAAATATTTGATCAGGATAATATCTGAATAAGTTAGGGTCATCACAATAAAAGCTCTTCACTTCGTTTAAAAACTTTTCTTTGTCTTGAGTACTCCAATCAACTGGCAAATCTCCTAAAGCAAGAAAATTGATATTTTTATCATACCAAGGCATTGGACTAAGAGAAAGTAAGGATTCGTTAGGAAAGTAATCATCCATTGGTGTGATGTTAGATGTCGAATCTGTTGTCACTGTTGACAAAAGATTCGCATCAACATTTTCGGTGCTTGTTTCATCCGTGATTTCTTCCTCAGAATAAACCATTTGCAAATCTTCAGTTTCATCCAATTCATTTTTACTTAAAGTAGATTCAAGTTGATCATAAACTAATTCATCAATATGATCTACTTCTTGTAAATCATTATCATCTCCAGGTTGCTTGCAAATGTTGAAAATATTCATCTCCAATGTCATGTTTCCAAATGATAGCTTCATCAGTCCATTCCTACAATTAATCAATGCGTTAGAGGTTGCAAGAAACGGACGTCCTAAAATAACAGGAAATGAATTACATGCTTCAACAGGTTCTGTGTCCAAGACAATAAAATCCACAGGATAAATGAATTTATCGACTTGTACTAACACATCTTCAATTATTCCTCTAGGCACTTTTATAGATCTATCGGCAAGTAAAAGAGATATAGAAGTTGGTTTTAACTCACCTAGATTGAGACTTTGAAAAACTGAATATGGAAGTAAATTCACACTAGCTCCAAGATCAAGTAAGGCTCTTTCAATTTTATGCTCTCCAATAAAGCAAGAAATTGTAGGACAACCAGGGTCTTTATATTTCAAAGCATTATTGTTTTGAAGAATAGCACTTACTTGTTCGGCTAGAAAGGCTTTCTTTTTCACATTCAGTTTCCTCTTCACAGTGCAGAGATCTTTCAAAAATTTAGCATAGGAAGGAACCTGTTTAATTGCATCCAGCAAAGGTATATTGATCCTTACCTGTTTGAAAATTTCATAAATTTCAGAATTGTGATTGACTTTCCTTTGTTTGGTCATGGCATAAGGAAATGGAAGTGCTGCCGGTGAATCAGTCATTTCTTTGCAATTTTCAGATTCATCCCCTTCCTTACCCTCAGAGATTGACTCATCATCTTTCTCATAAGGTTCAAGAGAGGGTTTTTTAATAACCTTACCACTGCGCAGAGTAGTGACTGATTTGACTTGATCCATGTGTTGGCTTCCGGAACTACTTGCATTTGCATTGTATTGCCCTTTGGGATTTTGTTGCGGTTGAGATGGAAACTTACCTTTCTCTTGGAAACTGAGAGCAGATGTTAATCTAGCAAGAGTATCTTTGAAATCTGTCATGTTTTAAGCAAGTTGAGTATTGATTGTCTCTTGCTTTTCAATGAATGCATGTAATGTTTCCTCAAGATTTCTTCTAAGCGGTGGAGCATAAGGAGGTGCATATCCATGAGAATTTTGGAAATTATGGTGTGCTTCAAACAGTGATTGTGAAGTTTGTGCATTATTGTTCTCACTCTTCCAACTGAAATTTGGGTGATTTCTCCAACTAGGGTTGTATGTTTGGGAGTATGGGTTGTGGTTGGGCCTTTGGTAACTGTTTAAAGCATGGGCTTGTTCATGGAGACATTTCTTAAAAGAAGGCAAGGTTGGACAATCATTGGTTGAGTGTTCATTTGTTTCACATATTTGACACACAATGTTTTCAACAAATTTTAATTGACCACTCTTTTTTAATTCTAGTGCCTCAACTTTTCTAGCTAAAGATGCAAACTTGGCTTGAAGGTCATGATCTTCCCTAAGGTTGTACATACCTCCACTAGATGTATGAAGTTGAGTTTTACTCGGTGCCTCATATGTACCCGCAGTGTCCCAATTTTGAGCATTTTCAGCTAACAAGTCTAAGTACTCCATTGCTTCATCAGGGTCTTTATCTTCAAAAGTTCCATTGCACATCAATTCAACCATTTGCCTATCTTTAGGTGTTAACCCTTCATAGAAATGTGAAACCAATCTCCATGTTTCAAAACCATGATGAGGACAAGTACTAAGCAAGTCTCGATACCTATCCCAACATTTGTAAAATGTTTCTCCTGGTTTTTGAGTGAAAGTGGTGATTTGTCTTTTGAAAGAGTTTGTTCTATGAGATGGGAAAAACTTCTTTAAAAATTGTTGTTGCATTTCATCCCAAGCACGAATGGATCCTGGTCTTAAATTTTGTAGCCATGTTTTAGCTTTATCTTTTAATGAAAAAGGGAAAAGCTTTAATCTGATGGTGTTCATGTTACAATTTAAATTATTATATGTGTTGCAGACCTCCTCAAATTCTCTTAAATGCAAGTATGGATTTTCCAATTCCAAGCCATGAAATGAAGGTAAAAGTTGAATAATGCCTGGCTTAAAATTAAAATGAGATGCATCAGGAGGAAAAACTATGCATGATGGTGCGCTTGTTCTTGTGGGATTCATGTGGTCTCTAAGTGTTCTAGCACGGTTATTCTCATTATTTTCATTTTGAAGTGATTGATTATCTTCTTCAGCCATATTTTCTGAAAATGATGAGGATATCCTACAAAGTCTACCATTTGATGTACGTGACCACACTCTCATGCACGTGTAGGAATAAAATAAAAAAGAAGAAGAAAGCAAAAGAAGGAGGAAGAAAACAAAATAAAAAGAAACAAAAGAAAAGAAACAAAGTTATATACAAGAAAAGTGAAAAGAGAAAATAAAATAAATACTATAATTTATACAAGAACTTACCTCCCCGGCAACGGCGCCAAAAACTTGACACGACTAAAAGGTTGATGTCTTCTCCCAAGTGCAGGAGTGTCGAATTAATAAATAACCCGGCAAGACCAGGGTCGAACCACAGGGAGGTTAATTGTACAAATTATAAACAATAATTATAAACAACAATAATAGCAATAACAACAATAGTAATAATAATAATAATAATAATAATACTAGTAGTAGTAGTAGTAGTAGTAGTAGTAGTAGTAGTAGTAGTAATAATAATAATAATAATAATAATAAAGAAAGAGAAGAAGAAGAAGATAATGATGATGAGAACTTAGAGATGAAATATTAATGTAAAGATTAAACAATAATAATAACAAATGTCAAGGTTAGAGGTTCCACTAATGGTATATCAAACAAGCATAGTATAAACTCTTATTATTGAATAGGAAACCACACACAAAGAAGGTTCCAATCAGATTATATATTGTTAACATGATTACATTAGTCATCTTATTCAATTAATGCTAATACTTGTAAATCTCGTCAAGCATTCATGATTATAACTTATGTTAACAACAAATCAAGTTCCTTTCATAGCTCAGGTGTCGGTTATACCATACATTATGGGCTATGAAAGTGCCAAGCATTTGTTGTACCAAGTGTTATACAACATAAATCAAGATTAGTCATTTAACAAGCAAAGTATTAAAGAGTGAACAAGATAACAAATATAAAACATGTTAGTATCAAACATTAAAGTCCATATTAAGTTTACATTATACTTATTCTCACACCATTAGTGTAACCTTTTCACCTTGACATAATTAACTTAGCTAGACATAATGAAAGAAAGCAAAATAAATAAACAAAATAAGAACATAAAAGCTAACTAAGTAAAGGAAAGGAAATGAAAAGCATAAACTTCATATTAATGAAAAGCATAAACTTCATATTAATGAAAAGCATAAACTTCATATTAATGAAAGCAAAGCATAAACATTACAAAAAATACAAAGAGAGAAAGGAAGAACATGATCTTGATCTGAACACCAAGATGCCTAAATGCATGGCAAAAGCCTCCTTTTATAGACCAAAATTGGGAACTATTGATTTGATGACTAATTGATAAGTGGGTGGCCAACTTTTGACTTGGTGACAATCCTTATCTTCTCTTGTCTGCCCAAAACGTCATTGATAACGTCACAATTGGAGCCAGGTGCAAACATGAAAGTTGTAGGCAATTGTCTCAGCTTTCTTGTGTAAAAAATTCAGCTCATTTGGACTTCTAGAACTCCAGATATGGCCAAACTACCGAACAGTGCTCGGGCTGGAAGACAGATTCGGGCTTCTTTGTTGTTGCTACAATTTGGACTTGATAATGGCCTTTTTAGATCTTGGGCTCCATATGAAAGTTGTAGGCCTATGTCTTACCTTTCCATCCATATAAATTGGACCTAAATCTGAGATCTGTAGCTCCAGATATGACCCAATTACCAAACAGTGTTCCGGTTTGGATTGCACCGACATCTCTTCTCTAAGTTTGACCATCTCTTTATCCTTGCAATTTAAGTTCTTCAAGTCATCAATCAATCCTTTCATTTATATGATAGGCCTGCATTAAAAATAGACATTTACCACAAATTATAGGTATCTTATATTATTAGATACATTATTATAAAATATATTTTAGTTAAGGAGTTATTGATACTTCAAGTGCAAAATGATGATATAAAACCATGATAAAAATGCACTTTTAAGTACTAATCAGACTAGTTGATGCTTTGTGGGCATATTGCACTGCTTATAAGACCTCTTTAGGAATGTCTCCTTATAGGCTAGTTTATGGAAAGCCTTATCATCTCCCTGTTGAGATTGAGCACCGTGCATATTGGGCCATTCGGCAATTCAATGACAATGAAAACGAGGTTGGCAAAAATAGAAAGCTTCAATTGGATGAATTAGAGGAGTTGAGAAATGATGCATTTGAAAATGCAAAAATTTCAAAACATAAGATGAAAACTTTGCATGATAAACATATTCTTAGAAAATCCTTTCATGTTGGTTAAAAGGTTCTCTTGTATAATTCACGATTACATCTCTTTCCTGGGAAGTTGAGGACAAAATGGACTGGTCCATTTGTGATTAAATCCATCTCTGAGCATGGTGCATTTGAGGTAGAAAATCCCAAGAATGGAAATATTTTCAAAGTAAATGGTCATCGATTGAAACCTTATCTTGAAAATGTTGTGGCTGAAGTTGAGACATTGGATCTTCAAGATCCAATACCATTGTAGTATTAGAAGTAATGAGTTTTTATTTTTATTTTATTTTTATTTTTATTTTTCATTTTTATTATTTTTTCTTCTTTCTTCCATCTCTTATATTTTCATGTTCATGCATTCGGGACAATGCATTATTTTAAGTTGGGGGGTGTGAGGTTCTTTATTTAAAAAAAAAAAATCAATGTTTTCTTTTAGTTGTGATATGCAGGTTAAAAAAAAAATCAAGCAAGAAGTCAGCTCATGCCCAATTCAATCAGACATTCATCCTTGAAAACAGAAGGGGAGTAACAATTTTCTAATCTTTATACTTTTCTTCTCTTTCTCTTTTACATTGAGGATAATGTAAAACTTAATTTTAGATATTTCATTATGTTGAATGCTTGAGATAACCATGCTTGTTAAAAAAAAAAAAACTTGCATTCGTATGTGAATGAGACTTGTTTAGGATCATCATTACATTTTTTGATTCATTATTATGTTGAACATTGCATACTTTAATTTGGGATAGATAATATCTTATAAAGCAAGATATAGCATACTTTTTTTTTAAGATTACTGAAATACATCTTTTCTTGTAAAAGTTGTGTGAGTTGTGTGATTATGCATGAAAGATGAGTATGATGCTTTACTTGTGATTATCCCTTTTGATCCAGTCCTAAACAAGGTTTAAGTAAATAGAGTAATAATTATTACACGAATAAATAAATAAATGTGTACAAAGTTCTATCTACTCCAATGTTTTGAGTTGCTCAGTAACTAGGGGTATTCATCACAAATGTTTATCTTTATGTCAAACGGCAGCTTAAAATATGAGTATGCAAAACACTTTAAGTTTGTGACTTTGTGAGTAACCGGGTGCATTCATCACAAATGTTTGTATTCGCGTCAAAAGGGAAGTGACTACTTAAAGACAAAAAATAAATCATATCTTCAAAAAAAAAAAAAGAAAGAAAGAAAAAAGAAAGAAAGAAAATATATAGATATTTCTCTAGTTTGCTACCTTGTTTGTGTTGGTGAGAATGGAAGATTACAAGTTGAGTTTTCGTATGAATCAATTATGTTGGTTGCACGATAAATATGACTGAATTTGGAAATTTTGTATGGATGTTTGATTTAGAGAATGTGAGTATGCTTATTTTTCTTTATTTGCTATTGTGAACACTAAGTTAAAGATACCAATGTTTGCATGATAGGTCCTTCAAGTGTGATGAATCGAGCCTAATTATGGTTGTTATTATTATTATTTTTATTTTAAAGGTTTTATGTTTTGTTTTGCTTGAGGACTAGCAAAATCTAAGTTCGGGGGTGTGATTGTGCATCAAAAGTGTCATTAAGTCTCTTGTTTTACATATGTATTTATTGTTTTTATTTGGTTTTTTTTATAATAATTGATGTGTTTTTTAGTAATGAAGTTTGTTTTAATGTTTCGATAGGTTTTTGGAGCTTAAATGAATTAATTCAGAAAATTCAACATCGGAATTCAGAACAAAGAATTGAAGAGACATTTAGTTGAAGATTGAAGCAAATCTTGGTTCAAATAAGTGCTCCAAATTTGTCCAAAAATCAATTCTATTCCAATTCTAGAAAAGAATATCATATGATTTATTTCAAGCCCAAATTTGCCTTATGTTGTGTGCAAACTTCAACCATTAAACACTCAAGGTTTCAATGTCAATCTTAGCCCAAATAATAAGTACATTTGTATACTTATTTGATGCTCAAATTCAGCCCAAAAATCAGCCCCAAATCAACCCTAAATCAACCCCAAATCAACCTTCAAATCAACCCAAACACAATCCATGATCTTACATGTCCACACAACAAATAACAATTGATTTATTTTGGGTAATCCATTGATCCAAGAAGGCAAGCACATGGATGGAAAGCTGGAGGGGGTATTTTAACATTATTTTGGGTCAAAAAGAAAAAGGAGACATGACACGACTAAAAGGTTGATGTCTTCTCCCAAGTGCAGGAGTGTCGAAGTAATAAATAACCCGACAAGACCGGGGTCGAACCACAGGGAGGTTAATTGTACAAATTATAAACAACAATTATAAAACAACAACTGATTAGTACTTAAAAGTGCATTTTTATCATGGTTTTATATCATCATTTTGCACTTGAAGTATCAATAACTCCTTAACTAAAATATGTTTTATAATAATGTATCTAATAATATAAGATACCTATAATTTGTGGTAAATGTCTATTTTTGATGCAGGTCTATCACATAAATGAAAGGATTGATTGATGACTTGAAGAACTTAAATTGCATGGATAAAGAGATGGTCAAACTTAGAGAAGAGATGTCGGTGCAATCCAAACCGGAACACTGTTCGGTAATTAGGCCATATCTGGAGTTACAGATATCAGATTTAGGTCCAATTTATATGGATGGAAAGGTAAGACATAGGCCTACAACTTTCATATGGAGCCCAAGATCTAAAAAGGCCATTATCAAGTCCAAATTGTAGCAACAACAAAGAAGCCCGAATCTGTCTTCCAGCCCGAGCACTGTTCGGTATTTTGGCCATATCTGGAGTTCTAGAAGTCCAAATGAGCTGAATTTTTTACACAAGAAAGCTGAGACAATTGCCTACAACTTTCATGTTTGCACCTGGCTCCAGTTTTGACGTTATCAATGACGTTTTGGGCAGACAAGAGAAGATAAGGATTGTCACCAAGTCAAAAGTTGGCCACCCACTTATCAATTAGTCATCAAATCAATAGTTCCCAATTTTGGCCTATAAAAGGAGGCATTTGCCATGCATTTAGGCATCTTGGTTTCCAGATCAAGATCATGCTCTTCCTTTCTCTCTTTGTATTTTTTGTAATGTTTATGCTTTACTTTCATTAATATCAAGTTTATGCCTTTCATTTCCTTTCCTTTACTTAGTTAACTTTTATGTTCTTATTTTATTTATCTCTTTTTCTTTCTTTCATTATGTCTAGCTAAGTTAATTATGTCAAGGTGAAAAGGTTACACTAATGGTGTAAGAATAAGTATAATGTAAACTTAATATGGACTTTAATGTTTGATACTAACATGTTTTATATTTGTTATCTTGTTCACTCTTTAATACTTTGCTTGTTAAATGACTAATCTTGATTTATGTTGTATAACACTTGGTACAACAAATGCTTGGCACTTTCATAGCCCATAATGTATGGTATAACCGACACCTGAGCTATGAAAGGAACTTGATTTGTTGTTAACATAAGTTATAATCATGAATGCTTGACGAGATTTACAAGTATTAGCATTAATTGAATAAGATGACTAATGTAATCATGTTAACAATATATAATCTGATTGGAACCTCCTTTGTGTGTGGTTTCCAATTCAATAATAAGAGTTTATACTATACTTGTTTGATATACCATTAGTGGAACCTCTAACCTTGACATTTGTTATTATTATTGTTTAATCCTTACTTTAATATTTCATCTCTAAGTTCTCATCATCATCATCTTCTTCTTCTTCTCTTTCTTTATTATTATTATTATTATTATTACTACTACTACTACTACTACTACTAGTATTATTATTATTATTATTGTTATTATTACTATTATTATTGTTATCGTTATTACTATTATTGTTGTTTTATAATTGTTGTTTATAATTTGTACAAATAACCTCCCTGTGGTTCGACCCCGGTCTTGCCGGGTTATTTATTACTTCGACACTCCTGCACTTGGGAGAAGACATCAATCTTTCAGTCGTGTCAACAACAACAACAACAACAACAACAACAACAACAATAATAATAATAATAATAATAATAATAATAATAATAATAGTGGTAGTAGTTCTAATAATAATAATAATAAAAAAAAAAAAAGAAGAAGAAGAAGATGATGATGATGAGAACTTAGAGATGGAAAATTAATGTAAGGATTAAACAATAATAATAACAAATGTCAAGGTTAGAGGTTCCACTAATGGTATATCAAACAAGTATAGTATAAACTCTTATTATTGAATTGGAAACCACACATAAAGGAGGTTCCAATCAGATTATATATTGTTAACATGATTACATTAGTCATCTTATTCAATTAATGCTAATACTTGTAAATCTCGTCAAGCATTCATGATTATAACTTATGTTAACAACAAATCAAGTTCCTTTCATAGCTCAGGTGTCGGTTATACCATACATTATGGGCTATAAAAGTGCCAAGCATTTGTTGTACCAAGTGTTATACAACATAAATCAAGATTAGTCATTTAACAAGCAAAGTATTAAAGAGTGAACAAGATAACAAATATAAAACATGTTAGTATCAAACATTAAAGTCCATATTAAGTTTACATTATACTTATTCTCACACCATTAGTGTAACCTTTTCACCTTGACATAATTAACTTAGCTAGACATAATGAAAGAAAGCAAAATAGATAAACAAAATAAGAACATAAAAGTTAACTAAGTAAAGGAAAGGAAATGAAAGGCATAAACTTGATATTAATGAAAGGAAAGCATAAATATTACAAAGAATACAAAGAGAGAAAGGAAGAGCATGATCTTGATCTGGAAACCAAGATGCCTAAATGCATGGCAAATGCGTCCTTTTATAGGCCAAAATTGGGAACTATTGATTTGATGACTAATTGATAAGTGGGTGGCCAACTTTTGACTTGGTGACAATCCTTATCTTCTCTTGTCTGCCCAAAACGTCATTGATAACGTCAAAAGTGGAGCCCGTTGCAAGCCCAAAAGTTGTAGCCAATTGTCTCAGCTTTCTTGTGTAAACAATTCAGCTCATTTGGACTTCTAGAACTCCAGATATGGCCAAAATACCGAATAGTGCTCGGACTGGAAGACAGATTCGGGCTTCTTTGTTGTTGCTACAATTTGGACTTGATAATGGCCTTTTTAGATCTTGGGCTCCATATGAAAGTTGTAGGCCTATGTCTTACCTTTCCATCCATATAAATTGGACCTAAATCTGAGATCTGTAGCTCCAGATATGACCCAATTACCGAACAGTGTTCCGGTTTAGATTGCACCGACATCTCTTCTCTAAGTTTGACCATCTCTTTATCCTTGCAATTTAAGTTCTTCAAGTCATCAATCAATCCTTTCATTTATGTGATAGGCCTGCATTAAAAATAGACATTTACCACAAATTAAAGGTATTTTATATTATTAGATATATTATTATAAAACATGCTTTAGTTAAGGAGTTATTGATACTTCAAGTGCAAAATGATGATATAAAACCATGACAAAAATGCACTTTTAAGTACTAATCACACCCCCCAACCAGCTTATTACTAGTCCCTAGTAATCAAAGCGTTAAAACAATTTGCAAATTTCACAAAGCAAGGTATTCATCATTTAACTTCCATTAATCTATCCAGATAAACAAACTCTCATTAAATTTATATATCTGCTCAATACCTCTTAACAAGATATTAATAAACCTTTCTTTTGTGCTCAATGTATCAACACATAATTATGGGGCTTTTCTTGGAAGAAAACAAAATTTTTGTTCTAATGTTTAAGGTTAACTTCTTTGGGTTGGGATTATTATTTTTGTCTTTTTTAAAAAAAAAATATATACATATAATTTAAAAACATCATGCATCTTTAACCCATGTAACGAGCTTTCAGCTAATGACTCCCAGACCAGTTGATCTTAGGGCATTAGGTGTTAAGACACCCTTACGAGCTTAGTAACTCGGGTCGCAGATACTGATATATAGATAGTGCAATGTTTGATTCCCTTAAGCTTTTCTCCTCAACCCATGTAACAAGCGTTGGGCCAATAGCTCCCAAGTCAGTTGACTTTAGGGTATTAGGTGTTAAAACACCCCTTCGGGCTTAATTGCTTAGGTTAGGGAGGCTACGAAACCAAACTTATCTACATTTTTATTATCATCATTTTTTTTCTTTTTTTTTTAATTTTTTTTCTTTTTTTTTAATTATATATAATTCCTTTCCCTTAGTTGCTACCTTTAACAAAAGAACATAAATAATGTAATAATCCAATATGCAACCCACAATCATATGTTAAAGTGTGTGTGTGTAAATTAAGGTTTAAGAATACATGTTAAATAAGTATATGAGCAGAATTAAGTGATAACAATACGAGAGTTTGTAAACCTGAATATTTCAGGAAGTATTATAATAGACCTTGTTAAGAATGGTTACTAAGATGCGTCTCAAGAGTCACTTTAACAAAAGAGCTCCTTTACTCTGTCATCCTAGTAACAACAATTATGCACATGCTTTATGAAATTAAAAACATTTTTTTTTATCAACTACTACCCTCTCCCCCCAACCAAAACGAGACATTGTCCTCAATGTTCTAAGGTAGAAAGATAGAGTATAGAAGATATCACCTGAAATAACGAACACTGACAAAACCTGAAACACACTGAAACAAAAATATGAAATAACAAAACACAATAATAAAACCAAAAGACACAAAAATTCACAAATGAAGGCTCAAATCCAATCTAAGCTTTTTACGGCTTCCCGTAGATGACCAATTTATACGACTCATGGAAGGATCAATCACAGGAATGAAAGATTGTAGTTGGTCAATCAATTGTTCAGCAGTAGTAGCAGAGATTATGATTTGTCGTGCAGAAGATGTTAGAAATTCCTGTTTCACAGCATGATCAAGAAAAGACAACAACTTATCATAATAACCATTAACATTTAACAAACCTATGGGTTTATGGTGAATGTGCAATTGAGCCCAAGAGGAAATATGAAAGATCTCTTCCAATGTGCCTAGACCACCTGGTAAAGCAATGAAAGCATCAGCATGGTTAAACATTGCATTCATTCAAGCCGACATTGTGGAGACTTGAAGTTCCTCTCCAATTGTTTTTCCAATGATGTCCCCTTGTGCCAAAGCTTCAGGGACGACTCCTAAAACTTGACTACCTCCTAAAAATGCAGCTATTGACACACCTCCCATTAACCCAAGACTGCCTCCCCCATACACTAAATGAATCTTTCTCTCAGCTAGCACTTGACCAAGATGATTTGCTGATTCTAAAAACTCCTTTTCTTTCCCAGGACTAGATCCACCAAAAACACAAATATTTCTTATTTGATGACTTGAGGAACTTGCCATTTCTACACACTTCTGTATTTGTTGAATGTATGGGTTGAGTAGAAATGAAAGGAACGAAAAGAGGGTTTTATAGATGAGAAATTAGAAAGGCAATCATAACATCTACATGTAGGCCAGCTGGAGTCTCACACTCTCTCTCTCTCTCTTTTTATTTATTTATTTATTTACTTTTGAAAAAAAACATGTGTATGTACAGGTAGTTATGATTGTGGCTCACATCTTCCCTTGGTTTTACGTCCAAGAACGGCTTAAACGCCCTCTATGGGTCGGGGATAGGCTTCCCATCCAGTTTTCTTAAAAACTGGCAAACAGGGTCTTTTTTAGTCAGATTCCCAAGACTAAGTCGATCATGTTCTTTATGAAATAGTGGCCATAAATCATAAATTGCACGATGCACATCTCCACTAGGATGCGTCTCAAGAGTCAATAGAAGATTATCTAAAGACTCCTTACTCAGGCCATCCTTAATGAATTGTATTTTATCTTCACGGTTTATAGATACCATTCCTAAAGAACGACATTGTGTATTACAAGTCCATCTAGCACATCGATGACAGACATCCAGTCGTTTTGCACGACGCTTCTTTGCAAAAGTGCTTTTACCTGTTCCAGGCATGTGTGAAATGAAGTTAGAGGACTCACCTGATAATCGGACCTTTGCTTCAATCAACCAACGAATATCTTCAGGAATTCCATGATTCATTAACAATCTCAATCTTGCACATCTAGCACGGTAAATTTTTGTAATCGCATTCTGAGGCAGAGCGGGAAAATACTTTTTCAATTTTTCAAGATTAGTGTCCATTTTCAAATGAGAATTGGAAGAGAGATTCAAAGAATTGTATAGATATATACACAGATATCAGTAATTGTGGGAAACTGAAAGAACCGACTTAAGTCACGGAGTACCGTTATCCGCCATTTGACCGGGGTGAAAGAAACTTGCAAAAATCACTCAAAAAGAAACAAAAATAAAATAAAATAAAATAAAATAAAATCAATCTTTATATAAGAAACAAAAATAAAATAAAATAAAATAAAATAAAATCAATCTTTATATACAGGATCACCCAATTCAATAGAGTTATGTTCAACTGAAAAATTGTCAAAGTAAACTTTCAGACGATGTCCATTTACCTTGAAAACATTGCCATTCTTTGGATTCTCGATGTCATAGGCCCCATATGGATACACATGTTTCACAATAAAAGGACCGCTCCATCTTGATCTTAATTTTCCAGGAAATAAATGCAGTCGAGAATTATAAAGCAAGACTTTTTGACCAACATTGAAGGTTTTTCTCAGTATTTTCTTGTCATGAAACTCTTTAATTCTTGCTTTATGAATTCTTGAATTTTCATATGCATCATTTCTTATTTCCTCAAGCTCATTTATTTGTAATTTTCGCAGTTGACTAGCATCATCCAGATTTGAATTGAAAGCTTTAATAGCCCAATAAGCTTTATGTTCAAGTTCCACAGGCAAGTGACAAGGTTTTCCATAGACTAGTCTATAAGGTGACATACCTAATGATGTCTTATAAGCAGTTCGATAAGCCCAAAGTGCATCATTAAGTCTTAAAGACCAGTCTTTCCTATTAGGGTTCACTGTTTTCTCCAAAATATGTTTGATCTCCCTATTAGCAACCTCTACTTGTCCACTTGTTTGAGGGTGATAAGGGGTGGCAACTTTGTGTGTGATTCCATATTTCTTCATTAAAGACTCAAATGGCTTGTTGCAGAAATGTGTTCCACCATCACTTATTATGGCTCGAGGGACTCCAAATCGACTCAAAATATTTTCTTTCAAAAACTTTATCACTGTTTTGTGATCATTGTTTCGACTTGGAATTGCCTTTATCCATTTTGAAACATAATCTACTGCGACTAATATGTATAAGAAACCAAATGATGGAGGGAATGGGCCCATGAAATCTATACCCCAACAGTCAAAGATCTCAATGACAATAATAGGGTTTAAAGGCATCATGTGACGTTTTGAAATAGATCCCAACTTTTGACAATTTTCACAAGACTTGCAGAATGCATGTGAGTCTTTGAACATGGTGGGCCAGTAAAATCCACTTTGTAAAATTTTTGCAGTTGTCTTTCTTGATGAGAAATGGCCCCCACATGCTTCAGAATGACAAAATTTAATGACACTACTTACCTCATTGTCAGGAATGCATCTTCAAAATATTTGATCAGGACAATATTTGAATAAATAAGGATCATCCCAATAAAAGTTCTTCACTTCGTTCAAGAACTTTCTTTTATCTTGGGTACTCCAATGAGCTGGCAGTTGTCCTGAAACAAGAAAATTAACAATATTAGCAAACCAAGGCATTGTAGAGACAGAAAGTAAAGATTCATCGGGAAAGTAGTCATCGATTGGTGTGATGTCAGTTTTCGAATCTGTTGTCAATCTTGACAAGTGATCTGCGACAACATTTTCACTGCCTTTCTTATCTTTGATTGTGATATCAAATTCTTGAAGTAATAAAATCTACCGCACCAATCTAGCCTTGGAATCTTTCTTAGAAAGAAGATATTTCAATGCTGCATGATCACTAAAAACAACAACAGGTGAGCCAACAAGATAAGATCTGAATTTTTCACATGCAAATACTACTGCAAGTAATTCTTTTTCAGTGGTGGTATAATTCATTTAAGCACTATTTAAAGTTTTACTTGCATAGTAAATTACATAAGGTTTCTTATCTTTTCTTTGTCCCAAAACAGCACCTACGGCATAATCACTAGCATCACACATTATTTCAAAAGGTAATGACCAATCGGGAGGTTGAATGATAGGAGCACAAGTAAGCAAATTTTTAAGTTTAACAAAGGCTTCTTCACAATGTTCAGTCCATTCAAAAATAGCATCCTTTGTTAAAAGGTTACTTAAAGGCTTAGATATTACACTAAAATCTTTGATGAACCTTCTATAAAAACCAGCATGTCCCAAGAATGATCTAACATCTTTAAGAGATTTTGGTGTTGGCAAGTTTGCAATTAACTCGATTTTAGATTTGTCAACCTCAATTCCTTTTGATGAAACAATGTGACCAAGTACAATGCCGTTTGTTACTATAAAATGACATTTTTCCCAATTCAGCACAAGATTCTTCTCTTCACACCTGGTCAAAACCTTTCCTAAATTAGTCAAACAATCATCAAATGAATTGCCAAAAACAGAAAAATCATCCATGAAAATCTCAAGAAAATGTTCAACCATATCGCTAAATATACTAAACATGCATCTTTGAAATGTGGCTGGTGCATTACATAATCCAAAAGGCATCCTTCGATATGCAAAAGTACCAAATGGAGATGTGAAAGTAGTCTTTTCTTGATCTTCCAATGCAATTTCAATTTGGTTGTAACCCGAATAGCCATCTAGGAAACAATAAAATTCATGACCTGCAACTCTTTCTAGGATTTGATCCATGAAAGGTAAAGGAAAATGATCTTTTCTAGTCATTGAATTAAGTTTCCTATAGTCAATGCACATGCGCCAACCAGTAACAGTTCTAGTGGGAATTAACTCATTGTTCTCATTTGTTATCACAGTGACTCTAGACTTCTTAGGTACAACTTGGGTAGGACTTACCCATTTGCTGTCAGAAATAGGATAAATGATTTCATTATCTAGAAGCTTAATGACTTCATTTTTCACTACTTCTTTCATATTAGGATTTAGCCTTCGTTGCATTTCTCTAGAGGGTTTAGCATTTTCCTCTAAATAAATTCTGTGTGTACAAATCAAAGGACTAATTCCTTTTATATCAGCTATGGTCCATCCTAATGCATTTTTGTGCATTTTCAGAGTTTGTAATAACTTACCTTCTTGATGTGCATTAAGTTTGGAAGAGATTATTACCGGAAAAGTTTCATTTTCTCCCAAAAATGAGTATTTGAGATTGGATGGCAACGGCTTCAAATCAGGTTTTGGTGGTTGAACACTTGAAGGTATGGACTTAATTGGTCGTGGTGGCAATTCCTCAATTTGTGGCCTCCATTTACTTGTCTTTGATTCTTCCTGAAAATAAATCATTTCCAAATCATTAGATTCATCAATCTCAATTTCATTGGAAGTGGTTGGAAATTGATCATGAATTAATTTTTCAATAAAGTCCACTTCCTGTAAATCATTATCATCTCTAGGTTGCTTGTAAATGTTGAAAATATTCATCTCCAATGTCATGTTTCCAAATGATAGCTTCATCAGTCCATTCCTACAATTAATCAATGCATTAGAAGTTGCAAGAAATGGACGTCCTAAAATAACAGGAAATGAATTACATACTTCAACAGGTTGTGTGTCCAAGACAATAAAATCCACAGGATAAATGAATTTATCAACTTGTACTAACACATCTTCAATTATTCCTCTAAGCACTTTTATAGATCTATCGGCAAGTAAAAGAGTTATAGAAGTTGGTTTTAACTCACCTAGATTGAGACTCTGAAAAACTGAATATGGAAGTAAATTCACACTAGCACCAAGATCAAGTAAGGCTCTTTCAATTTTATGCTCTCCAATAAAGCAAGAAATTGTAGGACAACCAGGGTCTTTATATTTCAAAGCATTATTGTTTTGAAGAATAGCACTTACTTGTTCGGCTAGAAAGGCTTTCTTTTTCACATTCAGTTTCCTCTTCACAGTGCATAGATCTTTCAAAAATTTAACATAGGAAGGAACCTGTTTAATTCCATCCAGCAAAGGTATATTGATCCTTACCTGTTTGAAAATTTCATAAATTTCAGAATTGTGATTGACTTTCCTTTGTTTGGTCATGGCTTGAGGAAATGGAAGTGCTGGCGGTGAGTCAGTCGTTTCTTTGCAATTTTCAGATTCATCCCCTTCCTTACCCTCAGAGATTGACTCATCATCTTTCTCATAAGGTTCAAGAGAGGGTTTTTCAATAACCTTACCATTGCGCAGAGTAGTGACTGATTTGACTTGATCCATGTGCTGGCTTCCGGAACTACTTGCATTTGCATTGTATTGCCCTTTGGGATTTTGTTGTGTTTAAGATGGAAACTTACCTTTCTCTTGGAAACTAAGAGTAGATGTTAATTTAGCAAGAGTATCTTTAAAATCTGTCATGTTTTGAACAAGTTGAGTATTAATTGTCTCTTGCTTTTCAATGAATGCATGCAATGTTTCCTCAAGATTTCTTCTAGAAGGTGGAGCATAAGAAGGTGCATATCCATGAGAATTTTGGAAATTATGGTGTGCTTGAAACGGTGGTTGTGAAGTTTGTGCATTGTTGTTCTCACTCTTCCAACTGAAATTTGGGTGATTCCTCCAACCAGGGTTGTATGTTTGGGAGTATGGGTTGTGGTTGGGCCTTTGGAAACTGTTTAAAGCATGAGCTTGTTCATGGAGACATTCTTTAAAAGAAGGCAAGGTTGGACAATCGTTGGTTGAGTGTTCATTTGTTTCACAGATTTGACACACAATGTTTTCAACAGATTTTAATTGACCACTCTTTTTCAATTCTAGTGCCTCGACTTTTCTAGCTAAAGATGCAAATTTGGCTTGAAGGTCATGATCTTCCCTAAGGTTGTACATACCTCCACTAGATGTATGAGGTTGAGTTTTACTCGGTGCCTCATATGTACCTGCAGTGTCCCAATTTTGAGCATTTTCAGCTAACAAGTCTAAGTACTCCATTGCTTCATCAGGGTCTTTATCTTCAAAAGTTCCATTGCACATCAATTCAACCATTTGCCTATCTTTAGGTGTTAACCCTTCATAGAAATGTGAAACCAATCTCCATGTTTCAAAACCATGATGAGGGCAAGTACTAAGCAAGTCTCGATACCTATCCCAACATTTATAAAATGTTTCTCCTGGTTTTTGAGTGAGTGGTGATTTGTCTTTTGAAAGAGTTTGTTCTATGAGATGGGAAAAACTTCTTTAAAAATTGTTGTTGCATTTCATCCCAAGCACGAATGGATC
Organism: Populus pruinosa; assembly: GCA_026413675.1. Taxonomy (NCBI): domain Eukaryota; kingdom Viridiplantae; phylum Streptophyta; class Magnoliopsida; order Malpighiales; family Salicaceae; genus Populus; species Populus pruinosa. The sequence goes on from CM048592.1 coordinate 47,155,359, forward strand.
CTGGTCTCAAATTTTGTAGCCATGTTTTAGCTTTATCTTTTAATGAAAAAGGGAAAAGCTTTAATCTGATGATGTTCATGCTACAATTTAAATTATTATATGTGTTGCAGACCTCTTCAAATTCCCTTAAATGCAAGTATGGATTTTCCAATTCTAAACCATGAAAAGAAGGTAAAAGTTGAATAATACCTGGTTTAAAGCATCAGGAGGAAAAACTATGCATGATGGTGCACTTGTTCTTGTGGGATTCATATGATCTCTAAGTGTTCTAGCACGGTTATTCTCACTATTTTCATTATGAAGTGATTGATTATCTTCTTCGGCCATATTTTCTGAAAATGATGAGGATACCCTACAAAGTCTACCACTTGATGTACGTGACCACACTCTCATGCACGTGTAGAAATAAAATAAAAAGAAGAAGAAGAAAGCAAAAGAAGGAGGAAGAAAACAAAATAAAAAGAAACAAAAGAAAAGAAACAAAGTTATATACAAGAAAAGTGAAAAGAGAAAATAAAATAAATACTATAATTTATACAAGAACTTACCTCCCCGGCAACGGCGCCAAAAACTTGACACGACTAAAAGGTTGATGTCTTCTCCCAAGTGTAGGAGTGTCGAAGTAATAAATAACCCGGCAAGACCGGGGTCGAACCACAGGGAGGTTAATTGTACAAATTATAAACAACAATTATAAAACAACAACAACAACAACAATAATAATAATAATAATAATAATAATAATAATAATAATAGTGGTAGTAGTACTAATAATAATAATAATAATAATAATAATAATAATAAAGAAAGAGAAGAAGAAGAAGAAGATGACGATGAGAACTTTGAGATGAAATATTAATGTAACAATTAAACAATGATAATAACAAATGTCAAGGTTAGAGGATCCACTAATGGTATGTCAAACAAGTATAGTATAAACTCTTATTATTCAATTGGAAACCACACACAAAGGAGGTTCCAATCAGATTATAGATTGTTAACATGTTACATTAGTCATCTTATTCAATTAATGCTAATACTTGTAAATCTCGTCAAGCATTCATGATTATAACTTATGTTAACAACAAATCAAGTTCCTTTCATAGCTCAGGTGTCGGTTATACCATACATTATGGGCTATGAAAGTGCCAAGCATTTGTTGTACCAAGTGTTATACAACATAAATCAAGATTAGTCATTTAACAAGCAAAGTATTAAAGAGTGAACAAGATAACAAATATAAAACATGTTAGTATCAAACATTAAGGTCCATATTAAGTTTACACTATACTTATTCTTCCACCATTAGTGTAACCTTTTCACCTTGACATAATTAACTTAGCTAGACATAATGAAAGAAACGAAAACAAATAAACAAAATAAGAACATAAAAGTTAACTAAGTAAAGGAAATGAAATGAAAGGCATAAACTTGATATTAATGAAAGCAAAGCATAAACATTACAAAAAATACAAAGAGAGAAAGGAAGAGCATGATCTTGATCTGGAAACCAAGATGCCTAAATGCATGGCAAATGCCTCCTTTTATAGGCCAAAATTGGGAACTATTGATTTGATGACTAATTGATAAGTGGGTGGCCAACTTTTGACTTGGTGACAATCCTTATCTTCACTTTTCTGCCCAAAACGTCATTGATAACGTCAAAATTGGAGACAGTTGCAACATGAAAGTTGTAGGCAATTATCTCAGCTTTGTTGTGTAAAACATTCAGCTCATTTGGACTTCTAGAACTCCAGATATGGCCAAAATACCGAACAGTGCTCGGGCTGGAAGACAGATTCGGGCTTCTTTGTTGTTGCTACAATTTGGACTTGATAATGGCCTTTTTAGATCTTGGGCTCCATATGAAAGTTGTAGGCCTATGTCTTACCTTTCCATCCATATAAATTGGACCTAAATCTGAGATCTGTAGCTCCAGATATGACCCAATTACCGAACCATGTTCCGGTTTGGATTGCACCGACATCTCTTCTCTAAGTTTGACCATCTCTTTATCCTTGCAATTTAAGTTCTTCAAGTCATCAATCAATTCTTTCATTTATGTGATAGGCCTGCATTAAAAATAGACATTTACCACAAATTAAAGGTATTTTATATTATTAGATATATTATTATAAAACATGCTTTAGTTAAGGAGTTATTGATACTTCAAGTGCAAAATGATGATATAAAACCACGACAAAAATGCACTTTTAAGTACTAATCAAGACACCTCATAAATGAGGAAGAAAAACGTGCACCAAAGTAGTTGTAAAGCTGTCTTGATTTGATTTTTCAGAACACCTTTCGGTGTTTTGCCCATAACTTTTGACTCAGGTGTCCAAATGAGCTGTTCTTTAATGATCTGGAAAGGTGACAGAATTGGCTATAAATATGTCTCTAATAGACTTCTCCAAAGAAAGTTTCTAAGAGGGTCGAATTGCTGTCCAAAGTTAGAGTCAGATTTGTGTCCGAATTTTTTCTGAAATTGTATTGTGTTCTTCTTTGTAGATTTCGGTTCTTTAGTTTGTAAAACTTATTTTTTCAGTTGGATTCAAGTTCTTTCATGTTTATTGAAGTGTTCTTATATATAATCATGGTTGGCTAAACTCTTTCTTGGATCCAAATCAAGGATAATGGTGATTGAGGTGAGTTCTTTAGGATATGAATGAATCTTAATGTTTATCTTTTTATTTTCTTCATGAATGATTTATTATTGTAAAGAAATTTTAGAAATCATTTAGGTAATGTTATAATCTTGAATTTTTATGCACAAACTTTAGTTTTGGTATAGAGATTGCTTGATTCAATGTCTTACTTAATATGAAAGTACTTGTTCATTCTTAAGCAATAATCAATCTTCATCTTTCTAATCTTCATTGTAATATCTTCCGATCTAATATCACCATCGTTGAGATTAGGTTGAGTTATCTTATATATGTTGAAGAAATCACCAATACATCACCATTAAAATTGATTTGGACCAAGACTTACTTTTCTTGTCATTTAAAATCTATTTACATTTTTTTTATCTTTGAAAACAAATCCATCAATTATTTTCAACCAAGTTATTGTTAATTTAATTTCTCTTGAGTTTTTTTTGGTTACTTAGCTTAATTTCCAGATCTAGCTCTCTGTGGATATGACCTCGATCTTACCGAGTTAATTGCTACATCGCACACTCGTGCACTTGCGAGTTAAAACAAGCCGATCATAAAAAGCGGTCAAGCAATTGGAAACCACATATAAAGGAGGTTCCAATCAGATTATAAATTATGAACATGATTATATTAGTTATCTTATTCGAATAATACTAATACTTATAAATCTCGTCAAGCATTCATGATTATTGTCATAACTCAAGTCTGGGTTATTCCCCAATTTTTATGTGTGTTTGTATTTGTTTTATGATTGTTTCTTTTTTGTTTATGATAAAATGGCAAAGAATAAAGAAGGATTTAATATTTTGATTGGATCATGGTGTAGAAGTACAAACTTGTATGGAAGTTGTATTTCTAAAATCTGATGAAAAGATAAAATTTTTAAAACTTCTTTAACACATCATAACCACGAAGCAACTTACCTTAGGTAGGGTGCGTTAGGGGTGCTAATACCTTCCCTAACCACAACCAGTCCCTTACCCATGAATTTCTGACAAGACTAGTACAATTGGGTTTTCAAGTAACTCTCAATTAAATACTAGGTGGCGACTCCCAATGAATCCAACAAGATCAAATCAAACAAATATAACAGAAAGGAAAAGCATCGAGCCAGCGCCGCGTGGATTTTTTTGACATGTGACAGAATGGAGACTCCACTAGGGAGGTACTGTTTCTGACACTATTGGATTAAGCTTTGTGTTTTTGGTGTGAGAATAAGTATAATGTAAACTTAATATGGACTTTAATGTTTGATACCAACATGTTTTCTATTTGTTATCTTGTTCACTCTTTAATACTTTGCTTGTTAAATGACTAATCTTGATTTATATTGTATAACACTTGGTACCACAAATGCTTGGCACTTTCATAGCCCATAATGTATGGTATAACCGACTCTTGAGCTATGAAACGAACTCGATTTGTTGTTAACATAAGTTATAATCATGAATGCTTGACGAAATTTACAAGTATTAACATTAATTGAATAAGATGACTAATGTAATCATGTTAATAATATATAATCTGATTGCAACCTCCTTTGTGTGTGGTTTCCAATTAAATAATAAGAGTTTATACTATACTTGTTTGATATACCATTAGTGGAACCTCTAACCTTGACATTTGTTATTATTATTGTTTAATCCTTACATTAATATTTCATCTCTAAGTTCTCATCATCATCATCTTCTTCTTCTTCTCTTTCTTTATTATTATTATTATTATTATTATTATTATTAGTACTACTACTATAACTACTACTACTACTACTACTACTACTACTACTACTACTACTACTACTACTACTATTATTATTATTATTATTATTATTATTATTACTATTGTTGTTTTATAATTGTTGTTTATAAATTGTACAATTAACCTCCCTGTGGTTCGACCCCGGTCTTGCCGGGTGACACGATCAAAGAGTTGATGTCTTATCCCAAGTGCAGGAGTGTCAAAGTAAAATAACCCGGCAAGACCGGGGTCGAACCACAGGGAGGTGAATTATATAAATTACAAATAAAGAAAAAGATTTAAAGAGAATAATAACAGAAAAGGAGTTGAAGAAAGTTTTGGGATGTGATATTGATGTAAGGATTAAACAATAACAAAACATATGTCAAGGTTATAGGATTCACTAATGGTATTTCAAATAAATATAATATAAACTCTTTTTATTACTCAACTAGAAACCACACACAAAGGAGGTTCTAATCGGATGATTTCTCGTTATTAGCTCATTATAAATTACTAACATGATCATATTAATTATCTTATATAAGTAATACCATACTTATAAATATCATCAAGCATTCATGTTGCTAGTTTATGTTAACAACAAATCAAGTTTCTATCATAATAACGATTTCGGCCGAAAACTATGAAAGATCAAGCATTTGATGTACCAAATATTATACAACACAAATCTAAATTAAACATTTAATAAGCAAGGTATTAAGAATTAGTAAGATAAAATGATAAAACATGTTAATAACAATCTTTCTTGGATATAAACATTTAAAGCTCATGTTGAGTTTATATTATACCTATTCTAACACCATTAGAGAAACCTTTTCACCTTGACATAATTAACTTAGCTAAACATTAAGAAGGAGAAAAACACAAATAAACAATATAAGAACATAAACATAATATAAGCTAACTAAGTATAGGAAAGGAAATGAAAGAGCATAAACAAGAGATTACTATAGCATAAAAGAAAACTTGAACATTACAAAAATGTAGAGAGAAAGCAAGAAGATAACTTTGATCTGAAAATTAATATGACTAAATACATGGACAATGCCTCCTTTTATAGGCTAAGTTTCAGAACTATTGATTGATTGAAGAATTGGTAGGCATCCATTGATTTGGTGGCTGGTTTTTGACATTAATGGCTGCTGGTTTTTTGATATTGTGGGCTGATTTTTGATATTGTTGGCTGGCCAAAACGTCATTGCTCACATCAGAATTATAGCCAACTGAATTGTGGAAGCTGTGGGCAATTGTCTCAGCTTTCCATAAAAAAAAATCAGAGCTCATTTGGACTTCTAGAACTCAAGATATGAGCCAAAAACCGAATAGTGCTTGAGCTGGAGGATAGCTTCCGACGTCTTCGTTGTTGCTAAGATTTGGGCTTGAAAACGGCAGAACTGAGTCTTTGACTTCATATGAAAGTTGTAGGTCTATGTCTTACCTTTCCATCGATATAAAATGGACCTAAATCTGATATCTACAGCTCCAGATATGATCAAATTACTGAACGGTGTTTGAGTTTGGAATGCACCAGCAACACTTTGCTAAGTTTGGCCTTCTTTTTATCCTTTCAATTTAAATCCTTAAACTCATCAATCAATCCTTTTATTTATGTGATAGACCTGCATTTAGGATGAACATTTACTATGAATTAAAGGTATATTATATTTTTAGACTTGCTAATATAAAACATGCTTTTGTTAGGGAATTTAATGATACTTTAGGTGCAATATGATGACATAAATCCTTAATGAGAATGCACTTTTAAGTACTAATCACACCCCCCAACCAGCTTATTACTAGTCCCTAGTAATCAAAGCATTAAAATAGAAAAATAATTTGCAAATACCACAAAGCAAGGCATTCATCATTTAACTTCTATTAATCTATCCAGATAAACAAACTCTCATTAAATTTATATATCTGCTTAATACCTCTTAAACAAGATATTAGTAAACCTTCTTTCGGTGCTTAATAAATCAAAACATAGCTATGGAGCTTTTCATGGAAGAAAACAAAATTTTTGTTCTAATGTTTAAAGTTAACTTCCTTGGGTTGGGATTGTTATCTTCTTTTTTTTTTTTTTTTTAAAAGCAAGAATTTATAGCACAATGTATCCTGAACCCATGTAACGAGCTTTCGGCTAATGACTCCCAGACCAGTTGGTCTTAGGGCATCAGGTGTTAAGACACCCCTACGAACTTAGTAACTCGGGTTGCAAATACTGATATGTAGATAGTGCAGTGTTTGATTCCCTTAAGCTTTCTCCTCAACCCATGTAACAAGCACTGGGCCAATAACTCCTAAGTCAGTTGACTTTAGGGTACTAGGTGTTCAAACACCCCTTCGGGCTTATTTGCTTAAGTCAAGGAGGCTACGAAACCAAACTTATCTACTTCATTTTTTTTTTTTATTATTATTATTATTTTTTTTTGAACATTTTTTTTTTGCATATTATATACTATCCCTTTCCCTTAGTTGTTACCTTTAACAAAAGAACACAAATAATGTAATAATCCAATGTGCAACCCACAATCATATGTTCGAGTGTGTGTGTGAAAATGAAGGTTTAGCAATACTTGTTAGATGAGCATATAAACAGAATCTATAGATAACAATCCAAGAGTTTGTAAATCTGAATATTTCAAGAAGTATTATAATAGACCTTGTTAAGAATGTTTACTAAGATGCGTCTCAAGAGTCACTAAAGTTCCTCCGTTACTCTGCCATCCTAGTAACAATAGTTTTGCAAATAAAATAAAGTTACGTAATAATAATGTTTTTTTTTTTTTAATATCAACTACCCTCTCCCCCCAACCAAAACGAGACATTGTCCTCAATGTTCTAAGCAAAAAGATAGAGTGTAGAAGATATCACCTGAACAACGACTATTGACAAACCTGAAACACACTAAAACAAATATAAGAAACAACAAAACACAAATATTATGCTATTAATAAAACCAAAAGACACAATTTTTCACAAACTAAGGCTCAAATCCAATTTAAGCTTTTTATGGCGTTTCATGGTTGACCAATTGAGTTGACTCATGGAGGGATCAATTACAGGGATGAAAGATTGTAGTTGGTCAATCAATTGTTCAGCAGTAGCAGCAGAGATTATGATTTGTCGTGCCGAAGATGTTAGAAATTCCTGTTCCACAGCTTGATCAAGAAAAGACAACAAATTATTATAAAAACCATTAACATTTAACAAACCTATAGGTTTATGGTGAATGTGCAGTTGGGCCCAAGAGGAAATATGAAAGATCTCTTCCAATGTACCCAGACCACCTGGTAAGGCAATGAAGGCATCGGCATGGTTAAACATTGTATTCATTCTATCAGACATTGTAGAGACCTGTAATTCCTCTCCAATTGTTTTTCCAATGATGTCCCCTTCGGCTAAAGCTTTGGGGACAACCCCCAAAACTTGACTGCCTCCTACAGATGCAGCTATTGAAACACCCCCCATTAACCCAAGACTGCCTCCCCCATAGACTAAATGAATCTTTCTCTCAGCTAGTACCCGACCAAGATGATTTGCTGATTCTAAAAATTCTTTTTCTTTCCCAGGACTAGATCCACCAAAAACACAAATAGTTTTTATTTTAGAAACAGAGGAACTCGCCATTTCTACACACTTATATATATGCTGAATGAATGGGTTGAGTAGAAATGATGGGAAGGAAGAGAAGATTTTATAGATGAACAATTGAAAATGCAAAGCATACCACCTATATGTAGGCTAGCTGAAGTCTTACTCTCTCTCTCTTTCTTTTTTATTTATTTATTTATTTATTGGTATTATTTTATTATTATATATATTTATATTAAAAAAAATGTATGTACAAGCAGTTGTGATTGTGGCTCACAGCTTTCCCTTGGTTTTACGTCCAAGAACGGCTTAAACGCCCTCTATGGGTCGGGGATAGGCTTCCCATCCAGTTTTCTTAAAAACTGGCAAACAGGGTCTTTTTCAGTCAGATTCCCAAGACTAAGTCGATCATGTTCTTTATGAAAATGAGGCCATAAATCATGAATTACACGATGCACATCTCCACTAGGATGCGTCTCAAGAGTTAATAGAAGATTATCTAAAGACTCCTTACTCAGGGCATCCTTAATGAATTGTATTTTATCTTCACGGTTTATAGATACCATTCCTAAAGAACGACATTTTGTATTACAAGTCCATCTGGCACATCGGTGACAGACTTTTAGTCGTTTTGCACGACGTTTCTTTGCAAAAGTGCTTTTACCTGTCCCAGGTATGTATGAAATAAAAGAGTTGGAAGACTCACCTGATAATCGGATCTTTGCTTCAATTATCCAGCGAATATCTTCAGAAATTCCATGGTTCATTAACAACCTCAATCTTTCACACCTAGCACGGTAAATTTTTGTAATCGCATTCTGAGGCAGAGCAGGAAAATACTTTTTCAATTTTTCAAGAGTGGTGTCCATTTTTTGTTTTGTTTTTAAAGAGAAGTGCAGAAGAGATGTAAAGAAAAGAGAAGGAACAAGGAATTGAACAAATATATACAGAGATATCAATTATCATGGGAAACTGAAAGAACTGACTTAAGAGTCACGGAGTACCGTTATCCGCCATTTGACCGGGGTTGGAGAAAGACTAGCAAAACAAAAGTCACACCAAAAAGAAACACAAAAAAAAATATGAGAAAAACAAAATAATCAACCTTCATATACAGGATCATTCAAACCAATGGATTCATTTTCACTAGGAAAATTATCAAAGTAAGCTTTCAAACGATGTCCATTGACCTTGAAAACATTACCATTCTTTGGATTCTCAATATCAAAGGCCCCATAAGGATATACATGTTTCACAACAAATGGACCGCTCCATCTTGATCTTAGCTTTCCAGGAAATAAATGGAGTCGAGAATTATAAAGCAAAACTTTTTGACCAACATCAAATGTTTTTCTCAAGATTCTTTTATCATGAAAGTCTTTGATTCTTGCTTTATGAATTTTTGAATTCTCATATGCATCATTTCTTATTTCTTCAAGCTCATTTATTTGTAACTTACGCAGCTGACTCGCATCATCCAGGTTTGAATTGAAAGCTTTAATAGCCCAATAAGCTTTGTATTCAAGTTCCACAGGTAAATGACAAGGTTTTCCATAAACCAACCTATAAGGTGACATACCTAATGATGTTTTAAAAGCAGTTCGATAAGCCCAAAGTGCATCATTAAGTCTTAAAGACCAGTCCTTTCGATTAGGGTTCACTGTTTTTTCCAAGATTTGTTTGATCTCCCTATTAGCAAGTTCTACTTGTCCATTTGTCTGGGGGTGATAAGGGGTGGAAACTTTGTGTGTGATTCCATATTTCTTCATTAAAGACTCAAATGGCTTGTTACAGAAATGTGTTCCACCATCACTTATCATGGCCCGAGGGATTCCAAATCGACTTAAAATGTTTTCTTTCAAAAACTTAATGACTGTTTTATGATCATTGTTACGACTTGGAATTGCTTCTATCCATTTTGAAACATAGTCTACTGCGACTAATATGTACACAAAACCAAATGATGGAGGAAATGGACCCATAAAATCTATACCCCAACAGTCAAAGATTTCAATAACAAGAATAGTACTTAAAGGCATCATGTGACGTTTTGAAAGAGATCCTAGCTTTTGACAATTTTCACAAGATTTGCAGAATGCATGTGTGTCCTTGAACATGGTGGGCCAATAAAATCCACATTGTAAGATTTTCTTTTGTCAGGAATGCATCTTCGAAATATTTGATCAGGACAATATTTGAATAAATAAGGGTCATCCCAATAAAAGTTCTTCACTTCGTTCAAGAACTTTCTTTTGTCTTGAGTGCCCCAATGCGCTGGCAAATGTCCTGAAATAAGAAAATTAACAATATTAGTAAACCAAGGCATTGTAGTAACAGAAAGTAAAGATTCATCAGGAAAGTAGTCATCGATTGGCGTGATGTCAGATTTCGAATCAGTTGTCAATCTTGACAAATGATTCGCGACAACATTTTCGGTGCCTTTCTTATCCTTGATTGTGATATCGAATTCTTGAAGTAAGAAAATCCACCGCACCAATCTAGCTTTAGAATCCTTCTTGGAAAGAAGATATTTCAACGCTGCATGATCGCTAAAAACAATAACAGGTGAGCCAACAAGATAAGATCTGAATTTTTCAAACGCAAATACTATAGCAAGTAATTCTTTTTCAGTGGTTGTGTAATTTATTTGAGCACTATTTAAAGTTTTACTTGCATAGTAAATAACATAGGGTTTCTTATCTTTTCTTTGTCCTAAAACAGCACCCACGGCATAATCACTAGCATCACACATTATTTCAAAAGGTAATGACCAATCAGGAGGTTGAATAACAGGAGCAGATGTAAGCAGGTTTTTAAGTTTAACAAAGGCTTCTTCACAATATTCAGTCCATTCAAAAACATTATCCTTTGTTAGAAGGTTACACAATGGCTTAGATATTATACTAAAATCTTTGATAAACCTTCTATAAAAACCAGCATGTCCTAAAAATGATCTAACATTTTTAACAGATTTTGGTGTTGGCAAGTTGGCAATTAACTCAATTTTAGATTTATCAACCTCAATTCCTATTGATGAAACAATGTGACAAAGTACAATGCCGTTTGTTACCATAAAATGACATTTTTCCCAATTCAACACAAGATTCTTCTCTTCACACCTGTTCAAAACCGTTTCCAAATTAGTTAAACAATTATCAAATGAATCACCAAAAACAGAAAAATCATCCATAAATATCTCAAGAAAGCGTTCAACCATATCACTGAATATGCTAAACATGCATCTTTGAAACGTGGCTGGTGCATTACATAATCCAAAAGGCATCCTTCGATATGCAAATGTACCAAATGGACATGTGAAAGTAGTTTTCTCTTGATCTTCAAATGCAATTTCAATTTGGTTGTAACCTGAATAACCATCTAGGAAACAATAAAATTCATGACCTGCAACTCTTTCTAGAATTTGATCCATGAAAGGTAAAGGAAAGTGATCTTTTCTAGTCATTGAATTAAGTTTCCTATAGTCAATGCACATACGCCAACCAGTAATAGTCCTCGTTGGAATTAACTCATTTTTCTCATTTGTTATCACAGTAACTCCAGACTTTTTAGGTACAACTTGGGTAGGACTTACCCATTTGCTATCAGAAATAGGATAAATGATTCCATTATCTAGAAGTTTAATGACTTCATTCCTCACTACTTCTTTCATATTAGGATTAAGCCTTCGTTGCATTTCTCTAGAGGGTTTAGCATTTTCCTCCAAATAAATCTTGTGTGTGCAAATCAAAGTCTAATTCCTTTTATGTCAGCTATGGTCCATCCTAATGCATTTTTGTGCATTTTTAGAGTTTGTAATAACTTACCTTCTTGATGAACATTAAGTTTGGAAGAAATTATTACTGGAAAAGTTTCATTTTCTCCCAGAAATGAGTATTTGAGATTACATGGCAATGGCTTCAAATCGGGTTTTGGTGGTTGAACACTTGAAGGTATGGACCCAATTGATCGTGGTGGCAATTCCTCAATTTTTGGTCTCCAAATATTTGTCTTTGATTCTTCCTGAAAACAAACCATTTGCAAATCTTCAGATTCATTAAACTCAATTTCATTGGAAAAATTTTCAAATTGATCGTAAATTATTTTTTCAATAAAATCGACTTCCTGTAAATCATTATCATCTCCAGGTTGCTTGCAAATGTTAAAAACATTCATTTTTAATGTCATGTTTCCAAAAGATAACTTCATCACTCCATTCCTACAATTAATCAATGCATTAGAAGTTGCAAGAAATGGACGTCCTAAAATAACAGAAATTGAATTGCATGCTTCAACAGGTTGTGTATCCAAGACAATAAAATCCACAGGAAAGATGAATTTATCAACTTGTACTAACACATCTTCAACTATTCCTCTAGGTATTTTTATAGATCTATCAGCAAGTAAAAGAGTAACAGAAGTAGGTTTTAACTCACCGAGATTTAGACTTTGAAAAACTGAATATGGAAGTAAATTCACACTAGCTCCAAGATCAAGTAAAGCTCTGTTAATTTTATGTTCTCCAATAAAGCAAGAAATTGTAGGACAACCAGGGTCTTTATATTTCAAAGCATTATTGTTCTGAAGAATGGCACTTACTTATTCGGCTAAGAAGGCTTTCTTTTTCACATTCAATTTTCTCTTTACAGTGCATAGATCTTTCAAAAATTTAGCATAAGATGATACCTGTTTAATAGCATCTAGCAAAGGTATATTAATCCTTACCTGTTTGAAAGTTTCAAAGATTTCAGAATTGTGATTGACTTTCCTTTGTTTGGTCATGGCATGAGGAAATGGAAGTGCTGGTGGGGAATCAGTCTCTTCCTTGCAATGATCAGGTTCAACCATTTCCTTACCCTTGGAGACTAACTCATCTTCTTTCTCACAAGGTTCAAGAATAGGTTTTTTAATAACCTTACCACTGCGGAGAGTAGTTGACACGACTAAAAGATTGATGTCTTCTCCCAAGTGCAGGAGTGTCGAAGTAATAAATAACCCGGCAAGACCGGGGTCGAACCACAGGGAGGTTAATTGTACAAATTATAAACAACAATTATAAAACAACAATAACAACAACAACAACAACTATAATAATAATAATAATAATAATAATAATAATAATAATAATAATAATAGTAGTAGTAGTAGTAGTACTAATAATAATAATAATAATAATAATAATATAATAATAATAAAGAAAGAGAAGAAGAAGATGATGATGATGATGATAACTTTGAGATGAAATATTAATGTAACAATTAAACAATGATAATAACAAATGTCAAGGTTAGAGGTTCCACTAATGGTATATCAAACAAGTATAGTATAAACTCTTATTATTGAATTGGAAACCACACACAAAGGAGGTTCCAATCAAATTATATATTGTTAACATGATTACATTAGTCATCTTATTCAATTAATGCTAATACTTGTAAATCTCGTCAAGCATTCATGATTATAACTTATGTTAACAACAAATCAAGTTCCTTTCATAGCTCAGGTGTCGGTTATACCATACATTATGGGCTATGAAAGTGCCAAGCATTTGTTGTACCAAGTGTTATACAACATAAATCAAGATTAGTCATTTAACAAGCAAAGTATCAAAGAGTGAACAAGATAACAAATATAAAACATGTTAGTATCAAACATTAAAGTCCATATTAAGTTTACACTATACTTATTCTTACACCATTAGTGTAACCTTTTCACCTTGACATAATTAACTTAGCTAGACATAATGAAAGAAAGCAAAATATATAAACAAAATAAGAACATAAAAGTTAACTAAGTAAATGAAAGGAAATGAAAGGCATAAACTTAATATTAATGAAAGCAAAGCATAAACATTACAAAAAATACAAAGAGAGAAAGGAAGAGCATGATCTTGATCTGGAAACCAAGATGCCTAAATGCATGGCAAATGCCTCCTTTTATAGGCCAAAATTGGGAACTATTGATTTGATGACTAATTGATAAGTGGGTGGCCAACTTTTGACTTGGTGACAATCCTTATCTTCTCTTGTCTGCCCAAAACGTCATTGATAACGTCAAAACTGGAGCCAGGTGCAAACATGAAAGTTGTAGGAAATTGTCTCAGCTTTCTTGTGTAAAAAATTCAGCTCATTTGGACTTCTAGAATTCCAGATATGGCCAAACTACCGAACAGTGCTCGGGCTGGAAGACAGATTCGGGCTTCTTTGTTGTTGCTACAATTTGGACTTGCAAATGGCCTTTTTAGATCTTGGGCTCCATATGAAAGTTGTAGGCCTATGTCTTACCTTTCCATCCATATAAATTGGACCTAAATCTAAGATCTGTAGCTCCAGATATGACCCAATTACCGAACCCTGTTCCGGTTTGGATTGCACCGACATCTCTTCTCTAAGTTTGACCATCTCTTTATCCTTGCAATTTAAGTTCTTCAAGTCATCAATCAATCCTTTCATTTATGTGATAGGCCTGCATTAAAAATAGACATTTACCACAAATTATAGGTATCTTATATTATTAGATACATTATTATAAAACATAGTTTAGTTAAGGAGTTATTGATACTTCAAGTGCAAAATGATGATATAAAACCATGATAAAAATGCACTTTTAAGTACTAATCACACCCCTCAACCAGCTTATTACTACTCCCTAGTAATCAAAGCGTTACAATAATTTGCAAATTTCACAAAGTAAGGTATTCATCATTTAACTTCCATTAATCTATCCAGATAAACAAACTCTCATTAAATTTATATATCTGCTCAATACCTCTTAACAAGATATTAATAAACCTTTTTTTTTATGCTCAATGTATCAACACATAATTATGGGGCTTTTCTTGGAAGAAAACAAAATTTTTGTTCTAATGTTTAAGGTTAACTTCCTTGGGATGGGATTATTATTTTTGTCCTCTTTTTTTTTCTTTTTTTTTTGCTTTTTTTTTTAACTCTATATACATATAATTTAAAAACATCATGCATCTTTAACCCATGTAACGAGCTTTCAGCTAATGACTCCCAGACCAGTTGGTCTTAGGGCATTAGGTGTTAAGACACCCCAACGAGCTTAGTAACTCGGGTCGCAGATACTGATATGTAGATAGTGCAATGTTTGATTCCCTTAAGCTTTTCTCCTCAACCCATGTAACAAGCGTTGGGCCAATAGCTCCCAAGTCAGTTGACTTTAGGGTATTAGGTGTTAAAACACCCCTTCGGGCTTAATTGCTTAGGTTAGGGAGGCTACGAAACCAAACTTATCTACATTTTTATTATGATCATTTTTTTTATTTATTTTCTTTTTTTTTTCATGTTTTTCTTTGTTTTTTTTTAATTATATACAATTCCTTTCCCTTAGTTGTTACCTTTAACAAAAGAACATAAATAATGTAATAATCCAATATGCAACCCACAATCATATGTTAAAGTGTGTGTGTGTAAATTAAGGTTTAAGAATACATGTTAAATAAGTATATGAGCAGAATTAAGTGGTAACAATACGAGAGTTTGTAAACCTGAATATTTCAGGAAGTATTATAATAGACCTTGTTAAGAATGGTTACTAAGATGCGTCTCAAGAGTCACTTTAACAAAAGAACTCCTTTACTCTGCCATCCTAGTAACAACAATTATGCACATGCTTTATGAAATGAAAAACAATTTTTTTTTTATCAACTACTACCCTCTCCCCCCAACCAAAACGAGACATTGTCCTCAATGTTCTAAGGTAGAAAGAAAGAGTATAGAAGATATCACCTGAAATAACGAACACTAACAAAACCTGAAACACACTGAAACAAAAATAAGAAATAACAAAACACAATAATAAAACCAAAAGAAAAAAAAATTCACAAATGAAGGCTCAAATCCAATCTAAGCTTTTTACGGCTTCCCGTAGATGACCAATTTATGCGACTCATGGAAGGATCAATCACAGGAATGAAAGATTGTAGTTGGTCAATCAATTGTTCAGCAGTAGAAGCAGAGATTATGATTTGTCGTGCAGAAGATGTTAGAAATTCCTGTTCCACAGCATGATCAAGAAAAGACAACAACTTATCATAATAACCATTAACATTTAACAAACCTATGGGTTTATGGTGAATGTGCAATTGAGCCCAAGAGGAAATATGAAAGATCTCTTCCAATGTGCCTAGACCACCTGGTAAAGCAATGAAAGCATCAGCATGGTTAAACATTGCATTCATTCGAGCCGACATTGTGGAGACCTAAAGTTCCTCTCCAATTGTTTTTCCAATGATGTCCCCTTGTGCCAAAGCTTCAGGGACGACTACTAAAACTTGACTACCTCCTAAAAATGCAGCTATTGACACCTCCCATTAACCCAAGACTGCCTCCCCCATACACTAAATGAATCTTTCTCTCAGCTAGCACCTGACCAAGATGGTTTGCTGATTCTAAAAACTCCTTTTCTTTTCCAGGACTAGATCCACCGAAAACACAAATATTTCTTATTTGATGACCTGAGGAACGTGCCATTTCTACACACTTCTGTATTTGTTGAATGTATGGGTTGAGTAGAAATGAAAGGAAGGAAAAGAGGGTTTTATAGATGAGAAATTGGAAAGGCAATCATAACATCTATATGTAGGCCAGCTGGAGTCTCACACTCTCTCTCTCTTTTTATTTATTTATTTATTTACTTTTGAAAAAAATATGTGTATGTACAGGTAGTTATGATTGTGGCTCACATCTTCCCTTGGTTTTACGTCCAAGAACGGCTTAAACGCCCTCTATGGGTCGGGGATAGGCTTCCCATCCAGTTTTCTTAAAAACTGGCAAACAGGGTCTTTTTTAGTCAGATTCCCAAGACTAAGTCAATCATGTTCTTTATGAAATAGTGGCCATAAATCATGAATTGCACGATGCACATCTCCACTAGGATGCGTCTCAAGAGTCAATAGAAGATTATCTAAAGACTCCTTACTCAGGCCATCCTTAATGAATTGTATTTTATCTTCACGGTTTATAGATACCATTCCTAAAGAACGACATTGTGTATTACAAGTCCATCTAGCACATCGATGACAGACATCCAGTCGTTTTGCACGACGCTTCTTTGCAAAAGTGCTTTTACCTGTTCCAGGCATGTGTGAAATGAAGTTAGAGGACTCACCTGATAATCGGACCTTTGCTTCAATCAACCAGCGAATATCTTCAGGAATTACATGATTCATTAACAATCTCAATCTTGCATATCTAGCACGGTAAATTTTTGTAATCGCATTCTGAGGCAGAGCGGGAAAATACTTTTTCAATTTTTCAAGATTAATGTCCATTTTCAAATGAGAATTGAAAGAGAGATTCAAAGAATTACACAGATATATACACAGATATCAGTTATTATGGGAAACTGAAAGAACCGACTTAAGTCACGGAGTACCGTTGTCCGCCATTTGACCGGGGTGAAAGAAACTAGCAAAAATCACTCAAAAAGAAACACAAAAACAATGTGAAAAAAAAATAATCAACCTTTATCTACAAGATCATTCAAACCAGCTGATTCATTTTCACTAGGAAAATTATCAAAATAAGCTTTCAAACGATGTCCATTTTCCTTAAAATCATTGTCATTCATTGAATTCTCAATATCACAGGCCCCATAAGGATTGGTCCATCTTAATCTTAGCTCTTTAGGGAGTGCATAGAGTTGAGAATCATAAAACAAAACTTTTTGACCAGTGTCAATTTTTTGACAATTTTCACAAGTTTTACAGAATGCATGTGTGTCCTTGAACATGGTGGGCCAATAAAATCCATTTTGAAAGATTTTTGCAGCAGTCTTTTTTGACGAGAAATAACTTCCACATGCTTCAGAATGACAAAGTTTAATGACACTACTTACCTCATTGTCGGGAATGAATCTTTGAAATATTTGATCAGGACAATATTTGAATAAGTTAGGGTCATCACAATAAAAGCTCTTCACTTCGTTCAAAAACTTTTCTTTATCTTGGGTACTCCAATCAGCTAGCAAATCTCCTAAAGCAAGAAAATTAATATTTTTATCATACCAAGGCATTGAACTAAGAGAAAGTAAGGATTCGTTAGGAAAGTAATCATCGATTGGTGTGATGTCAGATGTCGAATCTGTTGTCACTGTTGACAAAAGATTCGCATCAACATTTTCGGTGCTTGTTTCATTCGTGATTTCTTCCTCAGAATAAACCATTTGCAAATCTTCAGTTTCATCCAATTCATTTTTACTTAAAGTAGATTCAAGTTGATCATAAACTAATTCATCAATATGATCTACTTCTTGTAAATCATTATCATCTCCAGGTTGCTTGCAAATGTTGAAAATATTCATCTCCAATGTCATGTTTCCAAATGATAGCTTCATCAGTCCATTCCTACAATTAATCAATGCATTAGAAGTTGCAAGAAATGGACGTCCTAAAATAACAGGAAATGAATTACATGCTTCAACAAGTTCTGTGTCCAAGACAATAAAATCCACAGGATAAATGAATTTATCGACTTGTACTAACACATCTTCAATTATTCCTCTAGGCACTTTTACAGATCTATCGGCAAGTAAAAGAGTTATAGAAGTTGGTTTTAACTCACCTAGATTGAGACTCTTAAAAACTGAATATGGAAGTAAATTCACACTAGCACCAAGATCAAGTAAGGCTCTTTCAATTTTATGCTCTCCAATAAAGCATGAAATTGTAGGACAACCAGGGTCTTTATATTTCAAAGCATTATTGTTTTGAAGAATAGCACTTACTTGTTCGGCTAGAAAGGCTTTCTTTTTCACATTCAGTTTCCTCTTCACAGTGCATAGATCTTTCAAAAATTTAGCATAGGAAGGAACCTGCTTAATAGCATCCAGCAAAGGTATATTGATCCTTACCTGTTTGCAAATTTCATAAATTTCAGAATTATGATTGACTTTCCTTTGTTTGGTCATGGCTTGAGGAAATGGAAGTGCTGGCGGTGAATCAGTCGTTTCTTTGCAATTTTCAGATTCATCCCCTTCCTTACCCTCAGAGATTGACTCATCATCTTTCTCATAAGGTTCAAGAGAGGGTTTTTCAATAACCTTACCGCTGCGCAGAGTAGTGACTGATTTGACTTGATCCATGTGTTGGCTTCCGGAACTACTTGCATTTGCATTGTATTGCCCTTTGGGATTTTGTTGTGTTTGAAATGGAAACTTACCTTTCTCTTGGAAACTAAGAGCAGATGTTAATTTAGCAAGAGTATCTTTAAAATCTGTCATGTTTTGAACAAGTTGAGTATTAATTGTCTCTTGCTTTTCAATGAATGCATGCAATGTTTCCTCAAGATTTCTTCTAGAAGGTGGAGCATAAGAAGGTGCATATCCATGAGAATTTTGGAAATTATGGTGTGCTTGAAATGGTGGTTGTGAAGTTTGTGCATTGTTGTTCTCACTCTTCCAATTGAAATTTGGGTGATTTCTCCAACCAGGGTTGTATGTTTGGGAGTATGGGTTGTGGTTGGCTCTTTGGAAACTGTTTAAAGCATGAGCTTGTTCATGGAGACATTCCTTAAAAGAAGGCAAGGTTGGACAATCGTTGGTTGAGTGTTCATTTGTTTCACAGATTTGACACACAATGTTTTCAACAGATTTTAATTGACCACTCTTTTTCAATTCTAGTGCCTCGACTTTTCTAGCTAAAGATGTAAATTTGGCTTGAAGGTCATGATCTTCCCTAAGGTTGTACATACCTCCACTAGATGTATGAGGTTGAGTTTTACTCGGTGCCTCATAAGTACCCGCGGTGTCCCAATTTTGAGCATTTTCAGCTAACAAGTCTAAGTACTCCATTGCTTCATCAGGGTCTTTATCTTCAAAAGTTCCATTGCACATCAATTCAACCATTTGCCTATCTTTAGGTGTTAACCCTTCATAGAAATGTGAAACCAATCTCCATGTTTCAAAACCATGATGAGGGCAAGTACTAAGCAAGTCTCGATACCTATCCCAACATTTGTAAAATGTTTCTCCTGGTTTTTGAGTGAAAGTGGTGATTTGTCTCTTGAAAGAGTTTGTTCTATGAGATGGGAAAAACTTCTTTAAAAATTGTTGTTGCATTTCATCCCACGCACGAATGGATCCTGGTCTCAAATTTTGTAGCCATGTTTTAGCTTTATCTTTTAATGAAAAAGGAAAAAGCTTTAATCTGATGGTGTTCATGCTACAATTTAAGTTATTATATGTGTTGCACACCTCCTCAAATTCCCTTAAATGCAAGTATGGATTTTCCAATTCTAAACCATGAAAAGAAGGTAAAAGTTGAATAATACCTGGTTTAAAATTAAAATGAGATGCATCGGGAGGAAAAACTATGCATGATGGTGCACTTATTCTTGTGGGATTTATGTGGTCTCTAAGTGTTCTAGCACGGTTATTCTCATTATTCTCATTATGAAGTGATTGATTATCTTCTTCGGCCATATTTTCTGAAAATGATGAGGATACCCTACAAAGTCTACCACTTGATGTACGTGACCACACTCTTATGCACGTGTAGTAATAGAATAAATAAGAAGAAAGAAAAAGAAGGAGGAAGAAAACAAAATAAAAAGAAACAAAAGAAAAGAAACAAAGTTATATACAAGAAAACTGAAAAGAGAAAATAAAATAACTACTATAATTTATACAAGAACTTACCTCCCCGGCAACGGCGCCAAAAACTTGACACGACTAAAAGGTTGATGTCTTCTCCCAAGTGCAGGAGTGTCGAAGTAATAAATAACCCGGTGATTAGTACTTAAAAGTGCATTCTCATTAAGGATTTATGTCATCATATTGCACCTAAAGTATCATTAAATTCCCTAACAAAAGCATGTTTTATATTAGCAAGTCTAAAAATATAATATACCTTTAATTCATGGTAAATGTTCATCCTAAATGCAGGTCTATCACATAAATAAAAGGATTGATTGATGAGTTTAAGGATTGAAATTGAAAGGATAAAAAGAAGGCCAAACTTAGCAAAGTGTTGCTGGTGCATTCCAAACTCAAATACCGTTCAGTAATTTGATCATATCTGGAGCTGTAGATATCAGATTTAGGTCCATTTTATATCGATGGAAAGGTAAGACATAGACCTACAACTTTCATATGAAGTCAAAGACTCAGTTCTGCCGTTTTCAAGCCCAAATCTTAGCAACAACGAAGACGTCGGAAGCTGTCCTGCAGCTCAAGCACTATTCGGTTTTTGGCTCATATCTTGAGTTCTAGAAGTCCAAATGAGCTCTGGTTTTTTTTTATGGAAAGCTGAGACAATTTCCCACAGCTTCCATAATTCAGTTGGCTATAATTCTGATGTGAGAAATGACGTTTTGGCCAGCCAACAATATCAAAAATCAGCCCACAATATCAAAAAACCAGCAGCCATTAATGTCAAAAACCAGCCACCAAATCAATGGATGCCTACCAATTCTTCAATCAATCAATAGTTCTGAAACTTAGCCTATAAAAGGAGGCATTGTCCATGTATTTAGTCATATTAATTTTCAGATCAAAGTTATCTTCTTGCTTTCTCTCTACATCTTTGTAATGTTCAAGTTTTCTTTTATGCTATAGTAATCTCTTGTTTATGCTCTTTCATTTCCTTTCCTATACTTAGTTAGCTTATATTATGTTTATGTTCTTATATTGTTTATTTGTGTTTTTCTCCTTCTTAATGTTTAGCTAAGTTAATTATGTCAAGGTGAAAAGGTTTCTCTAATGGTGTTAGAATAGGTATAATATAAACTCAACATGAGCTTTAAATGTTTATATCCAAGAAAGATTGTTATTAACATGTTTTATCATTTTATCTTACTAATTCTTAATACCTTGCTTATTAAATGTTTAATTTAGATTTGTGTTGTATAATATTTGGTACATCAAATGCTTGATCTTTCATAGTTTTCGGCCGAAATCGTTATTATGATAGAAACTTGATTTGTTGTTAACATAAACTAGCAACATGAATGCTTGATGATATTTATAAGTATGGTATTACTTATATAAGATAATTAATATGATCATGTTAGTAATTTATAATGAGCTAATAACGAGAAATCATCCGATTAGAACCTCCTTTGTGTGTGGTTTCTAGTTGAGTAATAAAAAGAGTTTATATTATATTTATTTGAAATACCATTAGTGAATCCTATAACCTTGACATATGTTTTGTTATTGTTTAATCCTTACATCAATATCACATCCCAAAACTTTCTTCAACTCCTTTTCTGTTATTATTCTCTTTAAATCTTTTTCTTTATTTGTAATTTATATAATTCACCTCCTAGTGGTTCGACCCCGGTCTTGCCGGGTTATTTTACTTTGACACTCCTGTACTTGGGATAAGACATCAACTCTTTGATCGTGTCAAGTTTTTGGCGCCGTTGCCGGGGAGGTAAGTTATTGTATAAATTAAATATTTTATTTTATTTTATTTTATTTTCACTTTTATTTGTTTTTCTAATTGTTGTTTCTTTTTCTTTTTTCTTTTCTTTTCTTTTGTATTTGCATGAGAGTTTGGACACGTACATTAAGTGGTAGACTTTCTAGAAAATCATCATTTTCTTTAGAAAACATGGCCGAAGAAGATAACCAATCAATTCATAATGAGAATAATGAGAATAATCGTGTTAGAACACTTAGAGATCATATGAATCCAACAAGAACAAGTGCACCATCATGTATTGTTTTTCCTCCTGATGCATCTCATTTTAATTTTAAGCCAGGTATTATTCAACTTCTACCCACTTTTCATGGCTTAGAATTAGAAAATCCATACTTGCACTTAAGAGAATTTGAAGAAGTTTGTAACACTTATAATGACTTAAATTGTAGCATGAACACCATCAGATTAAAGCTTTTTCCTTTTTCGTTAAAAGATAAAGCTAAAACATGGCTACAAAATATTAGGTCAGGATCCATTCATGCTTGGGATGAAATGCAACAACAGTTTTTAAAGAAATTTTTCCCTTCTCATAGAACAAACTCTTTCAAAAGACAAATCACCACTTTTACTCAAAAACAAGGAGAAACATTTTATAAATGTTGGGATAGATATAAAGACTTGCTTAATACCTGTCCTCATCATGGTTTTGAAACATGGAGATTGGTTTCACAATTTTATGAAGGGTTAACACCTAAAGATAGGCAAATGGTTGAATTGATGTGCAATGGAACTTTTGAAGATAAAGACCCTGATGAAGCAATGGAGTACTTAGACTTGTTAGCTGAAAATGCTTAAAATTAGGACACCGCGGGTACTTATGAGGCACTGAGTAAAACTCAACCTCATACATCTAGTGGAGGTATGTACAACCTTAGGGAAGATCATGACCTTCAAGCCAAGTTTGCATCTTTAGCTAGAAAAGTTGAGGCACTAGAATTGAAAAAGAGTGGTCAATTAAAATCTGTTGAAAACATTGTGTGTCAAATCTGTGAAACAAATGAACACTCAACCAACGATTGTCCAACCTTGCCTTCTTTTAAGGAATGTCTCCATGAACAAGCCCATATTTTAAACAGTTTCCAAAGGCCCAACCACAACCCATACTCCCAAACATACAACCCTGGTTGGAGAAATCACCCAAATTTCAATTGGAAGAGTGAGAACAACAATGCACAAACTTCACAACCACCATTTCAAGCACACCACAATTTCCAAAATTCTCATGGATATGCACCTCCTTATGCTCCACCTCCTAGAAGAAATCTTGAGGAAACATTGCATGCATTCATTGAAAAGCAAGAGACAATCAATACTCAACTTACTCAAAGCATGACAGATTTTAAAGATACTCTTGCTAAATTAACATCTGCTCTCAGTTTCCAAGAGAAAGGTAAGTTTCCATCTCAACCGCAACAAAATCCCAAGGGGCAATACAATGCAAATGTAAATAGCTCCGGAAGCCAACATATGGATCAAGTCAAATCAGTCACTACTCTACGCAGTGGTAACGTTATTGAAAAACCCTCTTTTGAACCTTATGAGAAAGATGATGAGTCAATCTCTGAGGGTAAGTGACACGACGAAAAGATTGATGTCTTCTCCCAAGTGCAGGAGTGTCGAAGTAATAAATAACCCGGCAAGACCGGGGTCGAACCACAGGGAGGTTAATTGTACAAATTATCAACCACAATTATAAAACAACAATAACAACAACAACAATAGTAATAATAATAATAATAATAATAATAATAATAATAATAATAATAATAAAGAAAGAGAAGAAGAAGAAGAAGATGACGATGAGAACTTTGAGATGAAATATTAATGTAACAATTAAACAATGATAATAACAAATGTCAAGGTTAGAGGATCCACTAATGGTATGTCAAACAAGTATAGTATAAACTCTTATTATTCAATTGGAAACCACACACAAAGGAGGTTCCAATCAGATTATAGATTGTTAACATGTTACATTAGTCATCTTATTCAATTAATGCTAATACTTGTAAATCTCGTCAAGCATTCATGATTATAACTTATGTTAACAACAAATCAAGTTCCTTTCATAGCTCAGGTGTCGGTTATACCATACATTATGGGCTATGAAAGTGCCAAGCATTTGTTGTACCAAGTGTTATACAACATAAATCAAGATTAGTCATTTAACAAGCAAAGTATTAAAGAGTGAACAAGATAACAAATATAAAACATGTTAGTATCAAACATTAAGGTCCATATTAAGTTTACACTATACTTATTCTTCCACCATTAGTGTAACCTTTTCACCTTGACATAATTAACTTATCTAGACATAATGAAAGAAAGGAAAACAAATAAACAAAATAAGAACATAAAAGTTAACTAAGTAAAGGAAAGGAAATGAAAGGCATAAACTTGATATTAATGAAAGCAAAGCATAAACATTACAAAAAATACAAAGAGAGAAAGGAAGAGCATGATCTTGATTTGGAAACCAAGATGCCTAAATGCATGGCAAATGCCTCCTTTTATAGGCCAAAATTGGGAACTATTGATTTGATGACTAATTGATAAGTGGGTGGCCAACTTTTGACTTGGTGACAATCCTTATCTTCACTTGTCTGCCCAAAACGTCATTGATAACGTCAAAACTGGAGCCAGTTGCAAACATGAAAGTTGTAGGAAATTGTCTCATCTTTGTTTTGTAAAACATTCAGCTCATTTGGACTTCTAGAACTCCAGATATGGCCAAAATACCGAACAGTGCTCGGGCTGGAAGACAGATTCGGGCTTCTTTGTTGTTGCTACAATTTGGACTTGATAATGGCCTTTTTAGATCTTGAGCTCCATATAAAAGTTGTAGGCCTATGTCTTACCTTTCCATCCATATAAATTGGACCTAAATCAGAGATATATAGCTCTAGATATGACCCAATTACCGAACAGTGTTCCGGTTTGGATTGCACCGACATCTCTTTTCTAAGTTTGACCATCTCTTTATCCTTGCAATTTAAGTTCTTCAAATCATCAATCAATCCTTTCATTTATGTGATAGGCCTGCATTAAAAATAGACATTTACCACAAATTATAGGTATCTTATATTATTAGATACATTATTATAAAACATATTTTAGTTAAGAAGTTATTGATACTTCAAGTGCAAAATGATGATATAAAACCATGATAAAAATGCACTTTTAAGTACTAATCAGTAAGGAAAGGGATGAATCTGAAAATTGCAAAGAAATGACTGATTCACCGCCAGCACTTCCATTTCCTCATGCCATGACCAAACAAAGGAAAGTCAATCACAACTCTGAAATTTTTGAAATTTTCAAACAGGTAAGGATCAATATACCTTTGTTGGATGCTATTAAACAGGTTCCTTCCTATGCTAAATTTTTGAAAGATCTATGCACTGTGAAGAGGAAACTGAATGTGAAAAAGAAAGCCTTTCTAGCCGAACAAGTAAGTGCTATTCTTCAGAACAATAATGCTTTGAAATATAAAGACCCTGGTTGTCCTACAATTTCTTGCTTTATTGGAGAGCATAAAATTGAAAGAGCCTTACTTGATCTTGGAGCTAGTGTGAATTTACTTCCATATTCAATTTTTTAAAGTCTCAATCTAGGTGAGTTAAAACCAACTTCTATATCTCTTTTACTTGCCGATAGATCTATAAAAGTGCCTAGAGGAATAATTGAAGATGTGTTAGTATAAGTCGATAAATTCATTTATCCTGTGGATTTTATTGTCTTGGACACACAACCTGTTGAAGTATGTAATTCATTTCCTGTTATTTTAGGACGTCCATTTCTTGCAACTTCTAACGCATTGATTAATTGTAGGAATGGACTGATGAAACTATCATTTGGAAACATGACATTGGAGATGAAAATTTTCAACATTTGCAAGCAACCTAGAGATGATAATGATTTATAGGAAGTGGACTTTACTGAAAAATTAATTCATGATCAATTTCCAACCACTTCTAATGAAATTGAGATTGATGAATCTAATGATTTGGAAATGATTTATTTTCAGGAAGAATCAAAGACAAGTAATTGGAGGCCACAAATTAAGGAATTGCCACCACGATAAATTAAGTCCATACCTTCAAGTGTTCAACCACCAAAACCTGATTTGAAGTCGTTGCCATCTGATTAGTACTTAAAAGTGCATTTTTATCATGGTTTTATATCATCATTTTGCACTTGAAGTATCAATAACTCCTTAACTAAAATATGTTTTATAATAATGTATCTAATAATATAAGATACCTATAATTTATGGTAAATGTCTATTTTTAATGCAGGCCTATCACATAAATGAAAGGATTGATTGATGACTTGAAGAACTTAAATTGCAAGGATAAAGAGATGGTCAAACTTAGAGAAGAGATGTCGGTGCAATCCAAACCGGAACACTGTTCTGTAATTGGGTCATATCTGGAGCTATAGATCTCATATTTAGGTCCAATTTATATGGATGGAAAGGTAAGACATAGGCCTACAACTTTCATATGGAGCCCAAGTTCTAAAAAGGCCATTATCAAGTCCAAATTGTAGCAACAACAAAGAAGCCCGAATCTGTCTTCCAGCCCGAGCACTGTTCGGTATTTTGGCCATATCTGGAGTTCTAGAAGTCCAAATGAGCTGAATGTTTTACACAAGAAAGCTGAGACAATTGCCTACACCTTTCATGTTTACAACTGGCTCCAGTTTTGACGTTATCAATGACGTTTTGGGCAGACAAGAGAAGATAAGGATTGTCACCAAGTCAAAAGTTGGCCACCCACTTATCAATTAGTCATCAAATCAATAGTTCCCAATTTTGGCCTATAAAAGGAGGCATTTGCCATGCATTTAGGCATCTTGGTTTCCAGATCAAGATCATGCTCTTCCTTTCTCTTTTTGTATTCTTTGTAATATTTATGCTTTGCTCTCATTAATATCAAGTTTATGCCTTTCATTTCCTTTCCTTTACTTAGTTAGCTTTTATGTTCTTATTTTGTTTATCTATTTTGCTTTCTTTCATTATGTCTAGCTAAGTTAACTATGTCAAGGTGAAAAGGTTACACTAATGGTGTGAGAATAAGTATAATGTAAACTTAATATGGACTTTAATGTTTGATACTAACATGTTTTATATTTGTTATCTTGTTCACTCTTTAATACTTTGCTTGTTAAATGATTAATCTTGATTTATGTTGTATAACACTTGGTACAACAAATGCTTGGCACTTTCATAGCCCATAATGTATGGTATAACCTGATTGCGCATCAAAAGTGTCATTAAGTCTCTTGTTTTACATATGTATTTATTGTTTTTATTTGGTTGTTTTTATAATAATTGATGTGTTTTTTAGTAATGAAGTTTGTTTTAATGTTTCGATAGGTTTTTGGAGCTTAAATGAATTAATTCAGAAAATTCAACATCGGAATTCAGAACAAAGAATTGAAGAGACATTTAGTTGAAGATTGAAGCAAATCTTGGTTCAAATAAGTGCTCCAAATTTGTCCCAAAAATCAATTCTATTCCAATTCTAGAAAAGAATATCATATGATTTATTTCAAGCCCAAACTTGCCTTATGTTGTGTGCAAACTTCAACCATTAAACACTCAAGGTTTCAATGTCAATCTTAGCCCAAATAATAAGTACATTTGTATACTTATTTGATGCTCAAATTCAGCCCAAAATCAGCCCCAAATCAGCCCTAAATCAACCCCAAATCAACCTTCAAATCAACCCAAACACAATCCATGATCTTACATGTCCACACAACAAATAACAATTGATTTATTTTGGGTAATCCATTGATCCAAGAAGGCAAGCACATGGATGGAAAGCTGGAGGGGATATTTTAACATTATTTTGGGTCAAAAAGAAGAAGGAGACACCTCATAAATGAGGAAGAAAAACGTGCACCAAAGTAGTTGTAAAGCTGTCTTGATTTGATTTTTCAGAACACCTTTCGGTGTTTTGCCCATAACGTTTGACTCAGGTGTCCAAATGAGCTGTTCTTTAATGATCTGGAAAGGTAACAGAATTGCCTATAAATATGTCTCTAATAGACTTCTCCAGAAAAAGCTTCGAAGAGGGTCGAATTGCTGTCCAAAGTTAGAGTCAGATTTGTGTCCGAATTTTTTCTGAAATTGTATTGTGTTCTTCTTTATAGATTTCGGTTCTTTAGTTTGTAAAACTTATTTTTTCAGTTGGATTCAAGTTCTTTCATGTTTATTGAAGTGTTCTTATATATAATCATGGTTGGCTAAACTCTTTCTTGGATCCAAATCAAGGATAATGGTGATTGAGGTGAGTTCTTTAGGATATGAATGAATCTTAATGTTTATCTTCTTATTTTCTTCATGAATGATTTATTATTGTAAAGAAATTTTAGAAATCATTTAGGTAATGTTATAATCTTGAATTTTTATGCACAAACTTTAGTTTTGGTATAGAGATTGCTTGATTCAATGTCTTACTTAATATGAAAGTACTTGTTCATTCTTAAGCAATAATCAATCTTCATCTTTCTAATCTTCATTGTAATATCTTCCGATCTAATATCACCATCGTTGAGATTAGGTTGAGTTATCTTATATATGTTGAAGAAATCACCAATACATCACCATTAACATTGATTTGGACCAAGACTTACTTTTCTTGTCATTTAAAATCTATTTACATTTTAATTTATCTTTGAAAACAAATCCATCAATTATTTTCAACCAAGTTATTGTTAATTTAATTTCTCTTGAGTTTTTTTTTTTTGTTACTTAGCTTAATTTCCAGATCTAGCTCTCTGTGGATATGACCTCGATCTTACCGAGTTAATTGCTACATCGCACACTCGTGCACTTGCGAGTTAAAACAAGCCGATCATAAAAAGCGGTCAAGCATAACCGACACCTGAGCTATGAAAGGAACTTGATTTGTTGTTAACATAAGTTATAATCATGAATGCTTGACGAGATTTACAAGTATTAGCATTAATTGAATAAGATGACTAATGTAATCATGTTAACAATATATAATCTGATTGGAACCTCCTTTGTGTGTGGTTTCCAATTCAATAATAAGAGTTTATACTATACTTGTTTGATATACCATTAGTGGAACCTCTAACCTTGACATTTGTTATTATTATTGTTTAAACCTTACATTAATTTTCCATCTCCAAGTTCTCATCATCTTCTTCTTCTTCTCTTTCTTTACTACTACTACTACTACTAGTATTATTATTATTATTATTATTATTATTATTATTATTATTATTATTATTATAGTTGTTGTTGTTATTGTTGTTGTTATTATTACTATTATTGTTGTTTATAATTGTTGTCTATAATTTGTACAATTAACCTCCCTGTGGTTCGACCCCGGTCTTGCCGGGTTATTTATTACTTCGACACTCCTGCACTTGGGAGAAGACATCAACCTTTTAGTCGTGTCAATGATCTTTTCTAGTCATTGAATTAAGTTTCCTATAGTCAATGCACATGCGCCAACCAGTAACAGTTCTAGTGGGAATTAACTCATTGTTCTCATTTGTTATCATAGTGACTCCAGACTTCTTAGGTACAACTATAAATAGCAATAATACAACAACAATAACAATAGCAATAACAACAACAATAATAATAACAATAATAATAATAATAGTAATAATAGTAATACTAATAATACTAATAATAGTAGTAGTAGTAGTAGTAGTAGTAGTAATAAAGAAAGAGAAGAAGAAGATGATGATGATGATGAGAACTTAGAGATGAAATATTAATGTAAGGATTAAACAATAATAATAACAAATGTCAAGGTTAGAGGTTCCACTATGATAACAAATGAGAACAATGAGTTAATTCCCACTAGAACTGTTACTGGTTGGCGCATGTGCATTGACTATAGGAAACTTAATTCAATGACTAGAAAAGATCATTGACACGACTAAAAGGTTGATGTCTTCTCCCAAGTGCAGGAGTGTCGAAGTAATAAATAACCCGGCAAGACCGGGGTCGAACCACAGGGAGGTTAATTGTACAAATTATAGACAACAATTATAAACAACAATAATAGTAATAATAACAACAACAATAACAACAACAACTATAATAATAATAATAATAATAATAATAATAATAATAATAATAATAATACTAGTAGTAGTAGTAGTAGTAAAGAAAGAGAAGAAGAAGAAGATGATGAGAACTTGGAGATGGAAAATTAATGTAAGGTTTAAACAATAATAATAACAAATGTCAAGGTTAGAGGTTCCACTAATGGTATATCAAACAAGTATAGTATAAACTCTTATTATTGAATTGGAAACCACACACAAAGGAGGTTCCAATCAGATTATATATTGTTAACATGATTACATTAGTCATCTTATTCAATTAATGCTAATACTTGTAAATCTCGTCAAGCATTCATGATTATAACTTATGTTAACAACAAATCAAGTTCCTTTCATAGCTCAGGTGTCGGTTATACCATACATTATGGGCTATGAAAGTGCCAAGCATTTGTTGTACCAAGTGTTATACAACATAAATCAAGATTAGTCATTTAACAAGCAAAGTATCAAAGAGTGAACAAGATAACAAATATAAAACATGTTAGTATCAAACATTAAGGTCCATATTAAGTTTACACTATACTTATTCTTACACCATTAGTGTAACCTTTTCACCTTGACATAATTAACTTAGCTAGACATAATGAAAGAAAGGAAAACAAATAAACAAAATAAGAACATAAAAGTTAACTAAGTAAAGGAAAGGAAATGAAAGGCATAAACTTGATATTAATGAAAGTAAAGCATAAACATTACAAAAAATACAAAGAGAGAAAGGAAAAGCATGATCTTGATCTGAACACCAAGATGCCTAAATGCATGGCAAATGCCTCCTTTTATAGGCCAAAATTGGGAACTATTGATTTGATGATTAATTGATAAGTGGGTCGCCAACTTTTGACTTGGTGACAATCCTTATCTTCTCTTATCTGCCCAAAACGTCATTGATAACGTCAAAACTGGAGCCAGTTGTAAACATGAAAGTTGTAGGCAATTGTCTCAGCTTTCTTGTGTAAAAACTTCAGCTCATTTGGACTTCTAGAACTCCAGATATGGCCAAAATACCGAACAGTGCTCGGGCTGGAAGACAGATTCGGGCTTCTTTGTTGTTGCTACAATTTGGACTTGATAATGGCCTTTTTAGATCTTGGGCTCCATATAAAAGTTGTAGGCCTATATCTTACCTTTCCATCCATATAAATTGGACCTAAATCTGAGATCTGTAGCTCCAGATATGACCCAATTACCGAACAGTGTTCCGGTTTGGATTGCACCGACATCTCTTCTCTAAGTTTGACCATCTCTTTATCCATGCAATTTAAGTTCTTCAAGTCATCAATCAATCCTTTCATTTATGTGATAGACCTGCATTAAAAATAGACATTTACCATAAATTATAGGTATCTTATATTATTAGATACATTATTATAAAACATATTTTAGTTAAGGAGTTATTGATACTTCAAGTGCAAAATGATGATATAAAACCATGATAAAAATGCACTTTTAAGTACTAATCACACCCCTCAACCAGCTTATTACTAGTCCCTAGTAATTAAAGCGTTAAAACAATTTGCAAATTTCACAAAGCAAGGTATTCATCATTTAACTTCCATTAATCTATCCAGATAAACAAACTCTCATTAAATTTATATATCTGCTCAATACCACTTAACAAGATATTAATAAACCTTTCTTTTGTGCTCAATGTATCAACACATAATTATGGGGCTTTTCTTGGAAGAAAACAAAATTTTTGTTCTAATGTTTAAGGTTAACTTCCTTGGGTTGGGATTACTATTTTTGTCTTTTTTTTTTTTTAACTCTATATACATATACTTTAAAAACATCATGCATCTTTAACCCATGTAACGAGCTTTCAGCTAATGACTCCCAGACCAGTTGGTCTTAGGGCATTAGGTGTTAAGACACCCCTACGAGCTTAGTAACTCGGGTCGCAGATACTGATATGTAGATAGTGCAATGTTTGATTGCCTTAAGCTTTTCTCCTCAACCTATGTAACAAGTGTTGGGCCAATAGCTCCCAAGTCAGTTGACTTTAGGGTATTAGGTGTTAAAACACCCCTTCGGGCTTAATTGCTTAGGTTAGGGAGGCTACGAAACCAAACTTATCTACATTTTTATTATCATCATTTTTTTATTTATTTTCTTTTTTTTTTCATGTTTTTCTTCTTTTTTTTTTTAATTATATACAATCCCTTTCCCTTAGTTGTTACCTTTAACAAAAGAACATAAATAATGTAATAATCCAATATGCAACCCACAATCATTTGTTAAAGTGTGTGTGTGTAAATTAAGGTTTAAGAATACATGTTAAATAAGTATATGAGCAGAATTAAGCGGTAACAATACGAGAGTTTGTAAACCTGAATATTTCAGGAAGTATTATAATAGACCTTGTTAAGAATGGTTAGTAAGATGCGTCTCAACAATCACTTTAACAAAAGAACTTCTTTACTCTGTCATCCTAGTAACAACAATTATGCACATGCTTTATGAAATGAAAAACAATTTTTTTTTTTATCAACTACTACCCTCTCCCCCCAACCAAAACGAGACATTGTCCTCAATGTTCTAAGGTAGAAAGATAGAGTACAAAAGATATCACCTGAAATAACGAACACTGACAAAACCTGAAACACACTGAAACAAAAATAAGAAATAACAAAACACAATAATAAAACCAAAATACACAAAAATTCACAAATGAAGGCTCAAATCCAATCTAAGCTTTTTACGGCTTCCCGTAGATGACCAATTTATACGACTCATGGAAGGATCAATCACAGGAATGAAAGATTGTAGTTCGTCAATCAATTGTTCAGCAGTAGTAGTAGAGATTATGATTTGTCGTGCAGAAGATGTTAAAAATTCCTGTTCCACAGCATGATCAAGAAAAGACAACAACTTATCATAATAACCATTAACATTTAACAAACTTATGGGTTTATGGTGAATGTGCAATTGAGCCCAAGAGGAAATATGAAAGATCTCTTCCAATGTGCCTAGACCACCTGGTAAAGCAATGAAAGCATCAGCATGGTTAAACATTGTATTCATTCGAGCCGACATTATGGAAACCTGAAGTTCCTCTCCAATTGTTTTTCCAATGATGTCCCCTTATGCCAAAGCTTCAGGGACGACCCCCAAAACTTGACTACCTCCTAAAAATGCAGCTATTGACACACCTCCCATTAACCCAAGACTGCCTCCCCCATATACTAAATGAATCTTTCTCTCAGCTAGCACCTAACCAAGATGATTTGCTGATTCTAAAAACTCCTTTTATTTCCCAGGACTAGATCCACCGAAAACACAAATATTTCTTATTTGATGACTTGAGGAACTTGCCATTTCTACACACTTCTGTATTTGTTGAATGTATGGGTTGAGTAGAAATGAAAGGAAGGAAAAGAGGGTTTTATAGATGAGAAATTAGAAAGGCAATCATAACATCTATATGTAGGCCAGCTGGAGTCTCACACTCTCTCTCTCTCTCTCTTTTTATTTATTTATTTATTTTTTGAAAAAAAAAACATGTGTATGTACAAGTAGTTGTGATTGTGGCTCACATCTTCCCTTGGTTTTACGTCTAAGAACGGCTTAAACGCCCTCTATGGGTCGGGGATAGGCTTCCCATCCAGTTTTCTTAAAAACTGGCAAACAGGGTCTTTTTTAGTCAGATTCCCAAGACTAAGTCGATCATGTTCTTTATGAAATAGTGGCCATAAATCATGAATTGCACGATGCACATCTCCACTAGGATGCGTCTCAAGAGTCAATAGAAGATTATCTAAAGACTCCTTACTCAGGCCATCCTTAATGAATTGTATTTTATCTTCACGGTTTATAGATACCATTCCTAAAGAACGACATTGTGTATTACAAGTCCATCTAGCACATCGATGACAAACATCCAGTCGTTTTGCACGACGCTTCTTTGCAAAAGTGCTTTTACCTGTTCTAGGCATGTGTGAAATGAAGTTAGAGAACTCACCTGATAATCGGACCTTTGCTTCAATCAACCAGCGAATATCTTCAGGAATTCCATGATTCATTAACAATCTCAATCTTGCACATCTAGCACGGTAAATTTTTGTAATCGCATTCTGAGGCAGAGTAGGAAAATACTTTTTCAATTTTTCAAGATTAGAGTCCATTTTCAAATGAGAATTGGAAGAGAGATTCAAAGAATTACACAGATATATACACAGATATCAGTAATTGTGGGAAACTGAAAGAACCGACTTAAGTCACGGAGTACCGTTATCCGCCATTTGACCGGGGTGAAAGAAACTTGCAAAAATCACTCAAAAAGAAACATAAAAAAGAAAATGTGAGAAAAACAAAATAATCAACCTTTATCTACAAGATCATTCAAACCAGCTGATTCATTTTCACTAGGAAAATTATCAAAGTAAGCTTTTAAACGTTGTCCATTTTCCTTAAAATCATTGTCATTCATTGAATTCTCAATATCACAGGCCCCATAAGGATTGCTCCATCTTGTTCTTAGCTCTCTAGGGAGTGCATAGAGTTGAGAATTATAAAACAAAACTTTTTGACCAGTATCAATCTTTTGACAATTTTCACAAGTTTTGCAGAATGCATGCGTGTCCTTGAACATGGTGGGCCAATAAAATCCATTTTGAAAGATTTTTGCAGCTGTCTTTTTTAAAGAAAAATAACTCCCACATGCTTGAGAATGACAAAGTTTAATGACACTACTTACCTCATTGTCGGGAATGAATCTTTGAAAGATTTGATTAGGACAATATTTGAATAAGTTAGGGTCATCACAATAAAAGCTCTTCACTTCGTTCAAAAACTTTTCTTTGTCTTGAATACTCCAATCAGTTGGCAAATCTCCTAAAGCAAGAAAATTGATATTTTTATCATACCAAGGCATTGGACTAAGAGAAAGTAAGGATTCGTTAGGAAAGTAATCATCGATTGGTGTGATGTTAGATGTCGAATCTGTTGTCACTATTGACAAAAGATTCGCATCAATATTTTCGGTGCTTGTTTCATCCGTGATTTCTTCCTCAGAATAAATCATTTGCAAATCTTCAGATTCATCCAATTCATTTTTACTTAAAGTAGATTCAAGTTGATCATAAACTAATTCATCAATATGATCTACTTCTTGTAAATCATTATCATCTCCAGGTTGCTTGCAAATGTTGAAAATATTCATCTCCAATGTCATGTTTCCAAATGATAGCTTCATAAGTCCATTCCTACAATTAATCAATGTGTTAGAGGTTGCAAGAAACGGACGTCCTAAAATAACAGGAAATGAATTACATGCTTCAACAGGTTCTGTGTCCAAGACAATAAAATCCACAGGATAAATGAATTTATCGACTTGTACTAACACATCTTCAATTATTCCTCTAGGCACTTTTACAGATCTATCGGCAAGTAAAAGAGATATAGAAGTTGGTTTTAACTCACCTAGATTGAGACTTTGAAAAACTGAATATGGAAGTAAATTTACACTAGCTCCAAGATCAAGTAAGGCTCTTTCAATTTTATGCTCTCCAATAAAGCAAGAAATTGTAGGACAACCAGGATCTTTATATTTCAAAGCATTATTGTTTTGAAGAATAGCACTTACTTGTTCGGCTAGAAAGGCTTCCTTTTTCACATTCAGTTTCCTCTTCACAGTGCATAGATCTTTCAAAAATTTAGCATAGGAAGGAACCTGTTTAATAGCATCCAGCAAAGGTATATTGATCCTTACCTGTTTGAAAATTACATAAATTTCAGAGTTGTGATTGACTTTCCTTTGTTTGGTCATGGCTTGAGGAAATGGAAGTGCTGGCGGTGAATCAGTCATTTCGTTGCAATTTTCAGATTCATCCCCTTCCTTACCCTCAGAGATTGACTCATCATCTTTCTCATAAGGTTCAAGAGAGGGTTTTTCAATAACCTTACCACTGCGCAGAGTAGTGACTGATTTGACTTGATCCATTTGTTGGCTTCCGGAACTACTTGCATTTGCATTGTATTGGCCCTTGGGATTTTGTTGCGGTTGAGATGGAAACTTACCTTTCTCTTGGAAACTAAGAGCAGATGTTAATTTAGCAAGAGTATGTTTCAAATCTGTCATGTTTTGAGCAAGTTGAGTATTGATTGTCTCTTGCTTTTCAATGAATGCATGCAATGTTTCCTCAAGATTTCTTCTAGGAGGTGGAGCATAAGGAGGTGCATATCTATGAGAATTTTGGAAATTGTGGTGTGCTTGAAATGGTGGTTGTGAAGTTTGTGCATTGTTGTTCTCACTCTTCCAACTAAAATTTGGGTGATTTCTCCAACCAGGGTTGTATGTTTGGGAGTATGGGTTGTGGTTCGCCCTTTGGAAACTGTTTAAAGCATGGGCTTGTTCATGGAGACATTCTTTAAAAGAAGGCAAGGTTGGACAATCGTTGGTTAAGTGTTCATTTGTTTCACAAATTTGACACACAATGTTTTCAACAGATTTTAATTGACCACTCTTTTTCAATTCTAGTGCCTCGACTTT
The DNA here is from genome assembly GCA_026413675.1 of Populus pruinosa. Taxonomy (NCBI): domain Eukaryota; kingdom Viridiplantae; phylum Streptophyta; class Magnoliopsida; order Malpighiales; family Salicaceae; genus Populus; species Populus pruinosa. The sequence continues at coordinate 47,192,428 of CM048592.1, forward strand.
TCTAGCTAAAGATGCAAATTTGGCTTGGAGGTCATGATCTTCCCTAAGGTTGTACATACCTCCACTAGATGTATGAGGTTGAGTTTTACTCGGTGCCTTATAAGTACCCGCGGTGTCCCAATTTTGAGCATTTTCAGCTAACAAGTCTAAGTACTCCATTGCTTCATCAGGGTCTTTATCTTCAAAAGTTCCATTGCACATCAATTCAACCATTTGCCTATCTTTAGGTGTTAACCCTTCATAGAAATGTGAAACCAATCTCCATGTTTCAAAACCATGATGAGGGCAAGTACTAAGCAAATCTCGATACCTATCCCAACATTTGTAAAATGTTTCTCCTGGTTTTTGAGTGAAAGTGGTGATTTGTCTTTTGAAAGAGTTTGTTCTATGAGATGGGAAAAACTTCTTTAAAAATTGTTGTTGCATTTCATCCCAAGCACGAATGGATCCTGGTCTTAAATTTTGGAGCCATGTTTTAGCTTTATCTTTTAATGAAAAAGGAAAAAGCTTTAATCTAATGGTGTTCATGCTACAATTTAAATTATTATATGTGTTGCAGACCTCCTCAAATTCCCTTAAATGCAAGTATGGATTTTCCAATTCTAAGCCATGAAAAGAAGGTAAAAGTTGAATAATGCCTGGTTTAAAATTAAAATGAGATGCATCAAGAGGAAAAACTATGCATGATGGTGCACTTGTTCTTGTGGGATTCATATGATCTCTAAGTGTTCTAGCACGGTTATTCTCATTATTTTCATTATGAAGTAATTGATTATCTTCTTCGGCCATATTTTCTGAAAATGATGAGGATACCCTACAAAGTCTACCACTTGATGTACGTGACCACACTCTCATGCACGTGTAGGAATAAAATAAAAAAAAGAAGAAGAAAGCAAAAGAAGGAGGAAGAAAACAAAATAAAAAGAAACAAAAGAAAAGAAACAAAGTTATATACAAGAAAAGTGAAAAGTGAAAATAAAATAAATACTATAATTTATACAAGAACTTACCTCCCCGGCAACGGCGCCAAAAACTTGACACGACGAAAAGGTTGATGTCTTCTCCCAAGTGCAGGAGTGTCGAAGTAATAAATAACTCGGCAAGACCGGGGTCGAACCACAGGGAGGTTAATTGTACAAATTATAAACAACAATTATAAACAACAATAATAGTAATAACGATAACAATAATAATAATACAACAACAATAAAAATAATACAACAACAATAATAACAATAATAATAACAATAATAATAATACTAGTAGTAGTAGTAGTAGTAGTAGTAGTAGTAGTAGTAATAATAATAATAATAATAAAGAAAGAGAAGAAGAAGAAGATGATGATGATGATGAGAACTTTGAGATGAAATATTAATGTAACAATTAAACAATGATAATAACAAATGTCAAGGTTAGAGGTTCCACTAATGGTATATCAAACAAGTATAGTATAAACTCTTATTATTGAATTGGAAACCACACACAAAGGAGGTTCCAATCAGATTATATATTGTTAACATGATTACATTAGTCATCTTATTCAATTAATGCTAATACTTGTAAATCTCGTCAAGCTTTCATGATTATAACTTATGTTAACAACAAATCAAGTTCCTTTCATAGCTCAGGTGTCGGTTATACCATACATTATGGGCTATGAAAGTGCCAAGCATTTGTTGTACCAAGTGTTATACAACATAAATCAAGATTAGTCATTTAACAAGCAAAGTATTAAAGAGTGAACAAGATAACAAATATAAAACATGTTAGTATCAAACATTAAGGTCCATATTAAGTTTACACTATACTTATTCTTACACCATTAGTGTAACCTTTTCACCTTGACATAATTAACTTAGCTAGACATAATGAAAGAAAGGAAAACAAATAAACAAAATAAGAACATAAAAGTTAACTAAGTAAAGGAAAGGAAATGAAAGGCATAAACTTGATATTAATGAAAGTAAAGCATAAACATTACAAAAAATACAAAGAGAGAAAGGAAAAGCATGATCTTGATCTGAACACCAAGATGCCTAAATGCATGGCAAATGCCTCCTTTTATAGGCCAAAATTGGGAACTATTGATTTGATGACTAATTGATAAGTGGGTGGCCAACTTTTGACTTGGTGACAATCCTTATCTTCTCTTGTCTGCCCAAAACGTCATTGATAACGTCAAAACTGGAGCCAGTTGTAAACATGAAAGTTGTAGGCAATTGTCTCAGCTTTCTTGTGTAAAAAATTCAGCTCATTTGGACTTCTAGAACTCCAGATATGGCCAAAATACCGAATAGTACTCGGGCTGGAAGACAGATTCGGGCTTCTTTGTTGTTGCTACAATTTGGACTTGATAATGGCCTTTTTAGATCTTGGGCTCCATATAAAAGTTGTAGGCCTATATCTTACCTTTCCATCCATATAAATTGGACCTAAATCTGAGATTTGTAGCTCCAGATATGACCCAATTACCGAACCGTGTTCCGGTTTGGATTGCACCGACATCTCTTCTCTAAGTTTGACCATCTCTTTATCCATGCAATTTAAGTTCTTCAAGTCATCAATCAATCCTTTCATTTATGTGATAGACCTGCATTAAAAATAGACATTTACCACAAATTATAGGTATCTTATATTATTAGATACATTATTATAAAACATATTTTAGTTAAGGAGTTATTGATACTTCAAGTGCAAAATGATGATATAAAACCATGATAAAAATGCACTTTTAAGTACTAATCAATCATTTTCCTTTACCTTTCATGGATCAAATCCTAGAAAGAGTTGCAGGTCATGAATTTTATTGTTTCCTAGATGGCTATTCGGGTTACAACCAAATTGAAATTGCATTGGAAGATCAAGAGAAGACTACTTTCACATGTCTATTTGGTACTTTTGCATATCGAAGGATGCCTTTTGGATTATGTAATGCACCAGCCACATTTCAAAGATGCATGCTTAGTATATTTAGTGATATGGTTGAACATTTTCTTGAGATTTTCATGGATGATTTTTCTGTTTTTGGCGATTCATTTGATGATTGTTTGACTAACTTAGGAAAGGTTTTGACCAGGTGTGAAGAGAAGAATCTTGTGCTGAATTGGGAAAAATATCATTTTATGGTAACAAACGGCATTGTACTTGGTCACATTGTTTCATCAAAAGGAATTGAGGTTGACAAATCTAAAATCGAGTTAATTGCAAACTTGCCAACACCAAAATCTCTTAAAGATGTTAGATCATTCCTGGGACATACTGGTTTTTATAGAAGGTTCATCAAAGATTTTAGTGTAATATCTAAGCCCTTAAGTAACCTTCTAACAAAGGATACTATTTTTGAATGGACTGAACATTGTGAAGAAGCCTTTGTTAAACTTAAAAACTTGCTTACTTGTGCTCCTATCATTCAACCTCCCGATTGGTCATTACCTTTTGAAATAATGTGTGATGCTAGTGATTATGCCGTAGGTGCTGTTTTGGGACAAAGAAAAGATAAGAAACCGTATGTAATTTACTATGCAAGTAAAACTTTAAATAGTGCTTAAATGAATTATACCACCACTGAAAAAGAATTACTTGCAGTAGTATTTGCATGTGAAAAATTCAGATCTTGTCTTGTTAGCTCACCTGTTGTTGTTTTTAGTGATCATGCAGCATTGAAATATCTTTTTTCTAAGAAAGATTTTAAGGCTAGATTGGTGCGGTGGATTTTATTACTTCAAGAATTTGATATCACAATCAAAGATAAGAAAGGCAGTGAAAATGTTGTCGCAGATCACTTGTCAAGATTGACAACAAATTCGAAAACTGACATCACACCAATCGATGACTACTTTCCCGATGAATCTTTACTTTCTGTCTCTACAATGCCTTGGTTTGCTAATATTGTCAATTTTCTTGTTTTAGGACAATTGCCAACTCATTGGAGTACCCAAGATAAAAGAAAGTTCTTGAACGAAGTGAACTTTTATTGGGATGATCCTTATTTATTCAAATATTGTCCTGATCAAATATTTCGAAGATGCATTCCTGACAATGAGGTAAGTAGTGTCATTAAATTTTGTCATTCTGAGGCATGTGGGGGCCATTTCTCATCAAGAAAGACAACTGCAAAAATCTTACAAAGTGGATTTTACTGGCCCACTATGTTCAAAGACTCACATGCATTTTGCAAGTCTTGTGAAAATTGTCAAAAGTTGGGATCTATTTCAAAACGTCACATGATGCCTTTAAACCCTATTATTGTCATTGAGATCTTTGATTGTTAGGGTATAGATTTCATGGGCCCATTCCCTCCATCATTTGGTTTCTTATACATATTAGTCGCAGTAGATTATGTTTTAAAATGGATAGAGGCAATTCCAAGTCGAAACAATGATCACAAAATAGTGATAAAGTTTTTGAAAGAAAATATTTTGAGTCGATTTGGAGTCCCTCGAGCCATAATAAGTGATGGTGGAACACATTTCTCCAACAAGCCATTTGAGTCTTTAATGAAGAAATATGGAATCACACACAAAGTTGCCACCCCTTATCACCCTCAAACAAGTGGACAAGTAGAGCTTGCTAATAGGGAGATCAAACATATTTTGGAGAAAACAGTGAACCCTAATAGGAAAGACTGGTCTTTAAGACTTAATGATGCACTTTGGGCTTATCAAACTGCTTATAAAACATCATTAGGTATGTCACCTTATAGACTAGTCTATGGAAAACCTTGTCACTTGCCTGTGGAACTTGAACATAAAGCTTATTGGGCTATTAAAGCTTTCAATTCAAATCTAGATGATGCTAGTTGACACGACGAAAAGATTGATGTCTTCTCCCAAGTGCAGGAGTGTCGAAGTAATAAATAACCCGGCAAGACCGGGGTCGAACCACAGGGAGGTTAATTGTACAAATTATAAACAACAATTATAAAACAGCAATAACAACAATAGTAATAATAATAATAATAATAGTAGTAGTAGTAGTAGTAGTAGTAGTAGTAGTAGTAGTAGTAGTAGTAGTACTAATAATAATAATAATAATAATAATAATAATAAAGAAAGAGAAGAAGAAGAAGATGATGATGATGAGAACTTAGAGATGAAATATTAATGTAAGGATTAAACAATAATAATAACAAATGTCAAGGTTAGAGGTTCCACTAATGGTATATCAAACAAGTATAGTATAAACTCTTATTATTCAATTGGAAACCACACATAAAGGAGGTTCCAATCAAATTATAGATTGTTAACATGATTACATTAGTCATCTTATTCGATTAATGCTAATACTTGTAAATCTCGTCAAGCATTCATGATTATAACTTATGTTAACAACAAATCAAGTTCCTTTCATAGCTCAGGTGTCGGTTATACCATACATTATGGGCTATGAAAGTGCCAAGCATTTGTTGTACCAAATGTTATACAACATAAATCAAGATTAGTCATTTAACAAGCAAAGTATTAAAGAGTGAACAAGATAACAAATATAAACATGTTAGTATCAAACATTAAAGTTCATATTAAGTTTACATTATACTTATTCTCACACCATTAGTGTAACCTTTTCACCTTGACATAATTAACTTAGCTAGACATAATGAAAGAAAGCAAAATAGATAAACAAAATAAGAACATAAAAGTTAACTAAGTAAAAGAAAGGAAATGAAAGGCATAAACTTAATATTAATGAAAGCAAAGCATAAACATTACAAAAAATACAAAGAGAGAAAGGAAGAGCATGATCTTGATCTGGAAACCAAGATGCCTAAATGCATGGCAAATGCCTCCTTTTATAGGCCAAAATTGGGAACTATTGATTTGATGACTAATTGATAAGTGGGTGGCCAACTTTTGACTTGGTGACAATCCTTATCTTCTCTTGTCTGCCCAAAACGTCATTGATAACGTCAAAACTGGATCCAGGTGCAAACATGAAAGTTGTAGGCAATTGTCTCAGCTTTCTTGTGTAAAAAATTCAGCTCATTTGGACTTCTAGAACTCCAGATATGGCCAAAATACCGAACAGTGCTCGGGCTGGAAGACAGATTCGGGCTTCTTTGTTGTTGCTACAATTTGGACTTGATAATGGCCTTTTTAGATCTTGGGCTCCATATGAAAGTTGTAGGCCTATGTCTTACCTTTCCATCCATATAAATTGGACCTAAATCTGAGATCTGTAGCTCCAGATATGGCCCAATTACCGAACAGTGTTTCGGTTTGGATTGCACCGACATCTCTTTTCTAAGTTTGGCCATCTCTTTATCCTTGCAATTTAAGTTCTTCAAGTCATCAATCAATCCTTTCATTTATGTGATAGACCTGCATTAAAAATAGACATTTACCACAAATTATAGGTATCTTATATTATTAGATACATTATTATAAAACATATTTTAGTTAAGGAGTTATTGATACTTCAAGTGCAAAATGATGATATAAAACCATGACAAAAATGCACTTTTAAGTACTAATCACACCCCCCAACCAGCTTATTACTAGTCCCTAGTAATCAAAGCGTTAAAACAATTTGCAAATTTCACAAAGCAAGGTATTCATCATTTAACTTCCATTAATCTATCCAGATAAACAAACTCTCATTAAATTTATATATCTGCTCAATACCACTTAACAAGATATTAATAAACCTTTCTTTTGTGCTCAATGTATCAACACATAATTATGGGGCTTTTCTTAGAAGAAAACAAAATTTTTGTTCTAATGTTTAAGGTTAACTTCCTTGGGTTGGGATTACTATTTTTGTCTTCTTTTTTTTTTTTTAACTCTATATACATATACTTTAAAAACATCATGCATCTTTAACCCATGTAACGAGCTTTCAGCTAATGACTCCCAGACCAATTGGTCTTAGGGCATTAGGTGTTAAGACACCCCTACGAGCTTAGTAACTCGGGTCGCAGATACTGATATGTAGATAGTGCAATGTTTGATTTCTTTAAGCTTTTCTCCTCAACCCATGTAACAAGCGTTGGGCCAATAGCTCCCAAGTCAGTTGACTTTAGGGTATTAGGTGTTAAAACACCCCTTCGGGCTTAATTGCTTAGGTTAGGGAGGCTACGAAATCAAACTTATCTACATTTTTATTATCATCATTTTTTATTTTTATTTTTATTTTTTTTTCTTTTTTTTTTCATGTTTTTTTTTAATTATATACAATCCCTTTCCCTTAGTTGTTACCTTTAACAAAAGAACATAAATAATGTAATAATCCAATATGCAACCCACAATCATATGTTAAAGTGTGTGTGTGTAAATTAAGGTTTAAGAATACATGTTAAATAAGTATGTGAGCAAAATTAAGTGATAACAATGCGAGAGTTTGTAAAGCTGAATATTTCAGGAAGTATTATAATAGACCTTGTTAAGAATGGTTACTAAAATGCGTCTCAAGAGTCACTTTAACAAAAGAACTCCTTTACTCTGCCATCCTAGTAACAACAATTATGCACATGCTTTATGAAATGAAAAACAATTTTTTTTTTTTTTTTTTTTTATCAACTACTACCCTCTCCCCCCAACCAAAACGAGACATTGTCCTCAATGTTCTAAGGTAGAAAGATAGAGTATAAAAGATATCACCTGAAATAACGAACACTAACAAAACCTGAAACACACTGAAACAAAAATAAGAAATAACAAAACATAATAAAATCAAAAGACACAAAAATTCACAAATGAAGGCTCAAATCCAATCTAAGCTTTTTACGGCTTTCCTTAGATGACCAATTTATGCGACTCATGGAAGGATCAATCACAGGAGTGAAAGATTGTAGTTGGTCAATCAATTGTTCAGCAGTAGTAGCAGAGATTATGATTTGTCGTGCAGAAGATGTTAGAAATTCCTGTTCCACAGCATGATCAAGAAAAGACAACAACTTATCATAATAACCATTAACATTTAACAAACCAATGGGTTTATGGTGAATGTGCAGTTGAGCCCAAGAGGAAATATGAAAGATCTCTTCCAATGTGCCTAGACCACCTGGTAAAGCAATGAAAGCATCAGCATGGTTAAACATTGCATTCATTCGAGCCGACATTGTGGAGACCTGAAGTTCCTCTCCAATTGTTTTTCCAATGATGTCCCCTTGTGCCAAAGCTTCAGGGACGACCCCCAAAACTTGACTACCTCCTAAAAATGCAGCTATTGACACACCTCCCATTAACCCAAGACTGCCTCCCCCATACACTAAATGAATCTTTCTCTCAGCTACCACCTGACCAAGATGATTTGCTGATTCTAAAAACTCTTTTTCTTTCCCAAGACTAGATCCACCGAAAACACAAATATTTCTTATTTGATGACTTGAGGAACTTGCCATTTCTACACACTTCTGTATTTGTTGAATGTATGGGTTGAGTAGAAATGAAAGGAAGGAAAAGAGGGTTTTATAGATGAGAAAGTAGAAAGGCAATCATAACATCTATATGTAGGCCAGCTAGAGTCTCACACACACTCTCTCTCTTTTTATTTATTTATTTATTTACTTTTGAAAAAAACATGTGTATGTACAGGTAGTTGTGATTGTGGCTCACATCTTCCCTTGGTTTTACGTCCAAGAACGGCTTAAACGCCCTCTATGGGTCGGGGATAGGCTTCCCATCCAGTTTTCTTAAAAACTGGCAAACAGGGTCTTTTTTAGTCAGATTCCCAAGACTAAGTCGATCATGTTCTTTATGAAATAGTGGCCATAAATCATGAATTGCACGATGCACATCTCCACTAGGATGCGTCTCAAGAGTCAATAGAAGATTATCTAAAGACTCCTTACTCAGGCCATCCTTAATGAATTGTATTTTATCTTCACGGTTTATAGATACCATTCCTAAAGAACGACATTGTGTATTACAAGTCCATCTAGCACATCGATGACAGACATCCAGTCGTTTTGCACGACGCTTCTTTGCAAAAGTGCTTTTACCTGTTCCAGGCATGTGCGAAATGAAGAAGTTAGAGGACTCACCTGATAATCGGACCTTTGCTTCAATCAACCAACGAATATCTTCAGGAATTCCATGATTCATTAATAATCTCAATCTTGCACATCTAGCACGGTAAATTTTTGTAATCGCATTCTGAGGCAGAGCGGGAAAATACTTTTTCAATTTTTCAAGATTAGTGTCCATTTTCAAATGAGAATTGGAAGAGAGCTTCGAAGAATTGCACAGATATATACACAAATATCAGTAATTATGGGAAACTGAAAGAACCGACTTAAGTCACGGAGTACCGTTATCCGCCATTTGACCGGGGCGAGAGAAACTAGCAAAAATCACTCAAAAAGAAACACAAAAACAATGTGAGAAAAAAAATCAACCTTTATCTACAAGATCATTCCAACTAGTTGATTCATTTTTACAAGGAAAATTATCAAAGTAAGTTTTCAAACGATGTCCATTTTCCTTAAAATCATTGTCATTCATTGAATTCTCAATATCACAGGCCCCATAAGGATTGCTCCATCTTGGTCTTAGCTCTCTAGGGAATGCATAAAGTTGAGAATCATAAAACAAAACTTTTTGACCAGTATCAATCTTTTGACAATTTTCACAAGTTTTGCAGAATGCATGCGTGTCCTTGAACATGGTAGGCCAATAAAATCCATTTTGAAAGATTTTTGCAATTGTCTTTTTTGACGAGAAACAACTTCCACATGCTTCAGAATGACAAAATTTAATGACACTACTTACCTCATTGTCGGGAATGAATCTTTGAAATATTTGATCAGGACAATATTTGAATAAGTTAGGGTCATTACAGTAAAAGCTCTTCACTTCGTTCAAAAACTTTTCTTTGTCTTGAGTACTCCAATCAACTGGCAAATCTCCTAAAGAAAGAAAATTGATATTTTTATTATACCAAGGCATTGGACTAAGAGAAAGTAAGGATTCGTTAGGAAAGTAATCATCCATTGGTGTGATGTCAGATGTCGAATCTGTTGTCACTGTTGACAAAAGATTTGCATCAACATTTTCGGTGCTTGTTTCATCCGTGATTTCTTCCTCAGAATAAATCATTTGCAAATCTTCAGTTTCATCCAATTCATTTTTACTTAAAGTAGATTCAAGTTGATCATAAACTAATTCATCAATATTATCTACTTCTTGTAAATCATTATCATCTCCAGGTTGCTTGCAAATGTTGAAAATATTCATCTCCAATGTCATATTTCCAAATGATAGCTTCATCAGTCCATTCCTACAATTAATCAATGCGTTAGAAGTTGCAAGAAATGGACGTCCTAAAATAACAGGAAATGAATTACATGCTTCAACAGGTTCTGTGTCCAAGACAATAAAATCCACAGGATAAATGAATTTATCGACTTGTACTAACACATCTTCAATTATTCCTCTAGGCACTTTTACAGATCTATCGGCAAGTAAAAGAGATATAGAAGTTGGTTTTAACTCACCTAGATTGAGACTCTGAAAAACTGAATATGGAAGTAGATTCACACTAGCACCAAGATCAAGTAAGGCTTTTTCAATTTTATGTTCTCCAATAAAGCAAGAAATTGTAGGACAACCAGGGTCTTTATATTTCAAAGCATTATTGTTCTGAAGAATAGCACTTACTTGTTCGGCTAGAAAGACTTTCTTTTTCACATTCAGTTTCCTCTTCACAGTGCATAGATCTTTCAAAAATTTAGCATAGGAAGGAACCTGTTTAATAGCATCCAGCAAAGGTATATTGATCCTTACCTGTTTGAAAATTTCATAAATTTCAGAGTTATGGTTGACTTTCCTTTGTTTGGTCATGGCATGAGGAAATGGAAGTGCTGGCGGTGAATCAGTCGTTTCTTTGCAATTTTCAGATTCATCCCCTTCCTTACCCTCAGAGATTGACTCATCATCTTTCTCATAAGGTTCAAGAGAGGGTTTTTCAATAACCTTACCACTGCGCAGAGTAGTGACTGATTTGACTTGATCCATGTGTTGGCTTCCGGAACTACTTGCATTTGCATTGTATTGCCCTTTGGGATTTTGTTGTGTTTGAGATGGAAACTTACCTTTCTCTTGGAAACTAAGAGCAGATGTTAATTTAGCAAGAGTATCTTTAAAATCTGTCATGTTTTGAGCAAGTTGAGTATTGATTGTCTCTTGCTTTTCAATGAATGCATGCAATGTTTCCTCAAGATTTCTTCTAGGAGGTGGAGCATACGGAGGTGCATATCCATGAGAATTTTGGAAATTGTGGTGTGCTTGAAACGGTGGTTGTGAAGTTTGTGCATTGTTGTTCTCACTCTTCCAATTGAAATTTGGGTGATTTCTCCAACCAGGGTTGTATGTTTGGGAGTATGGGTTGTAGTTGGCCCTTTGGAAACTGTTTAAAGCATGGGCTTGTTCATGGAGACATTCCTTAAAAGAAGGCAAGGTTGGACAATCGTTGGTTAAGTGTTCATTTGTTTCACAAATTTGACACACAATGTTTTCAACAGATTTTAATTGACCACTCTTTTTCAATTCTAGTGCCTCGACTTTTCTAGCTAAAGATGCAAATTTGGCTTGGAGGTCATGATCTTCTCTAAGGTTGTACATACCTCCACTAGATGTATGAGGTTGCGTTTTACTCGGTGCCTCATAAGTACCCGCGGTGTCCCAATTTTGAGCATTTTCAGCTAACAAGTCTAAGTACTCCATTGCTTCATCAGGGTCTTTATCTTCAAAAGTTCCATTGCACATCAATTCAACCATTTGCCTATCTTTAGGTGTTAACCCTTCATAGAAATGTGAAACCAATCTCCATGTTTCAAAACCATGATGAGGGCAAGTACTAAGCAAATCTCGATACCTATCCCAACATTTGTAAAATGTTTCTCCTGGTTTTTGAGTGAAAGTGGTGATTTGTCTTTTGAAAGAGTTTGTTCTATGAGATGGGAAAAACTTCTTTAAAAATTGTTGTTGCATTTCATCCCAAGCACGAATGGATCCTGGTCTCAAATTTTGTAGCCATGTTTTAGCTTTATCTTTTAATGAAAAAGGGAAAAGCTTTAATCTGATGGTGTTCATGCTACAATTTAAATTATTATATGTGTTGCAGACCTCTTCAAATTCCCTTAAATGCAAATATGGATTTTCCAATTCTAAACCATGAAAAGAAGGTAAAAGTTGAATAATACCTGGTTTAAAATTAAAATGAGATGCATCAGGAGGAAAAACTATGCATGATGGTGCACTTGTTCTTGTGGGATTCATATGATCTCTAAGTGTTCTAGCACGGTTATTCTCATTATTTTCATTATGAAGTGATTGATTATCTTCTTCGGCCATATTTTCTGAAAATGATGAGGATACCCTACAAAGTCTACCACTTGATGTACGTGACCACACTCTCATGCACGTGTAGGAATAGAATAAAAAGAAGAAGAAGAAAGCAAAAGAAGGAGGAAGAAAACAAAATAAAAAGAAACAAAAGAAAAGAAACAAAGTTATATACAAGAAAAGTGAAAAGAGAAAATAAAATAAATACTATAATTTATACAAGAACTTACCTCCCCGGCAACGGCGCCAAAAACTTGACACGACGAAAAGATTGATGTCTTCTCCCAAGTGCAGGAGTGTCGAAGTAATAAATAACCCGGCAAGACCGGGGTCGAACCACAGGGAGGTTAATTGTACAAATTATAAACAACAATTATAAAACAGCAATAACAACAATAGTAATAATAATAATAATAATAGTAGTAGTAGTAGTAGTAGTAGTAGTAGTAGTAGTAGTAGTAGTAGTACTAATAATAATAATAATAATAATAATAATAATAAAGAAAGAGAAGAAGAAGAAGATGATGATGATGAGAACTTAGAGATGAAATATTAATGTAAGGATTAAACAATAATAATAACAAATGTCAAGGTTAGAGGTTCCACTAATGGTATATCAAACAAGTATAGTATAAACTCTTATTATTCAATTGGAAACCACACATAAAGGAGGTTCCAATCAAATTATAGATTGTTAACATGATTACATTAGTCATCTTATTCGATTAATGCTAATACTTGTAAATCTCGTCAAGCATTCATGATTATAACTTATGTTAACAACAAATCAAGTTCCTTTCATAGCTCAGGTGTCGGTTATACCATACATTATGGGCTATGAAAGTGCCAAGCATTTGTTGTACCAAATGTTATACAACATAAATCAAGATTAGTCATTTAACAAGCAAAGTATTAAAGAGTGAACAAGATAACAAATATAAACATGTTAGTATCAAACATTAAAGTTCATATTAAGTTTACATTATACTTATTCTCACACCATTAGTGTAACCTTTTCACCTTGACATAATTAACTTAGCTAGACATAATGAAAGAAAGCAAAATAGATAAACAAAATAAGAACATAAAAGTTAACTAAGTAAAAGAAAGGAAATGAAAGGCATAAACTTAATATTAATGAAAGCAAAGCATAAACATTACAAAAAATACAAAGAGAGAAAGGAAGAGCATGATCTTGATCTGGAAACCAAGATGCCTAAATGCATGGCAAATGCCTCCTTTTATAGGCCAAAATTGGGAACTATTGATTTGATGACTAATTGATAAGTGGGTGGCCAACTTTTGACTTGGTGACAATCCTTATCTTCTCTTGTCTGCCCAAAACGTCATTGATAACGTCAAAACTGGATCCAGGTGCAAACATGAAAGTTGTAGGCAATTGTCTCAGCTTTCTTGTGTAAAAAATTCAGCTCATTTGGACTTCTAGAACTCCAGATATGGCCAAAATACCGAACAGTGCTCGGGCTGGAAGACAGATTCGGGCTTCTTTGTTGTTGCTACAATTTGGACTTGATAATGGCCTTTTTAGATCTTGGGCTCCATATGAAAGTTGTAGGCCTATGTCTTACCTTTCCATCCATATAAATTGGACCTAAATCTGAGATCTGTAGCTCCAGATATGGCCCAATTACCGAACAGTGTTTCGGTTTGGATTGCACCGACATCTCTTTTCTAAGTTTGGCCATCTCTTTATCCTTGCAATTTAAGTTCTTCAAGTCATCAATCAATCCTTTCATTTATGTGATAGACCTGCATTAAAAATAGACATTTACCACAAATTATAGGTATCTTATATTATTAGATACATTATTATAAAACATATTTTAGTTAAGGAGTTATTGATACTTCAAGTGCAAAATGATGATATAAAACCATGACAAAAATGCACTTTTAAGTACTAATCACTAGTCAACTGCGAAAATTACAAATAAATGAGCTTGAGGAATTAAGAAATGATGCATATGAAAATTCATAAAGCAAGAATTAAAGAGTTTCATGACAAGAAAATACTGAGAAAAACATTCAATATTGGTCAAAAAGTCTTGCTTTATAATTCTCGACTGCATTTATTTCTTGGAAAATTAAGATCAAGATGGAGCGGTCCTTTTATTGTGAAACATGTGTATCTATATGGGGCCTATGACATCGAGAATCCAAAGAATGGCAATATTTTCAAGGTAAATGGACATCGTCTGAAAGTTTACTTTGATAATTTTTCAGTTGAACATAACTCTATTAAATTGGGTGATCCTGTATATAAAGATTGATTTTATTTTATTTTATTTTATTTTTGTTTCTTTTTGAGTGATTTTTGCAAGTTTCTCTCACCTTGGTCAAATAGCGGATAACGGTACTCCGTGACTTAAGTCGGTTCTTTCAGTTTCCCACAATTACTGATATCTGTGTATATATCTGTGCAATTCTTCGAAGCTCTCTTCCAATTCTCATTTGAAAATGGACACTAATCTTGAAAAATTGAAAAAGTATTTTCCCGCTCTGCCTCAGAATGCGATTACAAAAATTTACCGTGCTAGATGTGCAAGATTGAGATTGTTAATGAATCATGGAATTCCTGAAGATATTCGCTGGTTGATTGAAGCAAAGGTCCGATTATCAGGTGAGTCCTCTAATTTCTTTATTTCACACATGCCTAGAACAGGTAAAAGCACTTTTGCAAAGAAGTGTCGTGCAAAACGACTAGAAGTCTGTCATCGATGTGCTAGGTGGACTTGTAATACACAATGTCGTTCTTTAGGAATGGTATCTATAAACCGTGAAGATAAAATACAATTCATTAAGGATGGCCTGAGTAAGGAGTCTTTAGATAATCTTTTATTGACTCTTGAGACGCATCCTAGTGGAGATGTACATCATGCAATTCATGATTTATGGCCACTATTTCATAAAGAACATGATCGACTTGGTCTTGGCAATCTGACTAAAAAAGACCTTGTTTGCCAGTTTTTAAGAAAACTAGATGGGAAGCCTATCCCCGACCCATAGAGGGCGTTTAAGCCGTTCTTGGATGTAAAACCAAGGGAAGATGTGAGCCACAATCATAACTACCTGTACATACACATGTTTTTTTTCAAAAGTAAATAAATAAATAAATAAAAAGAGAGAGAGAGAGTGTGAGAGTCCAGCTAGCCTACATATAGGTGTTATGATTGCCTTTCTAATTTTTCATCTATAAAACCCTCTTTTCCTTCCTTTCATTTCTACTCAACCCATACATTCAACAAATACAGAAGTGTGTAGAAATGGCAAGTTCCTCAAGTCATCAAATAAGAAATATTTGTGTTTTTGGTGGATCTAGTCCTGGGAAAGAAAAGGAGTTTTTAGAATCAGCAAATCATCTTGGTCAGGTGCTAGCTGAGAGAAAGATTCATTTAGTGTATGGGGGAGGCAGTCTTGGGTTAATGGGAGGTGTGTCAATAGCTGCATTTTTAGGAGATAGTCAAATTTTAGGAGTCGTCCCTGAAGCTTTGGCACAAGGGGACATCATTGGAAAAACAATTGGAGAGGAACTTTAGGTCTCCACAATGTCAGCTCGAATGAATGCAATGTTTAACCATGCTGATGCCTTCATTGCTTTACCAGGTGGTCTAGGCACATTGGAAGAGATCTTTCATATTTCCTCTTGGGCTCAATTGCACATTCACCATAAACCCATAGGTTTGTTAAATGTTAATGGTTATTATGATAAGTTATTGTCTTTTCTTGATCATGCTGTGGAACAGGAATTTTTAACATCTTCTGCACGACAAATCATAATCTCTGCTACTACTGCTGAACAATTGATTGACCAACTACAATCTTTCATTCCTGTGATTGATCCTTCCATGAGTCGCATAAATTGGTCATCTACAGGAAGCCGTAAAAAGCTTAGAATGGATTTGAGCCTTCATTTGTGAATTTTTGTGTCTTTTGGTTTTATTATTGTGTTTTGTTATTTCTTATTTTTGTTTCAGTGTGTTACAGGTTTTGTCATTGTTCGTTATTTCAGGTGATATCTTCTATACTCTATCTTTCTACCTTAGAACATTGAGGACAATGTCTCATTTTGGTTGGGGGGAGAGGGTAGTAGTTGATAAAAAAAAATTATTTTTCATTTCATAAAGCATGTGCATAATTGTTGTTACTAGGATGGCAGAGTAAAAGAGTTATTTTGTTAAAGTGACTCTTGAGACGCATCTTAGTAACCATTCTTAACAAGGTCTATTATAATACTTCCTGAAATATTCAGGTTTACAAACTCTCGTATTATTACCACTTAATTCTGCTCATATACTTATTTAACATGTATTCTTAAACCTTAATTTATACACACACACTTTAACATATGATTGTGGGTTGCATATTCGATTATTACATTATTTATGTTCTTTTGTTTAAGGTAACAACTAAGGGAAAAGGATTGTATATAATTAAAATACAAAAACATGAAAAAAAAAGAAGAAAAAAAATAATGATAATAAAAATATAGATAAGTTTGGTTTCGTAGCCTCCCTAACCTAAGCAATTAAGCCCGAAGGGGTGTTTTAACACCTAATACCCTAAAGTCAACTGACTTGGGAGCTATTGGCCCAACGCTTGTTACATGGGTTAAGGAGAAAAGCTTAAGGGAATCAAACATTGCACTATCTATATATCAGTATCTGCGACCCGAGTTACTAAGCTCGTAGGGGTGTCTTAACACCTAATGCCCTAAGACCAACTGGTCTGGGAGTCATTAGCCAAAAACTCGTTACATGGGTTAAAGATGCATGATGTTTTTAAATTATATGTATATAGATTTAAAAAAAAAAGAAAAAACAAAATAAAAAAGACAAAAATAGTAATCCCAACTCAAGGAAGTTAACCTTAAACATTAGAACAAAAATTTTGTTTTCTTCCAAGAAAAGCCCCAAAAATTTTGTTAACACTGTTCGGTAATTGGGTCATATCTGGAGCTACAGATCTTAGATTTAGGTCCAATTTATATGGATAGAAAGGTAAGACATAGGCCTACAACTTTCATATGGAGCCCAAGATCTAAAAAGGCCATTATCAAGTCCAAATTGTAGCAACAACAAAGAAGCCCGAATCTGTCTTCCAGCCCGAGCACTGTTCGGTATTTTGGCCATATCTGGAGTTCTAGAAGTCCAAATGAGCTGAATGTTTTACACAAGAAAGCTGAGATAATTGCCTATACCTTTCATGTTTACAACTGGCTCCAATTTTGACGTTATCAATGACGTTTTGGGCAGACAAGAGAAGATAAGGATTGTCACCAAGTCAAAAGTTGGCCACCCACTTATCAATTAGTCATCAAATCAATAGTTCCCAATTTTGGCCTATAAAAGGAGGCATTTGCCATGCATTTAGGCATCTTGGTTTCCAGATCAAGATCATGCTCTTCCTTTCTCTCTTTGTATTTTTTGTAATGTTTATGCTTTGCTTTCATTAATATTAAGTTTATGCTTTTCATTTCCTTTCCTTTACTTAGTTAGCTTTTATGTTCTTATTTTGTTTATCTATTTTTCTTTCTTTCATTATGTCTAGCTAAGTTAATTATGTCAAGATGAAAAGGTTACACTAATGGTGTTGTATAACACTTGGTACAACAAATGCTTGGCACTTTCATAGCCCATAATGTATGGTATAACCGACACCTGAGCTATGAAAGGAACTTGATTTGTTGTTAACATAAGTTATAATCATGAATGCTTGACGAGATTTACAAGTATTAGCATTAATTGAATAAGATGACTAATGTAATCATGTTAACAATATAATCTGATTGGAACCTCCTTTGTGTGTGGTTTCCAATTCAATAATAAGAGTTTATACTATACTTGTTTGATATACCATTAGTGGAACCTCTAACCTTGACATTTGTTATTATTATTGTTTAATCCTTACATTAATATTTCATCTCTAAGTTCTCATCATCATCTTCTTCTTCTTCTTCTCTTTCTTTATTATTATTATTATTATTATTATTATTATTATTATTATTATTATTATTATTATTAGTACTACTACTACTACTACTACTATTATTATTATTATTATTATTACTATTACTATTGTTGTTGTTGTTATTGTTGTTTATAAATTGTACAATTAACCTCCCTGTCGTTCGACCCCGGTCTTGCCGGGTTATTTATTACTTCGACACTCCTGCACTTGGGAGAAGACATCAACTTTTTAGTCGTGTCACCTAGCCATATTCACATAATGAATAGTATTTGTCCTTAGGTCGTATGTGCTATCATTTATTTGCATCGGGGCGAACTCTTCTTGAAGCATCTTGAACTCAAGACTTATGGGTGACAGAATGATCATCGCTTTGAAAATTTTCATTGTAAAGTTTAGGCAAGAATCAAGATTCTTGTTTCATCATACAAAAGTTACGATCATATGTCACCCCTCGAAGGGCGAGTTCATCATATAGATTTCATGTTCATATATTTGTCATGCACGCACCAAAATAAAAGGTGGGTCCCCTACGAGTCTGCAACACCTTATTTTGAGCAAAATAACAATGGAGATGAAGAGCGTGCTCGTTGTAGCATCCATTTTCAAAAAGAGTTCTAGTCTCTGAACAAAAGCTAGACTCACCTCTAGCTTACTCGAGCAAATATTGAAGAACATCTTTAGGGAAGTTCCTTCCAACTCACCTATCATCTTTGTTTAAACCCCAACAACAACTCAACTCGAAGAAATTAGGGGCCAACATAGTCAAGAGCCTCAACACAATCTGAAGGGGAATTGCACCACCGTTGCAGAATGGAGCTTGTTCTTGTTCTACTAAAAAATAACTGCCTCTAATCAATCATGCCTTCAAAAACTTCTTGATTTTTTTTGTTTCAACCTATTCTAATTTTTGTTGGCAACTTGGCTCAAAATTCCACGACATTTTCCTCGTCAAACGAGCCTTTCTTGTTAATGAGATCATGTGTTTTCCTGAATTCATGACATGCCTTCATTTTTTGTTATTTCCTTCAAATAACACGTTGAACATAACCTCTGAACATGAAACCATTGTGCCTAGAATCTTTAGGCGTGTTTCCCTTTTCTTCCAAAACCATGCATGTTTTCACAAGGATTTTTGGGAAATTAAAGTTTAGTACAAAAACAGAAATCATATTGGTGTTTGTCCGAAACAAACAAGTTCTGGAAATTCAAAAGATTCCTTAGAGAGGTAACCATACACTAAAAAAAAAAAAAACAAAAACACAATGAAGTGCCTCCAAAAGCTGAGTTTCATTTGAATGAATAATGAGAAATCATTTTACATATTTGTATGAAAGCAAGGCTTACCGATCCTAAATGCATGCATTTGAGATGAAGAAAAGTCATCTTTGATAATCCCTTTCACAAGGTTGAAATATATCCTTTGCGACCCCTTTTGAGCCTAATAGGTTTTTCTTGAAAAATAAACTTGACTAGGATTATACTCTACACTAGGCGGCAAGAGCCAAAAATTCTTAATGGTTGAAAGTGCCTAAATAACTCTTGGGGGGTATGAAAAGGTCTTTAATGATTGAAAGTGCCCAAACAATACTAGGGGACATAAAAGAAAATTCTCAATCATCTAAGATATGCATACAAAGTTGGGGGCATAAAGAAAAATCCAAAGGATCCAAAAAATTCTGAGCATAAAAAATCATTAGTATAATGATGCTCGACCAAATAAAGAAAACCAAAACAAAGAGAAAGAGCCCAAGCCCAACATTAGGAGGCACCGTGGACTATTTTACAAATCAATTCCAAGGTCCAGATATGTATGAACAAAAAAGTTTGGGATATAAGCTCTAGTGATCCTTCGTTTTAAAGTCCCTTAAACACCTTTTGAGCCTACAAATATCATTTTCTTCATAACCAATGGCCCAAGCCTACATTACGTGCCTAATTAAGCCCTTTCTAATCAAAGGCAAGCAATTTGGATTGACAAGCATCATTTTCTCATGCAAACCAAATCATTATTCATACAAATAAAATAAATGCTTTGAACACGGTTCTCAATAACCCTCAAATTGAAATTTAAACCTTTTATGACCAACCAAATGTCACTTCATGTTCTTCATATTCTCACCAAAAACAAAAAAGTTTTCATCACTTCTGAAAACCTCTCCATATAAATCACTTGAATTTCTTTAGAATGAGTTTGCTTTGAATCGATGTTAAAATGATTTTTGTGTTTGGAATAGCTTCGAAATTCTAAAATTTCTGCATGAAAGCAACTCCTTGTCAAACCTTCTTCCACATAGCCTCATCCCCAAACCCAAATTAAACACTTGGGGGCATGATCAAGCTGAGGGGCAATAAAAAATGCCTAGTAAGGTTGGCTCCATGATTCCCTTTTCTAAGAAGAATGCCAAACAAAATTAGCAACTATCGAGATAAAGGACGGAGGACAAAGAAGTATGATGACATCAAGTCCTCCCTAGAATTTAAAATTAAGATTTGACTCGAGTAAGCAAGAGCGAAAAAGCCATTGAAGTTTACTACCAACACTCCAACTTTTGAGAAAAGAAAGACACCATGAAGAAATAGGGACCCGTATTTCTCAAATAAGTATACATGCATATTGATCATAATGCATTGCTTTCAACATTATCAGATCGGTTTTACCATCTCTTAGGTAGTGTGTTTTCTGACCCTACCTCATTTTGAGTATGTCTTTGTGCCCTCACTTCCTTTTATATGCTCTTTTGAGCCGTCATCTCTTAGGTAGCGTGTTTTCTGACTCTGCCTCATTTAAAGTATGCCTTTGTGCCCTCATGTCCTTTTATGTGCTCTCTTGAGCCACCATCTCTCGGGTAGCGTGTTTGCTAACCTTACCTCATTTTGAGCGTGCCTTTGTGCCCTCACTTCCTTTTATGTGCTCTTTTGAGCCATCATCTCTTAGGTAGCGTGTTTTCTGACCCTAC
The DNA here is from genome assembly GCA_026413675.1 of Populus pruinosa. Taxonomy (NCBI): domain Eukaryota; kingdom Viridiplantae; phylum Streptophyta; class Magnoliopsida; order Malpighiales; family Salicaceae; genus Populus; species Populus pruinosa. The sequence goes on from CM048592.1 coordinate 47,213,651, forward strand.
CTCATTTTGAGTGTGTCTTTGTGCCCTTACGTCCTTTTATGTGCTCTCTTAAGTCATCATCTCTTAGGTAGCGTGTTTTCTGACCCTATCTCATTTTAAGTGTGCCTTTGTGCCCTCACTTTCTTTTATGTGCTCTTTTGAGCCACCATCTCTTAGGTAGCGTGTTTTCTGACCCTACCTCATTTTGAGTGTGCCTTTGTGCCCTCACTTCCTTTTATATGATCTTTTGAGCCACCATCTCTTAGGTAGCATGTTTTCTAACCTTGCCTTATTTTGAGTGCACCTTAGAGCCCTCGACCATCTTAGGTAGTGTGTTTTCTAACCCTGTCTTCTTTTTGAGTGCGCCTTAGAGCCCTCGACCATCTTAGGTAGTGTGTTTTCTAACCCTGCCTCCTTTTTGAGTGCGCCTTAAAGCCCTCGACCGTCTTAGATAGTGTGTTTTCTAACCCTGCCTTCTTTTTTTAGTACGTCTTTGAGCCATCACCTCTTAAGTAGTGTGTTTTCTAACCCTACCTCTTTTTTTAGTGCGCCTTAGAGCCCTCGATTACCTTGTGTAGTGTGTTTTCTAACCCTGCCTCATTTTAAATGCGCCTTAGAGCCCTCGACCACCTTGGGTAGTATGTTTTCTAACCCTGTCTCCTTTTTTAATGTGCCTTAGAGCCCTTGACCATCTTAGATAATGTGTTTTCTAACCCTGTCTCCTTTTTTTAGTGCACCTTAAAGCCCTCGACCCTCTTAAGTAGTGTGTTTTTTAACCTTGCCTCTTTTTTTAATGCGCTTTAGAGCCATCGACCACCTTAAGTAGTGTGTTTTCTAACCCTGCCTCCTTTTTGTACACCTTCAAGCTCTCACCTCTTAGGTAGTGTGTTTTCTAACCCTACCTCCTTTTTGTATGCGCCTTTGAGCCCTTGCCTTTTAGGTAGTGCGTTTTCTAACCTTACCTCTTTTCAAGTGCACTTTTTAGCATTCGTTCCTTTTCGAGTCCTATCTCTTTTTGACTACTTTGTCAAGCTTTCATTGGTTGAATAGTGCATCTTCGAGTCCCATCATGTTGTCTCTTCAATACATTTTATTGTTTTAACTTGGGCAGGTTACCCACACAAATAGACCTCTTCCAAAACCCTTTTCATCTTCTATTCGGGTTAGTTGGCCATTATAATAAGACCACCGTTTGAGAAATCTTTGCATTTCTCACCACCTTCAAAATCTTCTATTCCGGCCGATTACCCATTCAAATGAGACCATCTTTTGAGAAATCTTTGCATTTCTCACCACCTTCGAAATCTTTTATTCGGGTCGGTTGCCCATTATAATGAAACCATCTTTTGAAAAATCTTTGCATTTCTCACCACCTTCAAAATCTTCTATTTGGGCTAGTTGCCTATTATAATGAAACCATCTTTTGAGAAATCCTTGAATTTGTCAGCACCTTCAAAATCTTCTATTCGGGCGGTTGCCTGTTATAATAAAACCACCTTTTGAGAAATCTTTGCATTTCTTACAACCCTTTTCATCTTCTATTCGATGAAACCATCTTTTGAGAAATTTTTGCATTTTTTACAACCCTTTTCATCTTTTATTTGATGAAACAGTCTTTTGAGAAATCCTTGCATTTGTTGGACAATCATTGGTTGAGTGTTCATTTGTTTCACAGATTTGACACACAATGCTTTCAACAGATTTTAATTGACCACTCTTTTTCAATTCTAGTGCCTCGACTTTTCTAGCTAAAGATGCAAACTTGGCTTGAAGGTCATGATCTTCCCTAAGGTTGTACATACCTTCATTAGATGTATGAGGTTGAGTTTTACTCGGTGCCTCATATATACCCGCAGTGTCCCAATTTTAAGCATTTTCAGCTAACAAGTCTAAGTACTCCATTGCTTCATCAGGGTCTTTATCTTCAAAAGTTCCATTGCACATCAATTCAACCATTTGCCTATCTTTAGGTGTTAACCCTTCATAGAAATGTGAAACCAATCTCCATGTTTCAAAACCATGATGGGGGCAAGTACAAAGCAAGTCTCGATACCTATCCTAACATTTATAAAATGTTTCTCCTGGTTTTTGAGTGAAAGTGGTGATTTGTCTCTTGAAAGAGTTTGTTCTATGAGATGGGAAAAACTTCTTTAAAAACTGTTGTTACATTTCATCCTAAGCATGAATGGATCCTGGTCTCAAATTTTGTAGCCATGTTTTAGCTTTATCATTTAATGAAAAAGGAAAAAGCTTTAATCTGATGGTGTTCATGCTACAATTTAAGTTATTATATGTGTTGCAGACCTCCTCAAATTCCTTTAAATGCAAGTATGGATTTTCTAATTCTAAGCCATGAAATGAAGGTAAAAGTTGAATAATGCCTGGCTTAAAATTAAAATGAGATGCATCGCGAGGAAAAACTATGCATGATGGTGCACTTGTTCTTGTGGGATTCATGTGGTCTCTAAGTGTTCTAACACGGTTATTCTCATTATTCTCATTATGAAGTGATTGATTATCTTCTTCGGCCATATTTTCTGAAAATGATGAGGATACCCTACAAAGTCTACCACTTGATGTACGTGACCACACTCTCATGCACGTGTAGGAATAGAATAAAAGGGAGAAGAAAACAAAAGAAGAAGAAACACGAGAAAAGAAACAAAGTTATATACAAGAAAAGTGAAAGGAGAAAATAAAATAACTATTATAATTTATACAAAACTTACCTCCCCGGCAACGGCGCCAAAAACTTGACACGACTAAAAGATTGATGTCTTCTCCCAAGTGTAGGAGTGTCGAAGTAATAAATAACCCGGCAAGACCGGGGTCGAACCACAGGGAGGTTAATTGTATAAATTATCAACCACAATTATAAACAACAATAACAACAATAATAACAATAACAACAACAACTATAATAATAACAATAATAATAATAATAATAATAATAATAATAATAATAATAATAATAATAATAATAATAATAATAAAGAAAGAGAAGAAGAAGAAGATGATGAGAACTTGGAGATGGAATATTAATGTAAGGATTTAACAATGATAATAACAAATGTCAAGGTTAGAGGTTCCACTAATGGTATGTCAAACAAGTATAGTATAAACTCTTATTATTCAATTGGAAACCACACACAAAGGAGGTTCCAATCAGATTATAGATTATTAACATGATTATATTAGTCATCTTATTCGATTAATGCTAATACTTGTAAATCTCGTCAAGCATTCATGATTATAACTTATGTTAACAACAAATCAAGTTCCTTTCATAGCTCAGGTGTCAGTTATACCATACATTATGGGCTATGAAAGTGCCAAGCATTTGTTGTACCAAGTATTATACAACATAAATCAAGATTAATCATTTAACAAGTAAAGTATTAAAGAGTGAACAAGATAACAAATATAAAACATGTTAGTATCAAACATTAAAGTCCATATTAAGTTTACATTATACTTATTCTTACACCATTAGTGTAACCTTTTCACCTTGACATAATTAACTTAGCTAGACATAATGAAAGAAAGAAAAATAGATAAACAAAATAAGAACATAAAAGCTAACTAAGTAAAGGAAAGGAAATGAAAAGCATAAACTTAATATTAATGAAAGCAAAGCATAAATATTACAAAAAATACATAGAGAGAAAGGAAGAGCATGATCTTGATTTGAACACCAAGATGCCTAAATGCATGGCAAATGCCTCCTTTTATAGGCCAAAAATGAGAACTATTGATTTGATGACTAATTGATAAGTGGGTGGCCAACTTTTGACTTGGTGACAATCCTTATCTTCTCTTGTCTGCCCAAAACGTCATTGATAACGTCAAAATTGGAGCCAGGTGAAAACATGAAAGTTGTAGGCAATTGTCTTAGCTTTCTTGTGTAAAACATTCAGCTCATTTGGACTTCTAGAACTCCAGATATGGCTAAAATACCGAACAGTGCTCGGGCTGGAAGACAGATTCGGGCTTCTTTGTTGTTGCTACAATTTGGACTTGTAAATGGCCTTTTTAGATCTTGAGCTCCATATGAAAGTTGTAGGCCTATGATTAGTACTTAAAAGTGTATTTTTATTATGGTTTTATATCATCATTTTGCACTTGAAGTATCAATAACTCCTTAACTAAAATATGTTTTATAATAATGTATCTAATAATATAAAATACCTATAATTTGTGGTAAATGTCTATTTTTAATGCAGGCCTATCACATAAATGAAAGGATTGATTGATGACTTGAAGAACTTAAATTGCAAGGATAAAGAGATGGTTAAACTTAGAGAAGAGATGTCGGTGCAATCCAAACCGGAACACTATTTGGTAATCGAGTCATATCTGAAGCTACAAATCTGAGATTGAGGTCCAATTTATATGGATGGAAAGGTAAGACATAGGCCTACAACTTTTATATGGAGCCTAAGATCTAAAAAGGCCATTATCAAGTCCAAATTGTAGCAACAACAAAGAATCCCGAATCTGTCTTCCAGCCCGAGCACTGTTCGCTATTTTGGCCATATCTGGAGTTCTAGAAGTCCAAATGAGCTTAATTGTTTACACAAGAAAGCTGAGACAATTGCCTACAACTTTCATGTTTACAACTGGCTCCAATTTTGACGTTATCAATGACGTTTTGGGCAGACAAGAGAAGATAAGGATTGTCACCAAGTCAAAAGTTGGCCACCCACTTATCAATTAGTCATCAAATCAATAGTTCCCAATTTTGGCCTATAAAAGGAGGCATTTGCCATGCATTTAGGCATCTTGGTTTCCAGATCAAGATCATGCTCTTCCTTTCTCTCTTTGTATTTTTTGTAATGTTTATGCTTTACTTTCATTAATATCAAGTTTATGCCTTTCATTTCCTTTCCTTTACTTAGTTAACTTTTATGTTCTTATTTTGTTTATTTATTTTCCTTTCTTTCATTATGTCTAGCTAAGTTAATTATGTCAAGGTGAAAAGGTTACACTAATGGTGTAAGAATAAGTATAGTGTAAACTTAATATGGACTTTAATGTTTGACACTAACATGTTTTATATTTGTTATCTTGTTCACTCTTTAATACTTTGCTTGTTAAATGACTAATCTTGATTTATGTTGTATAACACTTGGTACAACAAATACTTGGCACTTTCATAGCCCAAAATGTATGGTATAACCGACACCTGAGCTATGAAAGGAACTTGATTTGTTGTTAACATAAGTTATAATCATGAATGCTTGACGAGATTTACAAGTATTAGCATTAATTGAATAAGATGACTAATGTAATCATGTTAACAATATATAATCTGATTGGAACCTCCTTTGTGTGTGGTTTCCAATTCAATAATAAGAGTTTATACTATACTTGTTTGATATACCATTAGTGGAACTTCTAACCTTGATATTTGTTATTATCATTGTTTAATCTTTACATTAATATTCTATTTTGAAGTTCTCATCATCTTCTTCTTCTCCTTCTCCTTCTTTATTATTCTTATTACTACTACTACTACTACTACTACTACTACTATTATTACTACTACTACTACTAGTATTATTATTATTATTATTATTATTGTTGTTGTTGTTGTTATTATTATTATTATTATTATTATTATTATTATTATTATTATTATTATTATAATTATTGTTGTTGTTGTTACTATTGTTGTTATTTATAGTTGTTGTTTATAATTTGTACAATTAACCTCCCTGTGGTTCGACCCCGGTCTTGCCGGGTTATTTATTACTTCGACACTCCTGCACTTGGGAGAAGACATCAACCTTTTAGTCGTGTCAAGTTTTTGGCGCCGTTGCCGGGGAGGTAAGTTTTTGTATAAATTATAGTATTTATTTTATTTTCTCTTTTCACTTTTCTTGTATATAACTTTGTTTCTTTTGTTTTGTTTCTTGTTATTTTGTTTTCTTCCTCCTTCTTTTGCTTTCTTCTTCTTTTTTATTTTATTCCTACACGTGCATGAGAGTGTGGTCACGTACATCAAGTGGTAGACTTTGTAGGGTATCCTCATCATTTTCAGAAAATATGGCTGAAGAAGATAATCAATCACTTCATAATGAAAATAATGAGAATAACCGTGCTAGAACACTTAGAGACCACATGAATCCCACAAGAACAAGTGCACCATCATGCATACTTTTTCCTCCTGATGCATCTCATTTTAATTTTAAGCCAGGTATTATTCAGCTTTTACCTCCTTTTCATGGTTTAGAATTGGAAAATCCATACTTGCATTTAAGGGAATTTGAGGAGGTCTGCAACACATATAATAACTTAAATTGTAGCATGAACACCATTAGATTAAAGCTTTTTCCTTTTTCATTAAAAGATAAAGCTAAAACATGGCTACAAAATTTAAGACTAGGATCCATTCGTGCTTGGGATGAAATGCAACAACAGTTTTTAAAGAAGTTTTTCCCATCTCATAGAACAAACTCTTTCAAGAGACAAATCACCACTTTCACTCAAAAACCAGGAGAAACATTTTACCAATGTTGGGATAGGTATCGAGATTTGCTTAGTACTTGCCCTCATCATGGTTTTGAAACATGGAGATTGGTTTCACATTTCTATGAAGGGTTAACACCTAAAGATAGGCAAATGGTTGAATTGATGTGCAATGGAACTTTTGAAGATAAAGACCCTGATGAAGCAATGGAGTACTTAGACTTGTTAGCTGAAAATGCTCAAACTTGGGACACCGCGGGTACATATGAGGCACCAAGTAAAACTCAACCTCATACATCTAGTGGAGGTATGTACAACCTTAGGGAAGATCATGACCTCCAAGCCAAATTTCCATCTTTAGCTAGAAAAGTTGAGGCACTAGAATTGAAAAAGAGTGGTCAATTAAAATCTGTTGAAAACATTGTGTGTCAAATCTGTGAAATAAATGAACACTCAACCAATGATTGTCCAACCTTGCCTTCTTTTAAGGAATGTCTCCATGAACAAGCCCATGCTTTAAACAGTTTCCAAAGGGCGAACCACAACCCATACTCCCAAACATACAACCCTGGTTGGAGGAATCACCCAAATTTCACTTGGAAGAGTGAGAATAACAATGCACAAACTTCACAACCACCATTTCAAGCACACCACAATTTCCAAAATTCTTATGGATATGCACCTCCTTATGCTCCACCTCCTAGAAGAAATCTTGAGGAAACATTGCATGCATTCATTGAAAAGCAAGAGACAATCAATACTCAACTTGCTCAAAACATGACAAATTTGAAACATACTCTTGCTAAATTAACATCTGCTCTTAGTTTCCAAGAGAAAGGTAAGTTTCCATCTAACCACAACAAAATCCCAAGGGGCAATACAATGCAAATGCAAGTAGTTCCGGAAGCCAACACATGGATCAAGTCAAATCAGTCACTACTCTGCGTAGTGGTAAGGTTATTGAAAAGCCCTCTTTTGAACCTTATGAGAAAGATGATGAGTCAATCTCTGAGGGTAAGGAAGGGGATGAATCTAAAAATTGCAAAGAAATGACTGATTCACCACCAGCACTTCCATTTCCTCAAGTCATGACCAAACAAAGGAAAGTCAATCACAATTCTGAAATTTATGAAATTTTCAAACAGGTAAGGATCAATATACCTTTGCTGGATGCTATTAAACAGGTTCCTTCCTATGCTAAATTTTTGAAAGATCTATGCACTGTGAAGAGGAAACTGAATGTGAAAAAGAAAGTCTTTCTAGCCGAACAAGTAAGTGCTATTCTTCAAAACAATAATGCTTTGAAATATAAAGACCCTGGTTGTCCTACAATTTCTTGCTTTATTGGAGAGCATAAAATTGAAAGAGCCTTACTTGATCTTGGAGCTAGTGTGAATTTACTTCCATATTCAGTTTTTCACAGTCTCAATCTAGGTGAGTTAAAACCAACTTCTATATCTCTTTTACTTGCCGATAGATCTGTAAAAGTGCCTAGAGGAATAATTGAAGGTGTGTTAGTGCAAGTCGATAAATTCATTTATCCTGTGGATTTTATTGTCTTGGACACAGAACCTGTTGAAGCATGTAATTCATTTCCTCTTATTTTAGGACGACCGTTTCTTGCAACCTCTAACGCATTGATTAATTGTAGGAATGGACTGATGAAGCTATCATTTGGAAACATGACATTGGAGATGAATATTTTCAACATTTGCAAGCAACCTGGAGATGATAATGATTTACAAGAAGTAGATCATATTGACGAATTAGTTTATGATCAACTTGAATCTACTTTAAGTAAAAATGAATTGGATGAAACTGAAGATTTGCAAATGGTTGATTCTGAGGAAGAAATCACGGATGAAACAAGCACCGAAAATGTTGATGCGAATTTTTTGTCAACAGTGACAACAAATTCGATACCTGACATCACACCAATGGATGATTACTTTCCTAACGAATCCTTACTTTCTCTTAGTCCAATGCCTTGGTATAATAAAAATATCAATTTTCTTTCTTTAGGAGATTTGCCAGCTGATTGGAGTACCCAAGACAAAGAAAAGTTTTTGAACGAAGTGAAGAGCTTTTATTGTGATGACCCTAACTTATTCAAATATTGTCCTGATCAAATATTTCAAAGATTCATTCCTGACAATGAGGTAAGTAGTGTCATTAAACTTTGTCATTCTAAAGCATGTGGAAGTTATTTCTCGTCAAAAAAGACTGCTGCAAAAATCTTTCAAAATGGATTTTATTGGCCCACCATGTTCAAGGACACACATGCATTCTGTAAAACTTGTGAAAATTGTCAAAAAATTGACACTGGTCAAAAAGTTTTGTTTTATGATTCTCAACTCTATGCAGTCCCTAGAGAGCTAAGACCAAGATGGAGCAATCCTTATGGGGCCTGTGATATTGAGAATTCAATGAATGACAATGATTTTAAGGAAAATGGACATCGTTTGAAAGCTTACTTTGATAATTTTCCTAGTGAAAATGAATCAGCTGGTTTGAATGATCTTGTAGATAAAGGTTGATTATTTTTTTTCTCACATTGTTTTTGTGTTTCTTTTTGAGTGATTTTTGCTAGTTTCTCTCACCCCGGTCAAATGGCGGACAACGGTACTCCGTGACTTAAGTCGGTTCTTTCAGTTTCCCACAATAACTGATATTTATGTATATATTTGTGCAATTCTTTGAATCTCTCTTCCAATTCTCATTTGATAATGGACACTAATCTTGAAAAATTGAAAAAGTATTTTCCCGCTCTGCCTCAGAATGCGATTACAAAAATTTACCGTGCTAGATATGCAAGATTGAGATTGTTAATGAATCATGGAATTCCTGAAGATATTCGCTGGTTGATTGAAGCAAAGGTCCGATTATCAGGTGAGTCCTCTAATTTCTCTATTTCACACATGCCTGGAACAGGTAAAAGCACTTTTGCAAAGAAGCGTCGTGCAAAACGACTGGATGTTTGTCATCGATGTGCTAGATGGACTTGTAATACACAATGTCGTTCTTTAGGAATGGTATCTATAAACCGTGAAGATAAATTACAATTCATTAAGGATGGCCTGAGCAAGGAGTCTTTAGATAATCTTCTATTGACTCTTGAGACGCATCCTAGTGGAGATGTGCATCGTGCAATTCATGATTTATGGCCACTATTTCATAAAGAACATGATCGACTTAGTCTTGGGAATCTGACTAAAAAAGACCTTGTTTGCAAGTTTTTAAGAAAACTGGATGGGAAGCCTATCCCCGACCCATAGAGGGCGTTTAAGCCGTTCTTGGACGTAAAACCAAGGGAAGATGTGAGCCACAATCACAACTACCTGTACATACACATGCTTTTTCAAAAAGTAAATAAATAAATAAATAAATAAAAAGAGAAAGAGAGAGTGTGAGACTCCAGCTGGCCTACATATAGGTGCTATGATTGCCTTTTTAATTTCTCATCTATAAAACCCTCTTTTCCTTCCTTTCATTTCTACTCAACCCATACATTCAACAAATACAGAAGTGTGTAGAAATGGCAAGTTCCTCAAGTCATCAAATAAGAAATATTTGTGTTTTCGGTGGATCTAGTCCTGGGAAAGAAAAGGAGTTTTTAGAATCAGCAAATCATCTTGGTCAGGTGCTAGCTGAGAGAAAGATTCATTTAGTATATGGGGAGGCAGTCTTGGGTTAATGGGAGGTGTGTCAATAGCTGCATTTTTAGGAGGTAGTCAAGTTTTGGGGGTCGTCCCTGAAGGTTTGGCACAAGGGGACATCATTGGAAAAACAATTGGAGAAGAACTTCAGGTCTCCACAATGTCGGCTCGAATGAATGCAATGTTTAACCATGCTGATGCTTTCATTGCTTTACCAGGTGGTCTAGGCACATTGGAAGAGATCTTTCATATTTCCTCTTGGGCTCAACTGCACATTCACCATAAACCCATAGGTTTGTTAAATGTTAATGGTTATTATGATGAGTTGTTGTCTTTTCTTGATCATGCTGTGGAACAGGAATTTTTAACATCTTCTGCACGACAAATCATAATCTCTGCTACTACTGCTGAACAATTGATTGACCAACTACAATCTTTCATTCCTGTTATTGATCCTTCCATGAGTCGCATAAATTGGTCATCTACGGAAAGTCGTAAAAAGCTTAGATTGGATTTGAGCCTTCATTTGTGAATTTTTGTATCTTTTGGTTTTATTATTGTGTTTTGTTATTTCTTATTTTTGTTTTAGTGTGTTTCAGGTTTTGTCAGTGTTCATTATTTCAGGTGATATCTTCTATACTCTATCTTTCTACTTTAGAACATTGAGGACAATGTCTCGTTTTGGTTGGGGGGAGAGGGTAGTAGTTGATAAAAAAAAAAATTGTTTTTCATTTCATAAAGCATGTGCATAATTGTTGTTACTAGGATGACAGAGTAAAGGAGTTCTTTTGTTAAAGTGACTCTTGAGACGCATCTTAGTAACCATTCTTAACAAGGTCTATTATAATACTTCCTGAAATATTCAGGTTTACAAACTCTCGTATTGTTACCCCTTAATTCTGCTCATATACTTATTTAACATGTATTTTTAAACCTTAATTTACACACACACACTTTAACATATGATTGTGGGTTGCATATTGGATTATTACATTATTTATGTTCTTTTGTTAAAGGTAACAACTAAGGGAAAGGGATTGTATATAATTAAAAAAAACATGAAAAAAAAGAGAAAAAAAAAGAAAAAAAGAAAAAAAAATGATGATAATAAAAATGTAGATAAGTTTGATTTCGTAGCCTCCCTAACCTAAGCAATTAAGCCTGAAGGGGTGTTTTAACACCTAATACCCTAAAGTCAACTGACTTGGGAGCTAATGGCCCAACGCTTGTTACATGGGTTGAGGAGAAAAGCTTAAGGGAATCAAACATTGCACTATCTACATATCAGTATCTGCGACCCGAGTTACTAAGCTCGTAGGGGTGTCTTAACACCTAATGCCCTAAGACCAACTGGTCTGGGATTCATTAGCTGAAAGCTCGTTACATGGGTTAAAGATGCATGATGTTTTTAAAGTATATGTATATAGAGTTAAAAAAAGAAGAAAAAAAGAAGAAAAAAAAAGACAAAAATAGTAATCCCAACCCAAGGAAGTTAACCTTAAACATTAGAACAAAAATTTTGTTTTCTTCCAAGAAAAGCCCCATAATTATGTGTTGATACATTGAGCACAAAAGAAAGGTTTATTAATATCTTGTTAAGTGGTATTGAGCAGATATATAAATTTAATGAGAGTTTGTTTATCTAGATAGATTAATGGAAGTTAAATGATGAATACCTTGCTTTGTGAAATTTGCAGATTGTTGTAACGCTTTGATTACTAGGGACTAGTAATAAGCTGGTTGAGGGGTGTGATTAGTACTTAAAAGTGTATTTTTATTATGGTTTTATATCATCATTTTGCACTTGAAGTATCAATAACTCCTTAACTAAAATATGTTTTATAATAATGTATCTAATAATATAAGATACCTATAATTTGTGGTAAATGTCTATTTTTAATGCAGGCCTATCACATAAATGAAAGGATTGATTGATGACTTGAAGAACTTAAATTGCAAGGATAAAGAGATGGTTAAACTTAGAGAAGAGATGTCGGTGCAATCCAAACCGGAATACTGTTTGGTAATCGAGTCATATCTGAAGCTACAAATCTCAGATTGACGTCCAATTTATATGGATGGAAAGGTAAGACATAGGCCTACAACTTTTATATGGAGCCTAAGATCTAAAAAGGCCATTATCAAGTCCAAATTGTAGCAACAACAAAGAATCCCGAATCTGTCTTCCAGCCCGAGCACTGTTCGCTATTTTGGCCATATCTGGAGTTCTAGAAGTCCAAATGAGCTTAATTGTTTACACAAGAAAGCTGAGACAATTGCCTACAACTTTCATGTTTACAACTGGCTCCAATTTTGACGTTATCAATGACGTTTTGGGCAGACAAGAGAAGATAAGGATTGTCACCAAGTCAAAAGTTGGCCACCCACTTATCAATTAGTCATCAAATCAATAGTTCCCAATTTTGGCCTATAAAAGGAGGCATTTGCCATGCATTTAGGCATCTTGGTTTCCAGATCAAGATCATGCTCTTCCTTTCTCTCTTTGTATTTTTTGTAATGTTTATGCTTTACTTTCATTAATATCAAGTTTATGCCTTTCATTTCCTTTCCTTTACTTAGTTAACTTTTATGTTCTTATTTTGTTTATTTATTTTCCTTTCTTTCATTATGTCTAGCTAAGTTAATTATGTCAAGGTGAAAAGGTTACACTAATGGTGTAAGAATAAGTATAGTGTAAACTTAATATGGACTTTAATGTTTGACACTAACATGTTTTATATTTGTTATCTTGTTCACTCTTTAATACTTTGCTTGTTAAATGACTAATCTTGATTTATGTTGTATAACACTTGGTACAACAAATACTTGGCACTTTCATAGCCCAAAATGTATGGTATAACCGACACCTGAGCTATGAAAGGAACTTGATTTGTTGTTAACATAAGTTATAATCATGAATGCTTGACGAGATTTACAAGTATTAGCATTAATTGAATAAGATGACTAATGTAATCATGTTAACAATATATAATCTGATTGGAACCTCCTTTGTGTGTGGTTTCCAATTCAATAATAAGAGTTTATACTATACTTGTTTGATATACCATTAGTGGAACTTCTAACCTTGACATTTGTTATTATCATTGTTTAATCTTTACATTAATATTCTATTTTGAAGTTCTCATCATCTTCTTCTTCTCCTTCTCCTTCTTTATTATTCTTATTACTACTACTACTACTACTACTACTACTACTATTATTACTACTACTACTACTAGTATTATTATTATTATTATTATTATTGTTGTTGTTGTTGTTATTATTATTATTATTATTATTATTATTATTATTATTATTATTATAATTATTGTTGTTGTTGTTACTATTGTTGTTATTTATAGTTGTTGTTTATAATTTGTACAATTAACCTCCCTGTGGTTCGACCCCGGTCTTGCCGGGTTATTTATTACTTCGACACTCCTGCACTTGGGAGAAGACATCAACCTTTTAGTCGTGTCAGCCTATGTCTTACCTTTCCATCCATATAAATTGGACCTAAATCTGAGATTTGTAGCCCCAGATATGACCCAATTACAGAACAGTGTTCTGGTTTGGATTGCACCGACATCTCTTTTCTAAGTTTGACCATCTCTTTACCTTTGCAATTTAAGTTCTTAAAGTCATCAATCAATATTTTCATTTATGTGATAGGCCTGCATTTAAAATGAACATTTACCATAAATTAAAGGTATCTTATATTATTAGATATATTATTATAAAACATGCTTTAGTTAAGGAGTTATTGATACTTCAAGTGCAAAATGATGATATAAAACCATGATAAAAATGCACTTTTAAGTACTAATCACATTTGCCATGCATTTAGGCATCTTGGTGTCCAGATCAAGATCATGCTCTTTGCTTTCTCTCTTTGTATTTTTTTGTAATGTTTATGCCTTTCATTTCATTTCCTTTACTTAGTTAACTCTTATCTTATTTATATTCTTATTTTGTTTATTTATTTTTCTTTCTTTTATTATGTATAGCTAAGTTTATTATGTCAAGGTGAAAAGGTTACACTAATGGTGTAAGAATAAGTATAATGTAAACTTAATATGAACTTTAATGTTTGATACTAACATGTTTTATAATTGTTATCTTGTTCACTTTTTAATACTTTACTTATTAAATAAGTAATCTTAATTTATGTTGTATAACACTTGCTACAACAAATGCTTGGCACTTTCATAGTTCATACTGTATAGTATAACCGACACCTGAACTATGAAAGGAACTTGATTTGTTGTTAACATAAGTTATAATCATGAATGCTTGACAATATTTACAAGTATTAGCATTAATCGAATAAGATGACTAATGTAATCATGTTAACAATCTATAATTTGATTGGAACCTCCTTTATGTGTAGTTTCCAATTGAATAATAAGAGTTTATATTATATTTGTTTGACATACCATTAGTGGAATCTCTAACCTTGACATTTGTTATTATCATTGTTTAATCGTTACATTAATATTCCATCTCAAAGTTCTCATCTTCTTCTTCTCCTTCTTTTTCTTTATTATTATTATTATTATTATTATTATTATTATTATTACTACTACTACTACTACTACTACTACTATTACTATTATTATTGTTGTTGTTGTTGTTGTTGTTATTGCTATTATTGTTGTTTATAATTTGTACAATTAACCTCCCTACAGTTCGACCACAGTCTTACCGAGTTATTTATTACTTCGACACTCCTGCACTTTGGAGAAGACATCAATCTTTTCATCGTGTTAGTAACCCTACTTAAGTTATCATTCAATAAAAAAGAATTTTTTGATGAAAACTATCAGACACTGTTAAAATGTTAATGATGAGTTAAAGATGTTGATTTAGATCAATAATACATTACAATTAAAATAATGTTCTAAAAAGAAAAATAAAAAAAAATGAAAGGTTCATTTTATTTTTATAGCACTATCAACAAACTCTATAGTGAACTATCGTTTTCATATTTTTAACAAATTAAAAAAATAATTTTTTTTACTTCAAAAGGGAAATGATAATCAATATGAATACACAAAATGGAGAAACAACATCTAGAAATATGGTAGGTAACATACAGTCAAGCTTATTCTTGATAACTTCCTTCCTTGTAAGTTTGATATCTTATAAAGGAATAATATCTAACCTTTAATAACATGAAACTCCTAGATAAAAACAAAATACTAATAAAACTTTTTGGTTCTAAACCAAAAAATAAAAAACAACAAAATGACACCGTTTGGCCAAAACACAATTTACAAAGCTCAAATCAAGAAGAAGAGATAGAGAAAAAAAATTAAAGTTTTTCCTAAGCTTTAATTTGGGGATTCTAATTCAATTTTTTTTTTAAATATGACTAAGTACTTTTGATTTATGTTTAGGTTGTCACGAGAAGGGAAAATTTTGATTAAGTACTCTAGATCTTGATTTTGATTCAAATCCTTCTAAAAAAGATAAAATAATATATTGAGAGATAAATTGTGCTTGGTTCTATTTATTTTTTTATTTGAGCTTATGATATATATCTTGGTATATTTTATTTTTTCATCAAATTTAAAATTTTAAGTTTAGTCAATATCTAAACTATAATTTTTTTGAAACTTGATAAGAAAGTATAATTTTCATTATTAAATTATATGATGTTAAATATAATTTTCTCTCTAGTTAAAAATACAAAGGTAGATTGGATACAAAGGTAGATTGGACGTAACTTATAAAAAATGAATATGTGGGCTCGTCTCTTCTAATAAAATAAAGTTAAAATGAACTCTTGAAGGAATGGAGGAAAACTTTGGAATAATAAAATGTCACATGAACAACATTTCAACATTAATGGCGAAGTTGACCATTGAATTAAATTGTAGTCCATGCGATATTCTTCATGCTTATACACATCACTTTCAAGTTCCTTAGCATGCATACAAATGACATTAAATTATATATCCATGCATGCTCGGTAGTCGTCAGAAAATTAATTAGAAATTGAAAGTGATAAATATTTAATAATTAGTAGCAGGAGAAAGTTGAAAGCCAGGCACCAATTAAGTAGTTAGGTATGTAAACAAATAAGACATATCTCTTAAGAACATGGGAAGGTGAAACCTCCATGGCTCCATCAAGCGATCAAATTGTAATCTATCTCTTCAAGAGCATGAAAAGTTACAGATCTTTTCGATTCACTTGGAAGTTCTTTCGGCTTTAAATAATGCAATCATTGATTCTTGTTTCCTCCTCCATAATACCTCCCCGCATCGTAATGGGATTAATTGGTTGGGAAGTCGTTTTGATTGGGAAGATTATGCACGTCATGTTGGTAGCTTGCCAGCTCCTACTAGGAAGTAATTCATTTTTCTTTGCTTTCATTTTATAAAAAGAGGATGATGATGAAGAAGAAGAAGAAGAAGAAGAAGAATGAGATCCAAGAAGGAAAGCTACCCCTCACTCTTCAGAGATACTATATTTCCTACTTGTATAAAACTTCTATGGCGACCTATCCATAAAAATAATAATTGAGTTCTAACCTATATATGAATTCTGAATTGTTAGCATTTGTGAATTATTATGTTTATGAGTTTGAGTCCTAAGACTTTGTATAAAGAATTTATTTTTTTTTAAATAAGAGGAAACAAGGTTTTATTATACACACAAACTTATTATATTATAAATTGAAATAGTGTAATTAATAATGCTTTTATTATTATCAAATAAAATCATTGAACCAACTATTGATTGTAATATATATGAACTGACTATTACCATTTTTTTTTTAAATATGATATTAAAAGCTTATTTTTTATACTTAATAACGGTTAATTTTGTTTTTTACTTTATTTACTCTTGATTTTTGTTTTAATCATATTACTGGATTAACTAGGTTTATTTAACCCAGACAAGTCAATAATTCAGGTTTCAAAGTTTTTTTAAATTTTAAAAAACATCAGCATTGTCTAACATTTCTTTTTACATTTGAAAAAAATTTAACCCGAGCCCGCATCGTACCACGTGAGATATAGTGATTAATTAAACTAACTGGAGCACATTTGATGCGCAACATGGTGCGTGCAGACGCCATGGGTGATTAAAGTGAAGCTTTCCACATCCGCTGTTCAAGAATTTATTAATTTGGGATGGAAGAAATCATGAAAAGTCACCTTAGCAGAATCTTCACCAGACAGCAGTGAACTGCAGTCTGATGTAGCAAAAATGGCAAACTACACTGTGTTTTTCTATTGTTTTAGAACCAAAAATAGCAAACAAATTGATTCATAGCTTTTGTATGGTTGGCTGGGCAGGATTTGGTTAGGGCATAAACTCCCTGTGTTTTTTATAGTATTTGTAAGTGGACAGAAAGTAAAGATGGATCCTAGGCTGCTGTCTGTCTCCCCTTCCCGCTGGCGAACAGTGCTTTGTTACCACCCTAATGAAAGATTACATGCATCGTCACTGTTGAGAATCCGAAATCCAATCTGAAAATAATATATTAAGAAAGATTGATAAGAGTTCATCCTAGTTGACATCATGACATGAACATCATAATATTTTAATAGTGAATCTGATCAACTTCCTTGACATCCCTGTTGGCTTGTCATCCATTTCGGTCTTTTTTATCCCATAATGTCTACCCATCTATCATTCTTCGGGTTCATCTTAAGATTTGACCTAAAATGCATAAATATAATAATTATTATTTTTTATAGTATTTTTTTATTTAAAAATAAATAAAAATAATAATTTTTTTATTTTTAAAAAATTACTTTTAATATTAATAAATCAAAACGATCTAAAAATATATAAAAATATTAATTTAAAAAATTAAAAACTTTTAATTGTTTCAAATAATTTTTAAAACACCAAACAAACCACCTTCAAGTAATTTCAGTATACATTCATGATTTGTAAAAGTACTTCTTGTTTGTGAATGTGTTTCTAGGAAATTAATTTTTTAACTTAAATTTATATTTTTTATATTTTTATATTATTTTAATATATAAATATTAAAAATAATTTTTTAAAATAAAAAATATTATTTTTATATATTTTAAATAAAAAATACTTTAAAAACCAGTACAGCCTACTCTTGACTCTTGATGAAGGCTGTTTAATGGAGTCTAGTAGTAGTTTAGAGAATCATGTGGCTGCTGATCGCATTCCGTTCACGAGCTGTATCCATCCTCTTCCCAGAACAGACCAAGTACGTCACTGGTCAAGACTTAATAATTATTAGTATTTATTTACTCCTCCGCCTGTCTTTCTTCGACTTTATACATTACACACTGGAATAGTACTAACACTGCTCCTCCCTCAAGACCTTTTCTTTTTGTTCTTTCTTTATTATCATCTGAATTCAAAAATTCCTGTCTGCCCAGCACAACATTTATCCTTCACGCTTGATCCCTCCCGTACACGTGGCTTCCTGATAAAATTATTGGGAGCAACATCCAGCTGGGTCCCGCCCTCTTTTCTTAAGACCTAAAGGACACCCCAAAATTCAACACATCTGACGGTTTCTACTCAATCAGACAATCCTCTCAGCATCCCTATGTGTGGCTGCTTAATGGTCACCTGCCACGTCTTGGAAAAGCATCTCGCACATGTATTTTGTGAGTGAGTGGCAGGATATGGAAGAAACCCTTTAAAAAGTGAATAAGAGAGAGTACAAAGAAAGTGTGAAGTTAGAGAATTTGGTGCAGTTTTGGATAGCATCGTGTGCTTAATATTTCAGTGAGAGGAATCTTTTCGAAGAAGAAGTAGGAGGAAGTGAAACTATTGTTTTTCTGTGGGCTTTAAGATTTCTCTCCTTTTCTTGTTTTTTTTTTAAAAGGTGCATGACTTGAGGTATGTGTGCTTTTATGTATTTGTGAACTCTTCTTTATCATTTCTTCGTTGTGGTTTAACCATTTTGGACTTTAATCCGAGAACAGAAAGAACTAATGTGTGTGTTTTCTTTGCTCATATGTCTCAAACAACACCATGCATTGTTTTATGAGGTTGTTTTTATGGTTCTTACTCTTACAATGTTGGATTTTGTGGGTGCTTTTTTTTTTTTCTTTTCCCTTAATAGAATATGTAGGAATGTGAAATTTGAGATGGGGTTTCCACAAATCCTTGTTTTAGTATTGGGTTAAATTTATTTTTCCTTTGGGGGGCCTGGATAGAAATGGGTCATGCCAATCTTCATTTAATTGAAGGTTTATATTTTGTGTGATGAGACTGTTTATAGTTTATTAGTTACTGGCACTAGGGTTTGAAGGGACCTTGTGAACCAACGGATCGGATTTGGGTTCTGTTTTTTGAATAATTTATGCAAATTTTAGCAAATGTTTCCCTTTTGTGGTATTTGGTCAAGGGAAAGAAAAAAGTAGATTTCTTGCTTCTCTTCTGATTTAAGACAAGTTACTATTTTGAAAAGCTCCAATTTGAAGTTGAACTCTTGCTATGGATCTGTGTTTGGTTCTTTTTGTTTGACTCCAAGGCAAAATGGAGAATGTGCTTTCCTATTCTAATGCCATGTTGAGTTGAGAGGACTTATGGCTTGAAAATCTTGGCAGGTTGAAAGGAAGAGGACGATCTTTGCATTTTTGACCTTGGATGTTGATTTAGCTGAGCTTATGTAGATCAAAAGGACTACATTGTGGGTAGTGATTTAGGGAGGAAACTGGATATGAATATGCTGGTGGGGACATGCTTGAACCAAGGGAAGCTGATATACCTGTCCTGTTTCTTGTCTTGGTTGTGCTTCCTCTGGTTGCTTACATTTTGCTTGGGAAATGGACTGAGTCTGCAAAGAAGAGAGAGAGGATAAGTTTGCTTGCTCAACTGGCTGCTGAAGAAGCTTGTAGAGCAGAAGTGATGGCTACCACCCATGTCATTCCTCCCATGTCTACTTCAAAGAGTGGAATTCAAGTTTGTGCCAGATGCTTTAGTCCAGCTACAACCCGCTGCTCCAGATGCAAGTCTGTTAGATATTGGTACTTCACTTGTCCTTTTCCTCTAGATAAATGTGTTTGTTACAGACTTGTATTGTATTACTATACGATCCTTTTTCCTGTCTTCCCTGGACTCAGTAAGGAAATAGTTGTCATATGTGTATTTTCTTAAATGTGCACGCACATGCTCCACTATTTTAGAAAGCAATTAAAAATGCGAAAATCTTGATCATGGATTGTCTAAATAATGTCTGTCATCAGATTTCCAAATTGAGGACAAGTATATGCATTGCACATTGAATATGTCAGCTTTAAAACCATCCAGGTTATGTGAGGCTGAGTACCAAATGCCTTTTTTTTTCTTTTTTTTTTTTAAAGCTTGGGAGGTTTTGTTAATTTGTTAATTTATGAAAGTTAATGAAACAAAGAGCCAAATGTAGAGAATTCATCTGAAGGTTAGCTGAGTTTACCAGTACGCACCAAAGCTACATTGGGTTTGTTGCAGTGATCTTCTTCCTTGTATTCATTTGTGTATTTTCTGTCAGCTATCTGGAGAAAATGAATTCATAGTCTAATAAATACTTGGCTTCAGAATTGAAAGGCAAATGAACACAGCAGTTTCACTAGTTAAGATCTTTTATTCAACTTGCTAACAGTCTTTCACAGCACATACCCTAAACCTTTAAATCTACCTTTTTGCTCCCTGCACCATTGACCTTGTGGGAAACTGATGCCCTTCCTGGGACTAAAAAGCATAGGATTTAATTCTATGGGAAACTTAAGACTAAATTTCCACTCTATGTATGCAGGGGTTTGTTCTAGATATAAAACAAGTTCTAGTTCTTCATTTCATGTGGCATGTTTGTGCGGTTCATGTTAATAAACTTGTAAACATGATTTCCTGTTTTTTCCCTTGATCTTCCCCACCAAAAGTGATATGTCTCTTATGGTCTGTTTAGCATCAACCATGGAAGAAGGGAAACAAAGTAATGCATGTGATGTGCTTCTCCTACTCGTAGATATAAACAATAAGCTACTAAACAAACCTGTTTCAAGTTCGTTAATTTTCAACATAAAACTGCCTGCAGTTCTGGAAAGTGTCAGATAATTCATTGGAGGCAAGCCCATAAGGAAGAGTGCCAACTGTTGGAAAGTACCAGTTCATGCTCATCTCCTATGGCTACCTCATGTGATGAATCCATCCCTGAGAGGTTATCAATCAATGATGGCATGGACTTATTTTCCTTAAGGTATAATAGCAAGCAGCCTACAATGGATATTGGTCCTTCAGTCAATAATGTCCATCTCTTATCAAGCACTGGCGCTCCTGCTGCTGTTAATTGTCCTGCAATTGATACCTCTCAAGAGGCTATGATGCTACACAGAAGAAGCACAAATAAGCAAGTTTCATGCAAATCAAACAAAGAAAAGTTAAGAAGACAAGAAGTGGCTGTATTCGATTCTTCCCAAGAAACTGCTGGAATCAGACCCACCAATTTAACTTCTTCTAGTAGTATCTCTAATGTTTTTGTTAATGGACAAGACATTACCACTGCTATGGATGAGACTCACAAGTATTCAATACAACATCAGAATTTATCCAATTCAAGAAGCAACTGCGCCTCCTCAAGCTCACTGAATGCTGGAAAATATGGAACAAATGCAGATTTCTCTAACGTGGAAGCTTCTTTTAATGGTGAAATGACAGGACCTAAATATTCTTATGAATCACCAGTTACTAATGACAATGTGGAGGCTAATAGTGGATTGCATCCCATGGGAAACAAATCTTCTAAATCATCAAAATCAAAGATGAAAGTCTCTGGAGATCAATCATATACTGAAATAGATGGAAAAGGGCAACTTACAGATGATTCAAGTAGGTTTAATGGATTAACTTTACCAATATATCAGTTCTTCTCTGAACTTCTTTTAACTGTACATCTGTGATGCAGAAGTTGCAAGAATGAGCAATGCCAACCCTGCACCAGGAAGCAATGGGGTTACAAGCATCGATATTATGAAGATGATGGGTTTAAGGAAGTCGACAAAACTTGCCAGACAAGATATAGCAGAAATTAATGTTATTCACAAAACAACAAGGGTTAGTTTCCAGTTCTATTTAAGCTTTTCAGAGTTCAGTTTAATCCTTCTTTTGTGTGCTTTGGTTACTTTACTGGATATATTAGGTCATAATGGAATACTACTTGTTATTATATCATTTCATCTCAGATGCTGTTCCCTTATGAAGAATTTGTGAAGATCTTCAATTGCGAAGTTATTAACTTAACACCCAGAGGACTTGTAAATTGTGGAAACAGGTATGACTGGATGTGTCACTGATGCAGAATAAAGAATTGTGCAGTGGTGTTTGTGAACTAAAGTAAAATTAAGAGAATCTCAGTATCACATGCTTCTGTTGTTCATAAACTTAAACATGGGGTAGCTGCTGTTTTGAATTTTACTGCTGTTGATCACTGATTATGAGCAGTCAACTTTAACATGTGGGATTGCTTGTATTATAAATCATATGTTTGAATTTTGACTTTTATATGCTAGGTAGTTACATTTAATTGATGAAGGTTGACATCTACTTGTGATGAGACCAACCAAAACTTTATTTTACCTTTTTTGATTGTAAATTCAAGTATAGAAGGAGCGAGGTAATATAAATTTGTAACAAGCTGCTCTCTTATTTCTGAATGTCAAAGAACTTTTACAAGATTATTATTTTCCCGTGCCTTTTTGTTACTCACTTTTTCTATTTTGCAGTTGCTATGCCAATGCTGTCCTTCAATGTTTAACCTGCACTAAACCTCTGATCATCTTCTTGCTTCGTAGATCACATTCAAGAGCATGTACTTCTCTATTCTTTTTCCTGTTGTGGGTATTTTAAAAGAACAATAGTAATTTGCTCGGACATGTCTAATTTTCTTATCTGCATACGCATGTTAGGTTGTGGGAAGGATTGGTGTCTCATGTGTGAACTTGAGCAACATGTGATGATGTTAAGAGAATGTGGGGGTCCTCTATCTCCTAGTAGAATCCTTCTTCATATGCGTAAAATTAATCGCCAGATTGGTGATGGAAGTCAGGAAGATGCACACGAGTTCTTAAGGTTTTCTGAAGATTTACTAGCTGATGTTTTTCTCTTGGTTCCAAATTTCATCTTGGAGATACTAGCCCCACTTTGCTTCATGTATTTTTCCTCCTATTTATGAGTGCTCTTCATCCAGGCTTCTGATTGCATCAATGCAATCCATATGCTTGGAGAGACTGGGTGGTGAAGACAAGGTTGATCCTAGATTGCAAGAAACAACTTTTATACAGCATACCTTTGGTGGGCTTCTTAGGTCAAAGGTGTTTGCTCATTTGGTTCTTTGAACTGTCGTTTCGTTTCACTGCAAATGTTTTGCTTTCTTTCTGTGCATTTCTGTGTCTTTGATTTTAGTTAAATACTGTTATCTTACCCAACAATCATGAAGGGGTCGATTTTTTGCTACTAGGTCAAATGTCTGAGGTGTCATCATGAGTCAGAGAGATATGAGAATATTATGGACCTTAGTCTAGAGATATTTGGTTGGGTTGAGTCACTTGAAGATGCGTTGACTCAGTTTACAACCCCTGAAGAATTGGATGGAGAAAACATGTACAGATGTGGAAGGTGGGGCAACCCTTTTCTTTCTTTTCTTTTTGTGTTTTTACTGCCATTGCATGTGTTAGAGTTTAAGGTTTGGAGGTTAAAACAGTCGAGTAATTTAACGGCTCTGAAAATATGTTGATGAAAAGGTGTGCTGCATATGTCCGAGCCAGGAAGCAGTTGAGCATACATGAGGCACCAAACGTCCTGACAATTGTTTTGAAGAGATTCCAGGTATCACTTGCATATTTGAGTATAATGACTTTCTTTCTGTTATTTGTTCAATCTACTTGCAGGAAGTCTATAATGTTGCCTGCCCCTGGTATTAAGTTGACTTTATCGGTTAAGTCTTGGTATGATCACTGAATTTGTTTTAGGCAGCAATTTATAAAATTAATTGTTTCCAACCCACCTAGACTGTGTTGGTTTTGACCCCCTTTCTAGTACATCAATATTATTTATTCTTATGAATGAATGATTTTAATTGGCTGACTATTTTTCTTCATTGATTGCTGATCTTGCTTCACCAGGAGGGAAAATATGGGAAAATAAACAAATGTATCACGTTTCCTGACATGCTGGATATGATCCCATTTATGACTGGAACGGGTGATGTCCCTCCTCTTTACATGCTTTATGCTGTTGTGGTACATTTGGATACCCTGAATGCATCTTTTTCTGGACATTACGTTGCATATGTAAAAGATTTGCGAGGCAGCTGGTTCAAGATAGATGACACTGAGGTACACCCATTTCCTTATTTCAGTTCATTTTTGTAGTATTTCATGCATCCATCTTTCTTTCATTTTTTTTACAATAACTGCTTGATGTTTTTGATTTGTTGCATTTTTTTCCTGGAAAAGGTAAAAACATATAATTCAATGTCATGTTTCATGGTCAACTTATCTACCATGGTTCCATCTGCTGACCCAACTTTGAGATGATGGAGTTGGCTTAGTTTGGATTAAGGTCATGGGTTTTGAATCTGTACAATATATTGCTTTAAGACTAACATGCATCTTATAGACATGATATTCTGGATTGGCTGTGCATCTAGCGTGTTCAATGTGGCCAGAAATTAGAATTGACATTTGTATATCATCTAATTCATCGCCTGTCTGCAAAAATCAATCTTCTTCAATTGTTTTTGTTATTTGCATTGCAGGTTTAAAACTGTTCCCTTTAAGGGTTTTTTTTTCTTTCCATTTTTATATACAGCCCTACACAGCTGATGGAATTCATGAAAGTGGACTCTCCTTCCCTCTCTTCTGCCTGCATTTTTTCTTGCTCACATGGTTGCCCATCATATTGATATTAACTTTAACTAGATCAACTGCATTTTAAAATTATGGTGTTTTAATTGTTTCCATAAGATTCTATATTGCGAATTGGGATTTCAATGATTTGGATCATGCTTTCATAACAGGTTCATCCAGTATCAATGAGTCAGGTGATGTTGGAAGGAGCATACATCTTATTTTACAAGAGGTAGATATTTGGGTTGAAATCCACTACAATTACTTGGTCTCTTCTTTCCATGAATTCTACTGCTAGTTAATGTTTACATCTGTCCATGCTTCCCTCAACTTCTTGCGAGTTTTTGTTTCTTAGGTCCTGTACTCGCCCTCAAAAGCTAATTTGTGAGAAACCTATCAGGCAACAAGTTCCTGTATCTTCAAGACAGTGTACATCAAGAACTCAGAAACCCTCAAGACAAGAACAGAGAAGATGCAGCAGCCACTGTGTTGGCCCAGAGGTTTCATTGGATCTCAAACCAGAAAATGGTTCTGGCCTTGCCAATTATGCTAATGGCATTCCAAGGAGGAGTGCAAGCAAAAATATCACACAGGTGATGGATTTCTCCGATGCTACCTCAAGTGATTGGTCCATTTTTACAAGCTCAGACGAGGCATCTTTCACAACCGAAAGCACCAGAGACTCTTTCAGTACCATAGATTATGCTGATGCATGCAATGTAGATACATTCTCCTCAATTTTCAATGATCTGTATGCACCAGAATCATCTTACCGGAATACTATTTGCCGTAGAACATTTTCATATAGTAGGCCACAAACTAGGTTCATCTTGGAGACGGGCCATGTTTTGGATTCATACTCATCAACCCAACCTCCAGGGCATGGAAAGGAGAGAATTCCACACAGGTCTGTGATTCATCAACCCAATTCCTCACGGACAGTTCCTGCACCATGTCTGTAGGAAATGGGAGAATCACGAAGTATGGTCTTGTTTGATCTTCTGGTCATTGCAGACTATAGTGTGTAAATCCCTAATCATGACTAGTGACTTGGCTAGGTAGAAGCTGTACCTCAAATTTTTTGTTTTCAATACTTGGTTGATTGGGGCATGTGGATTGTTTTAGAGTCCCTAGGAAAGGAATATTCTTGTTATTATTGAAAATTGTAAAGTGCCAACATATCCAGTGTCCCCGTTTGTTTTAGTCTGTTAGTATTTTTCTATAATCTTAATAGAAAACTAATTTTTCACTTGCTTGGCTCATATTATATTAGCTAAGAGTGAATCTGTGCCTGACAGTTGTTAACCTGGTCAATATTTTTCTCAATCTAATTTGATGTGCAATGAAATATGACCGACAGTTTTCTTTCCTATTGTGGGAGTGCTTTCCATCAGTTTCACTGCATGGTTGTCATTATTTAGGATTTGGTTAGGTTGCCATCATTTGAATTTAAATGTTCATCATCAAACAAGCTAGGTGAGCTTCTCGTAGTCATTGTTAATAGTTCCTAGGAAATTCTGGTTTTTCAGAGCAAATTACTACATTGCTATCCATGATGAAAGACACTGATCCTACCAAGAACTTGAATTAACAGAAACTGTTGCATGAAACCCGTAGCAGTTTCAAAAATGTTTTTCTTGTTCAACTGGACTGCATACCTTAAAGCATGGAAGAACGAGGGAAATTTCTCCTGTCATTCATGGAAGAACTTGAATATTGCAAACTGTTTGCTGCAAGCAGAAATCAACTGACATGAAAGTGGAATCAAGTCCCGAGTCCTATGGATGTTAATACGATTGTTGTTTCTCTTCGTAGATAACTAGATATATGTGACTAGACGAACAGAGGGAATTTTATTCAATTTGACAAATAGCTGTTGCCTAGGATTTCTCACAAGAGGATATATTTATCTGTTCTCGCACTACGACCAACACAACGATCTCCTCTTACATTACTAGCAGCTCATCTTCTATGTAAAGTTGCATCCATATCTCATTCACCCTGTTGTCAAATTCAAATGGAGAGTTGTACTGTGCAACAGTATAGACGGTAGTGGAATCAGGACGGCTTTTCTCAATGGCAGCAGCCCAAATGGTGTCAGCAAGACTAGCTTGCAAGGCAGCAGCTTCCTCTCCAACATTTGAGTCAGTGACAAATCCATTGAATTGCCTTACGGCTACATATGTCGGTTTCCATCTCTGAACATGGAGGCCTTTCGCTGGAGGTGGATTAGCTTGGTTCTCTTTTGGGACATAGAAACTGACAGTGAATGAGGATTCACAGAAAGGTCCATCACTGGGTGATACTTCAGTGATCACCGGAGCTGTCATCTCTATTTTTTCTTCATAGCTATTCTTCCCTTGGATGTAGTCAAATAGCCTGCAAGTAAAGTAAAACAATTTAGCTCCAAAAGCATGGTTTATATAATACCTCCTTGCCTAAGAAGAGGGCTGGAAGCATTAAGAAATTGGTAATTAATAATCATAAAAAAACCCTAACCCTCTGGTTTAACTAGATAGTTAACTAAATGGCAAACCTCAAATTTACCATCCAACTATTAAAGTAGTTTCAATTACACACTCAATTTTTTACTTGTTTAATCAATCGTCACAAAAAAGAATTTTTATTTCTCAATTAGATCATTTTGTTAAATAAAATTAACCGAGCTGTGAAGTATCCGCATCTCCCCCGCATGATCCTTGCTAGAAGAGAGAAAATTGAAGGGTGATTTTCCTTCAATGTTCTTAAAAAATATAATAAATGATGTGCTCCACATATAGGTAATTAAAAACATGGTTAAATTGAAAAATAAAATTTCTTTAATCGAATAATTGATAGAGGGAGAAAATATTCTGGATGCATAATTAAGACAATCCTCCATGAGAGAGAGAGAGAGGACTTGTAAGTTACCTTAAGAATCCAGTTCTGGTGGCATCAACAAGGGAGATATCTTGGATAGAAGAGGTGGACATCCAAACAGAAGAGTTATAGCGACGAATTTCATAGCCATTGCCAAGTTGAATAACATCAAACACTGGGCATTCTATGCGGGTGCAAGCAGGTGGGTATATCGCAACGCCGCTCCTCTTAGCCTCATCATGCCAGTGACCAAAGCTTGCACTTGAGAGAAGGGTCAAGAGAAATGATAGCTTCAACATGCCTAAAACCAGATATTTGTAGTAGCAGAAGGGATATTGAGAATTCAGCGCTCAGCCTCAAGAGGAAGAGAAGAGGTATATCCACATATTTATAGGATTTTGTGGGGAATGATTAATGAAGCTGTCATGAGTTGAGTACCCTCATGCTTTGTAAATTATTTAGCATTTGCAGCCAATATAGAGAGTGGAGACGCTGATTTACAAATTTGTTCGATAACAATTAACAGCAGTGGCTATTATGAAAACACGTGTAACATTATCATCTTCATACAAGAAAGCAAATGGCAACCGCAAATGTGGAGATTGGGATTGGCAACTGAAATAAGATGATTGTTGATGTCTTTATATATATATATATATATATATATATATATATATATATATAAGTTTTTTTAAAATATATTAAAATAATAATTTTTTATTTTAAAATTTAATTTTAAAAATATTAAAAAAATATTAATTTTAAATAAAAAATTGAATGCAACAAACCTCTAAATTAGTATTTTTCATGTTTTTTATTGTTTTGATATTCTAATATTAAAAATAAAAATATTATTATAATATATTTTAAAATAAAAATAAAAAACAACTTTTACCTCGTAATATTTATTAAAGAGATTCGTGATTTTTTTAAAATACCATCTATTTTTTATATATATTTTTTAATTAAAAATATATTGAAATAATATTTTTTTATTTTAAATGTTTATATATTAAAAAATAATTATTTAATATATTTAAAAAAAACAAATTAACCTGAAAAACAAACATATCCTGATTGAGGTAAGATGATCGGAGACGGATGTATAGGGTGCAGTTGATTTATGTTGTTTAATCAAATTCAACGTTGAAAAATGATCCATACAAAATATCGTAATTAATAAGTAAAGCACTTTACTTGGAATTTTATTTTATTTTATTTATTTATTTTTAAAAAAACAGAAGATGGAAAAAATATCATTAAAATACTTGTCTTTGTCGCGTCCCTGAGGAGGGAAATACAAAGACAATGCCTAAATTTTGTCTGAAAAATAGAGATAAAATTAAAATATAGGTCCCATCAATAATTCTTTCCCCTCACATAAAACTATTGACTTTATAAATTAAAAATAAATGCAAGCAAATAAGTGCATAAAATTAATAATATAAAAAATTCACATAAAAAACACACCCAATACTCTCTCCCATGAAAATCAAAACATCATAAACCACAAACGAGGGATTCGCATGTGTTTGATTAAAGAAAATCCTTTTTTTCTTTTTTTACTATCTGAGTTCTCATAATTAATTATTTTATTTCATATTTTGAATTAATAAATAGGTAATTATAAAGCAAGGAAAGACAAGATTGGTGGGACTTGCTTTTTTCAATTTTATGTTTTCGGTTCTTATTCTTATTTTTATATTTATTTCTTAAATATTTTTTTATTTAATTCTTTATATATCTTTTATTATTTATGATATTTTTAAATATAAAAAGTATATTCCAAAGAATACTCTAAAGTTAACGACCACCATGGAAGGATTAATGGTGTGAATGGACCGGCAGTAAAGGGTTTGATTGAGAAATTTAAAAGATGAGAGATGCCTTTTAAGAGTCGATATTAACCCGGTTAAGTTGGGGATTTCCCATCTTTGTAGGGCCAAATAAGTAAATAACAACATAACTACACGACATATAAACAAACGCACAACTTAAGGCCACATTGTCGGTTTTAAAACGGCCAATCCTAATTCAAATTAAAACCCTAATTCAATTGCCTGCCTCCTCCTCCTCCCCTCTTCAGTGTCTTTTCTCTCTTGTCACTGGTATTTGAGATTTTTACGGATTGTACTTATATAAAACTCCCAATTGTTTTTCCTTACTATAAACGAATGTGAAGATTTATCAGTTTTTGTTTGCTTGCATTCTATCTTTGTTTGATACTCGCTGAAGAGGACTACTCAATGCAATAGCTTTAGTATCGTGTAAGTCATAGAATCAATAGGTTTGATATGGAATTGCACTGACCCAAATTTATTTTTTCTTCAAAACATGGCTTTTCTATATTAAAGCACGTACTTTATGACATTTTTTTTTGGGTATTTTATCGAAAGTTTAAATAAGGGACCATGAGGAAACAATTAATGCGGCTGATCCTAATCTATGCCAAATTGCTGACTGCCCAGCGTTTTGCTGCAGGTGGTGGTTACATGGCTGGGTCAGCATTTGATGTTTGCCTTACTCATCTGAATGTCCTTTTTTTTTTGGTAAATGATGGGAAAACTTGATTTTGCGGTCGAAGTTGGCTTATTATGTCTCTGGGTTTTTCTTTATTAGAAATATAAAGAAATGGGCAGATTGGAAACTGATGACTAAAGCAGGTACTTATGATAGCTTGTCATATCTAGATGTTCTCCTGGTGCAGCATGTATTGATGTTGTGCTGAGCTTCTATGATATGTCTATATGACTAAACCAATTATCTGCCAACTGATTCCTTCTCCATATATGATATTTGAGTTTCAAGTTTACGAGACTAATTGCTTGTGTTGTTTAAATTAGAGCAATTTTTTAATCTGTTTGCTAAGGAAGGCTCTGTAGCAGATTGCTGGCTTCCTATCTGTAAAATGTCAGGCTTTTAAGCAGTAGCTATTTACTGGAAGTGTTAAAACCTTCAACTTGCATGCCGTCCAAGTCTGTTGGGTTGTGTTTTTGTTGTTCTAGAAAAGTTACAAAAGAATTTGATATAGTTGGTATCATATGGTTTGATGTCAGTGATTAAAAAGAATCGATGCTATCCTTGAGAACCTAGGGTTGTGCATAGGAAAGGGGATAATTGGGAACTGCCTTGAGCTTTGAAACGGGGAGCATGTGAGGTTGTTGGAGTTACAAGTATTAATCACTGCAAACTAGATTCTAATATGAGATCGCATAAGCTTGATTTGCTAAATTTATCAGGTCCATTGATTAAGAATAGCAGATTACGACCAGAAAAAAGAAAGGAAATTAAGAACAGCTTCTTAACAGGAAAGTATATCAAAGTATTTATGATTACTGTTAATTCACTTTCATCTACAGTTTATTTAACCGAGTGAGGTATCATCCACTGCTCTTGATCCCTTCAATTTTTGGTTTGGAGAGATGGCTAGATACCTGATACCTTAACAAGTGGATGAGGATTTACTAGTACATCCACCATGTCTGTTAAACTGTTTGGCAGTGTGCTTGAGCTTATTGTGAATAGTTCTTTTGTAAAATGTTTCTTTCTGCTTTCAGGTTTTAAATGCACTTTTTATAGTTAGGTACAAGGAACTGGTGGGTACTTAGCCACCTAATAATTTTAATGTTGATGGAGAGGTGCAAGCAGAAATTTCCTCCGCTGATCACATTCTTGCCTGATCATTTCGCAATCTCAAAGTATGAGGGACGAGTTTCTTGAGGTTTGCTGATTCTCTCATTCAGCTGAATCTCAAGAAAGCCTTTCCTGTTCCATGTGATAAAGGCATCCTTTTATTTGTTGCATTCACTCTCCAACGAGTCCAAGGAATTTCTTTTTCTTTTCTTTGTTTTTTTCTTTCTCCTTATACGTAATACATGTGTGTGGCCAATCTTATTATATCTAGTTCTCTGCTTCATTTCATTTTAAAAGAATCTGAAGATATCATCAAGGCATATCAAAGGTGAATGTGCAGTTCGTCTCTCCATCGGTAGTTTGACATGAGAATTTTGCCTCCTATTGTCTAAATTATCTTCATGTCCTCTCTACTATTTCTGGTCCTTTGTGCTGTCTGTACTGCTATTATGCGTGTGGTGGATTGGAAAAGGGACCTGCTAGTGAAGGCAAGGAAAAATGGTGTTGTCTTCTGCAGTTATGGTTTTGTGAAGGATGCATAAAGGGATTGCAGGCATTTTTGGCGAGCATGTTCCTCACAAGTTGACATTTTCTCTAAGCTTTTGAATGTCATGCCCGGAACCCTGTGCTGTTCAATTTTGTTTTTCAAACTACGTATCAGTTTAAATTGTATAGCCTTTCATTGTTGATGCCTTGAGTATATTGTTGGTAATAATGTGGAAAAAATTGAGATACGTTTTCCTTCTCCTATTTGAAGCTGACAAATATTAGATGAGACACTCATTATCTTCTCATTTGTATCAGTTACATTTGGAGGGCATTGATGTGCTCTAAACCTGAAAGCAAATTGGTGAATGTGGCTTTGATCTCGTGTAAATCAGTGTAGTAGAAACTCTGCACATTTTTGTTCTATTTTGTCATGCCACATAGTTAAATTGAAAGATCTTGTTTCAATTTACCTGATTTTTATTTATGTTCTTTGCTTTTCCTTCGAGATTTATCTTTGTGAAAGTTCCAGCATTGCAGACCATCTGAGCATTTTCTGGCCTAGAAGGAGAAACTTTTAAATTAAAGCACAAAAGCACCTCAAGGAAGACATTTCCTTCTTTTAGAGAAAAAGCACATGCTTCTACTACATAACGTGCAGGATTACATTTTACAGTTTCGATTCAAGAAACAGGACAATATGTTTGATTGATTGATAGTTGTGTAAAAACTGGGCTGATAAAATTTGATATTTTCCATACGCTTCAAGATTCAGTCTCATCATACTAATATGAGACCTATTAAGATTCCATGCATCAATTTTCAACTGAGCTTGAGGTAACGCAAAACCAAGATAGTGTTGTAGGTGAGTCCGGCTTGTTTCTGCTTGGGAGTCCATGCCCATGTATATGTGGTCTTATTTCAACTGTTTGTGGAATGAGCTCGGTTCACAGGCAAGTCAGTGACTGTGCAAAGTCCTGTTTGTTACTAAAACAACACTTCTTGGCGATCACTTTGAGAGGGCTTCGGTGATGATTCCCAGAGTAGTGACATGGCAAGACTTGGCATGGCACTGAAACAAAGCATGAACACAAGCTGTTTAGTGGATGACTCAATTTGTTTTATAAAACAATACAACACGTATTTCCGGTGGCATTTTCTATATTTGCAGCAGCTGCACAACACAGAGAAATGGAAGGACAAAATGAAGAAAAGAAAGATCACCAGGACCATCTTACAGATCTTATTGAATTGATTTTTATCGAAGTTTATGATACCAAGTCCCACTGCTTATGCCTCTGAGTTTCCAATCACTTCTCTTCCATTGTTACCCTGATCAAAACCTCCTAGGTCTTTCAAAAACTCCTTCAGGAATCTCATTAAAAGATAAAAGCATTTCGAATTCCTTATATGCTATATCCTCTTCTGTGCTCTGTTTTTTTCTCCAGTGCTCTTCCTTGGTTTGCTTTTATGGCAGGGGTCTTTGTTTTGTGTTTTGTTGCTGGAAGTGTTGGCTTGCATCTCCTTTGCTGGTGCTTACGAGTTGCATTTCTAGTGTTGGCATCTGGTTGGTCTTTGGTTTTGTTGGTTTTTTGACCGGTTTCCCGTTGTTCTTCCAGACATTTCTACTTGGGTGATTTGGTTATGTTTTAGCCACTATCTTAGTGGCCTCCTCTTTCTGTAATTTCTCTAAATTTAATGAAATTGATCTTATTGCAAGAAATTAAAAAATGTCATTTTTCGTGTGGAGGGCTGAGGCACGTGTGGAAAGTTGTGTAGCGGAGGTAGCCTTGTAATCTTAAGCGGAGGAAGCCTTGTAAGAATCGTTTCAGAAACTCAGAGCAAATTGTGTTTTTTAATTTTTTAACTGTTTTTATATTTTTAAATAGTTTTAATATCTTAATGTTAAAAATAATTTTTTTAAAATAAAAAATTATTTCATTATATTTTTAAATAAAAAATATTTTAAATCATAACTATTACTATAATCCCAAACACATTTTTACTAAGTAAAGCATGAGATGCCAAGTTTAAAAATAATAATTATTTGTTCTATTTACGATTACATATGAAAGAAACAGGTGTAGAATAAGAAAAGAAGAATAAAAAAAAGTATGAAAAAATAAAGAAACAAGTAAATAAAGTTGTAAGTAATATATATAAATCTACATGTATCTTACCATTGATTATAATAATTATTAGATAAATGACTCGTCAGTGTTATATTAATGACATTGTTAAATTTTTTTAATGTATAAAAAAGACGTTGAAATAATGATTGTACTATAAGCGATTGATTAAATATTCAAGTTGAATTTTATAATAAATATAACGTTAAAAGATAAAATCATAAAAGAATTAATATTTAAAAAAAAAATTAAAAATATATGAAAATAGTATTTTATATTTTTAATGTGATTGAAATCTAAAAATATTATAAATATGATAAAATCTTGTTTAAAACATGTTTGAAAATCTTAAGCAAAACAAAGACTTAAATTGATTTTCATGAATAATTTATTATTGGTATTAATATTTTTTATCAGATATATAAATAAAATTATTTAATTCAAGTATAAATTTATAATAAGATTTAAACATGATGTCAAAATTAAAGAGAATAAAAAAAAAATAGAAAAGAGCTAGGCCCTCACCTGACCATGTTGTATTTTTTCAAAAGAGAAAACAAATGACATATTGTCTGGATTTCCAGCGTGCTACCAACCATGCTAAGCTATTGTATTGCTATGAACCAACTTTATATTTTTTACGTAAACAGTAAAACACTATTTTCAAATTGGATTAAAAGATAGGGTTCATTTTTTTTTAATAAATCATTATAATTGATAAATCATAAAGTCTGAAACACTATTTAATTCTTTAGATTTTATCTTTTAACGTTAAATCATTTAGATTTTTTTTGGATTAAAATCTAAATGATTGAAATCTAAATGATTTATTTATTATAACCATTATTTTTTAATCATTATTTTTGACATAGTGTTTTATAATAAATCATTATAATTGAAAATCTAAACACTATAATGATTTTCAATTATATAGGGTTCATTTCATAATTTTAAAATAGATTTACTTAAGATCTGAAACCAAAATCAAATTGGATTAAAAGAAAAAAATACTTAGTATAAAATTCAGTTAAAAATTTAATTATAATTTATTAATTTTTTATTTTTTATTAAAAAAATATTATTTTAATTTAAAAAAATTGATTCGAACAACCCATAGTCCAATTAAAACTAAAAATTCGGTCCAGCCACCAGATTATATCTTAAAAATATGGTTTGAATAATTCTAGAAAGGATGTGAATGAATATTGAAACTAATGAAAAAAAGAATTGATTAGTTTTTTTTTTTATGAATACATTTTTTCTTGTTTCTTTTTCATGGTTTTTTTATTTTGCTGACATGTCAATATAATATTCTTTGTTAATATTTTTAGTTTTCTCGCGCTATATACGTAGATATGCAAATTTGTATGTAGTTATAGATTTTACAACATTTTAGGTTTTATTAAATTGACGAGATGCTAGAATAAAAAAATCAATTTCAATATTTTTACAGTTTTTTATACCAATAAATATTATTGATAAATGTATTTTTGAAATATTTATTTATTATATTTAATATTTTAATAATAATTATTTTTTAAAGTATTTTATATAAAATAAATAAATCTAAATAATATTTTTATTATTATTTCAGAGCCTTCTTCTCCTTACCGGAAAACTCCTTTCCATTAGACACGTATGAAATCTGGGTTGCCGTCAAAATCTGTGCAATTTGATAGAAGTGGTCCCGTGGTGCCTGTACTTGATTGCTCAATAATGATAGTGGTCGAGCCCAGGCTAGGTGGTCCAGATCTAAGTCACGGGTCTCGGGGGACCCACATGATTTATGAAATATCTTTCGATTCCTAATCTTTAATTTTTTTGTCAATATAGTCCCTAAACATGGGTTTATCGCTTTATTGACGGATATTGAATCAGACATTTACTTCAGTGACAAAGAATTTCAAGATCAAAGCTGTCAATCCTCCATTTTGTCTTGGAAATCATTTTTCATTGCTTCGAGAAATTTTAAATCTTGGCGTTCTGTTTGGACTTCAAAATCTTAGATGTATATACTAAAAAAAAAGGGAACAATATTATTAAAAGAAACTAAGCAGCATGGAGAAATCACCACAACATTTTTTTCCTCCTGTTCACTCTCTCTCGCAAATCATAGTAAATTAAAATAATGTTTTTTTTTTAATTTCATTTTAAAATTTGTTTTGCGGTTATTTTCAACCCAAATTAACACTGTATTACATATATTCTTAAGAAAGGTTGGATTGAAACACAGAGAGTCATCAAATTAAAAATAACATGTAAAATTGATGATGGCTTCAAATTTCATTTGAAAAGTTTATTTTAATCTCCATCCTTTTGATTTCTAGGTGGTTGATCCCTTCAATTTTCATAAATTCTATTTTTGTACCAAAATTTATTTTTTTAATTTTCAATTCTTTTTATGAGATGAAAGAAAGAGGACCACCAAATTTTAATGTAAAAAGAAAAAATTATTATTAATAAAAATTTTAATTATCAAAATAATTAAAATCGGTTTAAATAGGTTCTATTTTATGAAAAAGTAGTTTCACTTAAGTGTTTGTTATCCTTTTTCTTTTCCGAAGAGGTAGATCTAATTGCAAAAATATTTTTAGGTTTGGATTGATTTTAGATTTTCAAGGTCATAGATATATTTATCAAGGTGTTTATAGTGTTTCTGGGTTTTTAAGCTAAGAAAATTGAGACTTTATTTTTTTAGCAATCTCTAATTACTAGAATCTATAAAAAGTAGATGATGCCTTATCATCGTTCTTTTTTTTAAAAGAAAAAAGATACTCAAGTTAAAAAATTAAAAAAATATATAAATAGACTTAAACATGATTGTTTTTTTCTTTAATATATTTGTGCATTAGGCTAGCACGTCCACATGCTCGAGCTTCTTTTATTTTTCTTTGTTATTTTATTTTTGAGTTAAAAAATAAAAAAAATCAATTTGATTAAATCTATAAGCTAGGTAAAATGTTTAACAGTTAATCTGTATAATCCAAATATATATATATATATATAGTTTAATGATTTTTTAAAAATATATAATTTCATTTTTTATTAACTATCTGTTTTATTTATTAACTCAAATCTATAAAAAAAAATTCATAGATGCACCAACATAAGCTCTAGAAGTTGATAAAAGTAATGATATTGGAAATTTGAGAGTGTATACACGAGGATATTATAACTTTGCCCAAGTGTAGTTTTTGTTTTTTGCCATTATGGAGAGTTAGATGATGGAAAACCAACCAATGACATCTTTGTTGCAGGCTGTTTTATTGGCAACCGTGTTGGTGGATGTTTATCAAATTCTTTATAGCTAGAAGAATGAGCTTTATTAATTATATAGGTTAGCCGATCATTAGTCATTATAACAATTATTTTTTTCCAATTGATCCTTTTACTATTTTTTTTATTGATCCAACAAATTAGTTCTGCTGCACATGCCAATCTATTGACCAAATAAAGAATCTCCCTTGCAATAATAAATTGTTCCATTGTGTTTGATAATATGTTGATCAATTAGACTACTTGCTCTTTGTTTATTTCTTTTAATGAGAAGAAAGTACAATTAGAAACTTTATTTTAAATGGAAGCATGTAGCAGCCTCACAAATTATTGATTAATAATTGATTTTACTGATTGATTATTAATTTTATTATTTTCTTAATTTATAAAGTGAATAATTGTGGCTCTTAATCACGTAATCATCGAATGATAAATGTTTATTTTTGTATAAACATTCATCCATCTAAATTAATAAACTAGATTACTACAGAAATTGATGCTATCCAAATTCCGAAGCAACATTTGCCGACATTTCTTCGACAGAAAATTTATTTATTTTCCTTGCGTAGTTTCTATCCTCATCTTGATTTTATGACGACTTCTTCCTCTTGTTCTCTTGACAACTTTCATTTCCAACAAAGTCATTTCTTCGTTTTAGTGCATTATGTGATGGACAAGATAAGCATCCTCCATATCTCAAACAAATCTTTCCTGCTGTATCCTCCTGCCCCACATCATGTCAATTGAATAACACTCTTCTTTATGTCTGGTGAATGCTACACCATTATATATGTTTTTCCCACAATTTTAAAGATATTAGGCGCACATGCATGGTGGGTCAACATGAAAAGATGCAATCTTGGCGACAAGTATGAGCAACCTTGGTGTTACTTCTTCCTTATAAAAGCCTTGCTACGGGAGTCCCTGGAGGTATCTCTTCAGCTCTATCTCATTGTCTCCACTACCTTAGCTTCTT
Organism: Populus pruinosa; assembly: GCA_026413675.1. Taxonomy (NCBI): domain Eukaryota; kingdom Viridiplantae; phylum Streptophyta; class Magnoliopsida; order Malpighiales; family Salicaceae; genus Populus; species Populus pruinosa. Next base: position 47,251,956 of record CM048592.1, read on the forward strand.
CTAATTCTCTACTTCCCGTTTCAAGAAATCATCATCCTGAAAAGAAAATGGCTTCTTCTTCTGTGACTGAGAATAGGGTATTGATCAATGGTGACGTTGATAGTTCTGGAGGAAGCGAAGTCTCAGAAACGAACAACAGCACTGGCTTTCTAATGTCCTTGCTGGAAGAAACACAGAGTGAAGATTATGATAATGAAAGACTATCGAGTCTGATACAATCTCTTGAAGCAGAGATTGACCCCAAAAGAATGGATGGCGGTGATACATCAATGGAGCCTATGATGGATCCCAACATCTGTCAAACATGCGATGCTGGACAAGTGGAAGACCATGATTGCTGGGGAGCTGACTTGTTTAGTTGGAATATTGATTTGGAGATGGATTCTCCAACATCATCAAGTGATCACGATGATCATGACATTTCATTTTGGTATCCTATTGGAGATCAGATGGATGCCATGACCGAGTTTGGAGGTCTAGGAAATTGTTCCCAAATTTATTCTGGAGTTGATTTTGATAATGGCAACATTGATTTGTGGCAAGAGCCATGTGAGGAAACAATGTATAGCTGAAGTACTGTCGCAATTATAAGCTAGCCAAAATGCAATATATAATTAATTTGAATTGCAAAATGTAGAAGTATTCTCACAAATAAAGTTTATAGTATTGTAAATAACTCTTTTTTTTTTCATAATTATGATCGATATTTCAATACTAAGTTATTTATTTTATCCTTAATAAATGAATTTATGTAAGAAGAAAAGGAATTACCTTCACTATTACAATCCTTCCCAATCAAAATCTTGATTTGAGAAAATATATTAAAAAATAAGATAAAATCATTTATATTATCTTATTTAGTTAATAAAAAATTTATATTATTAAAAAAATAATAAAAATCATATCTTTATATATTATCTCATAACTTAAGATTTTAAATTATATTGATTTTTTGATATGATATTAAAGTCTTGATAACTACAGTCATAAATTTAAATTTTATTATTCTTAATTATTTAATAAAAATTAAATATAAAGTAATATGAATCTGTATAAATTTTAAACTTAAAAGACTTATATCCAAAGGGGTATATTAGAGAATAATATAAATTATATTTTGAAACTTTACCTAATAGCTTAAGCTTTTGAATTAAATTGGTTTTTTAATATATATCATATAAAAAAATAAAATAAATTCATAAATTTAAACTGCTATTAAAATATTAAAAATAATCTTAAATTATTCTTTGATACTAAATTTTATATACTTTAGATAACTGATTCATCCAACTTCTAATAGCAAAGTCTATAGCCACATGATGTCAAAAGAGGCAATTGCCCCCTAAAGTTTTTCTTCAATATACTTTTTTATATTAAAATATATAATTGCTCTTCTAAACTTTTTTTTAAATGCTTTTTATATTAGAATATTAATAATAATATCTTAATATGTTTAATTTTCTTGGCTACTAATTAATCCAAGTTAACTATTGTTAACTTAAAAGATAATATAATATATAATATATATGTGTAGCACATTTCACTAATTTTTTATCCTTTTCTTTTATTAATTAACCTAGAGTTTTTTTTTTTCTTTGGAACTACTATCCTTGCCTTTCATTCTTTTGCAAAATTTCTCTTGAAATTCTAAGTTATTAATTAGTTAAGTAAATAACTTTTTATTTATGCTTTAGGCAGGTTTTCTTCATCTTTTTTATTTGTTTTATTGTTTAATTTTAGTTTTATTTCTTTACAATTAGTTATTGAAAATGTTAGGATTTATAATAATTTAAGAGTTTGTTAAATTAATATGTGTATTAGTAATATTAGATGTATATGTATATGAATTTAAATGAGTTTTAATGAATTAATAAATATTTTACTATAAATTTCATATTGAAAATGGATGGCAATAAACTTATTAATAATTAAAAATGAAGTATAGGATAACTCAAAAAATTAAGAACATAATAAAGAAATTAAAAAAAATAACATTTATGTTTAACCCACCTGTAGAAAATAATAAGTCAAAGAACAATAATATTAATTTGTTATGAAAATCCTTTAAGTTATGGTTTTAGTTACTCTATACCATATATTAGCATAAAATTGTTGTTAAGAAATTTGGAATCCATTCTAAACTAAAAATAGATGAATGATAATTTGATTATATATATTAAAAAAAATATATTTGGTGAGATTGATAATAAAGTTATTATAAAGCGGTTTTAAAATATAAAACTTGAAAAGTATAATTATAATATAATTTTTTTTATTTTGAAAGTATTTTTAAATTAATTTTGTTTGATATGAGTTAGTATGTATATTTTAAAATAATTTTTTAATATGATGAATGGCTATATAATATCAAATATTTATTAATATTTTTTTTATTTAAAAAATTCTTGCTCCACTACTAAAAATGTATGAATATATATATATATATATATATATATATATATATATATATATATATATCATTTATCTCTTTTAGAATAACAACTTAAGTGTGTGTCTATTAGCTATTGTCGATCAAGTTTCAAGAAAAAAGGTGATCATGGAATTTATAAGAAATGTCTTGAATTGCAATTTTTTATTGTGGAAATAAACTCTACACTGGCTGGAAAATATCACTTGACCATATATATATATATATATATATATATATATGTATGTATGTATGTATGTATGTATGTATAGTGGTGAAGCTAAAAAAACTTTTAAATAAAAAGCAAATTATTAATAAATATTTAATATTATATATTATGTGTTATATAAAGAAATATACCAACTCAAGTCAAACAAATTAATTTAAGAATTTTTAAAATAAAAAAACTTACATTATAATTATTCTTTTTAAGTTTTTATATTTTAAAACTATTTTATAATGATTTTATTTTTAATCTCATTAAAAATATCTTTTTCAATATATACAATAAATTTTTATTTATTTATTTTTAAATCTTTCAAGGACTATGAAAGTTCTTGTTAATAATTCTACGTTGACATATGATATATAATATTTAAAATCATAACTTAAAATGATTGTCATAAATTGATATTGTTTTTAATGACTTGTTTTGTACAAGTGGATTAAACATAAATATTAAATATTTTTATTTTAATTTATCTATTATGTCTCTAATTTTTTTAGCTATTTTGTACTTCACTTTTAATCATTTTTAAATTCATCATCATTATTTTTTAAATAAAATTAATAAAAAAATACTTATCAATTTATTAAAACTCATTTTAATTTATATTTATTAGTTATATTTATTAGTATATAATATTACTCATATGTATATTAATTCAACAAACCTATAAATTATTATAAACTCTAATATTTTCAATAACTAATTAGTAGAAAAAAGAAGCTAACAAGTAGCTAACAAAAAAAATATTTTAAAAAAATAAAAATGAAGGGAGCAATTGTCCCTTTTGCACCCATTTGGCTCCGCCACTCAGGATGCCCGAGTGTTTTGAAAACTGATTAATCTTTTGACCAAAGTAATGATGCGAAGATTAGCATTAAAATATATTCCCATTGCTCAAAATGTAACTCTCCCATAAGCTGAGAAGGGGACATTCTTGACGTAAAGAAGGACCTTTAATTAACAACTGTGAATCATAGTTAAAAAATGTAATCATCACCTTAAACCATGGTTTATGTCGAAGAACATTGGGATTGCAGCGAGCAGTCTCTTATTCTGCAACGTGCGCTGTCTCGTAATCGCAACCATTCCAATTATTTTAGGGGAAAGGAGACGGTGGCGCCATTGATGCTTTGCTTTGAGATTGACAAATCAAGATAATGGGGGGCCTAATCGCCAATATAATACTGCAAGATTTACATCACAATTCTCAAAGATGGCGAGTCAAATGGGGCTGGGATTGATTCATTTGCTGGACACCAACACATGGGAGTGTCAAGTGGTTCATTCACCATTCATCAAGGCACACGGAGATTCTCAATTATGAGAGATCTAAAGCCCACTCCACTCAACATTTTGTGGTGGCACCATGTGTGTCAAAGTGTCGGTTGGATGGCCAGAAAGATGGGCATAAACTTCTATTATTCAGATTAGATGGAGAGGTGCTTCTTTTTATAGTTTAAATATATTTTAATTAATTTTTTGAGATTTTAAAATTAAATTTTAATGACTAGAAAAGCTTTTAGTTATTTTTAAATTTTATAATATTCAAACTAATAAATTTAAAAAAATAAATTCAACATCTCATTAGATCCTCGCATTAGAAGAAGGAGAGGCTTGTAAGCGAAGCTCGTAGCTGGAGATTTTCCTTCTCAAACGCCCCCACATCAACGTGTGACAGATGTTGTCCTTGTAGAATATATTCAAGCCCCACTCACAAGATATTATGATAGTAACACTATTATTGTTGATTCTTGGCCACCAAAATATAATAAGTAATGCTTATGCTGGAAGCTCAATTGGCCTTGAAAGGTGCGCACTTGAGCACGAGGGGAGAAAATTAACGGTATCAGAATAAAAATTGGAGTATAATAGCCCACTATAATGTACACCACAAAAAATAATAATAAAAATGTTATTATTATTATTATTATTATTATTCTATCTAGCTCTAGGTAATATCTTAAAAAAGAAATGCTAGGAAAAGCTAAAAACATCAATTCGGACGTACATGACTTGCAGATAATCTGCAAAAAGATTAATGCTTATACCGTTAAAAATCAAAACATTAATGTTCATTTTTTTAATATTTATTGGGTTCTTGTTTTCTCCTGAATCACCAGCATTTACCGTATAAAACCTCCAGTTTACAATTACAATATTCTGTAGTAGCCATGGTTAGTCTCCAAGTTGGGAAATGTATTATAAAATCATCTCAACTTTGATAATTTAAATTATTAGAAAAGATTTTAAAATATAATTTATATTATTTTTTAATATATTTTTTTAAATAAAAACTTTTTAAATTTAAAATTTATATAAATTTATTTTACCTTATAGTTAATTTTTATCAAATAAATAAAAATACTAAGATACAAACTCGTAACCACTTGATTATTATGGTAAGATTTGAACTCATGATCAATTAATCATTAAGGTTTTGATACCATGTTAAAAAATCATCTTAACCTAATAATTTAAATTATTAAGTGTATTTAATATTTTCTTAAATAAATAAGGATGATGAGATTCGAATTCATGATCACTTAGTTATTGAAACTTTGATATCATATCAAAAAATCATCTTAACCAAGTAATTTAAATTTTTAAATAAGGTTTCAGAATATAATTTATATTATTCTATAATAAAACTATTTTAACTCAATAACTCAAGCACCTAGGTAAAGTTTAAAAATATAATTTATATTATTTTTTAACATAATTTTTGGACTTGAAACTTATATAATTTTATATTACTCTGTATTTAATTTTTATCAAATAAATAAAAGTGATAAAATTTAAATTTTTAATTATTTAATTATTAAAATTTTGATATCAAGTTAAAGAATTATTTTAATTTAATAATTTAAATGAATAGATTAAGTGAATAATCTCTAAAATGGAAAATGGAGTTCACTGCCTTAAATTGCTGCCGATGTCATAAGGTTTATAGCTCTCATCATGTACCCACGGCAGGAGTTAGGTACAAACCATACACATTATCTCATTTTTATATTGATCCACGATGTACAGGAAGAAGAAGCTTTATGTATCAGATTTCGAAATTCCAGTTCTCCGAAAAAGAAAAAAAAAGAAAAGAAGAAAGGTTTCTGCACTGCATGTGTTCTTATTTCTGCTTTTGTGATCAGACACATTGAACACAGTCGATGCAAGAACTAAGCTAAACATAAAAATATAACATTCTGAAAGGGACAAGAAATTAAGGGGAGACCTGATGCATGAAAACATAATGTTGTTAATTAAAGCAACATTACTGCAACGGATGCTTGGAACCGGCCAAATATTTTTCTTTCTTTATCTTTTTACTTGGCATGCCTGGACGCCATTGGCAACATTTTTGAAACTATATTTTTTAAAATTTATTTATTTTTTTAATTTATTTTTTTTATATTTTTGAGTTGTTCTGTATGCTGAAAATAAATATAATTTTTTAAAATAAAAATTATTATTTTGATATATTCTTAAAAAAAAACTTTTAAAAATAGTTGTTATTTCATTCTCAAATCCTTTTTATTAGAGAATAATATAAATGAGATTTTATTTAATAATTTAATTTTTTAATTAAATTATTTTTTAATATAATATCAAAGTTTTAATAACTAAATAATCACAAGTTTAAATTTTATTATTTCTATCTATTTAACAAAAATTAAGTATAATATAACATGATTCTATACCAGTTTAAAAATCTTTTATTTTAAAAAATATATACTAAAAAATAATATAAATTATATTTTACTTCTTTTTGAATAACTTAAAATTTTAAATTATTATTTCTTTCGCACCCTCATACTTTATAAGTTTTATTATGCAGAGAGTAGATGCACATGAGCAGAGATGATTAGTGGACCGACTAAGAAGCTTCCCTTTAGGGATGCCCTCTTTGCATTCCCTATTTAAAGACACTCTTTAAATTGAGCGAATATTGTGATTAATTCATCCAATCCTCTGTTTCCCTACTTTCTGCCTTATTATTCCCTAGTTTCTTCTACTACACAATCATGGCATCTTTGCTACCTGAAAATATAAGCATCAAAACTGGTGATGATGACTTCAAAGGAATTGAAGGGTTTGATGATGATGCCCTTCTCATGTCTCTGCTAGAAGAGTCGCAAGGAGATCATGAGAGCAATGAAGAAAGATTAAGGAGTGTGATCCAATCTCTTGAAGCAGAGATCAACCCAAGTATAATGTCGGACGGCTATGAAACAGCCATGGATCCAGCTGAGATGCCTCGTGACGGAGAGGATACTGATGAATTGCTCAAGACGGCAGAAATGGAGTCACTTGGTCTTGACTTCGAACTGGTTGATATGGAGGTGGTGCCTTCTTCGCCTGGGGATCATGACATGAATTATTGGTACGTGGAACCTTCAGAGAATGATATCGTTGAGTTTGGAGTTAGGAACTACTTTCAATTTGGTCATGAAGCCGCCATGGAGGAGCATGGCTATAGCTCGTTGTGGCAAGAATCATATGACTTAATGATGTACAATTAAGTTGTGATCTCTCTCCTTTCTTTTTGTCTTTCGAATCTTTCCGTGACATCTCTAAAAGTTGTAGACTAGGCATGGCCGCAGCGTATTTTTTACTTATAAAGATGGTGCTTAGGTGATCGAACGGTCCGTAGTTTTCATAGAAAATGATACCTAGACGATCCAAACATATTTTAAAGAAATTTCAGAAATTAACGATTGCAGTTATAACACCGACTTCGATTAATAAGTTAATTTTATTTTAGATAATTATATTAATTTATTTTTTTTAATATCATGATACCTTAAAAAATAAAAAATAAACATTAAAATAATTTAAAAAATTAAACTGGATCCACAAACATGGAAGAACATGATTAGGAAAAAGATTAATTACATAAAAATATCTAAAATAAAAAATAATAATTAAATGATAGAGCAAATTGAAAAGAAAAATATATTATAAATTGAAATTGCATAATAAATCATAAATTAAAATTAAAGGACTGAAATAAAAAAAATAAAACTATTATTAAAGAAATAAGAAATAAAAAACAAGGTCCAGAGAGCACCAAAAACAAAGAAGACCAATTTGTATTTTATGTGGGAGGAAAGAACAAAAAAGAAAAAAGATTCATTGGTGACAAACCTTTTAGCTGTTTATGATAGTGTAACATCAAATAAAAAGGACGTGACGATATATCTAACTATATGGCAGTTGGATAGCTTGAACCGTCAAGAGGTGCTATATGCGCTCGCTAAAATGTAGAGGCGTCTCTCACGCGCTGATTTATGTTAATCATGTACTCATAACTTTTTAAATTAATTATTATTTTATTATAGTTGAATACAATAATACCTTTGAAAAAAAAAAAATAAACCAACTTGAAAATACATTAATAACCTTTGATGGAAAGCTTTGGTATTGTTGATTTAAGGGCATTTTAGTAATTTACTTGTACACTAAAATTATAAACACCAATAATACCCTAAAACCAAAAACTTATAATTTTTTTTTTATCCAAGGTCATTTTAGTATTTTTACTATTTAAAAAACCTTAATATCCTCATAAACAAGGCTACATTTGATTAGATTGAGGGGGGGGGGCAATTATTTAACTATTATTTTAGTATATCTTGTTATTTTGATTTTTATATCAACCTTGGTCCTTATTTTTATTTTTATGATTATTATTTTTTTTATTTTTTTATTTTCTAATTGAAACTTTTTTATTTATCAGATTTAGTCATTATTCTTTTTATTGTTATTTTTTTAAATTTGAGATAATTTATGAAATTAGATTTTATTCTATTTTATTATTATTCAACTTTTTAATTTGTATGATTTGTTTCTTATTATTTTAATAAACTTAAAAAAAAATATCAATAATTTATTTTCCAACTCATTTTCGATGACATAACCAAACAGTACAAAATATTTTTTAATTTATTTTTCATAATACTATCAAATATAAAAAAAATAATTCACTTTTTAGAAATTCATTTTTCAAATAAATTATTTTCTAAAACGAAACTACTTTTCAACAAACAAACGAAGCTTAATCTTTTTTTTTGTTTAATTGCAATCTTTACTATTAATTTTTTTTATTTAGTTATAATATTCATAACATAACCTTGCAGTTAAACTTATATCCACTACTCTTGGATCTAGTGTTGTCGCTATATTTATTTAAACATGAGTTATTCTAGTTTAATATTATTATTAATATTAAAAACATTATTATTTGTTTTATAAACATTATTATTTTTATTATAAAGAATATTTCTAATATAATAATTAATAAATTTGAAAAAACATAATTAGTTATAGTTTTTATTTTTTTCTTTTTTCTTTTAATTAATTTTTTTTTAATTTATTTAGTTAATATCATTTTTTTTCTATTTAATTATCATACTCTTATGATATGGATCCCAAGTTTGATGGGCTAACTAGTTAGTTCATTTTTTTTCTTGATTTATTTTCTAATTTTATCTTTTAATATCGATTTAATTAAGAATTAAACTTTATAATTTGTTTTGTTTACTTATCATTAGATTATTGTAATTTAATGAGGGGATTATATTGTATCCCTCCTCACAAAGCATTATTTATTGGAATAGTTCTTTGTTTTGTTTTTTTTTTAATTAATTTTTTTTTCAATTTTATTTTTTAGAATTAAATATTTTTCTATTTAGTTATCATACTTTTATAATACAGTCTTGTAGTCAGATCCACATCCAAGGCTTTTTAGTCTGGTATTGCAGACAAACCTATTTAAACTTGAGTGATGGAAGTTTAATATTATTATTAATATTACAAATATTATTCTTTGTATTATAAATATTATTATTTTTATTATAATGAATATTGCTAATATAATAATTAATAAATATGAAAAAATATTATTAATTTTGAAAAACAATGATAGATTTGATTTGAACAGTAAAACTAAAAACTATAAGAACTTAGGTCAAACATATTCAATATTGTTATTAATATTATAAATGTTATTATTTTCATTATTATTAGTATAATTATAAAAAAATTTAAAAATATTATTACTATTAAAAAAAAATCATAGATTTGATTTGAAGGGTTAAATTAGAACTTCTTGTTATTGTTATTATTACTATTATGATTATTAGTGTTATTTTTATTTTAATATTTTTATTATTATTGAATTTGAAAAAAATATTACTATTTAAGAAAAACCATAAATTTAATTTGAAAGAATTAAAAATTATAAGAACTTGAGTCAGATAATTTTACTATTATTATTATTACTGCTACTATTATTATTTTTACTATTATATGAAGAATCAAACCCTAGAAACTTGGGTTTGGTGGAGCCGCCAAATCTAAGTTTATAATCATTAGTATTATTTATATTGTTATTAAAGTTATCATTATCATTATCATTATTTTTAATAATGTTTTAAAATGTTGTTATTTTTATCAAAAAAAAACCTTAAATTTGATTTTAAGGGATAAAAAGCTATAAGAACTTGAGTCATATATATTTTATTATTATTATTATTCAAAGAACTAGACCCTAGAACTTGAGGCGCTAGACTCAAGTTTATAATCATCAGTATTATTTATATTGTTGTTATTATTTATTATCATTATTTTAAAAATTATTATTATTATTAAAGAAAAATCATAAATTTAATTTTAAGGCATAAAAACTATAAGAACTTGAATTAAATAAATTTATTATTAATTTGTATTATAAATATTGTTATTAATATTGTAATTATTATTATAAATATTGCTCTTCAATGATGAATTGCAATCAAACCTACAACTTTCTTAAGTCTAAGTAGACTTAATATTTTTGAATATTAATATATTTTTATGTCAAAAAAATTTGTAGTACATGGTGGTATAGTGTGAGCCAGCCCCACCAGTTCCTATCTGATCTTTGGGCACATGTTAACCATAATGTCTACAACTTATATAAATGGGATCAAATTACTTGAACAAAGTTATTTATTACCTGAGGTCAGTTCTATTACTTAGACATGCACAAAATCAATATGTAGTACAACAAAACTTTTAATCACTAGGCTAACTTTATAGTAGTAAAAGGTATTTAAGCTCTTACATAAGTTAATAAATAAGAGAATTTTGTTAAGAAACTAGAACTATTATAGTGTAATGCAATATGTATATGTATTTATGTAAATGTAAATTGTACCCACCAATACTTTTGTATTAATCCATGTTGAGTAAAGCTTGAAGCCTTGGACCCAATTACATGAATGAAGTTATTTATAGCTTGAGGTCAAATCTCTCACTAGACGTGCATGTAATCTTTACAAATTACAACAAAACTCTTTTTCGCTAGCCCAACTTTACACGCTAGCCTACCTTTATAGTAGTAAAATGTATTTAAATTTTTATATAAGTTAATAAATAAAATAATCATGTTAAAATAAAATTTGAGCTATATTAGTGAGATTTAATATATATATATATATATATGTATTTATATGGATGATCATTTTTAATTTGGTTTAATTTTTATTAAAAAATAATCAAACTAAAAATAAAAAGAACAACAAAACCAGTTCAAACTAACCGATTTCATTTCAGTTCAATTTATTTTTAAAATATAAACTGTTTCAAACAAGTTTGACTCGATTTTTTTAGATTTAGCTTGATTTTTTAGTTTAACTTGGTTTTTTTAAATTTGACTTGGTTTTTTCACTTTGGCTTGGTTTTTTTCGATTTCACTTGGTTTTTTCAGTTTGGGTTCATTTTCTTGATTTGAAATTTATAAAACTGAACCGGTTATTTTTTTAAAAAAATTTTACTTGGTTTAATCAGCTTATTTTTACAGTTTAATTTTTTTATATAATTTTCCCAATTTAATCAGTTTTTTTAATATTTTTACTCACCCGTATATACTTATATAAATAGAAATTGTACCCACCAATATTTTTGTATTCATTCATGTTAAGTTTATATTAAAATAAAATTAGAGCTATGTCAGTATGATGTAATATATATATATATATATATATATATATATATATATATATATATATATATATATATATATATATAGTGGTTGTCAAGAGGTTCAATAGCATGTGGTTCTTTCTCTAAATATGGTAGGAATGACAGATTAGGTTTGGTATTGATTTTAGGAATTTAGTTGATTTTTGTTTTAAAGTATTTTTAGGATGTTTTAAGGTTATTGGTTGTTTTATATTGTTTTTTATAATATTTTTTTTATGAAAATAGCTTGAAAAATAAAATCTTAATCAGCAAAAACTCCAAATTTCTGGCCGCTACAGTGGTAGTTGAAGTTTGGGCACCGGCGAACAAGCTGTCTACTACCGCTGTCTACTACCACCTCAAGCGACTTATTGCTTATTTAATTAAATAAAATAAGATTGAAAAACATGTGTTTCTGCTTTTAAAAAAAATAAAAAAAATGCAATCGTGGGTTTGATCTTCAAAACCCAAGTTCTTAATTCAAGTTAGGCTCAGGTATCTAGTTTTTTTATGTTTTTAGTTTTTTATTAATTTAGATTTAGATTTTTTAAAATTTAATTAATTTAAAATATTAATAACACATCACTTTATTAAATCCAAAAATGGATTAAGAATAGATTTTATATGTTATTTTATTAAATACCATTTGATTTTTACTTTGTTTCTGAATAAAAGTATAATTATATTCTTTTGATGTTAGCAAGTTTTTATTTACAACACACCATTATTTTTCTTTCAACTGTATCTAGTTGTTTTTGTAATAGCATATCCTGATGAATGAAGCAGTCATTCTTGCAGCTAGCAGTGACCTCAGGATTTAATTTTGCAGAGGCAGACACGAATCACACCAGCTTCATCAATGGAACTCTCAGCCTCAGAGAAGAAAAGGAGGTCAAAAACATTTTTGATTATGTGTTTTTGATATGGGGTCTCTGTTCGTGTTCTTCTGATCAACGTATTTTCTCCACTGTTTTCTCTAATGGTACAATAAATCACTTGGTTGTTTTACTGCAATTTTATTCAAGTGAAAACTCTGTGTCATGGCTGGCAGCCGTGATTAACACCACCACCATAAAATTAACAAATAGCAAAGGAATGACCGGGGAAAAATATTATCTCAGTAATAATCAATGGAAATAGCATTGACTAATTTCCATTGAAAATTAATGAATGAGCTAGCGATGTAATTTATGTCATCGGTAATTACTAATAAATTTGCTGATAGAATAAAATATTTAAAAAATTAATAAATGTCATTAGCAATTCCTTCATAAATATATATATATATATATATATATATATATATATAATTACCGATAAAATTATTATTTCATTATTTTCCATTCATAATTCAATCAATAACTTTAAAAGTGATATAATCGACATCAATTTGCCTCCTATTTCTTCTTCTTCACAACATAAATTGCACCCCCTCCCTGATAAAAGAATTGGAGTAGATTCTTACCATGGTATGATTAAAATAAATAAATAGAATATTCCATCAACAAGTAAACATATTACCGCTAAAGTTCTCGATACACACGTCGTCAGTCAAAGTGTTATCAAGGATTCAGTATTCATCAATGATTCTATTGATGTTTAAAATTACTATCAGAATTGTCAATAAAATATTAGTGTCAAATAAATAAAATGGACCAACAAGATTCTGTCAACCATTTATCTGTCAGTAAATGTTACTAGTGGAATATTTTGTTGCTATATCGTCAGAGAATTGCTGATAAGTTAAGTGACAACATTTGTGATAGAATTTCGTCACTAAATCCATTGAAAAGTCTAAAACTTCATTATCATTCTATAACTTTTAGACAAAATAGCTAACCTTTGGCCGCCAGATTCCATCAGAAACTCTATTATATTTTTTTTTATTATATGGGTATTAAATCTAAAAACAACAAAAATTAACAATAAAACCAAGCAAAGCCAAACACTATCAATTTATTAAACATCAAAATTTTATTAATTCAATATTCATTACAATATTTACTTTACAGCAATAAAAACATCGCTACATTGCTACATAGATGAAGGTGAGGGCGAGGGATCCATAGCCAAAAAGACCAAAGTGAATCCATAAACAAATATTATCAATTTATTGAACATTCAAATTTTATTAATTTAATATTTATTAAAATATTTACTTTACAACTATAAAAACATTGCTACATAGATAAAGGTGGGGAGGGGGGATCCATATCCAAAAGGACCATAGTAAATCCTTAGCTAAAAAGACCAGGGTGAGGAGGATAATGTGATGACATATATTTCACCATTCAATTTTGCCTGCTTTCTTCTTTTAATCTACCTTTTGTTTTTTCTTATAATTTAGTTATTTGCTCCTTAACTTATTCTATAACCATTGACAAAAATTTTAGCATTGACTACCTTGGCCAAGACTATTATGTTCCTCGAGTTGAAGTAGTACATCCCAATTGCATCTTTAACCAATGTATAAATATTTTATAAATATGATTTTTATTGGGTCTATTAGTTTCTCCAACCTCTAACTATAACTAAAAATTAAAAAAAAAACTCATAGTGAATACCTTAGCTTTGCTGTCTACAAACTTTACTTCTTTTCCTATATCTATCTTATTTATAATAGTTTTCTTAAAATAAATACATTGAAAAAATATAACAAATAAGCATCGTATTAAAAAATAATATAAAATAATTTTAAAATTTTACCAAGCGCTTTAAATGATTAACAAATAGGAGTGATCTACTAGTGTAGTTGCTTACCAAATCATGTGCTTTTTTTGATTTTTTTGTTTTGATTTTATGACCTAGATTGCGATTTCCTTCTAAATCCTTACGATGCCACAACCTCTTAAAACTTCTCCCAATTATCCTTGTGACATGACTTGGTTTATACTTTTTTTATACATCAACTTTATCAAAGTTGACTTAGTTTTCACATATTTATGGGCATCTTGCTACAAATTATTCAACCTAGTATAAAAACATTTGTTAAATATACATGATGTTTTGGAAATTTTAAACTACTAATTCTAAATATAAAATTTGTTAATTATTTGATACTTACCATGTTATTATCCATGACTTAAACAATTTGTATAAAAATTTTCATAATCATCCATCTACTTTAAATGTTTTTGAACATCATTATTTTTTTTAACAATTATGTTTATGTTATGTAGCATATTTATGGGAAAAAAAACATATATTCTCTTGGCAATCTATACTTTATTTAAATATTTATGTAATTTTAATATGATGCACAATACAACTACCAACAATAATAATTATAATAATAAATGTTAAAATCTATTGAAAATACAATTACAAATAATGTAATGAACAACATAAAATTAAAATCATACACGCACAATAATAATAATCTCTAAACTAACATGATTAAAAAATTGATGTCTTATCCCAAGTGCAAAAATATCGAAGTAATAAATAACCCGGCAAGACCAAGATCAAATCACAGGGAGGCTAACTATATAGATTACAAAACAACAACAACAACAATTTAAAAAGACTTTGAAATGTAAAATTAATGTGAGGATTAAACAATGATAAAAACATTGTCAAAGTTAAAGGATCCACTAATGGTATTAAAAATAAATGTAATATAAACTATTTTTATTATTCAACTGAAAACCACGTTTAAAAAAGATTCTAATAAAATGATTTGTCATTAATAGTTTATTATAAATTGTTAATATGATCATATTAATTATCTTATTTAAGTAACACCAAACTTTTAAACATTGTTAAGAATTCATGATGTTAACTTATGTTAACAATAAATCAAGTTCCTTTCATAGCACAGGTGTAGGTTATACCACACGATTGGCTATGAATGTGTCAAACATTTGTTATACCAAGTGTTATACATCATAAATCTATATTAACTATTTAACAAATAAGGTATTAAGAATTAGTAAGATAAAAAGATAAGACATGTTAATAACAATTTTCTTAGATATAAACATTAAAGTCCATGTTGAGTTTATATTATACCTCTTCTCACACCATTATTGAAATCTTTTTACCTTGACATAATAAATTTAGCTAAACATTGTGAAGAAGAAAAACATAAATAAACTAGATAAGAACATAAATATGGTAAAGAAAATAAAAAGCATAAACAAGAGATTAAGAAAAATATAACATGAAATAAATTTTAAACATTACAAAAATGAAAAGAAAGAAATAAAAAGCATGATCTTGGTCTGAAAACCAAGATTCCTAAATGCATGGCAAATGCCTCCCTTTATAGGCTAAAATTTGAAACTATTGGTTTGATGACTAATTATTAAGTGGGTAACCACCTTTTAACTTGATGATAACTCTTATCTTTTTGTCTAAAAAAATGTTTTATTAACATCATAATTTCAATATATAGTCTTCATGAAAGTTCTAAGAAATTATCTCAGCTTTCCAACAAAAGAAGAATTGGTGCATTTGGACTTCTAGAACTTGAGATATGGGCTAAACACTGAATAGTATCTAGGCTACAGGATAGATTTAGACTTCTCTTTTGATGCCAAGATTTGAACTTCTAAATATTAGAATTGAGTCTTGTACTCTTATGAATGTTTTAGGCCTATGTCTTAGTTTTCTATCCATATAAACCAAACTGAAATCCAAATCTACAACTCCAAATATGACCCATTGACTAAACAATGTTCCAGTTTGAATTGAATCAATATCTTTTTTTTCTAAGCTTAGCCTTTTCCTTTTCCTTTCACTTTCAATAGTTAATCACATCAATCAATCCTTTAAATTGTGAGATATGTATATATTTAAAATAAGCATTTACCATAAATTAAAGGTATCTTATATTATTAGACTTGTTATAATAAAACATGCTTAAGTTAGAGAATTTAATGATACTTTCTGTGCAATGTGATAATATAAAGCCTTAACGAGAATGCACTTTTAAGTACTAACAAAAAAATACAGGCACTCTTATCACGACCCGAATCCCGGATCCATAAGCAACACATAGGCAAGGTTTCTCTCCAAGGTTCCATACCTATGTGAACCCAAACTTACATACAAACTTATCATTTAAATAAGTCAATTAGATTTCAACACAGCATTAAATAACAAAATTAACTTCATAATATAATTCAATTATCTTAATACAAGATTTAATATAAATTCATTGTTTTGAAGCACTAACTAGACATAAAAGGAACCAAAAAATAGGTTCAGAAGGTTAAACAAAAATGACGTGCTAACAAGCTATAAGCTTGAAAAAATAAATAATAAGAAGGTGAGTTCGACAACTGACACGATCAAAGAGTTGATGTCTTATCCCAAGTGCAGGAGTGTCAAAGTAAAATAACCCGGCAAGACCGGGGTCGAACCACAAGGAGGTGAATTATATAAATTACAAATAAAGAAAAAGAGTTGAAGAGAATTTTGGGATGTGATATTGATGTAAGGATTAAACAATAACAAAACATATGTCAAGGTTATAGGATTTACTAATAGTATTTCAAATAAATATAATATAAACTCTTTTTATTACTCAACTAGAAACCACACACAAAGGAGGTTCTAATCAGATGATTTCTCGTTATTAGCTCATTATAAATTACTAACATGATCATATTAATTATCTTATATAAGTAATACCATACTTATAAATATCATCAAGCATTCATGTTGCTAGTTTATGTTAACAACAAATCAAGTTTCTATCATAATAACGATTTCGGCCGAAAACTATGAAAGATCAAGCATTTGATGTACCAAATATTATACAACACAAATCTAAATTAAACATTTAATAAGCAAGGTATTAAGAATTAGTAAGATAAAAAGATAAAACATGTTAATAACAATCTTTCTTGGATATAAACATTTAAAGCTCATGTTGAGTTTATATTATACATATTCTAACACCATTAGAAAAACCTTTTCACCTTGACATAATTAACTTAGCTAAACATTAAGAAGGAGAAAAACACAAATAAACAATATAAGAATATAAACATAATATAAGCTAACTAAGTATAGGAAAGGAAATGAAAGAGCATAAACAAGAGATTACCATAGCATAAAAGAAAACTTGAACATTACAAAGATGTAGAGAGAAAGCAAGAAGATAACTTTGATCTGAAAATTAATATGACTAAATACATGGACAATGCCTCCTTTTATAGGCTAAGTTTCAGAACTATTGATTGATTGAAGAATTGGTGGGCATCCATTGATTTGGTGGCTGGTTTTTGACATTAATGGCTGCTGGTTTTTTGATATTGTGGGCTGATTTTTGATATTGTTGGCTGGCCAAAACGTCATTGCTCACATCAGAATTATAGCCAACTGAATTGTGGAAGCTGTGGAAAATTGTCTCAGCTTTTCATAAAAAAAAACCAGAGCTCATTTGGACTTCTAGAACTCAAGATATGAGCCAAAAACCGAATAGTGCTTGAGCTGCAGGACAGCTTCTGACGTCTTCGTTGTTGCTAAGATTTGGGCTTGAAAACGGCAGAACTGAGTCTTTGACTTCATATGAAAGTTGTAGGTCTATGTCTTACCTTTCCATCGATATAAAATGGACCTAAATCTGATATCTACAGCTCCAGATATGATCAAATTAATGAACGGTGTTCGAGTTTGGAATGCACCAGCAACACTTTGCTAAGTTTGGCCTTCTTTTTATCCTTTCAATTTCAATCCTTAAACTCATCAATCAATCCTTTTATTTATGTGATATACCTGCATTTAGGATGAACATTTACCATGAATTAAAGGTATATTATATTTTTAGACTTGCTAATATAAAACATGCTTTTGTTAGGGAATTTAATGATACTTTAGGTGCAATATGATGACATAAATCCTTAATGAGAATGCACTTTTAAGTACTAATCACACCCCCCAACCAGCTTATTACTAGTCCCTAGTAATCAAAGCATTAAAATAGAAAAATAATTTGCAAATACCACAAAGCAAGGCATTCATCATTTAACTTCTATTAATTTATCCAGATAAACAAACTCTCATTAAATTTATATATCTGCTTAATACCTCTTAAACAAGATATTAGTAAACCTTCTTTCGGTGCTCAATAAATCAAAACATAGCTATGGAGCTTTTCATGGAAGAAAACAAAATTTTTGTTCTAATGTTTAAAGTTAACTTCCTTGGGTTGGGATTGTTATCTCTTTTTTTTTCTCTTTTTTTTTTTTAAAAAGCAAGAATTTATAGCACAATGTATCTTGAACCCATGTAACGAGCTTTCGGCTAATGACTCCCAGACCAGTTGGTCTTAGGGCATCAGGTGTTGAGACACCCCTACGAGCTTAGTAACTCGGGTTGCAAATACTGATATGTAGATAGTGCAGTGTTTGATTCCCTTAAGCTTTCTCCTCAACCCATATAACAAGCACTAGGCCAATAACTCCCAAGTCAGTTGACTTTAGGGTACTAGGTGTTCAAACACCCCTTCGGGCTTATTTGCTTAAGTCAAGGAGGCTACGAAACCAAACTTATCTACTTTGTTTTTATTTTCTTTTTTTTATTGTTTTTTTTTTGGTTTTTTTTTTGCATATTATATATTATCCCTTTCCCTTAGTTGTTACCTTTAACAAAAGAACACAAATAATGTTATAATCCAATATGCAACCCACAATCATATGTTCGAGTGTGTGTGTGAAAATGAAGGTTTAAAAATACTTGTTAGATGGGCATATAAACAGAATCTATAGATAGCAATCCAAGAGTTTGTAAACCTGAATATTTCAAGAAGTATTATAATAGACCTTGTTAAGAATGTTTACTAAGATGCGTCTCAAGAGTCACTAAAGTTCCTCCATTACTCTGCCATCCTAGTAACAATAGTTTTGCAAATGGTTTAAATAATAGAATTTTTTTTTTTAATATCAACTACTACCCTCTCCCCCCAACCAAAACAAGACATTGTCCTCAATGTTCTAAGCAAAAAGATAGAGTGTAGAAGATATCACCTGAAACAGCGACTATTGACAAACCTGAAACATACTAAAACAAATATAAGAAACAACAAAACACAAATATTATGCTATTAATAAAACCAAAAGACACAATTTTTCACAAACTAAGGCTCAAATCCAATTTAAGCTTTTTATGGCGTTTCATGGTTGACCAATTGAGTTGACTCATGGAGGGATCAATTACAGGGATGAAAGATTGTAGTTGGTCAATCAATTGTTCAGCAGTAGCAGCAGAGATTATGATTTGTCGTGCCGAAGATGTTAGAAATTCCTGTTCCACAGCTTGATCAAGAAAAGACAACAAATTATTATAAAAACCATTAACATTTAACAAACCTATAGGTTTATGGTGAATGTGCAGTTGGGTCCAAGAGGAAATATGAAAGATCTCTTCCAATGTACCCAGACCACCTGGTAAGGCAATGAAGGCATCGGCATGGTTAAACATTGTATTCATTCTATCAGACATTGTAGAGACCTGTAATTCCTCTCCAATTGTTTTTCCAATGATGTCCCCTTCGGCTAAAGCTTCGGGGACAACCCCCAAAACTTGACTGCCTCCTACAAATGCAACTATTGAAACACCCCCCATTAACCCAAGACTGCCTCCCCCATACACTAAATGAATCTTTCTCTCAGCTAGTATCCGACCAAGATGATTTGCTGATTCTAAAAACTCTTTTTCTTTCCCAGGACTAGATCCACCAAAAACACAAATAGTTTTTATTTTAGAAACAGAAGAACTCGCCATTTCTACACACTTATATATATGCTGAATGAATGGGTTGAGTAGAAATGATAGGAAGGAAGAGAAGATTTTATAGATGAACAATTGAAAATGCAAAGCATACCACCTATATGTAGGCTAGCTGAAGTCTTACTCTCTCTCTCTTTCTTATTTATTTATTTATTTATTTATTGGTATTATTTTATTATTATATATATATATTAAAAAAAAATGTATGTACAAGCAGTTGTGATTGTGGCTCACAGCTTTCCCTTGGTTTTACGTCCAAGAACGGCTTAAACGCCCTCTATGGGTCGGGGATAGGCTTCCCATCCAGTTTTCTTAAAAACTGGCAAACAGGGTCTTTTTTAGTCAGATTCCCAAGACTAAGTCGATCATGTTCTTTATGAAAATGAGGCCATAAATCATGAATTGCACGATGCACATCTCCACTAGGATGCGTCTCAAGAGTTAATAGAAGATTATCTAAAGACTCCTTACTCAGGCCATCCTTAATGAATTGTATTTTATCTTCACGGTTTATAGATACCATTCCTAAAGAACGACATTTTGTATTACAAGTCCATCTGGCACATCGGTGACAGACTTTTAGTCGTTTTGCACGACGTTTCTTTGCAAAAGTGCTTTTACCTGTCCCAGGCATGTATGAAATAAAAGAGTTGAAAGACTCACCTGATAATCGGATCTCTGCTTCAATTATCCAGCGAATATCTTCAGGAATTCCATGGTTCATTAACAACCTCAATCTTTCACACCTAGCACGGTAAATTTTTGTAATCGCATTCTGAGGCAAAGCAGGAAAATACTTTTTCAATTTTTCAAGAGTGGTGTCCATTTTTGTTTGTTTTTTTTTTTGTTTTTAAAGAGAAGTGGAGAAGAGATGTAAAGAAAAGAGAAGGAACAAGGAATTGAACAAATATATACAGAGTTATCAATTATCATGGGAAACTGAAAGAACCGACTTAAGAGTCACGGAGTACCGTTATCCGCCATTTGACCAGGGTTGGAGAAAGACTAGCAAAACAAAAGTCACACAAAAAAGAAACAAAAATATGAAAATAAAATAAAATAATCAACCTTTATATATAGGATCATTCAAACCAATGGATTCATTTTCACTAGGAAAATTATCAAAGTAAGCTTTCAAACGATGTCCATTGACCTTGAAAACATTACCATTCTTTGGATTCTCAATATCAAAGGCCCCATAAGGATATACATGTTTCACAACAAATGGACCGCTCCATCTTGATCTTAACTTTCCAGGAAATAAATGGAGTCGAGAATTATAAAGCAAAACTTTTTGACCAACATCAAATGTTTTTCTCAAGATTCTTTTATCATGAAAGTCTTTGATTCTTGCTTTATGAATTTTTGAATTCTCATATGCATCATTTCTTATTTCTTCAAGCTCATTTATTTGTAACTTACGCAACTGACTCGCATCATCCAGGTTTGAATTGAAAGCTTTAATAGCCCAATAAGCTTTGTATTCAAGTTCCACAGGCAAATGACAAGGTTTTCCATAAACCAACCTATAAGGTGACATACCTAATGATGTTTTAAAAGCAGTTCGATAAGCCCAAAGTGCATCATTAAGTCTTAAAGACCAGTCCTTTCGATTAGGGTTCACTGTTTTTTCCAAGATTTGTTTAATCTCCCTATTAGCAAGTTCTACTTGTCCATTTGTCTGGGGGTGATAAGGGGTGGCAACTTTGTGTGTGATTCCATATTTTTTCATTAAAGACTCAAATGGCTTGTTACAGAAATGTGTTCCACCATCACTTATCATGGCCCGAGGGATTCCAAATCAACTCAAAATGTTTTCTTTCAAAAACTTAATGACTGTTTTATGATCGTTGTTACGACTTGGAATTGCTTCTATCCATTTTGAAACATAGTCTACTGCGACTAATATGTACACAAAACCAAATGATGGAGGAAATGGACCCATAAAATCTATACCCCAACAGTCAAAGATTTCAATGACAAGAATAGTGCTTAAAGGCATCATGTGACGTTTTGAAAGAGATCCTAACTTTTGACAATTTTCACAAGATTTGCAGAATGCATGCGTGTCCTTGAACATGGTGGGCCAATAAAATCCACATTGTAAGATTTTTGCGGCTGTCTTTTTTTACGAAAAATGACCCCCACATGCCTTAGAATGACAAAATTTAATGACATTACTTACCTCATTGTCGGGAACGCATCTTCGAAATATTTGATCAGGACAATATTTGAATAAATAAGGGTCATCCCAATAAAAGTTCTTCACTTCGTTCAAGAACTTTTTTTTGTCTTGAGTGCCCCAATGCGCTGGCAAATGTCCTGAAACAAGAAAATTAACAATATTAGCAAACCAAGGCATTGTAGTGACAGAAAGTAAAGATTCATCAGGAAAGTAGTCATCGATTGGCGTGATGTCAGATTTCGAATCAGTTGCCAATCTTGACAAATGATCTGCGACAACATTTTCGGTGCCTTTCTTATCCTTGATTGTGATATCGAATTCTTGAAGTAACAAAATCCATCGTACCAATCTAGCTTTAGAATCCTTCTTAGAAAGAAGATATTTCAACGCTGCATGATCGCTAAAAACAATAACAGGTGAGCCAACAAGATAAGATCTGAATTTTTCACACGCAAATACTACAGCAAGTAATTCTTTTTCAGTGGTTGTGTAATTTATTTGAGCACTATTTAAAGTTTTACTTGCATAGTAAATGACATAGGGTTTCTTATCTTTTCTTTGTCCTAAAACAGCACCCACGGCATAATCACTAGCATCACACATTATTTCAAAAGGTAATGACCAATCAGGAGGTTGAATAACAGGAGCAGATGTAAGCAGGTTTTTAAGTTTAACAAAGGCTTCTTCACAATATTCAGTCCATTCAAAAACATTATCCTTTGTTAGAAGGTTACACAATGGCTTAGATATTATACTAAAATCTTTGATAAACCTTCTATAAAAACCAGCATGTCCTAAAAATGATCTAACATTTTTAACAGATTTTGGTGTTGGCAAGTTGGCAATTAACTCAATTTTAGATTTATCAACCTCAATTCCTATTGATGAAACAATGTGACCAAGTACAATGCCGTTTGTTACCATAAAATGACATTTTTTCCAATTCAACACAAGATTCTTCTCTTCACACCTGTTCAAAACCTTTTCCAAATTAGTTAAACAATTATCAAATGAATCACCAAAGACAGAAAAATCATCCATAAATATCTCAAGAAAGCGTTCAACCATATCACTGAATATGCTAAGCATGCATCTTTGAAACGTGGCTGGTGCATTACATAATCCAAAAGGCATCCTTCGATATGCAAATGTACCAAATGGACATGTGAAAGTAGTTTTCTCTTGATCTTCAAATGCAATTTCAATTTGGTTGTAACCTGAATAACCATCTAGGAAACAATAAAATTCATGACCTGCAACTCTTTCTAGAATTTGATCCATGAAAGGTAAAGGAAAGTGATCTTTTCTAGTCATTGAATTAAGTTTCCTATAGTCAATGCACATACGCCAACCAGTAATAGTCCTCGTTGGAATTAACTCATTTTTCTCATTTGTTATCACAGTAACTCCAGACTTTTTAGGTACAACTTGGGTAGGACTTACCCATTTGCTGTCAGAAATAGGATAAATGATTCCATTATCTAGAAGTTTAATGACTTCATTTCTCACTACTTCTTTCATATTAGGATTAAGCCTTCGTTGCATTTCTCTAGAGGGTTTAGCATTTTCCTCCAAATAAATCTTGTGTGTGCAAATCAAAGGACTAATTCCTTTTATGTCAGCTATGGTCCATCCTAATGCATTTTTGTGCATTTTAAGAGTTTGTAATAACTTACCTTCTTGATGAACATTAAGTTTGGAAGAAATTATTACCGGAAAAGTTTCATTTTCTCCCAAAAATGAGTATTTGAGATTACATGGTAATGGCTTCAAATCGGGTTTTGGTGGTTGAACACTTGAAGGTATGGACCGAATTGATCGTGGTGGCAATTCCTCAATTTTTGGTCTCCAAATATTTGCCTTTGATTCTTCCTGAAAACAAACCATTTGCAAATCTTCAGATTCATTAAACTCAATTTCATTGGAAAAATTTTCAAATTGATCGTAAATTATTTTTTCAATAAAATCTACTTCCTGTAAATCATTATCATCTCCAGGTTGCTTGCAAATGTTAAAAACATTTATTTTTAATGTCATGTTTCCAAAAGATAACTTCATCACTCCATTCCTACAATTAATCAATGCATTAGAAGTTGCAAGAAATGGACGTCCTAAAATAACAGGAATTGAATTGCATGCTTCAACAGGTTGTGTATCCAAGACAATAAAATCCACAGGAAAGATGAATTTATCAACTTGTACTAACACATCTTCAACTATTCCTCTAGGCATTTTTATAGATCTATCAGTAAGTAAAAGAGTAACAGAAGTAGGTTTTAACTCACCGAGATTTAGACTTTGAAAAACCGAATATGGAAGTAAATTCACACTAGCTCCAAGATCAAGTAAAGCTCTGTCAATTTTATGTTCTCCAATAAAGCAAGAAATTGTAGGACAACCAGGGTCTTTATATTTCAAAGCATTATTGTTCTGAAGAATGGCACTTACTTGTTCGGCTAAGAAGGCTTTCTTTTTCACATTCAATTTTCTCTTTACAGTGCATAGATCTTTCAAAAATTTAGCATAAGATGGTACCTGTTTAATAGCATCTAGCAAAGGTATATTAATCCTTACCTGTTTGAAAGTTTCAAAGATTTCAGAATTGTGATTGACTTTTCTTTGTTTGGTCATGGCATGAGGAAATGGAAGTGCTGGTGGGGAATTAGTCTCTTCCTTGCAATGATCAGGTTCAACCATTTCCTTACCCTTGGAGACTAACTCATCTTCTTTCTCACAAGGTTCAAGAATAGGTTTTTTAATAACCTTACCACTGCGGAGAGTAGTGACTGATTTGACTTGATCCAGATGTTGGCTTCCAGAACTGCTTGTACTTGAATTGTATTGCCCTTTGGGATTTTGCTGGGGTTGAGATGGAAACTTACCTTTCTCCTGAAAACTGAGAGCAGATGTGAACTTTGCAAGAGTATCTTTCAAATCAGCCATGGTTTGAGCATTTTGAGTGTTGATTGTCTCTTGTTTTTCAATGAATGCATGTAATGTTTCCTCAAGATTTCTTTTAGGAGGGGGAATATAAGGAGGTGCATATCCATGAGAATTTTGAAAATTATGTTGTGTTTGAAATGGTGGCTGTGAAGTTTGTGCATTATTGTTACCACTCTTCCAACTGAAATTTGGGTGATTTCTCCAACCAGGGTTGTACGTTTGTGAGTACGGGTTATGACTTGGTCTTTGGAAACTATTTAAAGCATTGGCTTGTTCATGGAGACATTCTTTAAAAGAAGGCAACGTGGGACAATCATTGGTTGAGTGTTCATTGGTTTCACAAATTTGACACACAATTTCTTGAACAGATTTTACTTGACCACTCTTTTTTAATTCTAGTGCCTCAACTTTTCTAGCTAAAGATGCAAATTTGGCTTGGAGGTCATGATCTTCCCTAAGGCTATACATGCCTCCATTAGATGTATGAGGTTGAGTTTTACCTGGTGCCTCACAAGTACCTGTGGTGTCCCAATTTTGAGCATTTTCAGCTAGCAACTCTAGGTACTCCATTGCTTCATCAGGGTCTTTATTTTCAAAAGTTCCATTGCACATCAATTCTACCATTTGTCTATCTTTAGGTGTTAACCCTTCATAAAATTGTGAAACCAATCTCCATGTTTCAAAACCATGATGAGGACAGGTATTAAGCAAATCTTTATATCTATCCCAACATTTATAAAATGTTTCTCCTGCTTTTGAGTAAAAGTGGTGATTTGTCTTTTGAAAGAGTTTGTTCTATGAGAAGGGAAAAATTTCTTTAAAAACTGTTGTTGCATTTCATCCCAAGCATGAATGGATCCTGACCTAATATTTTGTAGCCATGTTTTAGCTTTATCTTTTAACGAAAAAGGAAAAAGCTTTAATCTGATGGTGTTCATGCTACAATTTAAGTCATTATAAGTGTTACAAACTTCTTCAAATTCTCTTAAGTGCAAGTATGGATTTTCTAATTCTAAGCCATGAAAAGTGGGTAAAAGTTGAATAATACCTGGCTTAAAATTAAAATGAGATGCATCAGGAGGAAAAACAATACATGATGGTGCACTTGTTCTTGTTGGATTCATATGATCTCTAAGTGTTCTAACACGATTATTCTCATTATTCTCATTATTCTCATTATGAATTGATTGGTTATCTTCTTCGGCCATGTTTTCTGAAGAAAATGAGGATTTTCTAGAAAGTCTACCACTTAATGTACGTGTCCAAACTCTCATACAAATACAAAAGAAAAGAAAAGAAAAAAGAAAAAGAAAAAGAAACAACAATTAGAAAAACAAATAAAAGTTAAAATAAAATAAAATAAAATATTTAATTTATACAATAACTTACCTCCCCGGCAATGGCGCCAAAAACTTGACACGATCAAAGAGTTGATGTCTTATCCCAAGTGCAGGAGTGTCAAAGTAAAATAACCCGGCAAGACCGGGGTCGAACCACAGGGAGGTGAATTATATAAATTACAAATAAAGAAAAAGAGTTGAAGAGAATAATAACAGAAAAAGAGTTGAAGAGAATTTTGGGATGTGATATTGATGTAAGGATTAAACAATAACAAAACATATGTCAAGGTTATAGGATTTACTAATAGTATTTCAAATAAATATAATATAAACTCTTTTTATTACTCAACTAGAAACCACACACAAAGGAGGTTCTAATCGGATGATTTCTCGTTATTAGCTCATTATAAATTACTAACATGATCATATTAATTATCTTATATAAGTAATACCATACTTATAAATATCATCAAGCATTCATGTTGCTAGTTTATGTTAACAACAAATCAAGTTTCTATCATAATAACGATTTCGGCCGAAAACTATGAAAGATCAAGCATTTGATGTACCAAATATTATACAACACAAATCTAAATTAAACATTTAATAAGCAAGGTATTAAGAATTAGTAAGATAAAAAGATAAAACATGTTAATAACAATCTTTCTTGGATATAAACATTTAAAGCTCATGTTGAGTTTATATTATACATATTCTAACACCATTAGAAAAACCTTTTCACCTTGACATAATTAACTTAGCTAAACATTAAGAAGGAGAAAAACACAAATAAACAATATAAGAATATAAACATAATATAAGTTAACTAAGTATAGGAAAGGAAATGAAAGAGCATAAACAAGAGATTACTATAGCATAAAAGAAAACTTGAACATTACAAAGATGTAGAGAGAAAGCAAGAAGATAACTTTGATCTGAAAATTAATATGACTAAATACATGGACAATGCCTCCTTTTATAGGCTAAGTTTCAGAACTATTGATTGATTGAAGAATTGGTGGGCATCCATTGATTTGGTGGCTGGTTTTTGACATTAATGGCTGCTGGTTTTTTGATATTGTGGGCTGATTTTTGATATTATTGGCTGGCCAAAACGTCATTGCTCACATCAGAATTATAGCCAACTGAATTGTGGAAGCTGTGGGCAATTGTCTCAGCTTTCCATAAAAAAAAAACCAGAGCTCATTTGGACTTCTAGAACTCAAGATATGAGCCAAAAACCGAATAGTGCTTGAGCTGCAGGACAACTTCTGACGTCTTCGTTGTTGCTAAGATTTGGGCTTGAAAACAGCAGAACTGAGTCTTTGACTTCATATGAAAGTTGTAGGTCTATGTCTTACCTTTCCATCGATATAAAATGGACCTAAATCTGATATCTACAGCTCCAGATATGATCAAATTAATGAACGGTGTTCGAGTTTGGAATGCACCAGCAACACTTTGCTAAGTTTGGCCTTCTTTTTATCCTTTCAATTTCAATCCTTAAACTCATCAATCAATCCTTTTATTTATGTGATATACCTGCATTTAGGATGAACATTTACCATGAATTAAAGGTATATTATATTTTTAGACTTGCTAATATAAAACATGCTTTTGTTAGGGAATTTAATGATACTTTAGGTGCAATATGATGACATAAATCCTTAATGAGAATGCACTTTTAAGTACTAATCAACAACTCAGTGAGTAGATAACGTTTAGTATACACACACGAGATGATACAATAATGAGAATATATATACAATTATAACTCTTGGTTGTTATAAGAAGGTTTCTCAAATAGGCCATTACAAGAAAATCATATAGTAAAACTCGTCAAAAAATCAAAATACAATGAGCATGAGGCTCCATACTATAGGATGATCAATCCTTGCAGGTTGGTGACTCCCCCGATCAACTAGGGTTTAGACACGATGTGCACAAAGACTAATACTACCCTGTTAACATGGATATTCTGACTGGCATACTATAGGTTCATAATCATAATCAAATAGACATATTCATATCTTAATGCTCAACTTATGACATCAATCAAATGAGAATCTATCAATTCAGGAGTTAATTTAAAATATATACTGGTTCATATCAAGAATTCAGATTCAACAATTGATCATGCTTTATCATAACAAAGATAATAATCAATATATATTATTAAGAAGCATGATCCAATTCATATTAACAAATCAAATATTTATAATATTTCTCTTGCATAGAAAAAATTATCCACTCAGCTGACTCAAAAGCAAATAGCACTCAAAAGCAGATATCAATGGAAATCCTACTAATGTCCCACTAGTAAAATATCAAGATTATCTAAATACAGAGAAAAACTATTCCAGAATGACTCAAAAGAATACAACCTATTTAATACACTTATCTAAACGTATATTCCATAACACTATATATTTTTAGACTAAACTAGTTATTTGTCTAAACCCCAAAATTAAACGATTTTTCTGAAATCTAATCCATGATAAAACAAATAATAAAACTTGATAATAATTCATTAAATAACCATCAATTATTAATTAAACCAATCTACAAAAGCTAATATTACAACTAGGGATCAATCTGGAATTTATTATATTTTTAAGGGTCAAATTATAACTGATTAGTACTTAAAAGTGGATTTTTATCAAGGTTTTATATCATCATTTTGCACTTGAAATATCAATAACTCCTTAACTAAAGCATGTTTTATAATAACATATTTAATAATATAAGATACCTTTAATTTATGGTAAATGTTCATTTTAAATGCAAGTCTATCACATAAATAAAAGGATTGATTGATGAATTTAAGAACTGAAATTGAAATGACAAAGAGATGACCAAACTTAGAAAAGAGATACCAATGCAGTTCAAACTGGAACACTATTTAGTAATTAGGTTATATCTGAAGTTGTAGATCTCGGATTTAGGTCTACATTATATGGATAGAAAGGTAAGAGATATGCCTACAACTTTTAGAGGAGCCCAAGATTTAAAAAGGTTATTTTCAAGTCCAAATTGTAACAATAACAAAGAAGTCTAAATCTGTCATGTGGCTTGAACACTGTTCAGTATTTGACCCATATCTAGAGTTCTAGAAATCCAAATGACCTCTACTTTTTTGTTCTTGGAACGTTGAGATAATTTCCTACAACTTTCATATTTCAAGTAGTTCCAATTCTGACATTATCAATGATGTTTTGGGCAGAGAAGAGAAGATAAAGATTGTCATCAAGTCAAGAGTTGGCCTCCCACTCATTAATTAGTTATCAAATCGATAGTTCCCAATTTTGGCCTATAAAAGGAGGCATTTTCCATGCATTTAAGCATCTTGCTTTTCAGATCAAGATCATGCACTTGCTTTCTTTCTTTGTATTATTTATGTTTTTCTTTCATAAATATAAAGTTTATGCCTTTTATTTCCTTTCCTTTACTTAGTTAACTTTTATCTTATTTATATTCTTATTTTGTTTATTTATTTTTCTATCTTTCATTATGTTTAGTTAAATTTATTATGTCAAGGTGAAAAGGTTACACTAATGGTGTAAGAATAAGTATATAAACTCAACATGGACCTTAATGTTTGATACTAACATGTTTAGTATTTTTTATCTTGTTCACTCTTTAATACTTTGCTTGTTAAATGACTAATCTAGATTTATGTTGTATAACACTTGGTACAACAAATACTTGACACTTTTATAGCTCATACTGTATGGTATAATCGATACCTAAGCTATGAAAGGAACTTGATTTGTTGTTAACATAAGTTATAATCATGAATGTCTGACAATATTTACAAGTATTAGCATTAATTAAATAAGATAACTAATGTAATCATGTTAACAATTTATAATCTGATTGGAACCTCCTTGGGTGTCGTTTTCAATTAACTAATAAGAGTTTATACTATACTTGTCTGACATACCATTAGTGGATCCTCTAATCTTGATATTTGTTGTTATCATTGTTTATTCTTTACATTAACCTTTCATCTCAAAGTTCTCATCAACTTTTTATTCTTCCTTTTCTATATTATTATTATTATTATTATTATTATTACTACTACTATTATTATTATTGTTCTTGTTGTTGTATTATTGTTATTTATAATTTATATTATTAATCTCCTTGTGGTTCGACCTTGATTTTGCAAGGTTATTTATTACCTCGATACTCTTGCACTTAGGAGAAGACATCAATCTTTTGGTCGTGTCAAGTTTTGGACGCCGTTACCGGAGAGGTAAGTTCTTGTACAAATTATAATGTTTATTTTATTTTTTCTTTTCATTTTTTTTATATATAACTTTATTTCTTTTGTTTGTTTCTCCTTCTTTTATTTTCTTCTTCCTTTTATTTTATTCCTACACGTGCATGAGAGTGTAGTCATGTACATTAATTGTAAACTTTGTAGGTTATCGTCATCATTTTCAAAAAATATAGCTGAAGAAGATAACTAGTCGCTTCATAACGAGAATAATGAGAATAATTATGCTAGAACACTTACAGATCACATGAATCCCACAAGAACAAATGCACCATCATGCAAAGTTTTCTCCCCTGATGCATCTCATTTTAATTTTAAGTCAAACATTATTCAACTTTTACCTTCTTTCATGGCTTAGATTTAGAAAATCCATACTTGCATTTAAGGGAATTTAAGGAGGTTTGCAACACGTATAATGACTCAAATTGTAGCATGAACACCATCAAATTAAAGTTTTTTCCTTTTTCATTAAAAGATGAAGCTAAAACATGGCTACAAAATTTGAGACCTAGATCCATTCATGTTTGGGGTGAAATGCAACAATAATTTTTAAAGAAGTTTTTCCTTTCTTATAGAACAAACTCTTTCAAAAGACAAATCACCACTTTCACTCAAAAACCAAGAGAAACATTTTACCAATGTTGGGATAGGTATCGAGACTTGCTTAATACATGCCCTCATCATGGTTTTGAAACATGCAGATTGGTTTCATATTTTTATGAAGGGTTAACACTTAGAGATACACAAATGGTTGAACTAATGTGTAATAGAACTTTTAAAGATAAAGACCTTGATGAAGCAATGGAGTACTTAGACTTATTGACTGAAAATACTCAAAATTGGGACACTGCAGGTACTTATGAGGCACCAAGTAAAACTCAACCTTATACATCTAGTAGAGGTATGTACAACCTTAGGAAAAACCATAAACTCTAAGCCAAGTTTGCATCTTTAGATAGAAAAGTCGAGGCATTAGAATTTAAAAAGAGTGGTTAATTAAAATCTATTCAAGACATTGTGTGTCAAATCTGTGAAACAAATGAACACTCAATCAATGACTGTCTAACTTTGCCTTTTTTTAAGGAAAGTCTCCATGAACAAACTCATATTTTAAACAATTTTTAAATGCCCAATCATAACCCATACTTACAAACATACAACCATGGTTGGAGAAATCACCTAAATTTCAATTGGAAGAGTGATAACAATAATGCACAAACTTCATAACCACCATTTCAAGCATACTATAATTTCTAAAATTCTCATGGATATGCATCTCCTTATGCTCCACCTCCTAGAAAAAATCTTAAGGAAACATTGCATGTATTCATTGAAAAGTAAGAGACAATCAATACTCAACTTGCTCAAAGCATGACAAACTTTAAAGATACTCTTGCAAACTTGACATCTGTGCTCAGTTTCCAAGAGAAAGGTAAGTTTTCATCTCAACCACAATAAAATCCCAAATGGCAAAATAATGCAAATGCTAGTAGTTCTAGAAGCCAACACATGGATCAAGTCAAATCAGTCACTACTCTTCACAGTGGTAAGGTTATTGAAAAACCCACTTTTAAACCTTGTGAGAAAGATAATGAGTCAATCTCTGAGGGTAAGGAAGGGGTTAAATTTGAAAATTGCAAAAAAACAACTAATTCCCGCTAGCACTTCCATTTCCTTATGTCATGACCAAACAAAGGAAAGTCAATCACAATTTTAAAATATTTAAAACTTTTAAATAGGTAAGATATACCTTTACTAGATGCTATTAAACATGTTCCTTCTTATGCTAAATTTTTGAAAGATTTGTGCACTGTGAAGAGAAAATTGAATGTGAAAAAGAAAGTTTTTTTAGCTGAACAAGTAAGTGTCATTTTTCAGAATAATAATACTTTGAAATATAAAGACCCTAGTTGTCCTACAATTTCTTTTTTTATTGGAGAATATAAAATTAAAAGAGCCTTACTTAATCTTGGAGCTAGTGTGAATTTACTTTTATATTTAATTTTTCAAAGTCACAATCTAGGTAAGTTAAAATCAACTTCTGTAACTTTCTTACTTACCGAAGTAAAAATGCTTAGAGGAATGGTCAAAGATGTGTTAGTACAAGTCGATAAATTTATTTATCCTATGAATTTTGTTGTCTTGGATGCACAACCTATTGAAGCATGTCCTGTTATTTTAGGATGTTCGTTTTTTATAACTTCTAACGCGTTGATTAATTATAGGAATGGACTGATGAAGCTATCATTTGGCAACATGACATTGAAGATGAATATTTTTAATATTTACAAGCAACCTGGAGATGATAATGATTTACAAGAAGTAGATCATATTGAAGAATTAGTTTATGATCAATTTGAATCTACTTTAAGTAAAAATAAGTTGGATGAATCTGAAGATTTGCAAATGATTTATTCTTAGAAGGAAATCATGAATGAAAAACACACCGAAAATATTGATGTGGATCTTTTATCAAAAGTGATAACAGATTTGACATCTGATATCACACCAATCGATAATTACTTTCCAATGAATCCTTACTTTCTCTTAGTCCAATGCCTTGGTATGATAAAAATATCAATTTTTTTATTTCAGGAGATTTGCTAGCTCATTGGAGTACCCAAGATAAAGGAAAGTTTTTGAACGAAGTGAAAAACATTTATTGGGATGACCCGTACTTATTCAAATATTATCCTCATCAAATATTTTAAAAATCCATTCCTGACAATGAGATAAGTAATGTCATTAAAATTTATCATTTTGAAGCATGTGGGAGTCATTTCTTGTTAAAAAAGACGGCTGTGAAAATCTTTCAAAATGGATTTTATTGGCCCACCATGTTCAAGGACACGCATGCATTCTGCAAAACTTGTGAAAATTATCAAAATACAACTTATTAAGGATGGCCTGAGTAAGGAGTCTTTAGATAATCTTCTATTGACTCTTGAGACACATCCTAGCGGAGATGTGCACTGTGCAATTCATGATTTATGGCCCTATTTTTATAAAAAAACATGATCGAATTAGTTTTGAAAATCTGACTAAAAAAGACTATATTTGTCAGTTTTTAAGAAAACTATATGGGAAGCTTATTGACACGACTAAAAGATTGATGTCTTCTCCCAAATGCAGGAGTGTCGAAGTAATAAATAACCTGGCAAGACCAGGGTCGAACTACAGGGAGGTTAATTGTACAAATTATAATCAACAGCAATAGTAACAATAACAACAACAATAATAATAGTAGCAATAATAATACTAATAATACTACTACTAGTAGTAGTAGTAATCGTAATAATAACAACAACAACAACAACAACAACAACAACAACAACAACAAAGAAAAAGAAAAAGAAGAAGAAAAGTTGATGAGAACTTTGAGATGGAAAATTAATGTAAGGATTAAATAATGATAACAAACAATGTTAAGGTTAGAGGATCTACTAATGGTATGTCAAACAAGTATAGTATAAACTCTTATTATTCAATTGGAAACCACACACAAAGGAGGTTCCAATCAGATTATAGATTGTTAACATGATTATATTAGTCATCTTATTCAATTAATGCTAATATTTGTAAATTTCGTCAAGCATTCATGATTATAACTTATGTTAACAACAAATTAAGTTCCTTTCATAGCTGAGGTGTCGGTTATACCATACAGTATGGGCTATGAAAGTGCCAAGCATTTGTTGTGCCAAGCATTATACAACATAAATCAAGATTAGTCATTTAACAAGCAAAGTATTAAAAAGTGAACAAGATACCAAATACAAAACATGTTAGTATCAAATATTAAAGTCCATATTAAGTTTACGCTATACTTATTCTTACACCATTAGTGTAACCTTTTCACCTTGACTTAATAAACTTAGCTAGACATAATGAAAAAAAGAAAAATAAATAAACAAAATAAGAACATAAATAAGATAAAAGTTAACTAAGTAAATGAAAGGCATAAACTTAATATTAATGAAACCAAAGCATAAACATTACAAAAATACAAAGAGAGAAAGCAAGAGCATGATCTTGATCTGGATACCAAGACGCCTAAATGCATGGCAAATGCCTCCTTTTATAGGCCAAAATTGGAAACTATTGATTTGATGACTAATTAATGAGTGGGTGACCAACTATTGACTTGGTGACAATCCTTATCTTCTCTTGTCTGGCCAAAACGTCATTGATAACATCAAAATTGGAGCCACTTGAACATGAAAGTTGTAGGAAATTATCTTAGCTTTCTTGTGTAAAAAATGTAGCTTATTTTGACTTCTATAACTCCAGATATGGCCAAAATACTGAACAGTGCTCGGGCTAGAGGACAGATTCAGGCTTTTTTGTTGTTGCAACAATTTGGACTTGAACATGGCCTTTTTAGATCTTGGGCTCCATATAAAAGTTGTAGGCCTATGTCTTACCTTTCCATCCATATAAAGTAGACCTAAATCTGAGATCTATAGCTCTAGATATGACCTAATTACCGAACAATGTTCCAGTTTGGATTGCACCGACATCTTTTTTTTAAGTATGGCCATCTTTTTATCCTTTCAATTTCAGTTCTTAAATTCATCAATCAATCCTTTCATGTATGTGATAGGCCTACATTTAAAATAAATATTTACCATAAATTAAAGGTATCTTATATTATTAGAAATATTATTATAAAACATGCTTTAGTTAAAGAGTTATTGATACTTCAAGTGCAAAATGATGATATAAAACCTTGATAAAAATACACTTTTAAGTATCAATCACACCCTCCAACTAGCTTATTACTAGTCCCTAGTAATCAAAGCGTTAAAATAGAAAAATACTTTGCAAATTTCACAAAGCAAGGTAGTCATCATTTAACTTCCATTAATCTATCCAGATAAACAAACTCTCGTTAAATTTATATACCTGCTCAATACCTGTTAACAAGATATTCATAAACCTTTCTTTTGTGCTCAAGGTATTAACACATAATTATGGGGCTTTTCTTGGAAGAAAACAAAATTTTTATTCTAATATTTAAGGTTAACTTCCTTGGGTTGGGATTATTATTTTTGTCTTTTTTTTTTAATATATATACATATAATTTAAAACACCATGCATCTTTAACCCATGTAATGAGCTTTCAGCTAATGACGCCTAGACCAGTTGGTCTTAGGGCATTAGGTGTTAAGACACCCCTACAAGCTTAGTAACTCGGGTCACAGATACTAATATGTAGATAGTACAATGTTTGATTCCCTTAAGCTTTTCTCCTCAACCCATGTAACAAGCGTTGGGCCAATAGCTCCCAAGTCGGTTGACTTTAAGGTATTAGGTGTTAAAACACCCCTTCGGGCTTAATTGCTTAGGTTAGGGAGGCTACGAAACCAAACTTATCTACATTTTTATTATTATCATTTTTTCTTTTTTTTTGCTTTTTTTTTAATTATATACTATCCATTTCCCTTAGTTGTTACCTTTAACAAAAGAACATAAATAATGCAATAATCCAATATGCAACCCATAATCATATGTTAAAGTGTGTGTGTGTGTAAATTAAAGTTTAATAATACATGTTAAATAAGTATATGAGTAGAATTAAGTGATAACAATGCGAGAGTTTGTAAATCTGAATATTTCAAGAAGTATTATGATAGACCTTGTTACGAATGATTACTAAGATGCGTCTCAAGAGTCATAAAAAGTTCTCCTTACTCTGCCATCATAGTAACAACAATTTTGCACATGCTTTATGAAATAGAAAACACTGTTTTTTTTTTAGCTACTACCCTCTCCCCCCAACTAAAACGAGATAGTGTCCTCAATGTTTAAAGGTAGAAAGATAAAGTATAGAAGATATCACCTGAAATAATAAACACTAACAAACCTGAAACACACTGAAACAAATATAAGAAACAACAAAACACAATAATAAACCAAAAGACACAAAGATTCACAAATGAAGGCTCAAATCCAGTCTGAACTTTTTACAGCTTTCCTTAGTTGACCAATTTATGCGACTCATGGAAGGATCAATTACAGGAATGAAATATTGTAGTTGGTCAATCAATTGTTCAGTAGTAGCAACAGAGATTATGATTTGTCGTGCAGAAGATGTTAGAAATTCCTGTTCCACAACATGATCAAGAAAAGACAACAACTTATCATAATAACCATTAACATTTAACAAACCTATGGGTTTATGGTGAATGTGCAGTTGGGCCTAAGAGGAAATATGAAAGATCTTTTCCAATGTGCCTAGACCACCTGGTAAAGCAATGAAAGCATCAACATAGTTAAACATTGCAATCATTCAAGCTGACATTGTGGAGACCTGAAGTTCCTCTCCAATTGTTTTTCCAATGATGTCCTGAGAAACTTGTCATTTCTACACACTTCTATATTTGTTGAATGTATGGGTTGAGTAGAAATGAAAGGAAGGAAGAGAGGATTTTATAGATGAGAAATTAGAAAGGCAATCATACCACCTATATGTAGGTCAGCTAGAGTCTCACACACTCTCTCTCTCTCTCTCTATTTATTTATTTATTTACTTTTGAAAAAGCATGTGTATGTACAGGTAGTTGTGATTGTGGCTCACATCTTCCCTTGGTTTTACGTCCAAGGAGGGCTTAAACGCCCTTTATGGGTCGGAGATAGGCTTCCCATCCAGTTTTCTTAAAAACTGGCAAACAAGGTCTTTTTTAGTCAGATTCCCAAGACTAAGTCGATCACGTTCTTTATGAAATAGTGATCATAAATCATGAATTACATGATGCACATCTCCACTAAGATGCGTCTCAAGAGTCAATAGAAGATTATCTAAAGACTCCTTACTGAGGCCATCCTTAATGAATTGTATTTTATCTTCACGGTTTATAGATATCATTCCTAAAGAACGACATTGTGTATTACAAGTCCATCTAGCACATCGATGACAGACTTTCAGTCGTTTTGCACGACGTTTCTTTGCAAAAGTACTTTTACCTGTTCCAGGCATGTGTGAAATGAAGGAGTTAGAGGACTCGCCTGATAATCAGACCTTTGCTTTAATCAACCAGCAAATATCTTCAGGAATTCCATGATTTATTAATAATCTCAATCCTGCACATCTAACATGATAAATTTTTATAATCGCATTCTGAGGTAGAGCGGGAAAATACTTTTTTAATTTTTCAAGATTAATGTCCATTTTCAAATGAGAATTGGAAGAGAGATTCAAAGAATTGCACAAATATATACAGAGATATCAGTTATTGTGGGAAACTAAAAGAACTGACTTAAGTCACGGAGTACCGTTATCCGTGATTTGAATGGGGTGAGAGAAACTAGCAAAAATCACTCAAAAAGAAACATAAAAAAAAAAATCAATCTTTATATACAGGATCACCCAATTCAATAGAGTCATGTTCAACTGAAAAATTATCAAAGTAAACTTTCAGACGATGTCCATTTACCTTGAAAACATTGTCATTCTTTGGATTCTCAATGTCGTAGAACCTATATGGATACACATGTTTCACAATAAAAGGACCGCTCCATCTTGATCTTAATTTTCCAGGAAATAAATGCAGTCGAGAATTATAAAGCAAGACTTTTTGACCAACATTGAATGTTTTTCTCAGTATTTTTTTGTCATGAAACTCTTTAATTCTTGCTTTATGAATTCTTGAATTTTCATATGCATCATTTCTTATTTCCTCAAGCTCATTTATTTGTAATTTTCGCAGTTGACTAACATCATCTAGATTTGAATTGAAAGCTTTAATAGCCCAATAAGCTTTATATTCAAGTTCCACAGGCAAGTGACAAGGTTTTTCATAGACTAGTCTATAAGGTGACATACCTAATGATGTTTTATAAGCAGTTTGATAAGCTCAAAGTGCATTAATAAGTCTTAAAGACCAGTCTTTCCTATTACGGTTCATTATTTTCTCCAAAATATGTTTGATCTCCTTATTAGCAAGCTCTACTTGTCCACTTGTTTGAGGGTAATAAGGGGTGGTAACTTTATGTGTGATTCCATATTTCTTCATTAAAGACTCAAATGGCTTGTTGCAGAAATATGTTCCACCATCACTTATTATGGCTCGAGGGACTCTAAATCGACTCAAAATATTTTCTTTCAAAAACTTTATCACTGTTTTATGATCATTGTTTCGACTTGGAATTGGCTCTATCCATTTTGAAACATAATCTACTGCGACTAATATGTATAAGAAACCAAATGATGGAGGAAATGGACCCATGAAATCTATACCCCTGCAGTCAAAGATCTCAATGACAATAATAGGATTTAAAGGCATCATGTGACGTTTTGAAATAGATCCCAACTTTTGACAATTTTCACAAGACTTGCACAATGCATATGAGTCTTTGAACATGGTGGACCAATAAAATCCACTTTGTAAGATTTTTACAGTTATCTTTCTTGACGAGAAATGGCCCCCACATGCCTCAGAATGACAAAATTTAATGACACTACTTACCTCATTGTCAGGAATGCATCTTCAAAATATTTAATTAGGATAATATTTGAATAAATAAGGGTCATCCCAATAAAAGTTCTTCACTTCGTTCAAGAACTTTTTTTTATCTTGGGTACTCCAATGAGTTGGCAATTGTCATGAAACAAGAAAATTGACAATATTAGCAAACCAAGGCATTGTAGAGACAGAAAGTAAAGATTCATCAGGAAAGTAGTCATTGATTGGTGTGATGTCAGTTTTCGAATCTGTTGTCAATCATGACAAGTGATCTGTGACAACATTTTTGCTGCCTTTCTTATCTTTGATTGTGATATCAAATTTTTCAAGTAACAAAATCCACCGCACCAATCTAGCCTTAGAATCTTTCTTAGAAAGAAGATATTTCAATGCTGCATGATCACTAAAAACAACAACAAGTGAGCCAACAAGATAAGACCTAAATTTTTCACATGCAAATATTACTGCAAGTAATTCTTTTTCAGTGGTGGTATAATTCATTTGAGCACTATTTAAAGTTATACTTGCATAGTAAATTACATAAGGTTTCTTATCTTTTCTTTGTCCCAAAACAGCACCTATGACATAATCACTAGCATCACATATTATTTCAAAAGGTAATGACCAATCGGGAGGTTGAATGATAGGAGCACAAGTAAGCAAATTTTTAAGTTTAACAAAGACTTCTTCACAATGTTCAGTCCATTCAAAAATAATATCCTTTGTTAGAAGGTTACTTAAAGGCTTAGATATTACACTAAAATCTTTGATGAACCTTCTACAAAAACCAGCATGTCCTAGGAATGATCTAACATCTTTAATAGATTTTGGTGTTGGCAAGTTTGCAATTAACTCGATTTTAGATTTGTCAACCTCAATTCCTTTTGATGAAACAATGTGACCAAGTACAATGCCGTTTGTTACCATAAAATGACATTTTTCTCAATTCAACACAAGATTCTTCTCTTCACACATGGTCAAAACCTTTTCTAAGTTAGTCAAACAATCATTAAATGAATCACCAAAAATAGAAAAATCGTCCATGAAAATCTCAAGAAAATGTTAAACCATATCACTAAATATACTAAGCATGCATCTTTGATATGCAAAAGTACCAAATGGACATGTGAAAGTAGTCTTCTCTTGATCTTCCAATGCAATTTCAATTTGGTTGTAACCCGAATAGCCATCTAGGAAACAATAAAATTCATGACCTGCAACTCTTTCTAGGATTTGATCCATGAAAGGTAAAGGGAAATGATCTTTTCTAGTAATTGAATTAAGTTTCTTATAGTCAATGCACATGCGCCAACCAGTAACAGTTCTAGTGGGAATTAACTCATTGTTCTCATTTGTTATCACAGTGACTCCAGACTTCTTAGGTACAACTTGGGTAGGACTTACCCATTTGCTGTTAGAAATAGGATAAATGATTTCATTATCTAGAAGCTTAATGACTTCATTTTTCACTACTTCTTTCATATTAGGATTTAGCCTTCGTTGCATTTCTCTAGAGGGTTTGACATTTTCCTCTAAATAAATTCTGTGTGTGCAAATCAAAGGACTAATTCCTTTTATATCAGCTATGGTCCATCATAATGCATTTTTGTGCATTTTCAGAGTTTATAATAACTTACCTTCTTGATGTGCATTAAGTTTGGAAGATATTATTACCGGAAAAGTTTTATTTTCTCCCAAAAATGAGTATTTGAGATTGGATGGCAATGGCTTCAAATCAGGTTTTAGTGGTTGAACACTTGAAGGTATGGACTTAATTGATCATGGTGGCAATTCCTCAATTTGTGGCCTCCAATTACTTCTCTTTGATTCTTCCTGAAAATAAATCATTTGCAAATCATCAGATTTATCAATCTCAATTTTACTAGAAGTGGTTGGAAATTGATCATGAATTAATTTTTCAGTAAAGTCCACTTCCTGTAAATCATTATCATCTCTAGGTTGCTTGCAAATGTTGAAAATATTCATCTCCAATGTCATGTTTCCAAATATAGCTTCATCAGTCCATTACTACAATTAATCAATGTATTAGAAGTTGCAAGAAATGAACGTTCTAAAATAACAGGAAATGAATTATATACTTCAACAGGTTGTGTCCAAGACAATAAAATCCACAGGATAAATGAATTTATCGACTTATACTAACACATCTTCAATTATTCCTCTACGCACTTTTATAGATCTATCGGCAAGTAAAAAAGTTATAGAAGTTGGTTTTAACTCACCTAGATTGAGACTCTAAAAAACTGAATATGGAAGTAAATTCACACTAGCACCGAGATCAAGGCTCTTTCAATTTTATGCTCTCTAATAAAGCAAGAAATTGTAGGACAATCGTTGGTTAAATGTTCATTTATTTCACATATTTGACACAATGTTTTCAATAAATTTTAATTGATCATTTTTTTTTAATTCTAGTGTCTCGATTTTTCTAGCTAAAGATGCAAACTTGGCTTGAAGGTCATGATCTTCCCTAAGGTTGTACATACCTCCACTAGATGTATGAGGTTGAGTTTTACTCAGTGCCTCATAAGTACCCGCGGTGTCCCAATTTTAAGCATTTTCAGGTAACAAGTCTATGTACTCCATTGCTTCATCAAGATCTTTATCTTCAAAAGTTCCATTGCACATCAATTCAATCATTTGTCTATCTCTAGGTGTTAACACTTCATAGAAATGTGAAACTAATCTCCATGTTTCAAAACCATGATGAGGGCAAGTACTAAGCAAGTCTCGATACCTATCCCAACATTGATAAAATGTTTCTCCTGGTTTTTGAGTGAAAGTGGTGATTTGTCTTTTGAAAGATTTTGTTCTATGAGATGGGAAAAACTTCTTTAAAAACTGTTGTTGCATTTCATCCTTAGCACGAATGGATCCTGGTCTTAAATTTTGTAGCCACGTTTTAGCTTTATCTTTTAATGAAAAAGGAAAAAGCTTTAATCTGATGGTGTTCATGCTATAATTTAAATTATTATGTGTTACAGACCTCCTCAAATTCCCTTAAATGCAAGTATGGATTTTCCAATTCTAAGCCATGAAAAGAAGGTTAAAGTTGAATAATGTCTAGTTTAAAATTAAAATGACATGCATCGGGAGGAAAAACTATGCATGATGGTGCACTTGTTCTTGTGGGATTCATGTGGTCTCTAAGTGTTATAGCACGGTTATTCTCATTATTCTCATTATGAAGTGATTGATTATCTTCTTCGGCTATATTTTCTGAAAATGATGAGGATACCCTACAAAGTCTACCACTTGATGTACGTGACCACACTCTCATGCACGTGTATGAATAGAATAAAAGGAAAAAGAAAACAAAAGAAGAAGAAACAAAGTTATATACAAGAAAAGTGAAAAGAGAAAATAAAATAAATATTATAATTTATACAAAACTTACCTCCCCGGCAACGGTGCCAAAAACTTGACACAACTAAAAGATTGATGTTTTCTCCCAAGTGCAGGAGTGTCGAAGTAATAAATAACCCGGCAAAATCGGGGTCGAACCACAGGGAGATTAATTGTACAAATTATAATCAACAACAATAGTAACAATAACAATAATAATAATAATAATAATAGTAGCAATAATAATACTAATAATACTAGTAGTAGTAGTAGTAGTAGTAGTAGTAGTAGTAGTAGTAGTAGTAGTAGTAATAACAATAATAAAGAAAAAGAAAAAGAAAAAAAAAAGAAAAGTTGATGAGAACTTTGAGATGGAAAATTAACGTAAGGATTAAATAATGATAACAAACAATGTCAAGGTTAGAGGATCTACTAATGGTATTTCAAATAAGTATAGTATAAACTCTTATTATTCAATTGGAAACCACACACAAAGAAGGTTCCAATCAGATTATAGATTGTTAACATGATTACATTAGTCATCTTATTTAATTAATGCTGATACTTATAAATTTCATCAAGCATTCATGATTATAACTTATGTTAACAACAAATCAAGTTCCTTTCATAGCTCAGGTGTTGGTTATACCATACAGTGTGGTCTATGAAAGTGCCAAGCATTTGTTATGTCAAGCATTTGTAGTGCCAAGCATTATACAACAGAAATCAAGATTAGTCATTTAACAAGCAAAGTATTAAACAGTGAACAAGATAACAAATACAAAACATGTTAGTATCAAACATTAAAGTCCATATTAAGTTTACGCTATACTTATTCTTACACCATTAGTTTAGCATTTTCACCTTGACATAATAAACTTAGCTAGACATAATGAAAGAAAGAAAAATAAATAAACAAAATAAGAACATAAATAAGATAAAAGTTAACTAAGTAAATGAAAGGAAATGAAAGGCATAAACATTACAAAAATACCAAGAGAGAAAGCAAGAGCATGATCTTGATCTGGACACCAAGACGCCTAAATGCATGGCAAATGCCTCCTTTTATAGGCCAAAATTGGAAACTATTGATTTGATGACTAATTAATGAGTGGGTGACCAACTATTGACTCGGTGACAATTCTTATCTTCTCTTGTCTACCCAAAACGTCATTGATAACATAAAAATTAGAGCCACTTGAACCTTAAAGTTGTAGAAAATTGTCTTAGCTTTCTTGTGTAAAAAATGCAGCTCATTTTAACTTCTAGAACTCTAGATATGGTCAAAATACTGAACAATGCTCGGGCTGGAGGAGGACAAATTTGGGC
The DNA here is from genome assembly GCA_026413675.1 of Populus pruinosa. Classification (NCBI taxonomy): domain Eukaryota; kingdom Viridiplantae; phylum Streptophyta; class Magnoliopsida; order Malpighiales; family Salicaceae; genus Populus; species Populus pruinosa. The sequence goes on from CM048592.1 coordinate 47,296,262, forward strand.
TTCTTTGTTGTTGCAATAATTTGGACTTGAAAATGGTCTTTTTAGATCATGGGCTCCATATGAAAGTTGTAGGCCTATGTCTTACCTTTCCATCCATATAAAGTAGACCTAAATCTGAGATCTCTAGCTCCAGATATGACCCAATTACCGAACAGTATTCCGATTTGGATTGCATCGACATCTCTTTTCTAAGTTTGGTCATCTCTTTATCCTTTCAATTTCAGTTCTTAAATTCATCAATCAATCCTTTCATTTATGTGATAGGCCTACATTTAAAATGAACATTTACCATAAATTAAAGGTATCTTATATTATTAGAAATATTATTATAAAACATGCTTTAGTTAAGGAGTTATTGATACTTCAAGTGCAAAATGATGATATAAAACCTTGATAAAAATACACTTTTAAATATCAATCACTTATCCCCGAGCCGTAGAGGGCGTTTAAGTTATTTTTTGATGCAAAATCAAGGGAAGATGTGAGCCACAATCACAAATATGATTTGAGTCTTGGTTTGTAAAAACCTGTGTATTTTGGTTTTATTAATAGTATAATATTTGTGTTTTGTTATTTTTTATATTTATTTAAGTGTGTTTCAGGTTTGTCAGTAATCGTTGTTTCAGGTAATGTCTTTTATACTCTATCTTTCTAACTTAGAACATTGAGGACAATGTCTCATTTTAGTTGGGGGGAGAGGGTAGTAGTTGATATTAAAAAAAAAAACTAACTATGTTTTCTCTTTCATAAACCATTTGCAAATTGTTGTTACTAAAATGACAGAGTAAGGAAGAATTTTATTGAATCTTGAGACGTATCTTGGTAAATATTTTTCAATGGTTATTTATAATATTCATGACAAGGTCTATCATAATACTTCTTAAAATATTCAGGTTTACAAACTCTCACATTGTTATCATTTAATTCTGCTCATATACTTATTTAACATGTATTCTTAAAACTTAATTTTCACACACACACTTTAACATATGATTATGGGCTGAACATTGGATTATTACTTATTTATTTATTTTTATTAAGGTAACAACTAAGAAAAAGGGATATTATATAATTTGCAAAAAAACAAAAAAAATAAAAAAAAAACGATGATAAAAAAATGAAGATAAGTTTGGTTTTGTAGCCTCCCTAACCTAAGCAATTAATCCTGAAGGGGTATCTTAACACCTAATACCCTAAAGTCAACTGATTTAGAAGCTATTGGCCCAATGCTTATTACATGGGTTGAGAAAAAAAGCTTAAGGGAATCAAACATTGCACTATCTACGTATCAGTATCTGCAACCTGAGTTACTAAACTCATAGGGGTGTCTTAATACTTAATGACCTAAAACCAATTGGTCTGGGAGTCATTAGCTGAAAACTCGTTATATGGGTTAAAAATGCATTATGTTTTAAGTTACATGTATATATATTTAAAAAAACAAAAAAGAAGAAGAAGAAAAATCTTAACTCAATAAAGTTAACCTTAAACATTAGAACAAGAATTTTATTTTCTTCCAAGTAAAGCCCCATAACTATATATTGATATATTGAGCATAAAAGAAAGGTTTATTAATATCTTATTTTAGAGATATTGAGTAGATATATGACCCTAATGAAAGTTTGTTTATCTGGATAGATTAATAGAAGTTGAATGATGAATACCTTACTTTATAGAATTTGCAAATTATTTTTTTATTTTAACATTTTAATTACTAGGGACTAGTAATAAGCTGGTTGGGGGGTGTGATTAGTCTTAAAAGTGCATTTTTTATCAAGGTTTTATATCATTATTTTGCACTAGAAGTATTAATAACTCCTTAACTAAAGCATGTTTTATAATAACATATCTAATAATATAAGATACCTTTAATTTATAGTAAATGTTCATTTTAAATGCAGGCCTATCACATAAATAAATGGATTGATTGATGAGTTTAAGAACTGAAATTCAAAGGACAAAGAGATGACCAAACTTAGAAAAAAGATGTTGATGCAGTCTAAACCGGAATACTATTTGGTAATTGGGTTATATCTGGAGCTGTAGTTCTCGAATTTAGGTCTGCTTTATATATATGAAAAGGTAAGACACAGGCCTAAAATTTCAGAGGGGCAAGATTTAAAAAGGTCATTTTAAAGTTCAAATTATAACAACAACAAAGAAGTCCAAATCTGTCCTACACCCTAAATATTGTTTAGTTTTTAACCCATATATGAAGTTCTAAAAGTTCAAATGACTTTTATTTTTTTTTCATGGAAAGCTGAGATAATTTCCTATAATTTTCATGTTTTCAAGTGGTTCTAATTCTAACATTATTAATGATATTTTGGGTAGACAAGTAAAGATAACAATTGTCATCAAGTCAAGAGTTGGTCACCCACTCATTAATTAGTCATCAAATTAATAATTCCCAATTTAGCCTATAAAAGCAGGCATTTGTCATGCATTTAGGCATCTTGGTTTTCACATCAAGATCATGCTCTTGCTTTCTCTATTTGTATTGCTTTCATTAATATTAAATTTATGCCTTTCATTTCCTTTTCTTTACTTAGTTAAATTTTATCTTATTTATTTTTTTATTTATAAAAGGAAGCATTTGTCATGCATTTAGGCATCTTGATTTCCACATGAAGATCATGCTCTTGCTTTCTCTCTTTGTATTGCTTATGTTTTGCTTTCATTAATATTAAGTTTATGTCTTTCATTTCCTTTTCTTTACTTAGTTAACTTTTATCTTATTTATGTTATTATTATTTTTATTTATTTTTCTTTCTTTCATTATGTTTAGTAAGTTTATTATGTTAAGGTGAAAAGGTTGTACTAATGGTGTAAGAATAAGTGTAGTGTAAACTTAACATAGACCTTAATGATTGATACTAACATGTTTTGTATTTGTTATCTTGTTCACTCTTTAATACTTTGCTTGTTAAATAACTAATCTAGATTTATGTTGTATAACACTTCATACAACAAATACTTGGCATTTTCATAGCCTATACTGTATAGTATAACCGACACCTGAGCTATGAAAGGAACTTGATTTGTTGTTAACATAAGTTATAATCATGAATGTTTGACAACATTTATAAGTACTAGCACTAATCAAATAAGATAACTAATGTAATCATGTTAACAATTTATAATCTGATTGGAACCTTCTTTGTATGTCATTTCCAATTGAATAATAAGAGTTTATATTATACTTATTTGACATATCATTAGTAGATCCTCTAACCTTGATATTTGTTATTATCATTGTTTAATCCTTACGTTAATCTTTCATCTCAAAGTTCTTATCAACTTTTTCTTTTTCTTTATTGTTGTTGTTGTTGTATTATTATTATTATTTATAATTTATACAATTAACCTCCTTATGGTTCAACCCCGGTCTTGCTAAATTATTTATTATTTTGACACTTCTGCACTTGGGAGAAGACATCAATCTTTTAGTCAAGTCAATAATTTTATCAAATTAGAGAACCAAACTAAAAATATCATAAATTCATGATAATAGTGCAATTATAACCATAATTAATCCTCAATTCTATCCACAATATCTCATTATGCTCTAGGGACCATTCTGGAATTTTACTAAATTTTTTTAAGTCACATGGTAATTTTTGTCAAATTAGAGGATCAAATTAAAAGTGTTATAAATTCATAACTATACTGGAATTCTGCCCATAATTCATCTTTAATTCTATCCAAAATCTCAGATTATGTTTCAAGGACCAATCTGTGATTTTTCAAAGTTTGGGGACTAAATTGTAATTTTCATAAATTGAGGGACAAAACTAGATTTTCATCATCTTCAACCTCAAATCCAAAATTTTCATAGATTACCTACTATTCTTTCCCTATTTTTAACTTAAAATTCACCATTTATATAAATCATAACTCAAAATCATCATCTTTACCTACAATCTTCAGTAATCAATTAAATAATTTATTACCCATAATATTCAACCTTATAACATTCAAATTAATTCATCAATCAAACCCAAAACACAATCTTCAAAACTCTAACATTAAACAAAACATAAATTTAAAGGTAAAAGAACACACATTTATACATTTATAAACCTAAATCTTATCTTTAAACTTGTTTTCAATCTCTTCTTTTTCCTTTATTTTTCCCTCTTTTCTCTTATTCTTCTTCTTCCTTTCTCTCTCACAGTTTGCTCTCAAGAACATAGCTTCCTCTTTCTTTCTTTTTTCCTATTTATATTTATCAACTATTTTTTAATTACCATAATACCCCTCATTTAATTATACTTACTTTTAAGCCTCCAAATGCTTGGTTGCCTTTTCCTACTAATTTATTTTCAAAACATCATAACTCTGGAGGAGACTGGCCCTAAAAAGATTAAAAGTGAGAGGGGTTGAGTGGCAGTAGGTGGTTAATGATGATATGAGAGAGAGAGAGAGAGAGAAAGAAGCAGCAACATGTTTGGTTTTTTATAAAGAGAAAGAGAGGGGAGACTAATGAGAAAAAAAGAAAAGGGTAGAGATAAAGAATGAAAAGGGAGAGAAGGGCAATGGTTTGAAAGTTTGTTCTTGTTTTGCAAATGAGATGAAAAAGAAAGAAAAAGGGATTGGATTATAACCTAAAATCACTGATGAAAATTCATTGGCGATTTCATTGGTAACTTAACACATCATTATATGCAAACAAAATTACCAATAAATAATTAATTATTTTTTAATATCTTTTAATTTCATATGTAATTGTATTATTGTTACTGATGACATTTCTGTTGGTTATTTCATCACCATTTCTAAACCTCCTAGAAGTTTTCGATGCAATTGCATGTCAATCAATGATTCCATCACCATTTCCGAAATCTATTAGATATTTTTTGATAGAATTACAATTCCATAGGGATTCCATCATTATTATTTTTTATTATTTTGGCTTTATATGATCCTCTATCTAACATAAATACTCAACATCAATAACACTAAACATTTTAAAGCCAACAATTACCAACATTAAACCCACAACGATAACAAATATAAAAAAATATAATGTATTGCAAAGTAGTTTTTTTTGTATTTAATTCAATGCAACACTCTTTAATTCGAATCCTCCACTTGAATTCAATCTGGTTGTTCTCTTCATCATCATCTACTTCAATATGTGTCCATTAGTACTTAATATATCATTTAACTTGTTAGCATCAACATTTATATAAGTATTTTCATCGACGTGAAACTTTGTATTTTCTAACTCAGTAGATATAATAACTTGATATGGAACAACTAGATCACCCATTTAGAATACATCATCTCCCTTAGATACTTCATTCTTACAATTTTTAATAACTTCAACTTTGACATGACTCCAAGGTTTGGTTTTCACAACAAAACCCAATCAATTTTATTATGATCCTTTTAAAATGAAGGAGTCTATGTATAATACACTTGTTGGCATTATTTGAAAAATACAAAAACATAATTGATGTTATGAAGTCATCATCTTTTATTTACTTCGACCATACTATAATGATGATCTATTTTAATTTCTCTATTGATATCATACCAACAATAATAACCTTAAGTATCTTATTCTCAACTTCAAATTCATGGGCAGTTGAACCCATTACATGAACCCCACTCTTTTGTATGAAAGATATATCTATTGATAAAATATTCATTATAATACTAGACTTTTCTTTCAAGACCTAAAGATAGGAATATTAGTCTATCGGCATTGCCTCCTATGTTGAGAATCTAGTTAAAGTTAATTAACAACCATTATCGATTTGAGTCAAAAAATAAGTAAATATTTTCTTAGGTTTTATAAATTATTAAATACTTACACATGTTTTAAATCATGTGATAAATTATTTGTCTTATAATTGAAAAAAATTCAGCTTTATTCGTATTTGGATTTTGGGATAACAATAATTGATGATGTTTCTTAAGAATGTTGATGAATTAAATATATGTGAGAATATAAGCAAAAAGGGTTTAAAACTATATAATTGTCAACTTGACTTACTACAAAAAAATATCTCTAAAAGAGTGACTAATCTCAATTAATGCGTCTTATATCTTTTTTGAAAATAAATCCATGTAAGTAATTAGAATGAGCATTTGCATAAACACATGTCAATCATGACTCTTTATTCTATGTAATCTACATTCCTCTAAATTCACTGATCTAACTATGTTTATCTATCAAGAAATCATAGACTTGTAAGTCATTCATAGATAAAAAGTTGTGAACCATTATCTAATGTAAATGTTCTTTTTAGCTTTGCAACATGTAACCTATCATTAAGCAACTCTATATCATGATGATCATAATACAAAGCCAAATCCATTCTAGCTTTCATATTGTCTTTAGTTTTCCCTTTAACATCTATAACAATGTTAAAAATATTATTAAACATGTTTTTCTTGATTATATGGCATCCAAATTATGACGGATGATATTAGTCTTCCAATAAAGAATATCCTAAAAAATACTATGCTTTATCTAATTATAGATCACACCAAAATCATGAAATTTTTGCTTATAAAAATGAGAACCAAATACAATACCTTTATACTATAAGACTACATCACACAATTCTTCACTCAACAATATTAGTGGTACAACATCCATTTTATACTTACCTTTTAAAAAGGTTTTTTTTTTTGTATTAATGATGACTTGGCAAAAACTTTCAAAGGTAATTGAAAATAAAAGCTTTATCACAGTACAATATGGTAAAAGCCTTATTATTTTCCATACAATATGGATAAGATAATTTTTCGTGTGTGTTCCAACCCAAAACATCATATATACAGGAAAATCATTTTTAATCCGCATCAATACTACATTCATTTACAAATTTTATTTTCTTAAGATATCATATATCACAGCCCTAACTAATCATAATTAATTCTACTTATCAATCAACGGTTCAAGAAAAACATACATATCCCTACTTAGACTATAAGAATTAGGTATGACCACAAATAAAAACATAAGTTTTATCTTTATACATATTCTTGAAAGCAAGTTATAAACTATTAGTATGACTAGCCAACAAGAATGGATTGCAATAAAGGATCCAAATAGATTAAATTTATTTGTACGTGGGCCAAGATACATGTTCCTTTGTTCAATTAAAAACCGAGTATGCATTCTATTAAACTGCTTCTAAGCTTCATCATTAGAAAAGTATACTATGATTTCATCCACCACATCATATGAATGATGTCATATCATATCCACAACAATCTTTAAAGATATAATTACCTTTACAGTCCAAGAGTGATTAGAAAATATCTTACTTTTTTGTATATGACAAGCACCCTTCCTTTACTACTATCAGGTTTATACTAAGCATATTGATAGGTTTTTTACTCAATAAAATTTACATATTCACTAGAGTACAACATGCAAAAATTTAGACACATATTAATTTTTTGAAATCTTAAGTCAAGAAGTTTCATCATGGATTTTCCAGAATAGAAGTTCTATTCCAACCTATTTCCTTCAGGTAACATGCTTTTAGCACATTCAATGAAGCTATTATAACCAACATCACTCAAATCATAATTTGAATTAATGATAAATACTTATACAATGATTGATAATTTATTATAAGTTATGCACTCATTTCATAATGATTAATCAAAAAAGGGGGGGATTTCTTTTTTGTTTATTATTATTTTGTAATTTGTAATGTTATTGTAATTTGCAATTTATAATGTAATTGTAATTTAATATGATGAAATCTTCTAAAAACAATGAACAGATTCAAAATATGTTAACAATTAACAAAAAAAGCATCTTACCTACCAGTTTCATCAAGGTAATTAAGTTGAGATCCAAATGATGTGAGCAGATGCAAGCTCTTTTTGTTCCTGTTATTGTTGCTTCTTAGTTTTCCACTCCTAATAGCATACTTCTCAGTTTTCCAGGCAATAATTATCCTCCTCCTCCCCCAATTACAACCAAATTAGTATAAACTCAATCTTTTTTTTCTCATAAAAATCAAACACAATGGTGGGGTTTTTGGTGTGAATAGGTGTAATAGATCAATGAAGGAGAAAAAAAGGAGACCATTATTTGTTAGAATACAAAAGCTATACATTTAATCTCTATTTCTTTAAAATTCATTACTATTACGACCCGATTCCCAGATCAATGATTGGCATACAAGCAAGGTTCCTCTCTAAAGGTTTTATACCTATAAAACTCAAACTTACATACAATCTTATCTTTTAAACAACTCAATCAGTGTTCAACGCATCATTAACAACAAACTAACTTATAATATAATTTGATTGTCTTAATATAAGAGTTAATATAATTTCATAGTTTTGGAGCACTAACTAGACATAAAGAAAAAGCTACAAATTACAACCAAAAGAGCAGGTTCTGAAGGTTCAATAAAAGTGACCTACTATCAAGCTATAAGCCTGCAAATGATAAATAATGAGAGGGTGAGTTCAACAACTCAATGAGTAGATAAAGTTTAAAATACATACACGAGGTAATATAGCAATGTGTGTGTGTGTGTGTGTGTGTGTGTGTGTGTAATTGGCTTTAGGTTCTTATAGAAAGGTTTCTCAAATATGTCATAATAAGAATATCATAAGATAAAACTCATCAGAAAATTAAAATGCAATGAACATGAGGCTCTGTACTATGGGATGATCAATCCACATAGGTTGGTGACTCCCCCAACCAACTAGATTTCAGATACGATGTGCACAAAGACTAACACTACCCTATTAGCATGGGTATTCTGATTGGCAAACCATAGATTTATAATCATAATCAAACAGACATATTCATATTTCAAGGTTCAACTCATGACATCAATCAAATGAGGAGCTATTAGAAGTCATTTTAAAATATATATTGTTTCATATTAAGAATTCAAATTCAACAATTGATCATGCTTTATCATAACAAAGATAATAATCAGTATATATATTATTAAGAAGCATGATCTAATTCATATTAACAAATCAAATATTTATAATATTTCTCATGCATATGAAAAATGATTCACTCATCTAACTTGAAAGCAGAAGTCAAAAGTAGACACCGAAGAAAATCCTACGAACGTCTTGCCGGTAGAATATCAGGATTATTTGAATACAAAGAAAACATATTCAAGAACGACTTGAAAGAACATTTAACCTATTTAGTACACTTAACTAAAAGTGTATTTCATAACCCTATATATTTTTAGACCAAACTATCTATTTTTTCAAAAACCTAAAATTAAATGGTTTTTTTGAAATCTAATCCATAATAAAACAAATAATAAAATTAGTAATAATTCACTAAATAACCCTCATTTATTCATCAAACCAATCTAAAAAAGCAAATATTATAGCTAAGAATTAATCTGGAATTTATCATACTTTTAAGAGTCAAATTGTAACTTTTATCAAATTGAAGGACCAAACTAAAAATATCATAAATCCATGGCTATACTAAAATTCTGATCATATTTAATCCTTAATTCTGTCCATAATATCTCATTATACTCCAGGGACCATTCTCGAATTTTCTCCAAATTTGTAGGGTCAAATAATATTTTTTGTCAAATTAAAGGACCAAATTAAAAATATTATAAATCCATAACTATACTGAAATTCTGATCATATTTAATCATCAATTATGTCTAGAATATCTCATTATATTCTAGGGACCATTCTGGAATTTTTTCAAATTTTTAGGGTCAAATTGGAGGACCAAATTGCAAGTGTTAAAATTTCATAACTATAAAAGAATTTTGCCCTATTCAGAATCTCGGAATATGCTTCAGGGACCATTCTGAAATTTTTTTAAAGTTTGGGGACTAAACTATAATTATCACAAATTGAGGGACCAAACCAAAAAATTTTCATCTTCAACCTCAAACCTAGAATTTCAACAAAAAACCTACTGTTCTTTTCAAGATTTCTAACTTAAAATTTACTATTTATTCAAATCATAACTTAAATATTTATCTTTACACATAATTTCTTAAAATCAACTAAATAATTTATTATCCACAACAATAAACCATATAACATTCAAATTAATTTATCATTCAAACTCAAAATAAAATTTTCAAAACCCTAACATTCATCGAAATCAAAATTTAAAGTTCAATGAATACATTTATACATTTATAATCCTAAATCTTACCTTTAAACTTTTTTTTTTTCAATCTCTTTTTTTTTATTTTCTTTTTTCTTTTTCTTCTTTTTTCTTTTCCTCCCTTTTCTCTCACGATTCGGCTTGTTCAATTTTCAGATCCTTATATATATATATATCCATTATTATTTAATTATCGCAATACCCTTCATTTAATTACAACCCAGTCCTTGCATCAATTTCTTGCTGTTTTTCAATTTGTTTTGTTTTTCTTTTCAAGAAATAGATAAACAGAGAAGATTGGAAAGCAAGGTGGAAATTTCATTATTAAGAAATAAACTATTCTTGAGAAACGTATACTGTTGAGGATTATCAACTTCAACACAGATCAACCCTCTCATCTACAAATTCCATTAACTAAACCTGGGCTAGCTGGTCGAGGAAAGGAAGAAGAGGTTACAGACATGATTTCACGTCCGTTTCCTGCTCAAAAATCAGTTTTTAACTATGTTTTAGCTCATTCAAGAACCACTATTCCAAACCCAATTCCTAAAATCCTTCCTTGTTCACTCTCTACAGCATTTCTTTCTTCTTCTTCTTCAATATCATCACAAAATTCTGATTCCACGTACAAATTGACCCACAAAGACTGGTTATCTCCAAATGAAGTCATAAAGATCTTTGAAAATCTGAAAGACCCAAATTCAATAATCTCAGTATGGAACCAATACTCAAAGAGGAAAGACTATAAACCCAATGAAGCCCTTTACACTCAGGTCATAAACAAGCTTGCACAAGCGAAAAACTTTGATGCTATTGAAGACATAATGCAAAAAATCAAACTTGACAAGTCATGTCGTTTATCAAACGATTTCTTTCACAATGTGATCAAGATTTATGGCCAATTAGCGGGTCGAATCAAGAAAGCAATGGAGACCCTTCTTGATATGCCAAAAGGGTACAACTGTTGGCCTAATGTGAAAAGTTTCAATCTTGTATTGAACTTGCTTGTGTCTGCAAAAGTTTTTGATTTAGTTCATGAGGTGTATTTGCAAGCTCCTATGTTGGGTATAGAGATTGATGTTTGTTCTCTTAATATTCTCATTAAGGGGTTATGTGAGAATGGGGATTTGGAGGCTGCATTCAAGGTGCTTGATGAATTTCCTGAACACAGGTGTGAGCCCAATGTGAGAACGTTTTCGACTCTAATGCATGGGTTATGCAAGAAAGGGAAGGTGGAGGAGGCATTTGGTTTGCTGGAGAGGTTGGAAAAGGAGGGTATTGAAGCGGATACGATCACTTTCAATATCTTGATTTCTGGGCTAAGAAAGCAGGGCAAAGTTGTGGAGGGGCTGGAGTTGTTGGAGAGAATGAATATTAAAGGGTGTGAACCAAATGCAGGGTCTTATCAAGAGATATTGTATGGTTTGCTTGATGCAGAGAAGTACGTTGAGGGAAAAGAATTTATGGTTAGGATGATTGGGCAGGGAGTTGATCCTAGTTTTGTTTCCTACAAGAAGTTGATTCATGGACTTTGCAAGGAAAGGTTGCTAAGGGATTTGGATTGGGTTTTGAAGCAAATGGCAAGGCAAGGTTTTGTTCCCAAGATGGGAATGTGGGTGCAGATGGTTCAAAGCGTGGTTTCCGTCAGTTGGAGTTTCAACCATGTTTCTCTGAGCGAAATTGTTAATTGCGAGAATATTTGATTCTCACATTGGTTGTTACGGGAGGGGCAGTGACTTTGACGGCAAGCGTTGCACATTTAATCTCAACTATAAGATGGAAGAATATGAGCCATGCTCAGTCTGATTGTCTATTAACTGGCAATGGAAGTGGAGCGGAGTTGGCTGTGAGGACAAGCTTTGTACATCTTGTGGTGACCATTATGGAAGCAGCAAGTGCGAGTTTTGGTTGATGGCCTTCGATCAGAAACTCTTCTAACAAAAACATGAATGCGGATCAAAGGATTTACTTTCTGTAGAATCCCTGCGCCTGATCAGCTACATGGGGGTATCAATTAACAGAATTTCCTGCAATCAACGAGTTTGCAACGCTTGAATGTGGTACATGATATTGGGATATTTCTTCATTCTCCTGTTGATTTAACTTGCAGATAGAAGCTGAAAATTTGAGTTTCCACATTATTTTACGGGGCCTTATGTAGACATTGTAGCCCTTTTTGTCTGCTTAAATTTGCTAATGGATTGAAATATTAGATATAGGAGTCTGATGTCTAATTTAGTTGTTTGGTCTCTTACTTTGATCTGTACACTTACAAGAAAGAAGTCAAGCAAATGAGAGTTTATATACCCGTATTTTAGTGTTTAGCAAATGCGATGATGATATTTGAGGGTTATGCAGCACGATTTCTTGTTATGGAGTTGCCTCCAGCAAATACAGACCTTACACAGCTCAGGAATTGTCACTAAAGATTTTATGTTGATGCTGGAGAATAACAGATATAAACAACAGGGAAACAAGCGGATGAACAAAATCACCTACTGCACTCGATCTTTCGGTTGGAGGAAAACTAGATGAAAATGAGGAAACAAGTCATCTATTACCACGGAAAGATCGGATGATGAATACACCTTAGATGTGTTGAAGGCAATAGCTCTGTTTGGTTGACTGCAGGATTTTATGAACTGAAGTGAACTGGGAATGAATGCTTAAGGATGCCAAAGAGAAATAGATCACTCTTTGAATCCAAACACAAGGAGTTAAATTCGATGATAATATTCCTGTTCAAGGTGAAACTTTCACCAACCATCTAAAAGCCAAAAGCTTCAGATTCACAAGCACAATTCAAATCCCAAAATGGTTTTGGTCTCCATAACCAAATCCGAGTCCCGCCATCTTTTACCGCAAAACATCAAACGGCAATTTTTAAATTCAGGGGTGTTGGCGAGGTGGGTCTATAATGCAATCGCCAGCAGAAGTGCATCAAATATAAATGCAGATAACATTGCTGGAATCTCAGGATCAAACAAAGAGAACCCAGTATGCAAAAAGCAAGCCAAGTTGAAATGCAAATCTGGAAATAACAGCCCATGAATAAATACATGATGAGGTAGAGGAAAAAACTGGAAATACCCATTCCTTGAACATAACCCAGGTACAGAAGTTACTGGATGGAACTGAAGCACATACTTCCAATGTACGAGGCATAAAGACAAATAAACAGCCCAAACTCATTCAACCGATGATACTGATGATGCCCGTCTTCCATAATTCAACAAAATGGACAGGAACGTTTGCAAATCTCACACCACTATAATAATGGAGTACCATGTGCTACAAGCTCCAATGTCTTTGTGATTATTTTCTTGCAGCCTACAAAAAGAAGATTGAGTATGTCACTGATCAAATTGAAATTGTTAAAGAGGTTCCATGAGGGTAACATGCTTGGATCAAATTGAAATTGCTCCCTCTTGGAACAGTTAAACTCTTCTGCATATAGAATTGGTGCAGGAGGGACAACATATAACAACTAGCTACCACAGAAAAAGGCATAGTCCCCTGTTGGGACCTTGACAATTTAAGGTAAACTCAAATGTTCCTACTGCTTCAAACTTTCAAAAACGAATAACAACAATGTCCTAGCACTATGCGGTACTCATATTGGAGTCAATTGAGAAGGAAATTCCATCCACAAGAACATCAAGGGAAAAAAAAATTCTGTTTATGTAGGTCAGGAGACTGATATGGTCATGTGGAATAAGGAAACTGGGAAATGGCTGGTATCACTCGGTGCATCAGTTTTCACCACAAACAACTAGTCCACTCCGGAAGTTGATCAAACTAGTAGTCAGGAATGATTACTCAAAAGAAACAAGAATTACTGATTATTAGTACCTCTTCAGCAATCCCAGTTGATATCTATGTCTGGGATGTGAGAAATCTTGGGCCAATCTTCTCCTTGGTTACGCAGACACCTTTGTTCCAGTAAAGGGCATTGAGAGATTATTAAAGAAGAAAGAGAAGATGGCAGCCCCTCTTCTGGCATGGATTGGAGATTGGGACAGTGGGAGATTCTCATTTGTGTAAGAGAGGTGAGGTGTTGAAGGCCTTCATAGTCTAGAGATTTCAGATTCTGAAGATCCCAAATACCAAGAGTGATAAGAGTGGTGGGCAGCAGTGTCTTCTCAGGAAAGGATTCTATATCTTCATACTCACCAAAACTGAAATGTGAAAGACATTCGAGAGCTTGCAAATTCCATTCCATACGGCCAGCAATGAGCTTTCTGCAATTCCTGATCTGAAGAGACTGTAGTTTGGCAGGTAAGCCCTCTTCTGGGAATGACTCAAGTTCTGGACAGTTACCAAGTTGCAAGATCTCAAGCGAAGGGAGGGAGTGCATACATTTGGGCAGAGACTTCACATTTGAGCAATTCCATAAACGAAGCAGTGTCAAATCAGGACAAACAGAATTCAAACAACTGCGAGTGAAATTCCCGTGACTTCTCTCACATGCAACAAGTAATTCAAGATTCGGACATTCACTTATTTGAAAACTCTTCAACCTGGAGAACATTTGTAATGGGAAAGACATAAGTGAGCCACAGTTTCTGATTTCAATTTCTTCTAAATTTGTGGAAGGTACACCCATTCGCGCCATTCCCTCAAGTAGGGAGCTTATGGAGTTGAATCCATCAACTCTGAGTCCATGCAGTCCAGAAGGCAATTTAGTTACTAGCACATCACGAGATATGTCATCCAACTTCAACCTGCAGATAGGCGGTGTCATTGGAAGTGCAGCTGCGAGCAGTTGACATCTCTCAATCTCGAGGGTTGTTAAAGAAGGAAGATGACTAGGCAAGGCCTTTGATAGGTTAGGACATTCTTTTATGTAAAGCTCTCGGAGAACAGGGAAAGCTCCACCTTCACTAGAAATCCATTCATGCAAATGAGGCATTCTTTCAAACCTTAACTCTTCCAGGTTTCCAAATGGTTTTATGCAACTTCCATAGAACTCAGTACCAATTACAACCACTCCATCGAAAGCTTGGACACTAAGGTATTTTAGAGAGGCTAACTGCCCAAGTGGTGGTAAGCTTGAGCAACGCTTGCATTCACTAAGTGTCAATGACAGGATATTAGAAAAAGAACTGTCCCCCACCCACTCTGGAAATGTTGGACCCCCATAACCAATAATGGAAATGCTTTCCACATTTGTATGGGGTTGTAATTGCTCAAGTACATATCTTTCATGAGCTGCATCATCCGTATCACCGTTCCATCTCAACTGCAAATGTTCAAGGTGCTTCTTACCCTTCAAATTGGCTGTTAAAGCATCTAAAGCATCAACAACATTTTGAAGATTCCAAATTTCTAGTGTTCCTCGAAGATGTTGAAGCTCACCCAACTCTTTAATCCTTGAGCCTGTGTTGATGAATCTAGTTAGAATTCGAAGATTTTTCAAGTTTCCCATATGTAATGGCATCTCCTGCAGATTTGTTTCTCTAATATCAAGGTGATGCAAATTAATTAAGCTTCCCATGTTGGTTGGAAGCTCAGTGAGGTCTTTGCATTGACACAAGATTAAAGTTTCCAAATTGCACAAGCCAATCAAAAAATTAGGTAACTTTCTAATCGATGTGCCAAAAAGATCCAAGTACTGCAGGTGCTTCAAGTTGCGAATTGAATTTGGTAACTCGACAAGGTCTTTGCACTCCCGCAAGATTAAGGTTTGCACATTGTACAGAGCATGGATAATTCTAGGTAAATTTCTCAGTGATGCTTGGAATAAATTCAAATATCGCAAGTGTTTCAAGTTGCCAATTGAATCAGGTAACTCTTGTGCATAAGAATATTGAGATAGAGATAGTACTCGAAGACGCTTCAGTGTTGGCAGTAAATCATGCATTGCCTTGCTCTCGTTGTGATCAAGCTCCCACGATTGCTCCATGAGTAAGAAAGTGCGTAAAAATTGTGTTTCATAGGTCCCCTCAAATTTCTTAAGGTTTCCATGCTTTGCTCTAACATATGATAAATGGCGCGTCTTTTTAGCAAGCTTTAATTCATTGGCATCATCTAACGTATAGCAGAATTCTCGAGATACAAATTTAGCTAAACCATTCATGAGGTCATGCATCACGAAGCAAGATGGATGGCTGCTTGATTGTTGAAAAAACGACCTTGATACAAGATCATTAAAGTACTCATCACCTACTTCTTTCATTTTTTGACCGCCATTGGGTTGGATTAGAAAACCTTCTGCCATCCATAAACGCACCATCTCCTCCTTTCTAAATTCATAATCTTTAGGAAAAATTGAGCAATAAGAGAAGCAACGCTTTAGATGTGCAGGGAGATAATGATAACTCAATCTTAGAGCTGGAAGAACGTTGATATTTTGCAAATCCCACAAATTGCTTCTTAGTATCTTCTCCCACTCCTCCACATCTCTTTTGGACCTTAAGAGACCTGCAAGTGATTTTACAGCTAAAGGCAGGCCTTTGCACTTTCTTACAATTTCTCTGCCAATTCCCTCCAACCCTGGATATGCACTACAATCTCCATCATCAAGTGCATGTTCTTCAAACAAACACCAGCAATCATCATCGGTTAATCCCTTCAGATGGTAAGGTGGAAACTTGGAGAGGACTGATGCTACACTTTCATTCTGTGTTGTGACAATAATCCTACTTCCTTGTGCCCCAAATTTCAATGGCGTGCGTAAAATATCCCAATCGTCGTACTTTGCATTCCAGACATCATCTAAGACAAGCAAGAACTTTTTTCCCATCAATTTCTCCTTTAGCTCAAGGTGAAGCTGATTCTGAGTCTTGGTATCACAATTTTTTGACCCGAACTCCTTGAGGATATCTTTAGTTATCTTGTAAACACCAAATTCTTCCGAAACACAGACCCATGTTTTGAGATCAAACCACTCTTGAACTCTGCTATTATTGTAAACAAGCTGACTAAGGGTGGTTTTCCCGACTCCACACATACCTACAATAGGAATCACACCAAGGCTTCTGCCATATGCATCATCTGATAATAGCAACTTCACTATAGCTTTCTTATCATTGTTCCTACCGAAAACACCAGATTCATCAACCAAAGAAGTTGTTGGCGTTTTATGTAATGATGGTTTTTCTCCAATATTCTCACCTAAACCAAGGACATCCTTTTGTTCTACTAAATCTTTAAGTCTATCAAGGACCGTCTTCAAATTCACTTTCATCCTAACGATCCTGTTGTTGAATGGATTACAAGAAGGAACAAAGTTTCGCAACATAACTATTTTGTTGGTTTGAGGACCAGCTTCTATCACCGATCGCAGACCTTCATAAGCAATTTCATCCAACAAGTCATCAGCTTCATAGATAGCATCTTTAAGGTCGTCAAGCCACATTTGAACATCTCGATTAGTAATCTGCTTCTCCTCCGCATCGTCCAGCAACCTATTAATAGACCTCATTGTTATCTTCAACTTCATCAGCAGTTCATCGTTGAGCTTTTGTCCCTTGAAGAAATCCACAAACTCGCGAGAAGCCATCCTGTCGAACAAAACCTGAAAGAAAGCTGAGAGAAATGATCCTCCTACCAATGCCCCAGCCATGGTTTCTTGACTTTGCTAAGGGTGCCAATACGATGATGGGAAAAGAAATGAAGTAGAAGAAAGGAGAAAGAAGAGAGCACTAGCAATAATTGATCGACTAAAGGACCTTGTTAGATAATTATTGATGAAAGAGCCTCTCCTGTTTCAGCAACCACATTTGACTTGATCCCTTGGGAAATTATTGAGGCCCTCTTGGACACTTTATTATATTCCGTATCTTTACTAATAAATTATATTTTAGAATGTTAATTAAAAATTTAAATTATTAAATTAAGATATTTTTTTATATAATATTAAAATTTTAATGATTAAATGGTTATGAATTTAAATTTTTTTATTTTTATTTATTTAATAAAAATTAAATATAAAATAATGTAAATTTATTTTTATTTAAAAATATTTAAAAAAAAAAATTATATCTTAAAAACTTATTCAATAAACTATTAATTTAAAATGATTTTTTAACCTATCCAATCCCTTCCTCGCCCCATGGTTTAATTTTTTAACCAGGTGTTAAATTGTTGAAGGCAGGGGAGGGGGATCATAAAATCCAAATGTAAGATCATAAACTTTTTTAATGTTTTTTAATCTTAAACTGCACATTCTGCAAAGGCAGGCTCAAAATGAGAAGAACTACCTTCTGCAAAAGAAAGGTTCAGAAGATTTACAAAACAGACTGCTTCTGTAACTAATTTACATATTTGTGAAAAATATACTACTGTACATTGTGATAACAATGAACAAAACCACTGCTGATAGAAAACACAATTCCTTAGATCTCCAAACTCTATGGATGAACATAATATATAGAGTAATAGTATATGAACTAGTTTGACCAAACATAATTTTAAACCTTCAATTACTTCTTCAAATCTGGCAAGAAGTTGTTTCCTCACTTCTTCCAAATCTTGAAGGGGTCTTAGGGCTTGAGGACTGTAGTCCATTACCTTCAACATCCACCTTGTTCATTTGGCCACCAGAATTTATAGAGGGCTCACTTGGACCACTCTCGATTATATTCTCCATGGGTTTAACAGAATCATCATTGCAAGGAGTGGAGGAGGGTATGGGACTGGTGACAACTGGTTTTGGTTGCGGGGATGAACGAGATTGATCATCGGAAGAGTCAGACTCTGGAAATATTTCTCTTTCTGTCACCACTGATGGATCAGCTAGCGATCTCCTTGATCCTGTTCGAGAAAGTGCATGCTTTATGCTACGAGCAGACTTTTCAGCATGTTTTAAAATGCTCTTCGCTATGCCTTTGGCATTTCCTCCCTTGGCATTTCCTCCCTGGGGGCTTTCTGGGCTACTTTTCTCAGAACCCAAATTACCTTCACTCAAAGAACCAGAATTCGGCACTGAAAGGCTGTCTTCCACTACAAACTTAACACCAATCTCCCTCTGATCCGTTGCCTTAATATTATCATAAGGAGATGGAACATTTTCCCCAATGCTGCTCAAATTATCCTCATTTTTTGCATTTCTATGGAATACAGAGCCAATCTTCTGCAAACCACGCTTAAATCGTTTCCTTTTATTTTCACCCTCAGCATTTTCTTCACCACTGCTGCTGTCAATGTTAAGCGGTCCGGATACTGCAGAATGAGCGATGAAAGAATTTGTGGCCTTCCCTTTTCTGGGCTCCCATGTTTGAGGCACTTCACTTCCAGGGTGATGAACCCATATTCCAGTATCTTCTTGCCCTTCGATGTTGATAGGCTCGAAACTATCTGGAACTTTAGACTTCTCTGTTGATTCAGATGAAAAGGAAGCTCTGTTCACAGTATCACTTGCGAAGGAGTCCAGTATTTGCTCCTTGGTCAACGTATCCCCATCAGGAGAACAATCACCTCCCTGAATAAATAATTATAGCACAAAAAAAAGAATTAAAAATCAGTGCACCATGTAAAAATCATGTTCTCTTGAATTGAACTCTGTTGAAAAATACCTGTGCATTCCGTTCCAGAACAGTTATTGCAAGATGCAGCCTCCCCATTTTAATGTTCTGAAGTGGCAACCACATGTCATGCCTCTCAAGATCCTTGAGATCATTGATGTCAACTGTGCAAACCCTGCAGACAATAGAAGCGTAAACAAATTTAAAAGACTAGAAGGCAATACAAACTAAACAAAATTCAAAGAGAATGAAAAGCAAAGGCCGCAAACAATTGCATGATCCCCACCCCCACCCGAAAGAAAAAATAAGAACTACAAATCCTACAAAAAAACAATTGCTGAGAAACACTCCTCTGAAATATGAAATGAAATTCTGAAACACAAATGTAGGAACTTGGTGAAAAAATGGAAGTGTATATCTGTATGTGAAATATACATTTTTACCACACATGTCAATTATTTAGAATCCTCAAAACCCATAATTTCAATATATAAAAACAAAATTTTCTCTATTATTCATCACAATAATGCGGCTTAAGCATAACCAAACATTTTTAGGGTGAAAAAGTCAGAGACAAACCCAAGTGCATCATCAAACAAAGGGTCCTTGTCACGAACATCAATAGCTAGAACATTAGGTAATTCCCAGGTACAAATGGGGATCTTGAATTCCTCATGCCACTTTGGAGATAGAGTTTTCCTTTGTGTCTTTGTCCTAAATCTGTAAGGACCAAGTTGTCCTTTCACATATGGATCAGCCAATCCTGAAAAATAGAAAACAATTATTTTGAACTCATGGGCAACACTATAAAGTAAAAAGATGATGGAAGGAGTAACTAAACCAACCGTTTAAATCTGATGGTTTCATGTCAGATGCTTCAATTACTTCAACTATAGCATAAGCAACGGGTTCCTTCTCATCCACAGAGAACCAATCCTCTGACATGTAAATACATAGTAAGAAGGTTACACATTTGGCACGCATAAGAGGATAAAACGAAATACAACTTCTAGAACAACTTGTAGGAGGCCTCCTGATGCTAAAATATCGAGTATTACCATCACTTGATTTATTAAAACAGAAGATGAAGCAAGATACAAGCTAAGATTTGCTGAAAATCATCTTCTAACAGCTGACTCATCACAATACATCATCGTAAAACTCTGGCCATGACACTATGGTTTTGACTAAAATCAATTTATTTTTTTTAA
Organism: Populus pruinosa; assembly: GCA_026413675.1. Lineage (NCBI taxonomy): Eukaryota > Viridiplantae > Streptophyta > Magnoliopsida > Malpighiales > Salicaceae > Populus > Populus pruinosa. Next base: position 47,317,042 of record CM048592.1, read on the forward strand.
TGTTTGCTATCTTCAAAACTGTTCGGCAAAGTAGAGGCAGCAATTATAAAAACTTAAACTTATGCCAGCGATATTTCATCTTAAGTTCTAATCAAACAATATGCTTCCAATCTTTGCATGGAGACAGGTTCAGTTCAGGTGATAATAAGTCTCATCAATAGCTTACTGACACATTTCTACTTGACACCAAAAACAAATGCTCTTCTTTTGCTGTTACTTTTCTCTATTTTGTCTATTTTTTAACACCCTGAATTCTTAGCTCGAAACAGTTTCTTATCCATATAAAACAAATGCTTACCTAGGAGCTCGTTCTTCTTTCAAGAAGCCAAAAACCAATAGGTTTTTACCCTTTTAACATTTTTTTTTTTTAAGTTCCGATAGGCTTGTATTCTTATAACTGACATTGATTCAAATGTAAAATTTAACAGACACCAAAAAGAAACGCTGAAACTAAGAAGGAATAGGATTCCCTAAATAGTAAATAAAACAGTTCCTGTTAGTGAAATACCTGACCCAGGTGAAACAAATTTCTCCATGTTGACAACTAGCATATTGGGCTGCGAACAAGCAAATATTTGAATCAGCATTTGGATGCTATTGTCGACAGTCATAAATAAAAGAGAACATGCATATACTCCCAATCAGGAGGAAGGCAAGAGAAGAAACATGATTTGTAAGGGACTGGCATATAATCACTTGTAAACTTCACCAAGTATCAGAGTTTAAGGAACTATACCTGAACTAGTGTCTGTTCAAAAGCAACTGACAGAAGCTTGTCCTAATCAAACAAATGTTCAAACAGTATATATAAGTGGGAGAATGGGTGGAACTTCAAGATATCATTCCGCAGTTAACTAGACTCAAACTTACCAGCCATCCAGCAATCCCTGGAAGTTCAGTAACATCAAGTCCAGTGGCGAAGATGGGTTTTACAGTCATTTGGAAGTAAGGTGGCTCAGCAAAGCATACCCGCAAACGACTGAGAAAAGGCCAATTGGGAAGAAACTTCACTCCAATCAAGACCTAAAAAAGAAGGTGTAGATTGAAGTGAAAATATTTCTAATCAGATAGGGAAATTAAAAAAAAAATGGTTATTAGAGGAAAATTGTAAAATAAAATCTAACACAATGATCAACATCAAGTCACAGCTACATGATGTCACATTAAAAAATCTTAAGATAATCATCCTATCGTTAGCATTCTCAAAATTAAAGTGCTCAAATCAGAACACTAGAGTGAAACATTTCAGATAGCATGTAAGACCTAACTGAAGTTTCATGAGGTATCATACCTTACTAAACAAACTAAAGCATAGTCATTTACTTCTCAATATGAAATATACTAAAGATTTTATTACCATAGAATAGCCTCCTCAGCAATGCCCTTGGTTTAAACAGAATTAAGAAATGGAAAGTTTAAGCGATATAAATTCTTGAAAAACACATAAAAGGGAAAAGCTAAAAGAATAATTTAAGTATTTACATACAGATATCCTCAAAATTAACTTGGAGTAAAATGGACTCCAGAACTCTTTACAACTATAAGATAATCCATATGGAACAAGCTATACAAGTGAAGGGAATTCCAAAATTCCATCAGAATTAAAGCAAGGACAATGAAAATCAGCAAGTGAGTGAAGTCATGTCTAATAAATTACTCCTTGCATTGAACTTTTACATTAGTCAATCAGTGGGTGCTCTCTGCCAAGAAAATCATCCAGAGAGTGGAACTTCAAAACAACAGAACAGAAACTGAAAAGCTAAACAGGTTATCTATGTGCATTGAGAGAGGAAGAGAAGAAAGGAAAAATGCTTCAATTCATACTATCAAGATCCATGCATAAATATAACGTGATTGGTCGATTTGTACCTAGCAGTTGTTCAGTTTTCTACCATTTACATCCAATGGTAACGTACAATTGAATTTCCATTCCTAAGAAACATTGCTGCGTGTTCCTTCTTCATTTTGTAAACATGAAATCCCACCTCCCCCCACAAATGGAACATAAAACCATCGCTTAAGTATTATTCATAATGAAACTGTAGATTGTAACCACACCTTTAGCAAATAAATTCACATATTAGTGTAGTACTTTATTGTGCAGTGTTCACTCTATTAAGGTAGCTTTCACACATATTATGCATGACTCTTGATAAAGTAGTTGATCCTGCATTTCTATATCAATTTTGGTCATGAAATACGAAATATAAGTTGTATACCTTCCCTTCTACATGTATCCCTGTCATATGCATCTTTGCCCACATTCCAAATCCAAGCCTTTTCCTTAATTTGACAGCAAGAATTGCACTCATATCATCTGCTGTGCAAAAATTCATGCCCAACTCCAATACCTACATTTATTGCAACTAAATAAACCCCTTGAGAAACAAGAAAAGAAACTCACGCCACATGGTGGATGAATGATGATACATACCAAGTGGTCATCACCGGTAGATTGGCGAAGAACCCTCATTTCTGTGAACAGTGGTGGATTTCTTCCCAAATACATGTGCCGAACCACAGCTTCTTTCTGTGCATGTAGCATACACAATCAACAACACACACATATTGTATCAGAGGAAATTCTCAGAAGTCATGTTTCCAAAGCAAACATGTCAAAGCAGATAACCACCACCCTGAGAGAATGATCAATCAACATGGAAGATGCTAACTCAATAACCTTTCACCCTCTTCTAAAAACGCACTTAAGTGCACGGTTGATCATAAGAACCTAAGGAATCCAAGAGTGTTCTTTCCAGAAAGAAAAGTGAATTTTCCTCAAAGTTCAAGCTCAGCCTTAATACGAGTATAATGCGCAGAATGATTATAAATAATACCAACACGAATTTGCCTGAAAATGGCTAGTCTGACATGGAACAAAAATTAAAGCACACATTTAACGAAAAAAATAATTCGAACAAAAAGGAAATTTGAATCAATAAAAATCAATAAGAAGTACATGAAAGACATATGTGGAGTGTTAGAAAGTTGGATTCATACGGCGGTCCATGGTTTATACTTTTCCAAGAACCAAGGTATAATGGGAAGCAGAATCTTCTGCGATGCAATCTGTTCCATGCATATGGGCCATATCTTTTCCACGGTATGGTTCAACCATCGCACTGTTTCAGAATCAGTAAGAACCTGAAGACACGGAGAGACAGAAAGATCAAAAGAGAAGAAGCACAGCATTAAAGTGCTACAGATTCATCGGAATAAAATCAAGAACCCCAAGTTGGATCCCATGCCAGTAAAGAAGAAGCATAGACCAACAAAAAGAGCAAAAGAGCATTTGACTTTTTTCAACTCCAAAAGAAGAGTGGGGAAAAAAAAGTGCAAACCGCGTATTCATTTGCAATTGCAACAACAAAAAAAAATTAAAATCTGGATAAAGCAAAATAAATTGACCTCTTAAAAATTAAAAAAGCTGCATGCCTAGAAATAAAACAAGACGATTAATAAGATTGAAGTTTGTAGTAAACCCAATTGAAGGTAATAAGAAGTAACCATTAATTAAATAAAAAAAGAAATGGGAAAAAATTATATTAAGGAAAAAGAAAAGAGGAAATACCCTTTTTTGATAGGCTTGTTTTCTTTCTTCATACTGCAATTTCCTCCTCAGTTTCATAACATATCTCTCATGAACCTTTGGCAGTGAAAAAGAAGAGAAAAACGAAAGAATCAAGAAAAAAAATCAAGAAACAAGATTGTATCAATCATATCTTTTCTTGCAACTAACTTGAATCCAAAGAGAAAGATAATTACCAAGAAAAGATAGATGAGAGAAAGAACGAAGGCAATAGGATGGCATCGATTGAAGGAAGAAAGCAACCATAGCAGAAACAGTACAATGCCCGCATGATGAATTATTGACATCTCCCTTGCATCAATTTCTTCTCTTTACTATCACTAACAACTACTACACAACACAGGAGAAGAGCGGAGAGGAACACGGGGTTCTTTCTAGTTTATTCATTCACAAGCTGATCAGCACACGACATTCTCTGCAAAATCAGATAGATCCACAAAAAGGAAACAGCAGAGCAACAGCAACAGCAAGACTGTACCACGAAACAACTCAAGTCAGGCCTTGTGTTTTTGTCCGTGAGATTTGAATTTATAGCAATTTGACAGTTACCATTCACTACAAATCTGTATCAGATTGCAAGGGAGTTACGACTTTAGTTGAGAGGCTTCGATCACTAATTACTATTGTTCATGGTTAAACGGTGCCGTAACTATGAAGTAACCGGAGAGAAAGTGGAAGATCCAAAACTTGGAATTTAGCAGCATTAATTAATTAATTAATTGTTACTATTGTATTTTACAATACTGCAAAATCTATTAGATTATCTAAAGGAAGCAAAAGAAAAAGGAAAAGAAAGTCTTTAAAATAAAATAAATTAGATTTGGTATGAATGACGTAACTAATCTATGTAAAATATTGATATTATTAGGGATATAATCCGTTTTCCACTTCTTTATGATCAAATGTTGCTGTTAATTATTGTTCCTTGAATTTATTGTGGTTTATGAAGCGGTTGAAGAAGACTGGAAGGTTGAGTTTTAGTCGGTAGGATTAGGGCTGGCAGGTGGGTGCCACATGGCAATACTTCACTAACACGTGTAATGAAATGAATGCGTAAACAGATAAAGCGAATGCGACTTGATACATTCTGGCCAATCATCATCGTCGTAGACGAAGAGCTTTCTAATAACCGTTAGTCAAAACGCGTATGTTTGGATGGAAATTTAATTACAGTTATTTGTTAAAAGTATTTTTTATTTAAAAATATATTAATATAATATTTTTATTTTTCAAAACTTATTTCTGATATTAGTATATTAAAATAATTTAAAAATATCAAAAAATAATATTTAAAATAGAAAATTTTTAAATGTTTTCAAAAATATTTAAAATAAAAAAAACAAACAGAAAATGAGTTTTAAAGGCTAGTTAGTTACCTTAGCTCTTTGGTTTTTCTTTTTATTTCATTTCCAAGGCTTGTACGGACCAATATTAGAAAGTGAATGCTATTGTTTATGGAAAAATCATATTTCCATTTCTAAATTATATATATATATATATATATATATATATATATATATATCATGTTTGAAATTAATCTTAAACCTAGTATCGCGAGGTGATAAAACTAATAGTGATGCCAGAATATCCACATTGGATACATTGGTAGGTTTATGTTGGCAACTTCATGGATGTAACTTACCGCTAACATATTGGCATACTATTTATAATGTCAACTTAGTTTGAATTAACTACATGGATAGATGGTACATATGGATAGATGGCACATATGAATCATGGATCTAATTAGATTTAATAAAATTATTTTATTTCATTATATAGTATAAAAAAAAAATAATAGTAAATGAACTAAATTTAAAAAGAAATTGCGATTATGATGACCTCCATGAAAAAAAATTATCAAAAAGAAAAATATTAAGAATCTCGATTTAAAAATTCAATACTAAAAGATAAAATTTTAAAAAATAAAGATAAACAAAAAAAAGACTCAAATCAACTCAAATTACTGTGTTAGACTTGTAATTTGAGTCATGGGATAGGGATAACTTTATACAAAGCAAATAAAAAAATAATGCATAATTCTTAACAATTTAAATATAGAAGAATGAAATTAAAAGGAAAAAACAACCAATAAAATATAATAAAAAAAGCAACAATAGATAAAAAAACTATGAAATATAATTGTCAAACAAACCCAACAAGCTAAATCATGTGAATTGGATAACCATATAGGGAAGAAAATAGAAAAAATTATGAAGTATAATTCTCAAGCAAACTAAATATTAAAGAACAAGATAAAAAAAATATTCAATCTTTAAAAATCAATCAAAAGAAAGATTTAAATTAACTCAAGCTAATCTAATAAATTCATGACCTAAGTCATGAAACTAAAATAAACTCATAAAAAGAAAAGAAAAGAAAATCATGAAATTTAATTTTTAACAAATTTCAAGTTGAAGGATGAAATTTATATATATATATATATATATATATATGTAAAAGTAATGTAAACATGATTTTCAAACTCGTAATCCTAGGCATGAGATTGAGATGAACTTGTAAAAAAATTAATTTTAGTTCTTTAAGTCTTAACTATTTAATATCAACATAATTTTATTTTATTTTGCTAATCCTAGGATCATTCGAGCACTGAATTTATTTCTCAACATTTCAGGAACCTTACATCTAGAAAATCAAAATCAACTATCAAGTTAAGTCCTAAATAAATACAACGTGAAAGAATTAAATTAACTAAAACAGTGGCATAAACTCTTCTCCTGACCATATAAATTAGTCTTTAATTATATATATAATGACTACACACTTGTTCAAACTTTAAATTTGATTTCAAAGCTCTAATTATTTTAAATTAATAAAATTAATTTTTGTTTTGCCGAACTAAGCATCAATAAAGTAATGTAATATTTCTTTGATAACATGAGATCCTTGTACGTAGGCATAAAAATCAATTCATTAAGATTAATCCAAAATCAATTTAAAATTAAAAAGATAAAAAATAAAATAAAAAAATTCTATACATCAAAACAAAAAAGGAATTATTATTAAAATCCATAATTATTCTTCTATAGAGCTTAGTGAATCACTATGCTTTTTAATTTTATTTTATAATATATTAACATGTTAGTGTTAAAACTATCAAGTTACTGTGTGTGCATATATATATTAACATGTTAGTGATCAAATTGTGATGTTATTGTATAATAAGATAAAGAGATCCATACCATGATCATGTTAGTGATCGAATTGTGATGTTATTGTATAATAAGATCAAGAGATCTATACCATGATCATAATTGATTGATGAAGTCAACTTCAACTCACCGACATTGAAAGGTCGTTTGGCTTTATTGCTGAACTATGATTATATAAATAATAAATAATTGTAATTAATAAAAGCAAGGATGCACTCAAAATAAATCGTTCGGCTTGTTTGTCTACGGAAGGGTCCAATGAATTTGGGGTTAAATGGTTGAAAAGCCCTTAAAAGGCTTGAGATAGAGAGAGGGAAAAAGAGTAAGATATTATCATAACATTAGTTTTTTTTATATAAAAAAAAAACAATCGAAAGTAATTGATTTTTCAAAGGCATAATGATATCAAACAAGCTCCAAATCCACTTGTTCATACTATATATCAATATTATAAAATTCATCATAATTTTAATTTGCAATGCCTTCTATCAAATTATTTTAGTACATGTATTTTACTTTTAGTTACAATTCATCCTTATTAGAAGTTCTTTTTTGTCCTTACAGTCTGTCTTTAGTCACTACAACAAAAACATTTTTGCGATCTTACCCTTGCATCATTACTTTTTAATTTAACAAGTCATTACACCTATAATTTAATACTTTAAGTATTTTTTAAATTGTTTTTTTGCTTGAAAAAAAATATTAAATTAACATTTTTATGTGTTTTTTAATAATTTTAATATGTTAATATAAAAAATAAAATAAAATTACAATTTCTTTTATATATTTTTAATTAAAAAACAATTTAAAAAAAAATATTTGTTAAACACCATTGCATTATATGTCATTAAATAGCTTTCATATGGCCTCTTATGGACGCATGCTAAAAAGCTATAAGTTAGAAGATTTGTAATTGTATACTGTATATCTTATAATTTTAAATATATTAATGAAAACACATTTTAACTCATATATTTTGACATCAGTCACGTCTACAAGTCTGCTTTCAATATTAAATACACACTTGGTTTGGTCGGTCATATCGCTATCTCCGCGGGAGCTAAACTAGATTATGGGCTAGTGATATTTAGTAGATTAAATTAATTTTTTTAATATAAAAAATATTTAGATATTATTAACATTTTTTTCTAGTTTGAATTAATAATGTGATGTAAATTAGTTAACTTAATAGTTTTAATATATATATATATATATATATATATATATATAACTTGTAAAAATATAATTTAACTTAAAATAAATATTTAAAATGAGATTTTTTTAAAAAAATATTACAACAAAAACACGTTGGATCGATTTGGTTCAATCAAAGTTAATTTGTCAATCCACGTATCAAGTTATAAGATAATAGTAACTTTATTGATAAAAAATCAAAATAAATTATAAAATTCAAGTTCTAGTAAGTTTAATGTTGAAAGATAAAATTAAAAAAAATTAATTAAAAAATAACAAAAAAATAATTTGGATCAAGTGAAATTAATCTATCGAATCTGTAATCTAAGTAATGAAATTGAGATAACTTAATAAAAAAAATTAAAATTCAATTATGAAATTCAATTTCCAAATCCATTTAGTGTTAAAAGATAAAACTAAAAAAATTAACTACAAACATAACATAAAAAAATTACTCGAGTAAATTTGAGATAACTTACCAAACTAGCAAATTGAGTCATGAGATTAATATAACTTTATAAAAAACAAACCAAAATAAAGTATAAAACCTAATCTCAATTAATCTAGTGTTGAAAGACAAAATTAAAAACAAAAGGTTAATAAAAAAAAAACTTAAGTCAACTAAATTAACTCGTCAAAACTCACAGTTCAGGTTAAGAAATTAGAATAACACTAAAAAAAATTAAAAAAAAAATATAAAGCTTAATTTTTAATAAATCTAATATTGAATATTGAAACTAAAATAAAAAAATATTTTAATGTTAATGTTAAAGAAAAAAAATATACAGATTAGAAAAAATAAAAAAACCAAGAAAGGAAAAAAATATTTTAATTAATATTTTTTTTGGGAGTAAAAATACAATAATTCTTTTTTTAATAATTTTTTAAAGAAGATTGTAAAAATATAACCATCTCTCAAAGCATGGGAGTTGAATGCCATTCATTTTTATTGAAAGCAACTGAATCCTGGATAATTATATATTTATTGGTTTTGATTTTAAATTCAAAGTCAACAATCGTCCATAAATTCTCAGCGGTCCTGATTTCTCAAATTTCATAGACGCAAGATTTGCTTGGATTGAGGAAATCTCCACGTGGTCCCTTTCTAGTCTGCTACGCTTCCCCCACGTCTTCCCTTTTCTTAATTATTCTTTTCCCGTCGGCAACAGAATTCAGATCTCATGTGGCATAAACAGCCATTGTCGTCGCCGCTAGACTCCTTGTCATCCAATCACCTTCTGCTGTAAGTTGTGGCTTCCAACGTGGCAAGAAACAGTTGGGTCTCTTAGGAAGTACACGAGATTACAGGTGTGCTCTCCAACTGTACAAAATCAAAGCTCATCTTGAACAATCATGGCTGTCCAGGTGTCCCCACCCGTTTTAGTTGTGCCCTTTTTTAAACAAAATATGTCCAGGTACACGTTTTGAACGCCCTGTTGTTTCCAGCTCTGGGGATTTGTCTCCCATGGAATATGGAGATGGACGGGCCCAGTGGATAACATGAACGTTAAAAAGATATGTCCAGGTACACGTTTTGAACACTCTTTAGAGAGTGTGTTTGCTTACGTGTTTCGAAAAAAACAACAAAAACAATTATGTTCGGTTGGTTAAAATGTTAATAGTATTTATAAAATATAAAATCCACTAAAAAATATGCAGAAATATGATTTTAAGACAAGTATTTTACCAGCTTCACCGGCATTGTTAACTTTTACTAAGTGAACAGTATAAAATAAATTAATTTCTCAAACAGTCTTGAAATAATATATATAATATTATTTAATAACAAATAAATATTTTATCATTGGTAGATTTATTAGGGATTTTTATAAATAAAACACCATGCCTTGTTTTTTCGATATACAATATGTATTGTATATACTTTACTCATCATATAAATCTATATGGATAAGTATAATAAAAAGAAAAGAAAAGAAATAGCACTCAAGATATATCAATCAAAACTAATGTTATTCCAATAAGAAATAATAATGGATAATAATATATTTCAAGGAATACTTCAAACATCCCAAACTTCTTGAAATCCTAACTAAAATATTTGAGGCAAGATCTTATGAGGGATAATAATATCTAGCGTTTTCTCATATATAAGCCATAAATAAACTAGGTAGCCCTATAATCATAAAGAAAATACCTATGACAAGATCTTATAAGTTATATTAATATCAAATACTTTTTAATACAAGGATTGATATGGATTTCAAATTAGAAGCACAAGGATTTTTTTTGCTTCCAACAATAATTTATTCAACTTGAATGAGATTGATTGACCAAATACTAATTTATTCGTTTGTTGTTTCATTTTTATACTAGGATTTTAATATAGATTTGGAGTGTTCTTTTCTTTATTCATTATGTTTTGTAGGATTTGTTTGAGGATGATTTTATGTTGAGATTATTTTCTTTTTAGTTAGTTTTTTTATATATATTTTTCATGCTCGACTTATCTTCTACTTGGTAATTTTATTCTTGTGATTGATGTTAATTACCATCAATTTTTCAATGTGCTGGGCTCATCTTTTTTACTTATTTTTCTTAATTATTCATATTCATATAAAGAAAGCTTTTAATATTTATTGATGATTTGTCTATTATTTCTTAATGGTTTTTGATGGTTATACCATTACAATTGCATGATGGTTTAGATGAAAGATGCAAGTTTTCCTTTTCCTTTTTTAATTTTGTAGCCCTATTAATTTTTCGCTCTAGTTTATATATTTTTTTTTATTTTGATAGCTAGTTTATGTTTGGTTTTATCTATTAATAAAAGATGCTAATACTCTTTAATAACTAGTTATAATTGTAATGTTTCATAAAAAGTTATTTCTATAAAAATATAATTTTTATAATATTTCACTAAAATACTATCTAGAAGAATTATATTGATTAGTATAAGATGTTGGTTTACTCAAGTGACATCTTAAGGAGTAAAAAATTTATACTATCAATTAAAACTCACATAATATTAAATAAAATCAACAATCCTTCGTATGAATCAAACTTTAAGGATTTGTGTTTGAAAAAAATGAAAATAAGAGCAACCTCATACTACACAATTAGTGAAGATATATATCTTGTGTAGTTGAATTTCAATTAGCATAACAAGTTTTATTTGAAATAACTATATTAGCTGTCAATTTTGAATTGGGAACTTTCAAGCCAAATTTTTACATTCTTTTTATAACTCTAATTATACTAATTTAATTCATTTTTTTCTATGCAAAATAATAGAAAAATAACATGATATATTTGAAACAAAAAAACAGTCCTAATAAAAAGTTCATATATGCTTATATTTTAAAGATTTATCTCTTTTGAATCTCTAAATATATAATTGCTCCTATCATGTCCTTACCTCTCAATTAAATCTCAGTAAATCTATATGCTTATAATAAGCTATTCAGATAAATAAAATTTAAGCGCACTAGCTTTATATAGCTTTATATGATATATAAATTTATTTTTAAATCAAATATTTTTTTCATACACAATTTGTTTTTATACACACATGTTTAGAGTACTAAAAGTTATTTCTTACATTAAAATACATCATATACATAACTCTAATGTTAGTGTACAAGGAAAAAAACGTTAAAAAACCCTTTAATTGAGAATTAAATTATCAAAATTCAAATTAGGACAAGGAAGAAGAGATATAAGAACGAATAAGAGAATGATTATACATGGAAATGAGATATTCGGAAGATCACTCCTCGATTGATATTCGCTGCTAATGCTTTAAGTTCATTGAAGATCGTGCACAATCAGTTCACCTTTCAAGCTCTAATAGAAAAGAATTTACTGTGTTATCATGCTACAACTTAATTTCCTGTCAAAGGGTTCTTATTTAACCTATGATCGGGAATTGTTTTTCATTTGAAACCATCACCAAAATTGACTCAAGTGCATGTAAAACTCCTCAATCCCGTATACTATCACACCAATTTGATTAAGATATAGGATTATAAGTTAGATTCTAAATTAAATATATTAAATAAATTGTATTTTTTTTAAGTTGTTTTTTAGTATATATTCTTTTGTATTAAGATAATCTTAATAATCTATATGTGGGGTATCAATATGATTACTTTTAATATATATCTTTGTGTTATTTTTACTTTTGAGTTAGGTAAGTTAACAATTTTTTATATGCTAGGGTATTAGTATAAATACTTTAATTGTTAATATAGAATTGATTGTACTTCTTATTAATTCCTATGTTATTATTTATTTCTTATTTATAATTAAGTATGATGATTTATTAAAATTAAAATTTTAATATGAACCATTATATAATTATGAATTGATAGCTTTTCATTTGATTGATATCATGACTTGAGTCTTGATATATAAATCTGTCTATGTTATTATTATATGAATTTATGGTATATCAGTTAGAATATCCAAGTTAACAAAATATTATTAGTCTTTATACACATCGTATATGAAACTTAGTTAGTCGGGGGAGTTGCCAACCTGTGATGACTGATCATTCTACAGTATAAAGTATCATACTTATTACCTTTGATTTTCTAATGAGTCTTACCTTATGATATTCTTATCATTGTATAATCTCATGTGTGTATATTAAATGTTATTTACTTACTATGTTGTTGAATTTGTTGGACTTCAGAACCTGTTTTTTTTTTTATATATATATATATAATTAGTACTTTTCTATTATATTTAGGTAATGCTCTATAATTATGATATTTGTACTAACTCTTGTATTGATATAATTAATTTATATTATAAGATTAGTTATGTTATCATGTTGCGTAGAACTTTGTTTTGTTTATATAGCTAAAAGCATTTGTATATAAATTTAGATTTGTATAAGTATAAAAACCTAAAGGGTGTCGATCATACATTTAAAAATCACATCAATTATTTTTATGACTTATCATATTATGAAACAATGTTTACTTCCAATATTTTATTTTTAATGGACATGAATTTCCTAATCATTACTACCATAAAACAATAATTATTCCTTCAAAAAACATGTTTATTTAAATGCAAAACTTGTTATTTCTCTTTTCATAATGTTATTTATTTAAATGCAAAACTAGCTATTTATCTTTGTAAAATTTTGTTCAATGCATAATCACAACTGTAAAATATCATAAATTAATAATAGAAATCTTGTGCCAAAAACATTGTGCAATCCACCGTACACCAAGATAAAATGTATTGTGGATTGCAACAATGCTTCTTTTTTTTTTTCCTTCTAATTTGGTCATTTAATTTTATTTTTAAATTTATCTTTTGATATTATTTTGGCATAAAATTTAAATTTGTGATTTGTTTTAATTTGTTATCTAATAGGTTACTGTAATGTTAAAAAAAATTATTTTGATATCGATTTAGTTCTTGAGTTTACAAAAAAAATAAAATTATTTTATTGCACCCAAAATATAGAGAGTCTAGGGACTAATCTAAAAAGAAAATTAACGGAAGGGTTTTGTTTTATGGTTACTATTTAAACAATTAACTTTTTTTTTCTTTGAGTGTTTTTCTAGTTTGGTCACTAGTTATTTTTTTTATGAACATATCCTTTAACATTGCATGTAATTAGGTTTCAACTTGATAATTGTTATTTTTTTTACCAAGTTGTTACAGTGTTAAAATAATACCCACGTTAGGTTAATGTTCAATTTTATATAAAAACATTAGTTTTAATGCTTGTAAAAAAAATAATCAAAAGAGCCAATTCTACCTTGAAGTAAGAAAGAGAAAGACATTTTTCTTACTACCTCCTTAATATTTGAGTTAAAATAATTTTTTAATTTTTTTAATTTGACAAGTTAATCTTTTATTTTTAAATATTTTTTTTATAGATTCTAGATTAGAAAAATGAGAAAGAATCATAAAAAAAAATGAAAAAAAAGTTGTTGATTGACTATATTTTAATTAAAAAATATTTATTTTTGATATCAATAAATTTTATTTGATGAATTAAATTCTATTAATTTTTTATTTTATTAAAAAAATAGAATAAGATTGAAAAATAAATTTTTAAAATGCTATTCAAGACTTGGAATCTTTTTTTCCCGAACAATGCAGTCGGTACCTATTTGAAAAGACGATTCTTTTAATGTTTCACCAAAAGCGACCTTAAAATGTGATCTGCTTTAACATAAGGCATTGATACAGGGCGACGCACTTTAAAAGTCACAGCTTTATTAAACTTTGAATTACATAATATTAAACAAAACAAGCAGTTCTAGCACAGCATCCTAGGCTACCAGGCCTCGATAACAGGAAAAAACAAGCGCCTAGCTGTCAGATACATCCATCTTTCAAACCTTATCGAGAAAACTCCTTGCAATCTTGCCATTTCCACCTCTAGGGAGAAACCCGCCTGGCCTGTACTCACTGCCGGTTCCATAAATTATCCTTAGAATCTGTTGTTGTGTACGAGCATAAGAGAGCGAATTGGTATCTGCAGATAAAATGTTACTTTCCGTTCGATTTTCGGCCCCAAGATGTAAGGGTACAATGAGACCTTCATCTCTAATCCCACACATGGCAAGCTCATTCCTGAGGCATGAGATCGCGTTGGTGAATTCAGCCACAGTTATGTTATAAGGCAACACTTTCTCGTCAGCTTTCTCATAGAGTAACGTTCGGATTACTGCGTCCTGTCCAGACTCTACGCCCAAGAGTGACGCAACAAGCTACATCAGAAACGAAAACAGAAGGCAAAACGATATTTAGGATAACGTACTTGAAGTGGCTATATTTAATGTGCTTGCGTGCTTGTTTTTTGTGTTTGCTTGAGATAGATGCATGATTCTTACTCTTCGAGAAGTGTAGTTGGCCAAGTATGGAATGGTGCCAACATATCCTACCAGTCCCACATAAGGGATAGCATACGATGCCAAGAGATAGTTGACTGTGTTGGAGTAAGGGTTAAATGGAGGGTCCAATTTGTAGCCGACTGCTTTGTCAAATAGTTGTGCAAATGCTTCAGGACTGAGATCATATAGTGGTCTTGGAATTCCACCAACGGTTGTTATAATAGCCCTGAAAATCATCACAACATTATGGGATGGATAATACGGTGCACTTATTGATCTCAGCTTGAATCAAAACATCATATAAATCTTACTACCTTAAATGGCCAACTTCTTGATAACCAAATTCCTCGATGATTCTACGGGTAACAGGATCAAGGTTGGCCTTTAGAGCACCGATCGGAGGAGGACCACCAGCTGCAAAACTCGGTTCAATGGCATCGAGTCCATGACCGAGCGCGCCATTCAAAAACAACTCAGCTTCGAGGAATTCCAAGTTGAGAGGGAATTGAATCAGATCCTTGTCGTTGGCCTCAACCGGTCCGCAGTATGCTGAACCTAACACATTGATTGGAACCGAAACAACAATGGCTAGAACCAAAGTAGAGAAGAAATAAAGAGTAGCCATTTTTCTTGAGTAGCTCGTCAAGTTCGTATGCAGAATGGCTGAGATATATAGGCCTACGAGGGAACGAATTATCATTTGCAGAAAAAACATAAAATAGGTCGGTTCATACGTTATCAATCGGGACAAGTAACCACGAAAAATCAAGACACGAGAGTCTAATAATTTCCTTCCAAATGCTTTTTTTTTTTTTGGTAATTATGGGTATTTCACCGATTTATACACGCATTAATTAATTCTTTAAAATTTTAAAATTAATAATTATATAAATTTTAAGTACCTCTGAGATTTATATCACTCAAACTAATAATATTTAAAAAATAAATTCAAAACTTAAATGATTAAATAATATTTTTTTATAATTAAAATATTTTTTTATTATTAATATAAATATTCAATCTATTTTATATATATCCCAACATATCTCTATTAATCTTAAACATTAACAGTAAGCCAAGCATTTTATCATCATCATCACGGTAACTTGTTTAACTTGAGCTAAGTAAAGCAATTGAAACCAAAAGTAGTCGGAGTCGAATACGTTCAATGCAATCATTTTGTAAATTGGCCATTGGGCACTTGCGTGGCAATTTTTTTCCCCTACTCAAGTGATTAGCGATGAAGTCTCTTTCAGTTGTTCATTGGAAAGAGTTTTCTTCTTAAATACTTTTTCCAACATATATCCATTTCACAACAGGAACAGATTTCCGTATATGAATTGAAAACAGATAATCTCAGGTCACAATCAGCAGACATGATAGAATTACTAATAACCCTTTTCAATTTGTTATTTTGTTTTTGTTCCAAACGCCAGAACTTGTTGAGTTTGATGCTCTTGGAAAGATACAAAAAAATTGTTGATATAATAGATCATCATCAATCTATTGCAATTTATCATTGATTTCTCAATGAATATATATATAAAATTGTAGATAAAAGTTGTAAAGAAATAAACTACAAAAGGCAAAAAGAAGATCATAGCAAAAAGCTATGAATATATTAATTG
This sequence comes from Populus pruinosa, assembly GCA_026413675.1. Lineage (NCBI taxonomy): Eukaryota > Viridiplantae > Streptophyta > Magnoliopsida > Malpighiales > Salicaceae > Populus > Populus pruinosa. The sequence continues at coordinate 47,333,450 of CM048592.1, forward strand.
TGTTTATGAGTTTAGATAAAATTATAAGTTGTTAGATAGAATTTTATTTAGAATTCAAATCTTATTCCCATGCAAACAATTTATATAGAAGACTTTTACATAATCTAAACCCTAACATAAAGTGTGTTTTGTCTTTGCGTGTACCCTTTTGATATTTTTATGTTTTCTTGTTATATTATAATTTCTATCATATTCTACATAAGATTTAATTGTTCAATTCTTGAATTTTGATCTCTTTGATTGATGATTGATGATTAATCTCAATTATATTACTAATTGATGATTGATTGTATCCTTCTTCGTTGATTTGTAAAACTAACAGCTATTATTTTTAATGAAATGACAAGTTATTGTTTATTATTTTTAATGAAATGACAAGTTATTGTTTATTTATAGTATAAAAAATGCTCCTATATTATTTTATTTATGATAAATCAAGGGATATCTTTTTGCATACAATTTTTCTTTAAAATGTCAACGATTTTGATGTGTCAACCACATAAACATTTTCAAAATGAAATGTTGCTTGGCTTTAAAGCATGATTGTCATAATTGTAATATTAATTCATTAATTAAATAAATTAACTACCCATTTCTTTCATCCTTTTCAAAATACCCTTAATTGTTTTCTACAAAACTAAGGATTTCTAAAAAAAAAAAGAAGCAAAAAGTATTAGAAAATTATGAATAGATTGCATATAAAGGATGTATATATGGGGTGGCCATCTTCTTCAGCTATAAGATGACATATTTATAATGTTATAGTGATGGAGTTCTACATAGATATAAAATTCTATTTCTAGATAAATTGTCAATAGGATTTTATAATATAAATCTTATTACAATAATGATTTAGGAGATTTTTTCCTAACACACATCATTATAATATAAATCTTATTACAATTTTTTTCTAAAAAAATAACAAAAGAAAAGATATACATAATTAAGGGGACGTCAGCAGTTAGTTCAAGCAGGGAGCCAAACCAAGAAAAAAGAGGGGAAACAAAAAAAAAAAAAAAAGAGGGAAAGTTAACCTGTCAAATACCTACTCTGCATATATTTTTTCCTCCCTTGACACCGGCTCCGGCACAAAGAGAAAGGGGAGACTTTCAGGTAGTCAGAAAAATCAAGAGGGCAGTTATGAAGGGGTCTTTTTCCGTTATTTAAAAAACAGAGAAAATAATTCCTCAGGAGATCATAACCTGCAGTAGGCTTCTCTCCCCTTCACTCGTTTTGGGACAAGCTAGAAAACGATACCAAATAAACACCTCACTGCCTTCCAGCCCTCTCGTCCCTCAGTACTGTCACCACCACACAATACCAGTCTCCCTTATCTACTGTCAAAACTCCTCATCAATCATTTCTCTTCACTTTTCACTGTCAAAAAAACCAACCCAAGACCTTCGTCCCCTCCTTTCCTTATCAAAACCACCTGTAACCAACCCCACGCACCAACCTCTTATTTCTCTTTCTTCACTGCCAGCAATCCATTCTCTCTCCATCTCCCACCGCCGGTGATCAGCCCTTCATCATCACCAGCAGCCTCCTCTTTTCCACATAACCCGACTGAAAGAACTCTGAAAAAACCTACCAGAGACATGCATGTATGTTCTGCTTTGTGTGTGTGTGTGTGTGTGTATCCAAAGTCGTTACAGCAGATAAGAGAAAGAGCTTATGTGTATGCTAGAAGAGATAGATATTACATGAGATTTAAATACAAGATAAGATGACCTCGTGTTTGCAAGCTATGCAGTTCTTATCCTTATCATTCCCCTGCAAACTAGCAAGGAGATTCAACATAAAGAGTTTGTCCCGTAGCAAAAAAAAAAAAAAACGATTAGCCCTGTATTCCTTGGTAAAGAGGAGTTGTAATGAAATGGGATGTGTTGTAATATTATGCCTCATCTCGCAAGCAAAATAGCAATTGACTTCAATATGTTTAGATCGTATATAAAAAATTGAATTATAGACCAGAGCTAATATTATCACACTAAACAACAATAAAGGTAGACTCAGGTGAAACTTTTAATTCATAACAAGATCACATGTAATCAATACATTTTAACCATAACAAAAGCTAAGAATGATATTCATGTAAAACTTAATTAAAGATTTTATGATACAAAATAAATATATTTATAACAAAATCATAAATCTTAATAACAAGAAAACAATACCTTCAGCTATTAATGTTCCTTACTTATTTGTTTTTTTTTAATATATATTTGACACTTCCAAACTCAACTCACTATATACAGGTAATGTAAAATTTAAATGAATTGAGTAAGTGAGTATAGGGATCAAATAACATTATTTATAGCCAAAACTTCCTTCAAGTTTTAATTGTTATATGTCTCTTATATTTATTATATCATAAGTAGTTACAAGTGAACAACTTTAAGAGTTCATAAATATAAATATTACATACTTAAAGTGAACCACTTTAAAAGCTCATAAATATAAAAGTTACAACCACTAAAATGGACCACTTTAATAGTTCATAAGTGTAAAAGAAAGTTTAAGAGTTGTTTATAATGACTTTATAAGAAATAGTCAACATTCTCCCACTTGGTTCACATTTGTAATCTAATATTTCATATTAAACCCATTGACAATATGTTTTAGTAATAAATATATGAATCATAGCAATAGGTCCTCTAATTGATGAGTATTATCTTTCATATATTACTATATATTTATTTCTTTAAACATTATAATTTATGTGGCAACAAGTTATTAATGAATAAATCCTATGTTTATTCTTGGTCCAACACAAATGATTTTTTTCTCAAAATCAAATTAAGGTGCACATTAATATGAGAAGAATATCAACATAGTTAGGAAAATAACATTGTTCAAACAATGAAAAAATTATATAATGGAACCAAGTCCCATATCAACTATATGATCCTTGAATTTCAACGGTGGCATGCCTTTAGTCAAAGGATCAGCGATCATTAGTTCATTGCTAATGTGCTCAATGACCACTTTCTTTTCTTTAATACATTCTCTTATGGCTAAATACTTATTGTCAATGTGTTCACTTCAACTTTCACTTTTGTTGTTCTTAGACATAAAATAATAGTTGAATCATCGCAAAACATTCTCAATAATAGTAGCAATAATAATAATAATAATACTAGTAGTAGTAGTAGTAGTAGTAGTAGTAGTAGTAGTAGTAGTAGTAGTAGTAGTAGTAATAATAAAGAAGGAGAAGGAGAAGAAGAAGATGATGAGAACTTCGAGATGGAATATTAATGTAAAGATTAAACAATGATAATAACAAATGTCAAGGTTAGAGATTCCACTAATGGTATGTCAAACAAGTATAATATAAACTCTTATTATTCAATTGGAAACCACACATAAAGGAGGTTCCAATCAGATTATAGATTGTTAACATGATTACATTAGTCATCTTATTCAATTAATGCTAATGCTTGTAAATTTCATCAAGCATTCATGATTATAACTTATGTTAACAACAAATCAAGTTCCTTTTATAGCTCAAGTGTCGGTTATACCATACAGTATGAACTATGAAAGTGCCAAGCATTTGTTGTACCAAGTGTTATACAACATAAATCAAGATTAGTCATTTAACAAGCAAAGTATTAAAGAGTGAACAAGATAACAAATATAAAACATGTTAGTATCAAACATTAAAGTCCATATTAAGTTTATATTATACTTATTCTTACACCATTAGTATAACCTTTTCACCGTGACATAATTAACTTAGCTAGACATAATGAAAGAAAGAAAAATAGATAAACAAAATAAGAACATAAAAGTTAACTAAGTAAAGGAAAGGAAATGAAAGACATAAACTTAATATTAATGAAAGCAAAGCATAAACATTACAAAAAATACAAAAAGAGAAAGGAAGAGCATGATCTTGATTTGAACACCAAGATGCCTAAATGCATGGCAAATGACTCCTTTTATAGGCCAAAATTAGGAACTATTGATTTGATGACTAATTGATAAGTGGGTGGCCAACTCTTGACTTGGTGACAATCCTTATCTTTTCTTTTCTGCCCAAAACATCATTGATAACGTCAAAATTAGAGCCAGTCGAAAACATGAAAGTTGTAGGAAATTGTCTCAGCTTTCTTGTATAAAAACTTCAGCTCATTTGGACTTTTAAAATTCTAGATATGGCTAAAATACTGAACAGTGCTTGGGCTGGAAGACAGATTCAGGCTTCTTTGTTGTTGCTACAATTTGGACTTGAAAATGGCCTTTTTAGATCTTGGGCTCCATATGAAAGTTGTAGGCCTATATCTTACCTTTCCATCCATATAAATTGGACCTAAATATGAGATCTATAGCTCCAGATATGACCCAATTACCGAATAGTGTTTCGGTTTGGATTGCACCGACATCTCTTTTCTAAGTTTGACCATCTCTTTGCCCTTGCAATTTAAGTTCTTAAAGTCATCAATCAATCCTTTCATTTATGTGATAGGCCTGCATTTAAAATGAACATTTACCACAAATTAAAGGTATCTTATATTATTAGATATATTATTATAAAACATGCTTTAGTTAATGAGTTATTAATACTTCAAGTGCAAAATGATGATATAAAACCATGATAAAAATGCACTTTTAAGTACTAATCAATTACTCTGATATTGTCCTAACATTCCCATAACAAATATAATGCCAGGTCTTATATAAACTTGAGCATACATAAGACTTCAAGCAGATGGAATATTCTTCATTTGTTTCTTTTCAAGATCGTTCTTCGAACATTGATTCAAACTGAATCTATCCCTCTTAATAATAGGGGATACACTTGGAGAATAATTCTTCATCTGAAATCTCTCTAAAATTTTATTAATATAGGTTTCCTGAGACAGACCTAAGATACCTCGAAATCTATCTGTATGAATTTTAATGCCAATAACATAAAATGTTTCACCCATATCATATCAAAAGTTTTAGAGAGGAATTGTTTCACCTCATGTAGCAAACCTTTATCATTGGTTGCTAGTAAAATAATATGCAAGGAATCTTTCTTAGATATAGGAGAGAAAGTCTCCATGTAATCAATTTTTTCTTTTTAAGTGAATCATTTAGCAACGAGTCTTGTCTTGTATCTCTCAATATTGCCTAATAAACCTTTCTTTGTTTTAAAGACCCATTTACATCCAATGACTTTTACACCATTAGGCAACTCAACAAGATCCCAGACTTGGTTACTTTTCATAGAATTCATCTCTTCCTTCATAGCATTGTACCATAGTTTTGTTTCTATACAACTCATGGCTTGTGAAAAGGATTCGGGATCATTTTTGGCTCCATTTTTATAGTCATATTCTTGCAAATACACAACATAATTATTAGGAATTGCTGGTCATTTTGGTCTAATAGATTTTCTTAATGTTGTACCATTATATTCCTGAGAAATATTTGGTTTAACTTGTTGTTTAAAAGTTCTTGGCAACTCTTGAACTACTTGATCTGTTGGAATATCATCAAGAATTTATGGAACTTCAATGATTGGTTGTTCAACATCAGTTTATACTTGAGGGGTGTTTTAAATAATAATCAATCTATCACTTGAAATGGAAGGTTGAGATTCTGAATGATCATTCTTAGAAATAATGTTTCTGGTTTGATTGCTCTCACTAATTAAGTTATTTTCAAGAAACTTTACATTTCTTGATTCCACAATCCTAGTAATATGAGATGGATAATAAAATCTATAACCCTTAGACCTTTCAGCATATCCAATGAAATACCCACTAATAGTCCTTGGGTCCAATTTCTTTTCTTGTAAATTATAAATTCTCTCTTCAAACGAATATCCCCAGATACACATATATCACAAACTCGGTTTCCAACCTTTCAGTAATTCAAAAAGTGTTTTGGGAACAGTCTTGGTTGGAACTCGGTTTAATACATATACTGTCTTCTTAAGTGCTTCAACCCACAAGGATTTGTGAAGTTTAGAGTTGCTAAGCATACTCTGCACCATGTCCAATAATGTTTGATTTCTTGTTTTTGCCATACCATTTTAATCTGGTGAGCTAGGCATGGAGTATTGGGCAACAATCTCATATTCTTGAAGAAAATTTTCAAATGGCCTAGGTGTTTGTCCATCCTCTGTGTATCTACCATAATATTCTCTACCTCTATCTGATCTAACTATCTTAATTTGCTTACTGCATTGTTTATCTACTTCAGCCTTAAAAATTTTGAAGGTATCTAATGCTTCGTTCTTATTATGTAGCATATAAAGATACATATATTGAAAGTAATCATCTATAAAAGAAATGAAGTATTTATGACTATGTCAATCCAAGTTTGAACTACATATATCAATATGTATGATCTCTAATATGTTTGAACTTCTAGTGGCACCTTTCTTTAACTTGTTGGTCTGTTTTTCTTTTATGTAGTTCACACAAGTCTCAAAATTAGTAAAATCTAAAGTATTAAGTACTCCTTCATTTATTAATCTTTTAATTCTATCTATAGAGATATGACCTAATCTCTAGTGCCATAATTTAAAGGAACTTTCATCAAAAACATATCTTTTAATACCAGTGTGAACATGCATTAAATTATGAGTGGCATTATTTTGTAAATTAATGCAGAAAAGACTATCAAATAAAATACCATTCCCGACATAATCAAATTTATAAAATAAACTGAATGATGATTCTGAAAAATTAAAGGAATATTCAAAAGGTACAAGTCTTGAAACTGAAATCAAGTTTCCAGAGAAACTTGGAACATAAAAGGTCTTTTTTAACTTTAAAATAAAACCACTACTTAAAATTAAATAGCAAGTTCCTATAGCTTCCACATGTGAGCCCATCTTGTTTCCTGATAAGATGCTTTGCTCACTTTCCACTAGCTTCCTTATGTTTTGCAAACCCTGTATGGAATTTGAAATATGGATTGTTGATCGAGAATCAATCCACCATGTGTTAATATTGACATTAGCCTTATTAGATTCATAACAAATAAATGAAGTTAGATTACCTTTGTCCTCGAGCCATTTTTAAAATTTGACGCATTCCTTCTTCACATGTCCTTTTTTTTTACAAAAGAAACACCTGGAATCTTTCTTGATACCAGCTTGGAAATGTATTTTACCTTTCCTTTTTTTATTAGCTTGAGATTTTCCCTTTCCATGTACTACCAACATTGTACTTTCACCTTGTTCCATCAATAGTCTCCCTTCTTCTTGAACACACATGGTTATGAGTTCATTAATTGACCAATTTTTCTTATGTGTGTTGTATGAGATTTTGAAGCGTCCATATTGATGCGGAAGGATGTTCAAGATATAGTGCACTAGAAAAGACTTCAACATTTCTACCTCGACGTTCTTCAATTGAGCCACAAGGTCCCTTATTTGCATGATGTGCTCGCACATACCTCTCACACTGGTGAAACTTAGGCATGAAAAATTCTTAATTAAGGTGTTTACTAGTGCCTTATCTAAAGTGATAAATTGTTTATCAATGGCTTTCAGCAAGTCTTGGACCTTTTCATGTTGATTGCCAGAACCACGAATACCAGCAGAGATTTTAGTCTTAATAAACATCATGCTGAGGCAATTAGATCGCTCCCATCGCTCATGAAGCGTGATGTCTGCTGTGGTGCTGGTATTAGTGAGTGCTGGTGGTTTGTCTTTCCTAATAGCATGGTCTATGTCCATTTACCCTAAATGAAAAAGAACTTTTTTCTTCCAGATCTTATAGTTATCTCCTTTGAGTTTAAGGATATCATAATGAACATCAGAGATATTTTCAGGTTGTAAAACTGCATACAATTATAGATTACATGCTTAAGTTAAAACTAAGACAATAAATATTTATGCTTTACCAATGTAAATCATGCTTAAATATCAAATTTAATGATATAAAAATACAAGTGGGCTAAATTCTTAATTCAAGTAGATTCAATTATTCTTTATGATCAAGTTATTTACTTAATTCATAATTCTAAAGGATATATCATGATTATAATTTGATATATATTTTATCTCAAATTAAACTTTTATGATAAAATTATCAAGTTACTTACTTAATTCATAATTCTTGTGGGTAAGTTATGAATAACTTGATATTTTATCCTAATTAATAATAAAAATATAATAAAAATTCATCTGGGATAAAATTTATTATATTAAGTATAATTAATTACAATTGATGTCTAATATTCTTTATGTGATCCTAATAATTTATAATATATAATTTTAATCAATTAAAGATGCTATGACTTTTCTCTAATTAATTAAATTATATGAATCATTAGACATTAAATCGCATAAGACTAACTTAATATTATGAATTACATAATTTTAACTAATACTAACATGTTATTATTATGCACAAAATATTATTATAATATAAGCATAAATATTGTATAATCAAAACTACAATATTATGCATAACATTTAATTTCATGCCTTCAATTACACACACACACACACACACATGTGTGTGTGTGTGTGTGTGTGTGTTGCATGTATTAATATAGAGTAGAAATAATCAATTCATGCAAACTAAATACGAGCATAATAATTAAAATTGCACAATAATAATCTAAATTGCATATAATCAAATCAAATAAAAATTATAATCATAACAATATATTATAATAATTATTAACACAATTCCCAACTATTTATAAAATGAAAACTAAATGTCACTGTTTGTTAAAAATCAAAGTTGCGTGTCATTTTTTTGGTTGTCTTCAACCTCTATACTGGGTTGCAAACTTTAATTTTCTTATTTAAATTTTATCAAAATTTCAGCCATAAACAAAGATAAATAAAGCAACTTTATAAACCAAGACATAGATAAAATCTAGCTCTGATACCAAATGTAAAACATAATTAACAATTCTATGATGCAGAATAAATATGTTTATAACAGAATCATAAGTCTTAACAACAAGGAAACAATACCTCCAGTCATTGATGTTCCTTATATATTTGTTGCTCTCTGTTATATATATTCGGCACTTCCAAACTCTACTCACTCTGTATAGATGGTGTAGAACTTAAGGGAATTGAGTAATGATACGACCAAAAGATTGATGTCTTCTCCCAAGTGTAGGAGTGTCGAAGTAATAAATAACCCGGCAAGATCGGGGTCGAACCACAAGGAGGTTAATTATACAAATTATAAATAACAACAACAACAACAACAACAACAACAACAACAACAAGAATAATAATAATAATAATAATAATAATAATAAAGAAAAAGAAGGAGAAGAAGAAGATGAGAACTTTGAGAAGGAATATTAATATAACGATTAAATAATGATAATAACAAATGTCAAGGTTAGAGATTCCACTAATGGTATGTCAAACAAGTATAATAAAAACTCTTATTATTCAATTGAAAACCACACATAAAGGAGGTTCCAATCAGATTATAGATTGTTAACATGATTATATTAGTCATCTTATTCGATTAATGCTAATGCTTGTAGATTTCATCAAGCATTCATGATTATAACTTATGTTAACAACAAATCAAGTTCCTTTCATAGCTCAAGTGTCGGTTATACCATACAGTATAGGCTATGAAAGTGCCAAGCATTTGCTATACCAAGTGTTATACAACATAAATCAAGATTAGTTATTTAACAAGCAAAGTATTAAAGAGTGAACAAGATAAAAAATATAAAATATGTTAGTATCAAACATTAAAGTCCATATTAAATTTACATTATTTTTATTCTTACACCATTAGTGTAACCTTTTCACCTTGACATAATAAACTTAGCTATACATAATGAAAGAAAGAAAAATAGATAAATAAAATAAGAACATAAATAAGATAAAAGTTAACTAAGTAAAGGAAAGGAAATGAAAGGCATAAACTTGATATTAATGAAAGCAAAGCATAAACATTACAAAAAATACAAAGAGAGAAAGCAAGAGCATTATCTTGATCTGGATACCAAGATGCCTAAATGCATGGCAAATGCCTCCTTTTATAGGCCAAAATTAGAAACTATTGATTTGATGACTTGATAAGTGGTTGACCAACTCTTGACTTGATGACAATCCTTATCTTTTCTTGTCTGCCCAAAACGTCATTGATAACGTCAAAATTGGAGCCACTTGAAAACATGAAAGTTATAGGCAATTGTCTCAACTTACTTGTGTAAACAATTCAGCTCATTTGGACTTCTAAAACTCCATATATGGCTAAAATACTAAATAGTGCTCGGGCTGGAGGACATATTCGGGCTTCTTTGTTGTTGCTACAATTTGGACTTGAAAATGGCCTTGTTAGATCTTGGGCTCCATATGAAAGTTGTAGGCCTATGTCTTACCTTTCCATCCATATAAAGTAGACCTAAATCTGAGATATATAGCTCCAGATATGACCCAATTATCAAATAGTATTCCGGTTTGGATTACACCAACATCTCTTTTCTAATTTTGGTCATCTCTTTGCCCTTACAATTTAAGTTCTTAAAGTCATCAGTCAATCCTTTCATTTATATGATAGACGTGCATTTAAAATGAATATTTACCACAAATTAAAGGTATCTTATATTATTATAAAACATGCTTTAGTTAAGGAGTTATTGATACTTCAAGTGCAAAATGATGATATAAAACCATGATAAAAATGCACTTTTAAGTACTAATCAAATAAGTGAGTATAGGGACCAAATAACATTCTTTATAGCGAAAGCTTCCATCAAGCTTTAATGGTTATACGCCCTATATATTTATTATATCATGGGTAGTTACAAGTGAACCACTTTAAGAGTTCATAAATGTAAATGTTACATCCTTAAAGTGAGCCATTTTAAGAGCTCGTTAATATAAAGGTTACAATCTTTAAAGGGGACCACTTTAATAGTTTATAAGTGTGAAAGAAAGTTAGAGAGTCATTTATAATGACTCCATAAGAAACGGTCAACAATTCCACCTTAGTACTACTAGATTTGAAAATCACAGATTGTTTCTTAGCCAACCATGAGATGAGGTTGGAACTTATATAAACACATAACCACATATTGATTATCTATTGTCTGCATTACCAACCCAATCAAAATCGTAGTAGGCATTAATAGAGAAGGAACCAAGATTGTAGAAAAGGCCATGATCGATTATATTCTTCAAATTACAGTACATGTTTGGTTGTTGTCCAATTAGCAGAGGTTGGAGTTTGCATGTGTTGACAAAGTTGATTTATTAAGTTTATGAATTTAGGACATATAGGAGTGACATTTTGCAAGGCACTAATTGTTTGCCTATACTCTTACAGATCTAGAAGTGGTTCCCTAGCAAACATGGATAGTTTGAAGCCCAAGACACAAGGAGCTCGAAAAGGTTTGATGCTAAGTTATATATGATTTAAAAGTTCAATAATATATCTTATTTGTTAAAGATGCAACGCATAAAGAGAATGTGTACCCAGGAAGTACATTAACTGGCCAAGATCTTTCATGGGAAACTCAAGTTGCAGATTAGAGATAAGAGATGTAATGACGTCCTGATCATTAGACATGACAAGAATATCATCCATATATACTAAAAAGTGACCAACTCACTTTTAACATGTCACGACTCTCTTATGCAAGAGTTCTTGTGGAGCTGGACATGCTTGATTTTAAGTCCTTTATTGATATTATCTTACCAAATGGTGCCCCTTTGACTCAATCGGTTGTATATGAGACACTACATAGATTCTGCAAGTTATGTAAAGCTCTTGGGCACAAAATAGAAGCAGGTCCCTTGCTATTACCTCAACAGTGACTGGATATATAGGCAATAAAGGTATCTCCTATGAGGCTTCTGATAAGCCCATAGTGTTTTTGATTGGCTAGGCTTTGTTGCAAAGCCTAGTTTGGGAAGTGCTAAAGGTCGGGTTGCTAAACTATCACATAGTTGTGACCCCATGTCCATTGAAATCATTGTTACCTCTAGAGAATGGGTAATTGTCAAAAGCAAGAAGGGCTTCTAACATATCTTTAAGAGTTGTGCACACCGCTAATCAAGGTTCCACCATCCCCTCTAAAGGTAAAGAACATGTTGTCTCGCCTTTAGAAACCATACCCACCACTTATCAAAACCCTTATATCCTTTCTAAAGGTAAAGAACCAGTCAGGGCACCACCAAGCAGGAAAGGTCTTGATGTTGTTATTGTCGGTTCAACCACCGTGCATGGTCAGAGAAGGAGCACATCTCGAATAACTAGTGGTTATAGGGTTCCCCCTCCACCCCCTCTTATGTAATGCTCATATTTAGTTGGAATGTTAAAGGACTCAACATTCCTCTGACGCAGTATGAGCATGAGCATTATATACCTTTTATAGTGGCATACAATTAAAACTTGTTGCTATAAATAGGGTTTTAACATGTTTATTTATAGCCATTGTTAGCTTACACCTACTCATTAATCTATTATAGTTTATGACTGATTAGTTTCTATAATTCTTGCTTTTTTGTCCACACGAACTTCACAATCATTATCAACATAGGGTAATCGACTAAGTTTGGCCTTAAACAAGTATGGCAAGGTAAACACCATGTTTGTTGATGTGACATTACCATGATAACTTTTATTGTCACATATAATTATATAATTTATTATCAATAGACCTTTTAGGCTTGAAGGTTCTTTGTCTTTCATTGTTTGATAATATGTTTAGCCTTACCCTTTAAGTTTTCTATTAGGTAGAATTGTATGATAAATGAGGTATCTATATACTTCACAAAGATTTTTTTTTCATGATTTTTATCTTACTATAATCCATATATCTATTTTGATTGGTTATATCAATGACCAATTTGAACCTTTGTTAATGGTTAATAAAGTCTAATATATTATGTTTCTTTTGTTTTAAAAAGTCTTTGTAGTTTAAAAGCAGTAATTATTGTTATCATCTTAGAAAATGAGCTATTATCCATCTTTTTTTTTTTTCTAAAAAATAAATTCAACCAGCTTCCAATATCTTCTAAATCTGGTTTCTAAAAATGACACAATTCTTAGCATTATGTCTTCACAAGTCATTCTACTTACAATATTTATTTGTTTTTATATATTTAGTAGTGAGGATTATATGATTTCCTAGGATTTTCAATTTCCTTCCTCGCATCAATCAAATATGTCTTTTGCTTTCTTAATGCCAAACAAGTACTCTTTACTATTGTCGCTACACGACGTCGGGCGACGGCTCCACTCCTTTTTTTTTTTGTTTTTTTTTTAAACAAAAGGAATTTAGTTTTTTATTTGATTGGGGGGAAATAAAGATTTTATTTGGAGTCGCCATCTAGTAATTTGAGGGAACTAGAAATCCAAAATTAGACACTGGTCCTAGAGATTCGGATACTAGGTTAGTTATGATTAAGGCAAGGTAGACACCACCCTTAAAACATCCTTTCAGAGAAAGGTTACCTTTACTTGTGTGTTTTTCTTATTTTTGATTCAAATGCTATTATATTTTGAGCTTATTTGTAAATTTTTAACATATTTAACGTCGGTCCCTAAAAATAGGAGACGCGTTAAAAATGACATCAGACCCTAAAATTAGGAGACTTTGTCTAAAATGTCGACGTTTATCCCTAAAAAGGAGAGTTACGTCTGATTTATCAAAATAAATAATAATGGACATAATCCATATTTGGTATTTAAATTTTTGACATCGGTCCTTTTCTATAAATAAAAGAGACGTGTCGAGAAAATTTATTTTATAAAATAAAAATTATTTTGATATCATTCACAAATAGATATATCAATTCTTGAAAATTGGGTTTTTGACCTATGAACAGTGATATGATAAAATAGGTGTTAAACCCGCGTTGTTATTTATTTTGGTTTTCTTTTGTTTTTTTTCTTTACATGCAAAAATTTACAAGTATTTATATACAAAAATATCAAAAAATACCATAAAATATCATAAAAAATTACCTGAGTACCCCTGTATAGGTAAAAGACTGAAATACCCTCGGGTTTATCGAAAATTTACGAAAATGCCACTGGACCCGCGGTTACTGTTCACGCACGGTTACTGTTCACGGGTGAAATTTTCCGGCGAGTTTCCGGCAAAAGATAGTCGATTCTGGTAGATCTGAGGACAAGGATTCTGATGGTGGTGGTCTCGTTGTCCGTTGATGGCTGAGGAGGGAGAATCGACGACTTGAAGGTCGATTGGTCGATGTCGGTCGCGGCCTTTTTCCGGCCAAATTAGCCGGTGAAAAAGTGTGAAAAGGCCGGGGTTTTGCTCAGGGGGAGGCGATGCACAATTCTGCGGTGGTTGCACGGCTTGATACGGCCGGAAATGGGAGATCCGTGGAGAGAGAGAGAATCGCCGGCGAGAGGAGAGAGAAGCTCTGGGTTTTGATCTGGTGTGGACGAGTGTATGGTGCACTCATGCGTCTGAAGGCTGTGAACCGCTGGATCTTGGATGAACAGATCGTGCGGCTGTGATTCGTTTGATCTCCAAGTTGATCGGACGGTCAGGATTGAATGGGCTACGATCTGGTGTGGCGCGGTGTACCGAGTGCTCGGTATACCTGCTGACGTGGCGCAACCAGATCGAAGGGCAGATTATTTGAACGGCTGAGATTGATTTGGGTTTTAATCTGGTATGGTAAAGCCTATTGTATCCTAAGAAATCAAAGGCTCAGATCTAAACACTATTAGATCTAACGGTTGGGATATTTTTGGTATTTTTTAATTTATTAAAAAAAATTAATATCTTACTAGGGTGCAGAAAAATATAAGAAAAATGAATAGTAATTAAATAGTAACCCAAATAGTATACGTGAGAATTGAGAATCAGAATTAAGAATTGAATTTTTTAATCTTTTTTTTCTCCCTGCTGTCTTGAATTCATTGGCTATTTATAGCCAATGAATTCAGACAATAATTCACGGATGAATTGTTAGCAATTCACGGATTCAAATTTCCACCGATTACTATTTGTCTTATTATATATAATAATATTAAATAATAATATAATAATACTAAATAATAATAATAATAATATTTATTTACAGGGGTAAAAATTAAAAATTCAAATCAGTATTATAAAAAGTTTTTCATCCGCTAAAAATTAATTTTAAATTACAAAAAAACTTTTTTATACGGGTATCAACTCGGTGGACCGGGTTTTTTGACCCAAAAATACCAGTTTTGACAAAAATAGTCCGAAACTCATTTTTTATCGCGGTTGGCATGGTGGGACCCGTATTGACCCGGTGGACTCGGTTTTGACCGAAAATGATAGTTTTGACCCGAAACAGCCCGAAACTCATTTTTCACCCCGGTCGACATGGTGGGACCCGTATTGACCCGGTGGACTCGGTTTTGACCGAAAATGACAGTTTTGACCCGAAACAGCCCGAAACTCATTTTTCATTGTGGTCGACATGGTGGGACCCGTATTGACCCGATGGACTCGGTTTTAATAGAAAATGACGGTTTTGACCCGAAACGTCTTGAAACTTATTTTTCATCCCGGTCGACATCGTTTAACCCGTATTGACCTGGTGGACTCGGTTTTGACAGAAAATGACGGTTGACTCGAGAAAATATATTTTAAACTCTTTTTTTCTTTTTTTTTATTTATTATATTTTTTGTCATGAATAATAAGATAAAATAACATTCCTAAAAAATTTTATTTAATCCAAAATTGGGTTACAACAGTTGCCCCCTCTTTACAATGCTTACGGTGCAAAGACATTGAAAAAATCATTTTCTTTTGACTTTGCATAGGAAGTATTGTAAAGAAAAATGCTGGAGATGTTGAAAAACACATATATTTTTAGTTGGTCTAATTCTTATGAGCAACCTACCCAAGTGAAAAACATGAAAATGTTTTCAATCTTGATTTAGTGAAATACATGAAAGTGATTTCAATAATGGTTTGGTGAAATACATGAAAGTGATTTCATTGATGGTTTCCTGAAATACATGAAAGTGATTTCAGATTATTTTACATGAAAGTAATTTCATCCTTGATTTTGTGAAATACATGGAAGTGATTTCAACAATGGTTTTCTAAAATACATGAAAGTGATTTCATATTGATTTTGTGAAATACATGAAAGTGATTTCAACAATGGTTTTTCTGAAATACATGAAAGTGATTTCAGATTGATTTTGTGAAATACATGGAAGTGATTTCAACAATGGTTTTTCTGAAATACATGAAAGTGATTTCAGATTGATTTTGTGAAATACATGGAACTGATTTCAATAATGGTTTTTCTGAAATACATGAAAGTGATTTCAGATTGATTTTATGAAATACATGAAAGTGATTTCAACAATGGTTTTGTGAAATACATGAAAGTGATTTCAACAATGGTTTTCTGAAATACATGAAAGTGATTTCAGATTGATTTTATGAAATACATGAAAGTAATTTCACTATGATTTTCAAAGTTAATGAAAACTTCTAAAGGAAGTCATATTTGTATGACTCAGATCCGATTTGTAAAAATCGATCTCAAAGATGATGAAAGCTTCTCACGAAAGTCTTATATCTACGGTTGAGATCTGATTTGTAAATCAATCTTAGAGATGATGAAAGCTTCTCACGAAAGTCTTATATCTACGGCTGAGATCTGATTTGCAATCAATTTCAGAGATAATGAAAGCTTCTCATGAAAGTCTTACATCTACGGTTGAGATTTGATCATCTGTTCAGAGTAATAGTAAGAGTAGAATCCTTATAAATTACGCAGTTTTTGGTGACAAACATCATCAACTTCTTGTATTTCAAGCTTTTCAAAGTTCCCAACTCTTGAAGCTTTAATCATGTCTTCCTCTTCTTCCAATGTTAACCTAAATCTTGTTCCTGCAGTAGAGCCTATAGTTTGGCGTACTACTTTTGAAGTGAATGGTCGTCCAGTTACAATAGAAGATACTGTAATGGACAATGAAGATACTGCTGTAGCCGTGGCTAGAGACATGGTCCTTCCCCGTGATGAAACCATGCTGGCAGCTAGAAGCGATATTGAAGCAGTGAATCAGTCACTTGCTCTCAATATCAGAGCTACTTCATCTCTGGTGAACGTTGCAGAGCGTCTTCATGCTAGAAGACTTGAGCTGAATACTCAGGTTCTTGATCTCCATCATCTGATTGAGAATTTAAGGAATAGACTCCGTGATGAAAGACGTCAGAGAAATGACTTGGAGAGGAGGAACCAAGAGCTGAATACACGTGTCGACTTTTGGAAGGACTATGTTAACACACGACACCTCGAGTTTGAGGAAGAGATGGAGAATATGCGTAAACAATTTGAAGAACTTCGAGGCTTAATTAATGATCAAGATGACAATATCCCTGATCGTCCTCGCACTGTTTAATATTTGTACTTTTAAACCTTTTGTCATGAATAAAAATCCATCTTTCTTGTCTTCATTTATGAATTTTGCTTTAATGAAATTGTCATATTTGATGTGATTAAAATGACTTCATTTCGTCTGAATCTCGTTGGATCCCGTTGGGAATTTTGTTTCAAGAAATATCTACAAGACAAATATGCAATGTTTGTGAAGTTAGATGATATGAGATGCATCTTACCTTTTTGAAATATAGATCCCCCATTCATCTTGTCTGGCGATCTTGAATGTTAGCAAACTCTTTTGATTCACGCGTCTTTCAAATCTACTCAAGCTGATCCATGTTGTTGAGTTCTCCAAGATAAACTTTGTTTAAGTTTCTCAATAGTCACTGCCTCTTTCTCCATTGGATACTTTATTGAGAGCATTAGCTTCTCCCTGGCCTGACATCGTGTTGTTGAGGATTCTTTAACCAATTCACATGGTCAATATATGAGGATTATCCCACTTCACCTGGGATTTCCATATCCGAAGATGTATCAGTTATCATATTGTCTAACTGATCATATTACGAGAAGCAAAAATCTCATTTCATAGAAACTGCATAATCATGCTATTTCAATCCCACTCTGGAAGAAATCTACAGTTTTATCATCTGTATCTCTCACTAGGGAAGCAAATTTCTTTGTGCCATTAGGAATCTGGTGACTGCTTCTCTGCCTCTGGAAGATTTCTTGTGATTGCTTCTCTACCCTTGGAAGAAGTAACTGTCTCTTTTCATTTCCTCATTTGCTCTTGTTGTCGTTAGAATCTCTGATTTTCTAACACTACCTCTTGGTGTGTCATATATCTGTCTTCTTCACATAGAAAACCATTTTTTTCAAAAATGATTTTTTAAAAGATCTCTTTTGTTTTTGAAAACTGAAACTCTCAATGTCTGTTTATAACAATGTTCAAGCAACTCTAAGGATTTGTAGTAAATCTCTCAATCTCAAATAAAGGTAAGTGATGAGATGACCTTCTGCTTTGGTTTTCAATGTGTTCAAGCAATCTTGAATGTATTTTGAGGGAAAAGGAACAATTTCCCTTTATTTTTAGAAGCAGTCCTTTTATCAGCATGAATAATAATGAGTAATTATTTGCTATATCATGACTCTTTATGAAAAAGTCTCTTATATTTTGGGAACGCTGTTTATTAATTCAGGTTGCTTCCTTGATTAGAAAGGACTTTAAAGGCATGTAATGTATTTATGGCTCAAGGCTGTAAAAGAAAGAGGATTTCATAAGCTCAAAGAAAGTGTTTAAGGGTTTGAAAACTATAGATCACTGTTATCTTATCTTCATCTTTTATTTTGCTATCTTGACAACAAAATGATACTAAATATTCCAAATTAGGAATTTTTTCTATTTGTTGGGAATTCTCTCAATTATTTGGAATTTTTTATTTGAATTCCTTGTTGTCAGACTTCATAAGCTCACATGTCTTCAAGATGATTTCCATGATCATTTCTTTCGTTTTGCCCCCAGTGTAGGGTGTGATCTTAGTTAAGGTTCTTATGAAAAAAACTTTAAATAGACTTGGCTCAAATTGGGACTGCAAAGGATAATTTTAAAAGAAAGTGAAAGGAATATCAAAGATGGCCTTTCTTCATTTCAAGTAGGATCGGTTAAAACCAATAAACTTTGTCCACATCCAGCGTAATGTTTTGGATTTATAAGATACCACATTTTTGCGAGTCCATGTCAAGCTAATGTACTACCAACCATTATTCATGCTGATAAAATGTAAGTCCAGGACAGAATTTAAGTGATAGTTGTTCCAATTGCGTGTTTTTGACTTGTATGGTCATCTCTTTTAAGAGAATTGCTTTGAACATTATCCTAAACAAATCATTGATTTATTTCATTGAAATCATAAACAAAATCAATTCTTTTAAAACCTCATTTAAGAAGAATGGGTTCTCTTGTAAAAAAAAAAACATTTGAAAGATCAGATTGTTGAGCCATTGAGATCATGCATGGGCTTTTTGGTGAGGTATATGCAAAGAGAATTTCCTGGCCAAAACTTCATTTCATTTGATTTTAATTGGATGAAATACATCATACATAATACTTTTTCACAGAATCAGAGTTCACGGGCCTAGGTAAATCATCTCCATCCATCCTAGTTAACAACATAGCCCCTCCGGAGAAAGCTTTCTTCACTACATAGGGGCCTTCATAGTTTGGTGCCCACTTGCTTCGGTCTTCACTTGGTAGTGGTAAGATTTTTTTGAGTACAAGATCCCCTTCTTTGAATTCTCTTGGTCGGACTTTCCGGTCATATGCTTTGGCCATCCTTCTTTGGTATAGCTGGTGATGACAAATTGCAGCCAACCTCTTCTCACTTATCATGTTTAGCTGCTCATATCTCACTTTAGCCCATTCAGCTTCTTCTAGTTCAGATTCTATTAGTACTCTCAAAGATGGAATTTCTACTTCCAAAGGCATCACCGCCTCCATCCCAAATACTAGTGAATAAGGTGTAGCTCCAGTAGACGTTCTGACTGCTGTGCGATATGCATGTAGAGCAAATGGAAGCATCTCATGCCAATCCTTGTAATTAACTACCATCTTCTGGATAATCTTCTTGATATTCTTGTTTGCAGCTTCGACAGCACCATTCATCTTTGGTCTGTAGGGAGATGAGTTTGAATGTTTAATCTTCCACTTCACGCACAATTCTGTGATCATTTTTCCATTAAAATTCTGGGCATTGTCGGTCACTATCTTCTCAGGTGAACCATACCGACAGATCAAATCTTTCTCAATAAAACTCTTTACCACCTTTTGAGTTACATGGGCATAAGAGCTGGCCTCCACCCACTTTGTGAAGTAATCAATGGCTACTAAGATAAATTGATGCTTATTGCTGGCTTTTGGGTTGATTGGCCCAATCACATCTATTCCCCACATTGCAAATGGCCATGGTGATGTCATATTAAATAGAGGAGCTGGAGGTGCATTTATCTTATCACTATACACTTGACATTTATGACATTTCCTGACATAATCGATGCAATCTTTCTCCATGGTCATCCAGAAATACCCCGATCGTTGTAATTGTCTAGCCATCATATGCCCACTTGCATGAGTTGCACAAATTCCTTCATGAATTTCTTGCAATGCTACCTTAGCTTCGATTTCATCTAGACATCTCAGTAAAGTCCCATTGAATGACCTTTTGTATAGAATTTCTCCATCCAGGTAAAATTCCAGAGCTAACCTTCTCAAGGTCTTCATATCTGCTTTGGATGCCCCCAAGGGATACTCTTGATATTGGATAAACTGCTTGATGTCATAAAACCATGGGTTCCCATCTATTTCTCCTTCAACTGAACAACAATGAGCTGGAAAATTTCTAATCTCAATGCAGATTGGTTGTACTCTTACTCCGTAATCAGTTTTGGCCATAGAAGCTAAAGTTGCCAAAGCATCAGCAAACTGGTTTTTGTCTCTTCCCATGTGGGAAAAATCTATCTCATCAAAGCCCTCAGTCAGTTTCGAGAGATATTGTTGATATGGTATCAATTTTTCCTCCTTGGTCTGCCATTCGCCTTTCACTTGACAGATTATTAACATTGAATCCCCATAGACATCAAGCTTCTTTATTTTCATCTCCAAAGCAGCTTCTAATCCAAGGATACAAGCCTCATATTCAGCAGTATTGTTAGTGCATTCAAATTGTAGTTTGACTGAGACGGGATATTGCTTCTTGTCAGGTGAGATTATCACAGCGCCTGCTCCATTACCAGAAACATTCACTGCCCCATCAAAATACATGATCCACCAATCATTCTTTTCTTTGTCCTCTTCTACTATCAACACATCCTCATCCGGGAAGTCAAATTTCAAAGGCTCATAGTCATTGATAGCATTATCTGCTAGATGATCAGCAATTACACTTCCTTTTACAGATTTTCTTGTCTTGTATACAATGTCATACTCAGCCAACATCACTTGCCATCTTGCTATTCGGCTTGACAAGTAGGGTTTCTCAAAGATATATTTAAGAGGATCCATTTTTGAGATCAACCAGGTGGTATAATACAACATATATTGTCGAAGACGCTTCGTACTCCATACAAGAGCACAACATAGCTTCTCAGTCACAGTATATCTGGATTCACAATCTGTAAACTTCTTACTCAGATAATAGATAGCTTGCTCCTTTCTTCCAGACTCATCATGTTGTCCCAACACACAGCCCATTGCTACCTCAGTTACTGTCAAATACAAGATCAAAGGTCTTCCAGGCACAGGGGGCACGAGTAAAGGTGGATTCTGTAAGTATTGCTTTATTTTATCAAAAGCCTCTTGACAATCTTTGTCCCATATACCAGGGTTCTTTTTCCGAAGTAATCGAAAAATTGGCTCACATGTTGTTGTTAACTGAGATATGAATCGAGCAATGTAATTCAAACGTCCTAAGAAACCTCTTACTTCTTTCTCAGTCTTAGGAACTGTCATAGCCTGAATTGCTTTCACTTTATCAGGATCGACCTCTATTCCTTTATTGCTTATCACAAATCCTAGCAACTTTCCAGACTTTACCCCAAACGAGCATTTTGAAGGATTCAGCTTCAACTGATACTTTCTTAGTCTTTCAAACAATTTTCTTAGAACCTGAACATGATCTTCTTCATTCTTAGACTTGGCAATCATATCATCCACATACACTTCAATCTCTTTATGCATCATATCATGGAAAAGTGTCACCATTGCCCTTTGATACGTGGCTCCAGCATTCTTCAACCCGAATGGCATCACTTTATAGCAGAATGTTCCCCATGGTGTGACAAAAGTGGTCTTCTCTTTATCTTCTTCAGCCATTTTAATCTGGTTATAACCGGAAAATCCATCCATGAAGGAGTAAGTTGAACTTCTAGCAGCATTGTCTACCAGGACATCTATGTGAGGCAAAGGAAAATCATCCTTCGGACTGGCTTTGTTTAGATCCCTGAAATCTACACATACTCTGATTTTATTATCCTTTTTTGGTACCACCACTATATTAGATACCCATTGAGGGTATTTAATAACTTCTAGAAAACCGGCATCCCACTGCTTCTCTATCTCTGCCTTGACTTTGAGCACAATATCTGGGCGAGTTCTTCTTAATTTCTGCTTAACAGGTTTACATCCTTCTATCAAAGGTAATCTGTGTACTACAATATCAATGTCTAAACCAGGCATATCTGTATAAGACCAGGCAAACACATCGATATACTCTTGTAGTAATGAGGTTAAACTGCATCTTTCTTCTGTAGTGATCAGAGTTCCAATCTTTAACTCTCTTTTATCTTGCTCGGTGCCTACATTTATCACCTCTAGTTCTTCCTTCGCAGGTTTCCAAGCATGCTCTGACTGTTCTACCCGTCTAGCAAACTCTTCATCCCATTCCTCTTCATCCATTGCAATCTCATCCTTATCAAAGTTTGGCCATTCATTTTCAATGCAATATGTTTGTGGATTTATGGAGGATTCACTTTCAGAATTCCTGAAAGCGGAAGGTGTTTTTTAGTGTGAATGCATATCTTGTAGCCAAACAAAATAAAAGGAATTCAACAAATACTGATGAAAATGCTTGATCTCAATATTATTTTAAAGGTTGACTCAACAATTATGAAAAGACCTTATGTTGTCATCTTGAACCAAGATTTCCAACTAGGTATAAAATCACAAAGCAAAGTACAATGCAAAGCACATAAAAGCAAATATAAGTAGACACTTAATCATTACTTCTTG
Organism: Populus pruinosa; assembly: GCA_026413675.1. NCBI lineage: Eukaryota > Viridiplantae > Streptophyta > Magnoliopsida > Malpighiales > Salicaceae > Populus > Populus pruinosa. Next base: position 47,356,538 of record CM048592.1, read on the forward strand.
AAAACAATTGGGGCTTCTTCAATCTCCCAATTCTGGAATACTTCTTCAACTGAAAGATTTCGCACAAAGGCGTTGGTTGGAGCTTCTTCTAGAGCATGGACAATTAACTGTGGTAACAGTTCATCACAGTTCCAGCCTTTCTCTTCACCTTCCTCTACATTGTTGATATCCATGACAGCAGGTTTTTGTCCCGAGACTTCCATCATGTTCACCCCTCCACTACTTGTAGCATGATTGGGTAAAGGGTTGGAATTCACATTCGGTGCATCATCGAAAGTTATCCATCCAGCTTTTATCAATTGCAGAAGCTTGTTTTTGAATGCATTGCAGCTTTCAATGTTATGCCCAGCAATGCCAGCATGATACTCACATGTCATATCAGGCTTATACCAATTTGGGTATGGAGGTTGTAATGGGGTTAAGGGAACAGGGGCCACTTGCCCAATACTCAACAACTTCGAATACATTTCTCCCAAGGGAAGTGGTAATGGTGGCAACCGTTCTTGGGTTCTTTGAAAATTCCTTCTTGGAGGATTAACAATTTGGTTACTTTGTTGGTTATTTAGTTGACTTTGTTGGTTGGTAGGGAAAGGTTTAGTGAAGTTTACATTTGCAACTTGTTGGGTAGGTATTTGGAAGTTATAGTGATGGTAATTTTTCTTATTACCCTTGTACCCTCCTTCCACATTGTTTACCTCAGACTCCTTCTTTTTCCCGATAAAGCCTTTCTTCTCAGTAGGCTCTAACATTCTCCCCATTCTTATTGCTTGTTCTATCCTCTCAGCAATAGTTACAGCATCATAAAAATGCTGAGCTGAACTACCCACTAGGTGTTCAAAGTAGGGAGATTTAAAAGTGTTGGTGAACAGAGTGACCATTTCTTTTTCTAACAAAGAGGGTTGCACATGGGATGCTTTTTCACGCCATCTCAAAGCGTATTCTCTTACAGTCTCTTTGTTGCCCTTCTCCATGACTAACAAGCTTGACCTGTCCGGGGCTACCTCCATGTTGAATTTGTACTGCTCCACAAAAGCTTTAACCAAATCTTTCCACTTTCTGATCTTTGTATTATCTAGTCTTGTATACCAGCTTAGTGCTGATCCAGAAAGACTGTCTTGAAAGAAATGGATGAGAAGTTTCTCATCATTCACCACTTCTGCCATCTTATTACAATAAGATTTAAGATGAGTGACTGGGCATTCAGTTCCCGTATATTTGATAAATTCCGGTACCCTAAATTCTTTAGGTACAGCTACATTTGGGACTAAACACATCTCTGCAGCATGAACAGGATCATATAAGTCGGCCCCTTCGACTGCTCTCAATCTTTCTTCTAGAGCGGTCAGTTTGTCATAATCAACAGGTTTAGAGTATCTCATCTTATGTGAGTCATCAGCTGTCAAGTTTATGATCGGCACTTGTGCTGGTGGAACATTGACAGTGAACTGCTGTTCAGATGAAGAAGGATTTGCTCCTAGATTTTGAGAAGTGAACACGAAAGGAGCTACTGGCGTAGATGCAGATGGAGTTGCCACTGCTGGCTGAGTAGAGGTATCCTCTCCAGACTTGGATGCCAGGGCCTGCTCGAGTAGACTTGTAAGTCTTGCGATATCATTTTTCATGCTCTCCAACTCTCTTTGATAGTGAGCCTCTAGATGTGCTCTTTCTTCGTTCTCCATTATCTTTCTTCGAAGTCTAGTGTAATGAATTTTATGGTCTTTTAGGGGACCTATATTTCAGCCTGAATGAATGCAATAAAAATGAATGAAATGCACAAATGGATGCAAAATGCCATATGGATGATGCATGCGTGTTATTTGTTTCAGGCTTTCTTTTAACTTATGATGAGGAATAGACCAGATCAGATTCTCTTAAGAATAGTTCTCACTGAGGACTCCAAACCTACAGGAACTTGAATTGATTGAGGGAAGAAATTTGTTGCCTTAATTTTGATCTAGTAAAAAATTCCTCAATAAATTTGGTTTTTTTTTTTTCATCTCACACTTCCTATAAGGATCGGTGGAGATATAATGAGAATATGGAATGCATATGAAAATGTATGTTAATGCATTGACATTTATTCGTGTCTTATATCCTACTTGATAGGATTTAACTCATAAGGTTTGGCTTAGTTTATTCTATCCTTAAAGAAATTATTTGGTTCTTAGATTGCCCGAATTACTTGTGAAGTAATCAGCCTCTTAACCTTATGCAACATGAGTATGGGAGAAAATTCCACAATACCCGTTACATAGGGTGAGTTACAATCCAAGCGAAAGTCCAAATGAGCATCAGTGGACATAAGTCACACTTGCCACTTGAATCTTTCTTTTCTAATCTTAAAAAGGACGAAGCTCGGGTCCAGAGCTTTTATGGGTTCATCGTGAAGTGTGTGAATACACAAATAAATATCATGCATGCATGTGGCCAATATGAAAAATTGAAAAGAATTACAGTAATAAATAATGTAAATAAAATAAATACCAGAAATAAATAGCATATAAGAAAAAGCATATGAAAAGCAAACACAAGCAGTTGGTTCAACCCTAATTCCCCAGCGGAGTCGCCATTCTGTCGCTACACGACGTCGGGCGACGGCTCCACTCCTTTTTTTTTTGGTTTTTTTTTTAAACAAAAGGAATTTAGTTTTTTATTTGATTGGGGGGAAATAAAGATTTTATTTGGAGTCGCCATCTAGTAATTTGAGGGAACTAGAAATCCAAAATTAGACACTGGTCCCAGAGATTCGGATACTGGGTTAGTTATGATTAAGGGAAGGTAGACACCACCCTTAAAACATCCTTTCAGAGAAAGGTTACCTTTACTTGTGTGTTTTTCTTATTTTTGATTCAAATGCTATTATATTTTGAGCTTATTTGTAAATTTTTAACATATTTAACGTCGGTCCCTAAAAATAGGAGACGCGTTAAAAATGACATCAGACCCTAAAATTAGGAGACTTTGTCTAAAATGTCGACGTTTATCCCTAAAAAGGAGAGTTACGTCTGATTTATCAAAATAAATAATAATGGACATAATCCATATTTGGTATTTAAATTTTTGACATCGGTCCTTTTCTATAAATAAAAGAGACGTGTCGAGAAAATTTATTTTATAAAATAAAAATTATTTTGATATCATTCACAAATAGATATATCAATTCTTGAAAATTGGGTTTTTGACCTATGAACAGTGATATGATAAAATAGGTGTTAAACCCGCGTTGTTATTTATTTTGGTTTTCTTTTGTTTTTTTTCTTTACATGCAAAAATTTACAAGTATTTATATACAAAAATATCAAAAAATACCATAAAATATCATAAAAAATTACCTGAGTACCCCTGTATAGGTAAAAGACTGAAATACCCTCGGGTTTATCGAAAATTTACGAAAATGCCACTGGACCCGCGGTTACTGTTCACGCACGGTTACTGTTCACGGGTGAAATTTTCCGGCGAGTTTCCGGCAAAAGATAGTCGATTCTGGTAGATCTGAGGACAAGGATTCTGATGGTGGTGGTCTCGTTGTCCGTTGATGGCTGAGGAGGGAGAATCGACGACTTGAAGGTCGATTGGTCGATGTCGGTCGCGGCCTTTTTCCGGCCAAATTAGCCGGTGAAAAAGTGTGAAAAGGCCGGGGTTTTGCTCAGGGGGAGGCGATGCACAATTCTGCGGTGGTTGCACGGCTTGATACGGCCGGAAATGGGAGATCCGTGGAGAGAGAGAGAATCGCCGGCGAGAGGAGAGAGAAGCTCTGGGTTTTGATCTGGTGTGGACGAGTGTATGGTGCACTCATGCGTCTGAAGGCTGTGAACCGCTGGATCTTGGATGAACAGATCGTGCGGCTGTGTACCGAGTGCTCGGTATACCTGCTGACGTGGCGCAACCAGATCGAAGGGCAGATTATTTGAACGGCTGAGATTGATTTGGGTTTTAATCTGGTATGGTAAAGCCTATTGTATCCTAAGAAATCAAAGGCTCAGATCTAAACACTATTAGATCTAACGGTTGGGATATTTTTGGTATTTTTTAATTTATTAAAAAAAATTAATATCTTACTAGGGTGCAGAAAAATATAAGAAAAATGAATAGTAATTAAATAGTAACCCAAATAGTATACGTGAGAATTGAGAATCAGAATTGAGAATTGAATTTTTTAATCTTTTTTTTCTCCCTGCTGTCTTGAATTCATTGGCTATTTATAGCCAATGAATTCAGACAACAATTCACGGATGAATTGTTAGCAATTCACGGATTCAAATTTCCACCGATTACTATTTGTCTTATTATATATAATAATATTAAATAATAATATAATAATACTAAATAATAATAATAATAATATTTATTTACAGGGGTAAAAATTAAAAATTCAAATCAGTATTATAAAAAGTTTTTCATCCGCTAAAAATTAATTTTAAATTACAAAAAATCTTTTTTATACGGGTATCAACTCGGTGGACCGGGTTTTTTGACCCAAAAATACCAGTTTTGACAAAAATAGTCCGAAACTCATTTTTTATCGCGGTTGGCATGGTGGGACCCGTATTGACCCGGTGGACTCGGTTTTGACCGAAAATGATAGTTTTGACCCGAAACAGCCCGAAACTCATTTTTCACCCCGGTCGACATGGTGGGACCCGTATTGACCCGGTGGACTCGGTTTTGACCGAAAATGACAGTTTTGACCCGAAACAGCCCGAAACTCATTTTTCATTGTGGTCGACATGGTGGGACCCGTATTGACCCGATGGACTCGGTTTTAATAGAAAATGACGGTTTTGACCCGAAACGTCTTGAAACTTATTTTTCATCCCGGTCGACATCGTTTAACCCGTATTGACCTGGTGGACTCGGTTTTGACAGAAAATGACGGTTGACTCGAGAAAATATATTTTAAACTCTTTTTTTCTTTTTTTTTATTTATTATATTTTTTGTCATGAATAATAAGATAAAATAACATTCCTAAAAAATTTTATTTAATCCAAAATTGGGTTACAACAACTATAACTAATTGTTTTTGCCTTTTCACCAAGAGGTTTGTTAGCCTCTTTTGGCTTTCTTGATTCAATAATCTAAAATGGTTTTTCTTTTTTAAGTTCTATGATTGATATGAGCTTTTTTTATTCTTTAAAATATTTATCAAAATAAAAAAAATCAATCATTAAATACATGATCAAGATCTTATTTAAATAGCCAATTTAATACGTCCTTAATTAGCTTTTTTTTTTCTCATTTTATCATCGTCTTTTTATATCGAGTAACATTGTTTTTAAAGGTTTAGTTATTGGAATATTTGGTCTTTATAAACCATTTCTTAAGATTTCATTTCATCTTTTCTATAATTAACTTAATGTATTCATGCTTTGTTATCGATGTTGTGTACTTTATTTTCAGAGTTCTAAAATGAAATGCGTAGATTTTTATAGACTCTCTTAGATATTGAACTATCTTGGACAAGTTAACTAGTGTTACTTCTGGTATTGTTCTATAAATATGTTCGTGAAAATGAGCCTTTATCTCTTTTCAACTATTGATAGACTTGGGTGCTAATGTAAAGAACCGACAATTTTGATTATTGATGAACTAAATAACCTCAATTTTTCTGAAGCAATAACAACTTGATTACCATATTAATTAGTGATCTTTTCAAATTGCTTTCTTGTTGATTAATTATCTTTCTTATAAAACTATTTAAAGTTAACTACATTGATTCTTCTAAGAACAGGATATAACATGTTTATCCATTCAGGGTCTAGATGATTATATATAGGTTTGGTTATATGATCAACTTTTAATCCTATCTCTCTTAAATGTTGGACTAGTAGACCTTATTAATTCTTTTTTTATGATTTTTTGTCAACAAGTACCTAGGTTAGAGGAAGATTGAGATAGTCTTGCTAGAAAGGGCTTTAAATTATATAATTATAGATTATTATGGTTATATATAAAGTTGTTGGGTAATATAATTAGTCTCAAGTTTCCTATATGCTTGTAGGGTAGGTGACACATCATTAGCTATATCATATATAAATTATATTTAGCTTGTTATAATGATGCTTGTGTAGGCATGTAATATTTAGGATGAGTTTGAGAACTTTCAAACATTTATATTGGAGTGCTTGTTATTTTAGTATATTTTAAGATTTGCCCCCAAGCTCTTTAAATAAATAGAATGTTTGATCGAATCAACTTAAGCTCATTCTAAATTTGTTAAAATGATTAGACATAGTCTATATAGTCTTCTTGACTACCACAATATTATTATGATAAATTGCATTAGTTTCATTTTTCATCTCTATCTAAGCATATATAGTCCTGTTAATTACCACAATATTATTATGATAAATTGCATTAGTTTCATTTTCCATCTCTATCTAAGCAACTTTTAAGTGTTTGTTATCATAATTAATTACTTAGAATGTGAAGTTTTTAATTTGACTTTAATAAGTTAGAAATAAAATTCAAAACTACAAATTAAAAGTTATAGATAAAGGTCATAAAGAAATAAATTGTAATATGCAAAAAAAACAAAAACAAAAACAAAATGTAGCAAAAAGTTATGAATAAATTATATAATAAATTTCATAAATAGGGTGGGTATTGTTTTAAACCACTAGAAATATATATAATGTTATAAAAATAGAATCCACGTAAATATTAAATCTTATTCATACATAAATTGTCTACAATAAACAAGAACTTTACTATCTGAACACTAATACTTTTTATTTATGCATATTCTTTTTCATAATTGTATGTGTTTTTCTTTAACTTTCATCAGTTTAACTACAAAATATTAATTTTCAGCATATGATAAACTAATTGTTGAATTTTAATCTTTTTAGTTGATGATGAATGATTAATCATCGTTATCTTTACTAATTAGTGATCAAATTTACTGATTAATGGCTATTTTTATTTTTCATCATTGATTTATAAAATAAATAAATATTGTTCTTAATCAATGTGGTTGTTTATTTTAGTATAAACAATTGTGAAGCTCATATGAATCATAAAAGTTATAATTATTAGCTAGGATATCCTATGAACATAAGGAAATATTTTGTTTGCCAAATAAACCTTAAGTTATAAAATAAAAAAAACCATTAACTATAAGTGAACAAACAATATAGGGTATGAACATGCTAAAAATGAATCATTATTGCACAATAACCTACTTTACAACATTTAAAGTGTTATCGAGCAACATTGCGACAATCATTGACCCTAAACCACTAGCAACTAAAGTAATAAATCCAGCTATCTTTCATGTTTTCTCAAAATCAGCATCTCACACTAGCTTATAACTTGACTTTCTATTTGGATCATCGTTAGTGTTTGTCCTAACATCAATAATTGCAGCATCGAGTTTACTCTAGTTTTTTTTATTTGAAAGTTAGAAAACAAATTGATATATAAAACAACATTCCTTCCATCAAAAAATCACAAATAATATCCAACATGTTAGACTATTAGGAACTCTCAGCTAGCAAAAATTATCTAGTGACAAAATAATATATACCTTTTTAGTTTTCTTTTCTTTTTTCAATTTGTTTTTCAATGAAGAACTGAAAAACAAGTTAACTTATTACAAAACAAAATCAATTTTTTTTTACAAAAACATAAAAGATACATAAAAGTTATTAAAAAAAAAACCATAATTTATAGTAATCTTAATATTTCGTATTCCCAATAATTTACTTATAAAATATTAATTTTATTTCTTTCAAATTAAAAAATATCATGAAAAGAAGTTAATTTTATAATGGATTTATAATAAAAATTAAATTTATAACATTAACTAAAGATAAAAATGTAAAAAAAATATAATTTTAATTTTTTACATTGTTAAAAATTACTTGTATATAAAAAAAATTATATTGTTAATTTTTTCTCTTAATTTGAAAAATAATTAAGAATTTGTATTGGAAATTTAATATTTGTATAATGTTGATTAGGAATAGAATGAGTAGTAACTCTTTACTAGTTGTCATAATTCTATTTTATAATTGTTATAATTTTGTTTTCTAAAATCAATAGAAACTTCAAACATTTGAAACTCTTTAAATAGCCTAAGCTTGCAAAAGTTGACTATTTATATTTTTTTGTATGATTTTTGTTTAATCTTGACACATGCCTAAGCTTTCAGAAGTTAACTGACTGCACAACAAATGCATTAATAATAGAATTCTTGTGTCAATGTCTCAAATTCAGAATTCGTTAAATGATAGACTTAATCAAGAAATTCAATTTAATATTGAAAAATAAAATCAAAAAATAAATATCAATTTAAAAAATTTACTAAAGTGAAAAAATAGCAATAAAAAATAAAAGAGAATGAAATCATAAAAAGATAATTTTAAAAATAATCTCAAATAAAATAAGTAGCCATCAAAATAATAGGAACCACATTTGACATATCAAACAAAAAAAAAGAAGAAGGATGCAATTGAAAATAAATTGAAGGGCTATGTAAAGCATGAAAATCATGGAGGATAGATAAAAAGAATAAAGAAAAGCAAATTGATGCCAAACTAGATGGGATTACACCACATATACCACCTAGGAAGGTAGAACCCACTATGTCGAATTGAAAAACACTAAGGAAGGCCATTTTTTATTATCATAAGTCTTTGCAAGCATCTCTCAAACATGGCAGGGCATTTTATTTGTTGGAGCATTCAACAATTTTTTGTTGTTATTTTATATTTATTAAAAATACTAAATTTCCTCTAGAACTACATGATAATTACACACAAAAAACCCATAAATGAAAGCACACCTTGAAGGTAATATAAGAAAATTTTGATTTTAAAGGCAATAGAGTCATTTTTATGTGCTATGAAAAATAAAATATCAAAAAATCCCTTAGCCCAAGTTAAATAGTTTTTTACTTTTAATGGAATTAAGTAATTATATTGTGTAAAAACAATATATAAAAAGACTGAGTTGTCCAATCAATTCTAAAATTACCAATGGACCATATAAAAAGACTCAATTACATATAATGGACAACTTATTTGTTTATAAGGGCAAAATAGTAATTTTTATGCATTGATATATGTATGATATGTGTTGTGAGGTCATATCTCATACACTATGAATAATACTATTATATATCATTGTTTGTAATTTTATTGAGACTAGACATCAACATAAATGGTAAAATTGATATGCATTATTTCTTTATAATATGATAATAATAGAGATTCTCATTTCTATAGTATAATTATACTAAGAATAATACGTAGATGCTTGTTAGGGAATTAGTTTATCAAAAATGGTATGCGTGAAAACCCATTTGGCATTTATATATTGCCTATAGGAAATCTTATAAAGATAGGTGTAATTAGTTCTTTGACTTGAGGTTATTAGGTTATCTTATTTGAAAACTATGTATTTTGATATTTTTTAGATAAATTATGAAGGTTGCACATATATTAGTTATTAGGTATATGCTGAGCTATATAAAAATTTATGAATAATCAAGATTTTGATGATAATTATGCAATGATAGTATAAATAATAAAAATGATGATGCCGTCAATAATATCCTTATTAATAAGTTAAAGGTTGAATGCAAAGACAATATAAAAAATGCTCAATAAAAAAAATTATTAACTTAAGGTATGTTGATCTTTTTTATTACAAATTTATTATTATCACGAGGATAGATATTTTCAAGGGTTATATGGATACAATACATGTTGATGGAACAAGTTTAAGATTTATAATTCATTACTTTAGAAGCTAGTAAAAGAGAAATTATTTTTCAATTGATATTTCTTATGTAAAATTTAATATGAAGAAATTAAAGTTGATATCTTAAACTATTATACACTTCAAGTGAAGAGAGAAATAAGATGAAGTGTCTTGATTGGACATTCACGAGATCAAGGTAAGAACAATTTTCTTAGGAACATGTTATTTCTAACTCAAAAAAATTCATGCAAAAGGATTTTTAAGGAAAGTTATTTTTTTCTTAGTTATTTTTATTCTTATTTATTTTTGAAAAATATTTTTTATAGTCTTTTTATTCTTTCTATTTAGTTTAGGAATCATATAGTTTAGGAATCTTATTTTATTTTATTTAGTTTAGGCCTAGGACTAGTATAATAGGGGGATTTTAACTTGTATTATAGTAGAAATTTTAAATAGAAATATTCAGTAATAAAATTTTGAGTTAGAATTTTTATGTAACGACTATATTAGATAAATTTTATGTTGCTTGAGCTTGCTTTTTTATGTTATTTTCATAGAGTTAGTTGGTATCAGAACTTAATGATTACTAGTGATTAATTTTTATGTGTTGTTAAATGTCCATGGCTAGAAAAGGTGATTGCATAACAAGACATGCTCATATAGGAAGATATAAGAAAGTTCTTCCTAGAAAAAAAGATATTTAAGAACCAATAATGTATGACATGCAAATAGAGATTGCATAATCGACTTGTCAATTAAATAAAATTATATAGGCAAATTGTTGATAATAATAATAACAGTAATGATGTTATTAATAGTGTACTCATTAATAAGTTAGAGGTTGAGTATAAAAAGAATATGAAAGGAGCCAAATAAAAGAAATTTTTTTTATTTATGTTGTAATGATCCTTTTATTACAAGCTTACAATTATTATAATAGAAGATTTATTCAAGGGTTTTATGGATATAACATATGTTAATTAAATAAGTATAAGGTTTGCAATTCATTACTTTAAAAGCTCATGAAAGAGAAATCATTTCTTAATTGATATTTTTTATCCAAAGTTCAATGTAAAGGGATTAAAGTTGATATCTAAAAGTGTTATACACTTAAAAACAAAGAAAGAATAGAGGTTGAAGAGCTTTGATTGGACACCTACAATATCAAGACAAGAACAATTTGAACTTGAGAATGAGTTTCTTCCAACCAGAGAGAATCATGCAGAAGGATTTTTAAAGGAGATTATTTATTTTCTTAGTTATTTTTATTTTCATTTAGTTGAAACAAATATTTTATTTTATGGTGTTTTTATTCTTTCAAATTAGTTTAGGAATACTCAATTTAGAAATTATATTTTTTGTTGTTTAATTTAAGCCTAAGACTAGTGTAAACTTATATCTTATTAGACTATTTAAAGAGAAATATTAAGCAACAAAATTTTAAATTAGGGTTTTTATATGGTGGCCCCAATGGATAAAATTATGAGTTGCTTGTACTTGTTTTCTTTCTTATATTTTTTCCTTCTTCATCAAAGTCCTAATGAGATTAAGGTTAAAAATCCTAGAAGCATAGTTTTATATATGAAAATAGTATCCTAATGAAATTTGGATTCATTCCTATATTCCTAGTTAGACTAGGACTCTAAAAAAATACATTAGATATAAGTAGGATTTTATAGTTGATATGTCAGGTTATTTGACCCAGTATAGAACTAGTTAGGTTTATAGGCCTTGAAAACCCACATATTCTACTGGAGACTTTGTTATCCATATAAGTTTGTTAAACCGATATAATAATTTTGTCTCATCATTATCCATATAGGTTTAAGAGCCCATATGGAGTTGAAAGAACAATCCCAAAAGATTGGACTAGTATATAACCTCAATCCAATTAGAATTAAATGTATTATCTTAAAAGAAGCTCGAATTAGCATAAAACACAACCTGTTTTAATATGATTGAAACTTAAAAAAGTAAAAAACTAGATTATAAGGGTTTAAATAAAGAAAAAAACCAAAATTTTAAATAGAATGAGAAAAAAATGCAAAATTATGGATAGTTTTTCCTATTTTACTATTTCTCTAAAGAAGAAGACATGTTGTTCCTTTAATCTTCTTTTATCAGTTGATTGTTCTTGGAGTATAACTAGCATAAACTCTAAAATAACTTTTTTTTTAATACAAAAGATTTTTGGCAATGGGAATTGATATTCATTCATGCATAGACTAGAGGTGAGATAATTAGACAACTTGTAGGTTATTACTATTAGTTTAATATGCCTTGTAGTCAATCAATTAGTTACATGTAGTATTATTATATTCATATAAATACATATTTACTATTAATAAAGGTTTAATTTATCTTTAATATTTATATGATATTAAATTAATGAATTTAGAGTAAAGATAAAGTCCATAGAACAAAAAAGATTTGCAAAGAAAATTATAAAGTTGATATAATTATAGGATTTCTATTACATCAAAACATTGTTCATAAAATATTCATGGTCGATGCTCTCTTAAATATTAGACATTCATCAGAGTCATAGAGATTGACACATATTATGTTCTTTTCTTTACCAAATGAAATAGTTGCTCACATAAGCTGAGATATAAGAAATGTCTAAAATTAATATGTAGATACTTGTCATAATACATATACAATAAACTAACTCACATGAGTATTTCATATAGAGAGATTGTCTGTGTGTATGTGTGGGGGGAGGGGGGAAGCTCACATGATAATTATGTAAGTAATCCTTAGATTTGAGATCATTAAGTCATTTTTTTATAAATAATGTTATCATTTGATGTTGTTACATGTTATCTTAACGTAGGTAACAAAAGAGTAGACATTGAATATAACATGAATTACATAAAGATTCATAAATGATAAAGAGATGATTCATCATCCTAGATGAATTAGAAAAAATATTTCATCTGTTTTCAAATAGTATTGATTCAGAAATCATAGAGTAAAGTGGAATGAGATTTCAAAAAAGTTTCAAATATTATTTAAACAATCAACAACTATTATGTAAATAACAAACATGATTTAACATACTAAATATATTTCATACTTTAATGTTAAATCGGAACATTATTGATAAAAAGATATTAATTATACTGTGAAACTGGTCACTAAAAAGTTAAGTCAAATCACTAATAATTTTTTTAATATTTAAGGGATCATAACACATTGTTAGACAATACACTTGATCTTTATATATAAATTAATAAATTATTGAATTGATAATAAATTTAATTTAATTGAATTGAATTTAATTATAACTATAATTTATATTTGGACCAACATATTATGAACTTAATGGGTCACACATGTTAAGAATTTTTAGTCAAAAATTAAATTGGAATGATTTAATTAAGTATGACTTGATTAAAATATATATTAGAAATTAAGTACTAGAATATAATTAATACACAAATTATATTTCGAGATTTAGAAAAATCAAGTCAAGATTCAATTGAGTTAATTTTCAAAATTATCTTGAATTAATATGTGAATATTATTAAGGGAAAAAATTGATATTTTATCAATTTATAGGGTTTTTTATATTTTCTATAAATAGTAAGTTACGCTTTTTATTTTTTTTAAAGTCATTGTTGGTTAGACAGAAAAACTATGTAAACATAAAATGAGAATTATTTAAAAGATTTTTTTACTGGTGGTTCGAATGGATTACCATTAAAGATTAGACAATTGGACAACTTGTGGTATATTATAACTCAACATTTAAAGAATTATTTAAAGTCAAAGAATATTATATCTTCATGTAATAAATCCTTAAACAATTCTAGATCTGTCTAATGATATTTTAGAAACTCCCAAATAATTTTGTTTCATAATTTTTACTATATGTATGATATTCAAGAACTCAATAGTCACGCCCAGAGATTTAAGATTGTTTTTTGTTAGAGCCTCAGTACATCAGAAATGAAGACACTTAAAAAAGAGTGGATGAGATAGAATAGGTGGTAGAGATAAAGTTGTGTTTGATAGTAAGATACAAGATAAAATGATTATTTTTATATATTTTTTGTTGATGGTGAATATAAGATAATAGAATTCAAAAAAAAAATTCTACTTTTGATTTGCATTACAATAAATCTTGACATGTTTGAAATAATAATTAAAAACTATTTTTTTCAACTATAGTTTACATTTGAATATTGAAATTTGATTTTTAACTAATTTAAAATATTAACTTTTCAATTTATAAAAAAATATTAAAAACTAATTTATTAACTAATAACTCATGACCTTTAAGTTAGGATTGATAAAAATAAACTTAAATAGCAGCTTGTTTATTTTTTAATTTTGAAAGATATCAAAATATAGAAATTTCTTCTATGATTTGGGCCTACGAAACCTAACGGTAAATTTCTTCTAACCATGTGATTGAAGTTACAAGTAATGTTATGCTTAGATTTTATATATATAGTGTAATGTTAGGATACCACCGGGGGGCGGGGGGGGGGGTGTACTTCTTGGGTGGGGTGTTTGGTATAACTTTTATTTTTGTTCTTAGATGATTTTTAAAAATGTTTTTAATTTAAAAAATATTAAATTAATATTTTTTAGCATTTTCTAATAATTTTGATGTGTTAATATTAAAAATAAAATAAAAATATTTTCATATATTTTTAAATAAAAAAATATTTTTAAAAACACCCTTCATCACCATCTAAACACACAGGGATTTTGAGTTCATATTAATAGGCTTGATCATACAAATCAAGCTTCTTGCTGTGGTAAAAGATTGCTCTCTATAACTAGCTTTCAGTAATTTTATTTCATAACAAATTATTCGAAGAGCAGAGCAATTCCTACAAGTGAGTCCTTTTTATCACAAAAGGGAGTTATTCTCTTGAAAAAGCAGGTTATTACCACGCAAAAGTCTGGTATTATTCTTGCTTATTATGCTATCCAATGGACCTCCCATAATAAATATATAAATATGTCAATAATTTTTTAAAAAATATTACTAAATTAATGTATGTTTTTATGGTGTCAAAGTGTTTTTCTTAATAAATTATTTTTACTTTAAAATAATTTTTTAATTTTTTAAATTGTTTTGATTTACGGATGTAAATTATAAATTTTAAAAAATAAAAAAATATTTTAATATATTCTTAAGTAAAAAATATTTTTTTTAAATGAAAGTTCTAATGTTATATATTATTTGAAATTGCATTTCAAATAATATTTTATGAAAATTTAAAATAATTTTTTATATTTTTAATTAATTATTTTAATATATTAATATAAAAAATTAATTTTTTTTTAAAAAAAACAATAAACCTAGAATCAACGGACCAATCCATTAGAATAATAGATAAATAAGTATTCGTTGCAAACAGACTTGAAAGGTGACCTCACTTTCGAAGCACATTTCTTGCGTCACAGAAAAACAAGAACAATTTACAGGAAACCATAATCACCCGCCAATGACGTTATCTTCAACCCTTATTTTTAAAGAAGAAAAAACCAAATGACAACTAATCATGAAATGCAACCACTCATCTTTTCTTGCTTGTTGGATAGTAATCTATAAAACAATAAAAAACTCTAATGCCAGTTCAATTCATAAGATCCTCTTTGTTTGCATCACCAAAAAATCTTCTACGAACTCTTTTTCTGGTGACGAAGCTCCGATCGTTACCAATGGGGTCTTACACGGCTTCTCAGTCATCGAAGCTTTTTTTTCGCCAGCTGTTTGAAAAGGAGTCTTCCACCTACACTTACCTTCTGGCTGATGTTTCTCATCCTGACAAACCCGCTCTTGTGAGTTCTTTAACTTTGATTGCCTTTCTTTTTGTTTTGCAGTGTGTGAATAACTTTTATGGTCATGATTTCTTGAATGGAATTGATTCGTTTTTGTTAGAAGCTTCAAACGTTAATGGGGTTTAAAAGAAGGTCAGTTTTTTTTTTTGTTTGAATTGGTAGATCCGTTTCCTTGACCGCTTCAATTAGCGGAACTCATGTCAGGCCTTTGTAGGGTTCGTGTTTGATCAGTGAGTATAAGATCATGTCATATGCAAATTCTTATTTCAAAAGAAAAATGAAGTCGTGACTTTCTTTTCTGTTGATCTACATGGTCAAATCTCAAATTCGAATGGTAGTGTTGCATTCAGAAGGGAACATATGATTGAAAAAATTAAGGGTGGTCCTAGTTTTTATTCAAATTTACTGGGTGGACTTTTAGATATGATGTGGAATTGTATTGGTTTATCTTGTAGTTGATTGACCCTGTAGACAAGACTGTTGATAGAGACCTGTCTCTTGTTAAAGAACTGGGATTGAAGCTAATCTATGCCCTGAACACCCATGTTCATGCTGATCATATCACTGGAACAGGCCTCATTAAGGTTTGCCACAGATCAATTTTGTCATCAATTGTTTACTATATCTTTGCTATTGCCTTGTAGTGGTAGTATTTCTCTTTGTAATGCTACTCGTTCTTGCAGACTAAATCTCCTGGTGTGAAATCTATAATTTCAAAAGCAAGTGGTTCCAAAGCTGATATTCTGGTTGAACCTGGTGATAAAGTATCTTTTGGGGATCTTTTCCTTGAGGTAGGCATGATGATGCTTTTCTCATTGAATTTGCTTTTTGTTAGGATCTATGAGTGTGCTGTGCTAAGCTATTCCTATAACAAAGCAATGATATATATGGTTGATTATAGACTAGGATATCTAAGGTTTCACAAGGAAATCTATGATTTCGTTTTTATCAATGACAATTTCTAAATTTCTAACTTCACTGATTACCATAGTCTCTGTGCCTAAAAATAAGTTCAGGCAAAAAATTGTATTGCATGATGAATGTGATTAAATCAAAGGTACTAAGTAAAGATTGGACTTCTATGTGAGGAATATAATTACTTTAGTCCCTGCAAATGGTTAAGGTTTCATATCAGAAAATTTTAAATTAATTGAATATAGAAATAACAACTTTTTGATGGATTTCATAACTGTGCATTGATCCAATTTTTAAAGAAAACTTCGAAAGATTTGCTTATGTAACTTACCATTCCATGTTTAGATTGAACTTAAAGTTCCAAACAAAACTGTAAATTAACGGTCTACATACGCCTATATCTTTGATATACTTTTGAAGATGTGTCTTTGTTTTTAAGGATGCTTGACAAGCTTATATGGCATGTTCTTATGTACCACAAGCAAGCATGGAATGTGTATCGTGGTATCAAAACATTGTCACAGCTTGTCTTTGTTGCTTCTTTGATGTTTTAAGCTTGTACAATAGAAACTGAATTTTTAGGCCGAATGGCACAGCAATGTTTTACACCCACCTTCGATGTTTCGTTCTTTTTCCAATGCACAGTTGGGTTGGGGATTTATTTTATTATAATTTTGAAGCCTATATTCCTGACATTTTCTTATGCATAATGTTGTTGATTTTTTTTCAGGACCAGTCCTAATGCAGTAAATAGGATATTTTTTACACTTTGTTATTGTTGACACTTGACTGCATAGTAAACCTATTCTGTCTGACACTATTATGAGGATACAACATATTTAGCATTCTGCGTTATGTTCTATCAATAATTTCAGGTTCGTGCCACACCTGGCCATACATTGGGTTGTGTTACCTATGTCACAGGAGATGGACTTGATCAGCCTCAACCTCGGATGGCATTCACTGGTGATGCTCTATTGATACGAGGATGTGGGAGAACAGATTTTCAGGTATTGTGTCTTGAAAACTGATCTGCAGAGTGGAAAGAAGTAATCAGTTCCTTTTGTAATGTTAAATTATCAATACACTGAAAAATGTATAAAATGAGGATTTCATTCACCTTTTATTTCTCATTTTGAGTTTGACTGGACTGTTCTCAAAGTGCAAATTCTGATTTCGCATTTGGACAGTTCATGGAAACTAAAATTCTGTAGTGACAGGAATGACCATGCTGAATTTCCTACTCCTCTTACAGTGTCAAATTTGCATGTAGTAATGTTATGGCATTTTTATGTTTGAGGAAGAATATTTATACATCAAGGTTTAATACCAGAAATTCTGTCACAGGGTGGTAATTCAGTGCAGCTTTACAAGTCAGTGCATTTGCAGGCAAGTATATGAGATTTATTATTCTTATCTAGAGGAAAAGAAATAGATGGAATTATGTTTTTTATATTGTGACCAGATTTTTACACTGCCCAAGGACACATTGATCTATCCAGCTCATGACTACAAAGGGTTTTCGGTAACGATACATTTAATACCTGATCTTCTTCCAGGAAAGTAAATATTTAGCACCTCAATGTTAGGTGGTTGCTTCAGCTGAAGTCTATTGGTTGCAGGTAAGCACAGTTGAAGAAGAAATGCTCTATAATCCTCGCCTAACAAAGAATCAGGTAATTCTGTGGTGCTATATCTTATATCTATGCAGAAACATGTTCACTGTGTAAATGGCTGAAAGTGTAGTGAAATCAAAATTATAGAAATGAATTTAAGGATTTCACAGTAGCATTTATGCTGGCAGCAGAATTGAATGGACAATAATTTGTTCAATAAAAGCTATTTGTTGTTCTTAAAATTAACAAGGATAAACAAGGTCTTTCTTTAAAGAACAGGGAAAAGGAACGATCGGGTTACCCCACCACTTTTCTGAAATATGCTTTTCATCCTATTGGCGACACCAATTGCTTAGAAACCCAGGATCATAATGGTGCCTTGTTTCTAGAGAGACACATGGTTATGCTCTCTTACTTGCTAAAGGTGGTCAGGTATGAATGGATCATCCTTGATAGACCCTGCTGTGAACCCTCCATACCAAATCTCTCTAATCATCCTAATGACCCGAAGCTTAGTCATGGATTGGATTCTACCACCAACCATGACTCGCCTGGTTTTCCTTTTACTTATTGCATGAGCCCAGACCTCTCATGTCGATTCTCCATACAGGTGGAGGTCCATTTTCATGCATAAAAGACAGATGAGAATAAATGTGTTGATCGATATTCTAAAATTGACTTGGAACATAATGTCCCAAACTAGGCATCTATGAAGACCAGTCCGGTTCCTTTTCTCTTAGAATTCCAGTATTCATTCCATTGCAATAGTAATTAATGTGCTCCATTCCATTTTCTTTTGCAGGAAACATTCAAAGGCATCATGGAAAGTAAGTAGTGGAGTTCCTTACAGTAGGCTCAAATCATAACTCGACTTTTTAGAACGCTAACTTCTATAATAATGAAACTGCAGATCTGAACCTGGTATATCCGAAGATGATGGGCATTGCAGTCCCTGCAAACATGGTTTGCGGCTTGCAAGATACGACTTCTTAAGCCTGATGGACTTTTGTTAACCTGTGACATGATGATGATAAAATGGCCCTTGATGTAAGAAGAAATGCAATAAATGACTGAACAATTGAAAAAAAGAAGAACAAAAGGTGAATGATGAACAGAAAATGTTTCTTGAGCATTTCGAGTTGTGATCATGTATTCCTAAGAAATTTAATAATTCTATGAGGTGTTGAGGAAGTTAACCTCCTTAACTACTAAACTAAGAAGAATTTACTCTCTTTTATTTTTTTTATGTATAAAGGTTTTTTTTTAACTTCACTTTATGATAACCGTGTCGGTGATTTTTTAAATACAATCATTTTAAAAAAATATTTAATATTATATATAAGAATGTTAAACAAAGTAATAAGTTAAATTTCATGAAATTGTTAATGAGTTCACTTATAATAATTATTTTATTTCTTTGTTCATATTAAGAAAATTGTTTAAAAAGTATGATAATCCATAATGTGATCTCACATTGCAAAAATTGTTATATCAATCATATATTATAGTATTTTTTTTCCCCTATAATAGCTAAAAAAAATTTTAAAACCTCTTTTTTAATTTGGAGGTAGAGAATTCATAGAATGAAAAGGAACATAATTTAGATATATTGCATATTATATAGGTTTGTGAAAAGGTTATAAAAGATTATATTTAATGAATAGAGATTAGTAGGACTTGAAAGATTTGCTGATGATTTTGCCATATCTCTAATTCATAAGAGCGCACCACAAAAAAGCTTTTTTTTATTAGTATAGCTGGGTTGGGTTTAAATTTATAATTTAATTTTTAATATTTATAACTTATAAATTTACTTCTAATTTATTTTATTTTATTTATTTTATTTTTTATAATTGAGTATATTTTATAAATTATAAATTTAACCCTTATTTATTTAATTTAATTTAATTTATTTTTAGAAATGAGTGACTTAGATGTATTGGGTTAAATTAAATTTTTTATTGATATTATAGACAATAAAGATAGGATATATATTGTTAATTTTTATGGATCTATATTTAGAGATAGCCTTACAGTATAAACTATAAGTATCATGATATTTTAATAATAGGTCTAATTTTCATACATTAAATTATCATTAAATTCTAATAATTTTATTTCTACAAGTTTAGAAATAAACTCTTTCTATTACGTTAAAAAATTCACTAACAAGAAATTTAAAATCAAGGCATTTTTAAATAAAATAAAAATAAATGTTTAATACATAAATTATCAATATATATATATAAAAAATATATAAAATATACAAGCTAGGTCAGGTTTATTGAGTATTAAAAATCCTAACCCATCACCTACTTCATAATATTAATATTTTAGATTTTTTTAACTCATTATTATCTCTAATATTAATGCTGTCGTCATGGCTATGCCAATAATGAGGATACCCTACAAAGACTACCACTTGATATATACGTGATCACACTCTTATGCACGTGTAGGAATAGAATAAAAGAAAGAAGAAAACAAAAGAAGAAGAAACAAGAGACAAGAAACAAAGTTATATACAAGAAAAGTGAAAAGTGAAAATAAAATAAATATTATAATTTATACAAAACTTACCTCCCCGACAACGACGTCAAAAACTTGAAACGACTAAAAGATTAATATCTTCTACCAAGTGCAGGAGTGTCAAAGTAATAAATAACCCGGCAAGACCGGGGTCAAACCACAAGGAGGTTAATTGTACAAATTATAAATAACAATAATACAACAACAATAACAACAACAACAACAACAACAACAACAACAACAATAATAATAATAATAATAGTGGTAGTAGTAACAATAATAATAATAAAGAAAAAGAAGAAGAAGATGATGAGAACTTTGAGATGGAATATTAATATAAGGATTAAACAATGATAATAACAAATGTCAAGATTAGAGGATCCACTAATAGTATGTCAAACAAGTATAGTATAAACTCTTATTATTTAATTGAAAACCACACACAAAGGAGGTTCCAATCTGATTATAGATTGTTAACATGATTATCTTAGTCATCTTATTTGATTAATGCTAATACTTGTAAATCTCGTCAAGCATTCATGATTATAACTTATATTAACAACAAATTAAGTTCCTTTCACAGCTCAGGTGTCGGTTATACCATACAGTATGAGCTATGAAAGTGCCAAACATTTATTGTACCAATTGTTATACAACATAAATCAAGATTAGTCATTTAACAAGCAAAGTATTAAAGAGTGAACAAGATAACAAATACAAAACATGTTAGTATCAAACATTCAAATCCATATTAAGTTTACACTATATTTATTCTTACACCATTAGTGTACCCTTTTCACCTTGACATAATAAACTTAGCTAAACATAATAAAAGAAAGAAAAATAAATAAACAAAATAAGAACATAAATAAGATAAAAGTTAACTAAGTAAAGGAAAGGAAATGATGGCATAAATTTGATATTAATGAAAGCAAAGCCTAAGCAATACAAAAAAATACAAAGAGAGAAAGCAAAAGCATGATCTTGATTTGGAGACCAAGATGTCTAAATGCATGACAAATACCTCATTTTATAGGCCAAAATTGGGAACTATTGATTTGATGACTTGATAAGTGGTTGACCAACTCTTGATTTGGTGACAATCTTTATCTTCTCTTGTCTGCCCAAAACGTCATTGATAACATCAAAATTGGAGCCACTTGAAACATGAAAGTTGTAGGCAATTGTCTCATCTTTCTTGTGTAAAACTTTCAGCTCATTTCGACTTCTAGAACTCCAGATATGGCCAAAATACTAAACAGTGCTCGGGCTGGAGGACAGATTCGGGCTTCTTTATTGTTGCTACAATTTGGACTTGAAAATGGTCTTTTTAGATCTCGGGCTCCATATAAAAGTTGTAGGCCTATGTCTTACCTTTCCATCCATATAAAGTAGACCTAAATCTGAGATCTATAGCTCCAGATATAACCCAATTACCAAACAGTGTTCTGGTTTGGATTGCACCGACATCTCTTTTATAAGTTTGGTCATCTCTTTATCCTTTCAATTTCAGTTCTTAAATTCATCAATCAATCCTTTCATTTATGTGATAGGCCTGCATTTAAAATGACCATTTACTACAAATTAAAGGTATCTTATATTATTAGATATATTATTATAAAATATATTTTAGTTAAGGAGTTATTGATACTTCAAATGCAAAATGATGATATAAAATTTTGATAAAAATACACTTTTAAGTATTAATCACTAATTTAAAATATTAATTTTTCAACCTATAAAAAGATATTAAAAAATAATTTATTAACAAATAACTCATTACCTTTGAGTTAGGATTAACGAAAATAAACTTAAATACCAACTTGTCATTAATAAAAAAAATTAATTTTAAAAAATATCGAAATATAGAAATTTCTTCTACGATTTGGGCCTACGAAACCTAACGGTAAATTTCTTCTAACCATGTGATTGAAATTACAAATAATGTTATGCTTAGATTTTATATATATAGTGTAATGTTATGATACCAGGGGGATGGGGGATGTACTTCTTGGGTGGGGTGTTTGGTATAATTTTTATTTTTGTTTTTAGATAATTTTTAAAAATGTTTTTAATTTAAAAAATATTAAATTAATATTTTTTTAATATTTTTTAATAGTTTTGATGTGTTAATATTAAAAATAAAATAAAAATATTTTAATATATTTTTAAATAAAAAATTATTTTAAAAAACATCATTCACCACCATCTAAGACACGGGCATTTTGAGTTCATATTGCTAGGCCTGATCATGCAGATAAAGCTTCATGTTGTGGTAAAAGATTGCTCTCTATAACTAGCTTTCAGTAATTTTATTTCATAACAAATTATTCGAAGAGCTAAGCAATTCCTACAAGTGAGTCCTTTTTATCACAAAAGGGAGTTATTCTTTTGAAAAAGCAGGTTATTACCACGCAAAAGTCTGGTATTATTCTTGCTTATTATGCTATCCAATGGACCTCCCATAATAAATATATAAATATGTCAATAATTTTTTAAAAAATATTACTAAATTAATGTATGTTTTTATGGTGTCAAAGTGTTTTTTTTTAATAAATTATTTTTACTTCAAAATAATTTTTAAATTTTATAAATTATTTATAAATTTTAAAAAATAAAAACTATTTTAATATATTCTTAAGTAAAAAATATTTTTAAAAAATAACAATTATAATATTATATATTATTTGAAATTGCATTGCAAATAATATTTTATGAAAATTTAAAATAATTTTTTTTATATTTTTAATTAATTATTTTAATATGTTAATATAAAAAATAATTTTTTTTACAAAAAAAAAAACAATAAACCTAGAATCAACGAACCAATCCATTAGAATAATAAATAAATAAGTATTCGTTGCAAACAGACTTGAAAGGTGACCTCACTTTCGAAGCATATTTCTTGCGTCACAGAAAAACAAGAACAATTTACAGGAAACCATAATCACCCGCCAATGACGTTATCTTCAACCCTTATTTTTAAAGAAGAAAAAACCAAATGACAACTAATCATGAAATGCAACCACTCATCTTTTCTTGCTTGTTGGATAGTAATCTATAAAACAATAAAAAACTCTAATGCCAGTTCAATTCATAAGATCCTCTTTGTTTGCATCACCAAAAAATCTTCTACGAACCCTTTTTCTGGTTACGAAGCTCAGATCGCTAGCAATGGGGTCTTACACGGCTTCTTCTCAGTCATCGAAGCTTTTTTTTCGCCAGCTGTTTGAAAAGGAGTCTTCCACCTACACTTACCTTCTGGCTGATGTTTCTCATCCTGACAAACCCGCTCTTGTGAGTTCTTTAACTTTGATTGCCTTTCTTTTTGTTTTGTAGAGTGTGAATAACTTTTATGGTCATGATTTCTTGAATGGAATTGATTCGTTTTTGTTAGAAGCTTCAAATGTTAATGGGGTTTTAAAGAAGGTCAGTTTTTTTTTTTTTAATTGGTAGATCCGTTTCCTTGACTGCTTCAATTAGCGGAACTCATGTCAGGCCTATGTAGGTTTCGTGTTTGATCAGTGAGTATAAGATCATGTCATATGCAAATTCTTATTTCAAAAGAAAAATGAAGTCGTGACTTTCTTTTCTGTTGATCTACATGGTCAAATCTCAAATTTGAATGGTAGTATTGCATTCAGAAGGGAATATATGATTGAAAAAATTAAGGGTGGGTCCTAGTTTTGATTCAAATTTACTGGGTGGACTTTTAGATATGATGTGGAATTGTATTGGTTTATCTTGTAGTTGATTGACCCTGTAGACAAGACTGTTGATAGAGACCTGTCTCTTGTTAAAGAACTGGGATTGAAGCTAATCTATGCTCTGAACACCCATGTTCATGCTGATCATATCACTGGAACAGGCCTCATTAAGGTTTGCCACAGATCAATTTTGTCATCAATTGTTTACTATATCTTTGCTATTGCCATGTAATAGTAGTATTTCTCTTTGTAATGCTACTCGTTCTTGCAGACTAAATCTCCAGGTGTGAAATCTATTATTTCAAAAGCAAGTGGTTCCAAAGCTGATATTCTGGTTGAACCTGGTGATAAAGTATCTTTTGGGGATCTTTTCCTTGAGGTAGGCATGATGATGCTTGTCTCATTGAATTTGCTTTTTGTTAGGATCTATGAGTGTGCTGTGCTAATGGTGAGCTATTCCTATAACAAAGCAATGATATATATGGTTGATCATAGACTAGGATATCTAAGGTTTCACAAGGAAATCTATGATTTCGTTTTTATCAATAACAATTTCTAAATTTCTAACTTCACTGATTACCATAGTCTCTGTGCCTAAAAATAAGTTCAGGCAAAAAATTGTATTGCGTGATGAAAGTGATTAAATCAAAGGTACTAAGTAAAGATTGGACTTCTATGTGAGGAATATAATTACTTTAGTCCCTGCAAATGGTTAAGGTTTCATATCAGAAAATTTTAAATTAATTGAATATAGAAATAACAACTTCTTGATGGATTTCATAACTGTGCATTGATCCAATTTTTAAAGAAAACTTAAAAAGATTTGGCTTATGTAACTTACAATTCCATGTTTAGATTGAACTTAAAGTTTCAAACAAAACTGTAAATTAACGGTCTAAATACACCTATATCTTTGATATACTTTTGAAGTTGTGTCTTTGTTTTTAAGGATGCTTGACAAGCTTATATGGCATGTTCTTATGTACCACAAGCAAGCTGGAATGTGTATCGTGGTATCAAAACATTGTCACAGCTTGTCTTTGTTGCAAGTTCTTTGATGTTTTAAGCTTGTACAATAGAAACTGAATTTTTAGGCCGAATGGCACAGTAATGTTTTACACCCACCTTCGATGTTTCTTTCTTTTTCCAATGCACAACTGGTTTGGGGATTTATTTTATTATAATTTTGAAGCCTATATTCCTGACATTTTTTAATGCATAATGTTTTTGATTTTTTTTCAGGACCGGTAGTAATGCAGTAAATAGGATATTGTTTACACTTTGTTGACACTTGTTATTGTCGACACTTTACTGCATAGTAAACCTATTCTGTCTGACACTATTATGAGGATACAACATATTTAGCATTCTGCGTTATGTTCTATCAATAATTTCAGGTTCGTGCCACACCTGGCCATACATTGGGTTGTGTTACCTATGTCACAGGAGATGGACTTGATCAGCCTCAACCTCGGATGGCATTCACTGGTGATGCTCTATTGATACGAGGATGTGGGAGAACAGATTTTCAGGTATTGTATCTTGAAAACTGATCTGCAGAGTGGAAAGAAGTAATCAGTTCCTTTTGTAATGTTAAATTATCAAGACACTGAAAAATGTATAAAATAAGGATTTCATTCACCTTTTATTTCTCATTTTGAGTATGACTAGACTGTTCTCAAAGTGCAAATTATGATTTCGCATTTGGACAGTTCATGGAAACTAAAATTCTGTAGTGACAGGAATGACCATGCTGAATTTCCTATTCCTCTTACAGTGTCAGATTTGCATGTAGTAATGTTATGGCATTTATATGTTTGAGGAAGAATATTTATGCATCAAGGTTTAATACCAGAAATTCTGTCACAGGGTGGTAGTTCAGTGCAGCTTTACAAGTCAGTGCATTTGCAGGCAAGTATATGAGATTTATTATTCTTATCTAGAGGAAAAGAAATAGATGGAATTATGTTTTTTATATTGTGACCAGATTTTTACACTGCCCAAGGACACATTGATCTATCCAGCTCATGACTACGAAGGGTTTTCGGTAACGATACATTTAATACCT
The DNA here is from genome assembly GCA_026413675.1 of Populus pruinosa. NCBI lineage: Eukaryota > Viridiplantae > Streptophyta > Magnoliopsida > Malpighiales > Salicaceae > Populus > Populus pruinosa. The sequence continues at coordinate 47,382,884 of CM048592.1, forward strand.
GATCTTCTTCCAGGAAAGTAAATATTTAGCAACTCAATGTTAGGTGGTTGCTTCAGCTGAAGTCTATTGGTTGCAGGTAAGCACAGTTGAAGAAGAAATGCTCTATAATCCTCGCCTAACAAAGAATCAGGTAATTCTGTAGTGCTATATCTTATATCTATGCAGAAACATGTTCACTGTGTAAATGGCTGAAAGTGTAGTGAAATCAAAATTATAGAAATGAATTTAAGGATTTCACAGTAGCATTTATGCTTGCAGCAGAATTGAATGGACAATAATTTGTTCAATAAAAGCTGTGTTGTTCTTAAAATTAACAAGGATAAACAAGGTCTTTCTTTAAGGAACAGGGAAAAGGAAAGATCGGGCTACCCCACCACTTTTCTGAAATATGCTTTTCATCCTATTGGCGACACCAATTGCTTAGAAACCCAGGATCATAATGGTGCCTTGTTTCTAGAGAGACACATGGTTATGCTCTCTTACTTGCTAAAGGTGGTCAGGTATGAATGGATCATCCTTGATAGACCCTGCTGTGAACCCTCCATACCAAATCTCTCTAATCATCCTAATGACCCGAAGCTTAGTCATGGATTGGATCCTACCACCAACCATGACTCGCCTGGTTTTCCTTTTACTTGTTACATAAGCCCAGACCTCTCACGTCGATTCTCCATACAGGTGGAGGTCCATTTTCATGCAAAAAAGACAGATGAGAATAAATGTGTTGATGCGATATTCTAAAATTGACTTGGAACATAATGTCCCAAACTAGGCATCTATGAAGACCATTCCGGTTCCTTTTCTCTTAGAATTCCAGTATTCATTCCATTGCAATAGTGATTAATGTGCTCATTCCATTTTCTTGTGCAGGAAACATTCAAACTCGTCATGGAATGTAAGTAGTGGAGTTCTTTACAGTAGGCTCAAATCACAACTCGACTTTTTGGAACACTAACTTCTATAATAATGAAACTGCAGGTCTGAACCAGCTGACATATCCGAAGATGATGGGCATTGCAGTCCCTGCAAACATGGTTTGTGGCTTGCAAGATACGACTTCTTAAGCCTGATGGACTTTTGTTAACCTGTGACATGATGATGATAACATGGCCCTTGATATAAGAAGAAATGTAATAAATGACTGAACAATTGAATAAACGAAGAACAAAAGGTGAATGATGAACAGAAAATGTTTCTTGAGCATTTCAAGTTGTGATCATGTATTCCTAAGAAATTTAATAATTCTATGAGGTGTTGAGGAAATTAACCTCCTTAACTACTAGACTAAACTAAGAAGAATTTACTCTCTTTTATTTTTTTTTTATGTATAAAGGGTTTTTTTAAAAAAGACTTCACACTTTATGACAACCATGTCGGTGATTTCTTAAATACAATTATTTAAAAAAAATATTTAATATTATATATAAGTATGTTAAACAAATTAGTGAGTTAAATTTACTTATAATAATTATTTTATTTCTTTGTTCATATTAAGAAAATTATCTAAAAAGTATGATAATCCATAATGTGATCTCACATTGCATAAAATGTTATACCAATCACATTATTGTATTTTTTTTTCCCTATAATAGCTAAAAAAATTTAAAAAAAAAAACTCTTTTTTAATTTGGAGGTAGAGAATTCATAGAATGAAAAGAAACATAATTTAGATATATTGCATATTATATAGGTTTGTGAAAAGGTTATAAAAGATTATATTTAATGAATAGAGATTAGTAGTACTTGAAAGATTTGCTGATGATTTTGCCATATCTCTAATTCATTAGAGCGCACCACAACCACAACAAAGCTTTTTTTATTAGTATAGCTGGGTTGGGTTTAAATTTATAATTTAATTTAATTTAATTTTTAATATTTATAACTTATAAATTTACTTCTAATTTATTTTATTTTATTTATTTTATTTTTTATAATTGAGTATATTTTATAAATTATAAATTTAACTTTTATTTATTTTATTTTATTTTATTTATTTTTAGAAATGAGTGACTTAGATGTATTGGGTTAAATTAAATTTTTTATTGATATTATAGACATCCAGAGATAGGATATATATTGTTAATTTTTATGGATCTGTATTTAGAGAGAGCCTTACAGCATGAACTATAATAATCATGACATTTTAATAATAGGTCTAATTTTCATACATTACATCATCATTAAATTCTAATAATTTTGTTTCTGTAAGTTCAGAAATAAACTCTTTCTGTTATGTTAAAAAATTCACTAACAGGAAATTTAAAATTAAGATATTTTTAAATAAAATAAAAATAAATATTTAATACACAAACTATCAATATACATAAACAAAAAAAATATAAAATATACAAGCTAGGTCAGGTTTATTGAGTCTTAAAAATCCTAACCCATCACCTACTTTATAATATTAATATTTTAGATTTTTTTAACTCATTATTATCTTTGATATCCATATTATTTTATTTTAATAAATTAATTTGGATTAGATAATACAAATATTAGTTCGGTGTTTTAACCTCCCTAATTGTTGAGTGGCTTAATGAAGGCACTATTGAGGTGTGTTAATATCAGAGAATGGTGTGGCAAAATTAGTTTTTGTGCTCGTTTAGTTTTTCTATCAAAGCATCAAGATTTTATCATAGTTATTTTCATTTCTTTCTTTTTATAAATATGCAATTTATAACTGATTTAATACTAAAATTATCTTCTAGAACAAAATTAAGTTTATTTTGATTTCGTGGATGGAAGCGTTTGCGGATAGAAAATTGTAATTATCATCACCAATGAATGAATGGATTAAAGATGTGACATTGTCTTATCATTATTAAAAAAAAATTATAAAAAAAAAAATGAAAGAAGCTTAGGGTTTAAGTAAATGAGGGGTAACAAGGAAAATGGAGGGGGTAATTTGTTCACCCAGCGGAAATTAAGTCAACGCCAATTATAGTATTTTTCTTCTTCTAATTATTCATCAACAAACGAACCTTTCCACAATCATTGATTTCGATTCTGATTCACTCCTCTTTCTAAAATCCAAATTGAATAACAATGAGCGACCAAGAGAAAAACAGGGGAGTTGTTGTAGATCACCGACACCATGAAGGTCAACCACCGCCACCGCCACCACCCCAGCCCCAATATGGTACCTTTCAAGGAGTTGCCAATTATCCACCGCCTTCTCAAAGCCATGTCATCGGCTTTCCTCAGCCTGTCCCTCCTCCTGGTATCACCGCCGAACCTTATGCTATCGGCTACCAAACCGTCCCAGGTACAACAACAATCAATGTTTGGTATATATATTGTATGTTAAATGACCATCAAGTGTTATGTTCAATTTATGCCGTTTCTTGGCTAATTTACCATAAGTCACTATGAAGGCCTGTTTCTTTTGGAAAGAGGATTTATTGATCTATGTGGTAACCATAAAGATTTAGGCATTTAGAGCTTATTTTATACCCATCAAAGAATCCTTGTGAGATGGGTTTACAAGGATTGACTTAGTTATGCGCTTAGATTTTAGTAAAAGCAAGACCAGGACCTTATTTGATTCTAAAGTAAGATATTCATGTTTATTTAATTTTCTCTATTCTTAGATTAAAGTTTGTTGCTTTGTGGTTGTTTGTGATGCTTGTTCAGGTTATGCTATTGCTGAAGGAAGACCTGTGAGACAGCGTCGCCTACCTTGTTGCGGTTGTGGTGTCGGCTGGTTCTTGTAAGTTTGCCATCAAGATGTCATTTGCTCCTTTCTATTTTCTTGGTTTTTAAATTAGTTTGTTTGCTTCGGCTTTTGGAATTATTCATATTTATCTTCCCACATTGGCTTTGCATATTTAGATTTCCAATGTGCAAACTCGGTTTGATAGAGCTGCCACAGAAAGTATAGGTTTGACTGTGATGTAACTGGAATTGGAATAGAATAACTGTTTCACTGAAGATCTGATTGGTTAATGAATTAAAATTTTGTTAGCTTGCCGAACCCAAAGTTGAGTGCCCAGTTTCGTAATCACATTATGTTTATATGCAACTGACTCTATCTCAGTTCATTTTTTGTGTCTGAATAATTTTGCAATTAATGCTATTAGATTCTTAAATTAGAGGTTTGAAGTTTTATTTATGACTTAGTACCACATTTTATGTTATCACAGTTTAAATTGATAAGTCAATCCATTTGAACATATTCCAATTTGTTTGTTTCTTTCAACTTCAGTTGTTATTATTAGTGTGTCTTTTTTTTTTAAGTATTTCTTATAAGCTTGTATCATGATTGTGGATTAAAGAAGATGGTTACAAGCTTAAATATTCATCCCAGAACATGAATGACCTTTAGAAGACTTTAAATTTCAAATAAAAGCAATTGACTCTGATTTTCTACTTGAAATGGCTGGACTTACAAGTTAGGCTTTTCATGTTGATTATCAAATGGTGTCATATTTATCATTTTTTGGTTCAGACTTCGTAAATTATAATTCTGATGTTTATTTATTTATATACTGATTGTGAGGAGCTGTATGCTTTTTCTGAAGGTTTATCATCGGTTTCTTTTTGGGTGCCATCCCCTGGTATATTGGGTTATTTATCATAGCTTGTATGAGGATAGATCCCCGAGAGAAACCTGGATATGTTGCTTGCACCATTGCTGTAAGTAACTTTTTCTATCATTTATTTTTATTTTGTGGACTGTTATGCTGTGCTGTTTCTGTAGAAAACTTTTGAATTAGCTAAGGAAATGCCTTGTCAAGCATGAGTGCCTTGAAATAAGGTATCTATTGTACAATCTGTGTGTAAAGGTAAACAAACACAGAACACCCTTTAGGGGAATCCCGATTGATGCATGTTTTTACCTCTTGAAATCACTAACGAAAGAAAAAACCATCCACCCTTCATTTTTTAGTAAGATTGCCTTTACACCATTATTTTACTGAATAAAGTATTCCATCTACATTATTTTAACATATTAAAATTTTACTATGCATGTTATCAGTCATTTGTCCGGCACTTTCTCTTAAAAGTAGGTTTTTTGACAATGAAAGAGCCAGGAGTAATTTTAAACGGACCTTATTCTTTGCAAGAACCTGTACATCAAGCCAGCATTTGTTAGTGGAAGCTCTAATTCATGGTGCATAATGTTTTTTATTTAAAATGTTATTACGCAGAATCGATGCTAGCATGTTTTCTCATGGGAATGCCAACAGTTCAATAAACCTCCATTGGATCCCTCTTGGCTTGGCTAGTCATTAAATACTTTTGTCCTGAATGATATTTTATCTACTTTGGAACTTAGAATCATTTTCCTTCTATATGAATGATGGAGGATGAGGTTCCCTCTTTGTTTCTATATATATATAGCCATGACTTCTCTTACTCTTGATAAAATTCTGGCTGTCAAACTGTTATATTATTTTGTTCATCTCGATACTTCATGCGTAGTTTCCACTACTATATCTCTCTGTGGATAAGATTGTCTTGTTCTCATGTAATTTCCCACTGTTGGTGTGCGTTGTTAATTGTTTCCTGGGCAACAATCAAATATGAAGTCTTTTTGCCTGTTCTCGGCTAAAACTATAAGAATTCTATGTACGCAGGCTATTCTTGCAACAATTGCAATTATTCTTGGTGCAACAAAGGGAGCTGATGAGTGGTAATCTACTGGACAAGAGTTTTATAGGTTGCAAACTGGATGTATGAACATGTTTCAATTCCTGAAAATTATATTTTAAAGGTGAAAGACTGAAACTGCGAACAGAATCATGGTTGCTTGTGAAGTATGTTATTTACTATGAGTGCCGTAAACTTTGGAAACTGCCAGTTATTTACAAGAAGATTTCCGTAATTGTTTGAGGCAGTTTTTGTTATAGAAATGAATCCTTGCATTATAAAAGAATGAAGAGTCACTGGATTATGGTAGAGTTGCAGTTAGTTCATCTGTTCAGGTCTTTGGTATAGAAATGCAGCTAGAGCATGAAGAAATTTCTTGTTATTATGCTAGGTATTTAGATGAATAACTGACGAAGATAATGCCTCGAGTGCCTCTTCCTTCCCCTGCGCATCCTGGGACAGTTTCTTTGCGTCTGTTTTTTTCCTGTGCCAGTAAAGATTACAAAATTGATTTCTCTGTTGCAGAGCTCGCTAATGTATATTAAACTGCTGGAAATTTACGTTATGATCTCGAATGTCTTGATATAAATCACTGGAATAGACCCCCTCCTTCATATGCTCAGCTTAACTTTATTTTAAATTTAAAACCTTTCAGATCTCGAAAGATAAGTGGGTGTTTAAAAATGATGGAAAAGAAGGGTGATTCTTGTACTACAAGAGAAGGGTTTGTCTGACTAGTACAAGTAAAAAATTATTAAATTTTAAGATTATAATTTTGGGATCTTGACCCGGCCATAAAATTCAATTCTCACTTGAGTTGAATTCAAGTGTTTGCTGAATTTAAAATTGGTTGACTTATTTTGTTTAAAATGGACTCGCCACTCACATTCAATGAGTCTTTGTCGAGTTACATTGCTCTATTCTTAGTTTATTTACCATGATAAGGAGGGATGTATGCTGAATCATGAAGAGAGTTGTTTTTTTTAAAAAAAATATATATTAAAATAATATTTTTTATAAAAAATTATTTTTTATATTACCATATTAAAACAATTTAAAAATACATAAAAATTAATATGACGCATAATAGGAGTCTACAATGTAATAAAGAAAAAGTCTTTTAATTTATGCCAACGTATATAGTGGTTTATTTTAAGTGTAATAAAGTCTTGGTCTGTGCAATTTGGTCCCTTCAATCTTTGAGGTCATACAAATTGATCCTCGACATATATAGTGGTTTATTTTAAGTGTAATAATTACTATGCCACCGTATATAATATAACCACAACAAAATTAGTAAGCTACGTACCTCTTATTATGGTTAATTAAGTTTTCAAACAATTATGTAACAAGAGTTTACTATGTAATAAAGAAAAAGTCTACTAATTTATGTCGAAACTTGGAGTTTTTCTCTGTGGATGAATATATTCGACTTTACATGATATTTATATGCTAAAGATGTCCACGTATTTTTCTTTAATATAATTACTGTTGTAAATTAAATCAATGTCAATCCATATGGTAATTAGTCAGGTTGAGTATCCCATCGAGGATTAGTTGGCTTTGGAAACGCATCGGTTATATTATGTTTTTATATATTTTAGATTATTTTGATGCATTAATTTTAAAAATTATTTAAAAAATATTATTTTTATGTATTTTAATATAAACTTTAAAAAACAATCATAGTCATACTTTCAAACAGCTTTACATAAATTAATTATGGTCATTATAAATTATAAAATGCTTTGTGCGTCTATAAAGATGCTTATATATATATATGAAGTTAAAAAAAACTTTAATTGTGCTACATGTGGTGGCTTGGTTTTATAAATCAAAAAATAAATTGTAAATGGTGATTTATAATTAAAAAAAATATTAGTGTTTAAGAATTGGATATTTATTCGTGATATATTAAGAAATCATAAACTTTTGTTTTTCTATGTCTAGTAACAGAGTTAGGTTTCTTATGTCTGATATAATTAAGAGCATTGTTGTTGTCGTCATGGCTATGTCAATACAAAGTATTTTTAGGGCCAGCTTTCAAGCCTGACGAGAAATATAAAATGTCTATGCGGCGAGCTTTAATGGAAAATTATTTTAATAGACCGAAAGTTTAAAGAAGGATTAAAGGCAGTAAAAAATACAAAAACAACAACAATAAATGAACAAATCAACAACAATTGCTCTGCAGTTAATTCAAGTGCGCAGGATCTTCATAATTTATCTGGCAGTATACTTGTAATCTTGCAGGCTTGTAATCTCATGAGCTGATAATTTATAGGCAAACAGCTTATATTTTTTTTTTTTATTAATATGGATGTTTAGCCAACTTATATGCATCTTTATTTACTAACTTTAAAATTAATAATTATATAAACTTTTAATTATATTCACCCATGTTACTCAAATTTGAAATTATAAAACCAATAAATTTTTTAATCCTAAATTTTTCTTATTAAACCACAACTAGATGATTTTTATAATCAAATTATATCTTGAGCATGGTGATAGTGGTGATAAACAGTATGCTTGTAACCCTAAGATTGTAATCCAATAAGTATACAGTTTTGATTATAGAAAAACTTAGAAAATACAAAAACAGTGCTATTTGCATTTGTAATTAGATTGGGGATGACTCCATGTATATGAGTTCTTTGAGTGAGTTAGTAATTATTGTCTGCATATAAAAAGATTGCAAAGCTTTAAACTTACATTTAAGCTAGAGTGGTACTTCTCTGATTTGAAAATGGTGGGGAGGATGCCTCCCCTATGGACGAAACTTACAGATATGTTACAGGTGCGTTAAACCTACTGAAACGATACATATAGCACAGTTCCTCACCTTGAAGGCTCCAAGATTGAACAATGTGACATTGTAGCATGCCATACAGGAAATATCTTTGATTGTGAAATTGTGTTTATGATGAGATTCCAGTACTGGATTCTTCCAAGGTTTTCCTTCTTTTCATTCGCCTAACTTCGATATGTTCAACCATGTTCGCAGGAGGAAAAGGATAAGAAGATCCAGGACATATATGGTGAGCTTCAGCGCGAAAGAGAACGATCTGCAGCATTCCAACAACAGCTATGCATGATTCTCAAAGATCTCAGGGAACATGAAGAATCTATGTCTTTAAGAGTAGAAGATATAATCAAGAAACTGAACTTGGTGATTTATAGTTTTGAACGAGAATAAACTGCAGTCTTTGAACAGATGCCAAACTAGAACATCGAGCTCACTTCTCTGGATCTCCACTCAAGGCTGAATATACTACCATTGACATGAAACTTTTCTGGAGAGCACTGAACAGAATGTATACAAGCATTAATTTCTTTGGTGACTGTAATTCATGTTCCAAGTGGAGGATGATGTCTTACCTTCTTCATTCTGGAGATGACATCTGAGCTTTCCTCTGATCTGACATGCAAAAGATAGTGGACTTGCAAGGGAACCAAATGCTTCATATTTCCACTCAGATTTGAGATTTTCCTGGCAAGACCATTTAATTGGTCCTGGAATTTGTTTCAACTTTCAGCCATGAAACATGCTTTTCTGTACGTTTGCCAATGGTGGCCTTTTGGGCAAAAAGTATAATTCCATTGTCGGCCACCACTGTCCAAAGATTCGGTGTAACAACATTTTTAAACATCTTATATTTTTAAAGCACAAGAGATGAAAGGAAAGATCCTTTTAACAAGCCCCAAGCAAGCTGCATATATTTCTTCTCGTTTCAAAGATTGGGGCTGATGGGTAATGTTGGAATCCCACCCTTTCCTATGTTTCATGCGGGAATGGAATTGTAGGAGTTACCCTCAATCAAGATATTCTCTGTTTCACCAAAGAAGAATTGATTAAATCATCCAAAATTTAGAGCATGAAGTGGCAGTTAAATCTTGCCTGTCTTATCCCACTCCTTGAACAAGTCGTGCCTTAACCTCCAGTCCTTTACTAAAGCTTTGCGACAGGATCGACCCCAGAGGCTATCATCACATGGAAGAAGCCTTCATAAAGTAGGGTCTTGGTCCTGAGTCAAGAGAGGTAGTTGACTTCTCAACTACTATTAGAGGAAGGTCTTTTCTTTCGTGATAAACTATTGAAACCATTCCTTTATTTTGTCGCTGTGGATCGGGGAGAAAGGGACTCGGCAAGAAAAAGCCTTCATAAATGTTAAAAAGCTGCCTATGCATTGATTTCATGATTTTGAAATGTGACATAATTAAAATTTTATCATCATTTTTTAAAAAAATTAAAAAAAATGTCATTTCATCAAAAAAGTAAACTTTTTTATTTAAAGTCATTTCAACATTTAGTTGCCCACTTTATCCCTGTTTCTTTTGGTTTTATGTTGCTTTTTCACCTGATTTTAGGGAAGTAGATGTCTAGTTGGTTTCTTCAACTGCAGTGGAAAACTTAGCTCTCATCATTTTTGGGGTTTGCATTGATGATCTTTGACTCGGACATCTGATTTCAGGTAGCCAAATTGGAAGCAATCCTACTCCGCATTTACTCATTTTGCTGAGTCTAATCCTCAACATTAGCAATTGTCTGCAGAGGATACGTGCTGCAAAACTTTGCCATGACTGCAGTCAAAACAGCTTTAGCAAAAATTCTGTAAGTGGAGACGAAATAACACCACAATTATTTCCCAAAGGAAACCGTACATCAAATTAAAAGAAACTAAGAAACTAACTGGTTATTCACAGTATGAGGTAAGCTATAAAGATCCCAACATGATCATACGAGGGCGAGAATCCATCAATATACTGAAGAGCTGAACAAAACCAGAAAATACAGGGGGGGTTTCAGATCTACAAGAGTAGCCACGGTCAATAAATGTTTGGATTTGAGAAAAGAGGAAATAATGAAAGAAATATTTAGGGCAGTTTCCTGAATTAAAACACGAGTGGGAAAACATGTAAAAACCTTGAGGCTGCCCCATTATTCAACTCTAGGCCGGGTGAAATTGAGCTCTCACGCATTTCTGCCATTTTTAAAGAGAGAGCCCATTGGATCGGCCAAATTTCGAAAAGCAAAGGTTTCTAAAACAACAAGAAAATAATTGTGGAGATGTATGACACCTTTCATGCAACTGCAAGAGAGAGAATCCATCTGCTTGCAAAGATCAATGGAAGGAATCATGGGAGTTGCTGTATGCCCGCAACGGAACAAGAGCGGCATGAAGGATATTCACGCTCTGTTCTCTCAAAGGCAGTGGGATCCAAACCCTACTGCTTCTCCTTTTATAGCTAGTTCGGCTCGGGACGAATTGTCCATCTTGCCATTGGTCCCTTAAAACATTCATTAATTTAATCATTTAATATCCTGCCTCCTCATTGTCCTCTGGATTTTATTTTAAATTGTTATGGGTATTATACCGTCTATGTTTGACCAGGAAGTTTTATTTATTTATTTTTTTTAAAAATTGTTATGGGTTTTAAAAAAATATATTCTAAAAAACAATATTTTTAAATATCTCAAAACCTAATATTTTTAAATACCTCAAAACCTAGACTTGAGACCAAGTTAATGAAGAAAATTCTTGATTTAAAAAAAAACTTAAAATGATATTATTTTTATATTGTTCTTTGACTTATTATAAAAATATAAAATAAATCTTTCAAAATTTACGTGGAAAGTTCGAAACTTTTTTCCTAAATAGAAGTAAAAAATAGAGATTTTTATTTTGGCCTATTGCAGGGCTAGCTTCCTTGAGCAAGGCAGGCACACAATCTCATCCCAGTTCTTTTAACTTATTTCGTTCATTATATTATGAACAAAAAAAAGAAGCTACCCCACCATTCAGTCCAATTTGGATGAAATTCAAATTCGATTGTGCAACCGAAAGTGAAAATCATGAACCTCAAATGGAAAATAATCTTTTTTTAAGACATTTAAAAAAAAAAATCACCAAGCAGGATGTCAACACTGCTACAAAGCTAGCAAAAAGACATTCACATAAGAAACTGGAATTATGAAAGACCCCATTTACTACAAAATATTAGAAAGGCTACAATTCAAGAAAGCTTTCTGCAGCATGAGACTCTTATTATATGACTGCAAGCTCCTCTTCAAATCAGTATAGGCTTCATCAAAACTCATAAAGCCTTTGGTGATTTGAATAGGAGAGTGGCTTCGTGAATAAAGAAATAGTGCTTCCAAAGACTTGCACCCAAGTTTTTTTCTAAATAAATATAAATTCACAAGCAGCACAGCTACGCAGGTTGCTTCCAAGGGAAAACTGTATGTTGCAGTTTAAAATTGAAAAACAGTGTATGGGCGATGATTAATCAACTACTAACTGTAACAATCCACGAGCAGGCCAACTTCATCTCTCACAAAAACATGTACATGAGAGAATGCCTGGAGTTTGATCCATTTGTTGCTTCTGGCCACTGTATCCCAGGCGAAATGACAGTTGGAAAACTGTCAAGATGTTTAATAGCTACAGATTTGCCATGTACAAGTTATGCAAAATTGGGATGCTCTGCTTCACGGAATTACTGAAAACCAAAACATAAAGAGTATTGGTATTTTATATACACAGGCGTTTCATCAACTCAACAAAACAGAAGGTAACCATCAGAAAAAATATGGCTGCTGAATGAGAATTTATAAAGCAATGCTACTTAAAGAAAACAGACAGTCGATATCAAGATGAACTCGGTGCTTGGTCCCTTTAAGAATTCGTAGTTTTGGTTACAAAATGGCATTAAAGCCATTTAAACCTGCAACCATGAGATTCTTTTTATGAAAGAATAGCACAAACTCTGGGATCAACACCAACACCCCTCCTGAACCTCAGAACCATGCGTATCAAGGAAAATGCATTCCAACATGTTGCATGATTCGTGGGGTTGCTAGCAATGAATACTCGCTGCAATGCTGCCACACATGGACATAATCATCATCTATGGTTTCCAGTCTTCTATATTCCAGGTAGTCCACATTCCATAAGTGACATGTAAATTAGCATCTCGCAAACTTGGTGACATGATTGAAGAAGATCAAGAGAACATATGTTATTTAAATGCTTCATTACAAGAGCACAGAATGCTCCAGATTGAGATGACATGGCAAAAAAAGAGAGATAATTACTTCACTAGTCATGAATGTTCTTTAGAAATTCAGAGCATGACCTTGTCGTGCAGAACCAGCTATAAACCATCAGCAACCATAAAAAAAAAAAAAAAAAAAAAGTGGAAATAACTTAAGATCTGAAGACAACGAAATATCATAAGATAAATTGGAAATAATCATATTCACTGCTCCCAAGGCTATGATGATTCTTATGAGAGCATATTAACAAGTTTTCTCTTGATTTATCAGCATAACAAATGGATATTAAGCACAGAATTTAAATATAGTCCAGTGGAAATGTGGAAATAAACATACCTCCAACTTATATACTTCATTTTGGTCACTGACCGAAAGATCCAAAGCTAGAAGGTGGCCATACCTAATGACAAACGGAGATTTTACAAAATGATTCACTAACTCTACCACTATTCAACTAGCCAAAAAAAAATCACAAAGAAAAAGAAAGAAACTGTGTATTAATCATCGCTCAAACCATTAATGATCATTTTAAACCTAACTTGAAAAAAATCTTTTGTCATCAAATGATCAGGACCCATGTTATGCACACACACCTGATATTGCAAGGAAATCATTTCATTCAAGATTTGAATCCAAGAGTTACAACCATGCAACTACACTATTTGCATCTTCAAGTGACGCTCAGGGAACTGAGATGTAACTCTTAAGAATATAGAACTTTACAAGGTTTGGTAGCATACACTCGGAAACGGCTCTTGAATGCAAATTCATTTTTTTCAAGAACCCTTGAGAGAACAAGAAAGAGATTCTCATTGTGAAGCCCCCATGCCTATGGGATCTCAGGTTAGAAAAGAAGGTTTATAACTCGCAATAGTAAATAACCAGTATCTCCGTCACGTAGTGTTGAAGAAAGCTTAAAAAGAAAGAAAGTTAATATCAGAAATAGTACTAAGTCAGATAGCCACTGGAGCATCCTCCTAGACCCCTGATAGACTCATATCCCATTCTTTAAAATTGAAATCCACATCTTCAAGACAGATGTCTCAATTTAAGTCTGATTATGGTCCGGTCCCAACAAGTAGGATCCTGAGAAGGAAGTCTGAAGCAGTTAGACCAAGCAATTGATAAACCTAAAAATAAAGCCTAAAAATACTGAATCATATGCATGCAGAAAAATGAAACCTAAACTTCAACCCTATAAAAGTAAAACCTCAAGCAAGAAATATCATTTCACATGCTGATACTTGTTTCAAGAATCAACTCTCGTCTGATCTGAATCATACATACACATTAAAAAAGACGAACAAAGGAGTAAAGGAACAAACAGTTACCCTGAAAAAGAGCTTGCCTTGAACAAGACCATATGGAATAGGCCCATAATGCCGTGAATCACAGGAAGCATACATGTTATCACCCTGAATCCAAATGTGCCCCTTTGGTACCTACCAATGCCAATTATCCCAAATACCAAACAACTCATTAACCAGATTCACGCACGCTTCAACCGCAACCATGAGATGAGATTAACAAGAAAAAAGAAATTAATGTTATCATATCCATACCATGATGGTGCGACAGATGTCAGTAATGGAGGGATCGGGCAAGAAATTGATTTGATCACCCTCCATACCAACAATGCGTTTAGTGACCATCTTTGTAGGATCTAAAGGTGACCGAACCAGTACCACATCTCCTGGACCCACCTTCTGGAAGCGGTGAGACAAGTGCTCCACTAATAAGACGTCGCCGGTTAGATTTAGCGTTGGGAGCATGCTAGGGCCGTAAACCTGAAAGCAGAGGACGATGATGAGTCAGATGAAGAATCCCAGAAGTGAGTTTCCATGCAAGAAGAAGAGACGGTACGGACGAGAGTGGGAGAGATGAGGTAGTTGTTGGTGAGGTGAAGGAAGCCAAGGAACTTGACGACTAGAAAAGTTTGGGTAAATGCATCTTTGGCTATGCTTTTCCATGCATTCATGGATTTCAATTACTAGTTAGTTTCTCTAAGAAGTTTCTTTGGGGAGACTGAGTGAGTGACCTATTTATCGCGTCTTTCTTTTTCTTTAAATGTATATGGGTGCTGTGCGGTGCTGGTGTTAATTGGGAGGAAAGAAAAGGTGTTCACGGCGGCGGCGGAGAGGACCTCTAGAGAGGAGGAAAGTGTCTGGCGGAAATAGGTGAAATGACTGTACTACCCATAGTAAAAAGCATTGTTCCTTTTTTTAATATACTTTAATTCCGCTTTACAGCTTAATCCAAAATATTTCATTATTTTCGGTGTCGTTTAGTTTCGTTGTGGTTTTTTATTTCTTATAATTTTTTAAAAATTGTTATTATTATAAAAAAACTTTGTTGTGACACCTGGCATTTAAGTTCTCTCCTGAGAGCAAATAGCCCAAGCGTCCG
This sequence comes from Populus pruinosa, assembly GCA_026413675.1. NCBI lineage: Eukaryota > Viridiplantae > Streptophyta > Magnoliopsida > Malpighiales > Salicaceae > Populus > Populus pruinosa. The sequence continues at coordinate 47,397,945 of CM048592.1, forward strand.
GAGGTGTTTTGCCTGCTTTCTCTTGATTAAAGTCCAAGCACCAGGTAATGATTTAGTTGCCTATTTTTTAGTATAATTAACAATATTTTTTAAATTTTTTTAGAATAATTAATTTTTAGAATATTAATAATAAAAATATTTTATTTTATTTTACTGATATTATTTTTTTAGTATAATTAATATTAAAAGAATTATTTTTTTTCTTAATATATTTTTTTGTATAATTAATAGTATTAATAACAAAAATATGATTATTTTTGGATTTATAAATAATATTATTTTTATAATAATTAATAATATTAATACTAAAAATATTATGATTTGTATTATAAATATTATTATTAAGTAAAATTTATAAGAGTATATTTTATTATAATTAATATTATCAATAAATTTAAAAGAAAATGTTATATCATTTATTAATTTTATCAAATATATTGTAATAATAATTTTATCAAATTATATTTATTTTTATTTATAAATTATTAATTGCAATATTCAAAAGTAAACTTGGATATTATTATATATGTGACCCAAATAATTTTAAATTTTACACCGCGTAGCCCAAAACTAACTTAAAATTAGACTTGGGTTAGTCAGACCAAGAAAACCTTGAATCTTGACCACAATAGGATCTAAATAGCCTATCAAATCCAAATAAGCTTGGATTCTGGTTGTAATTTTTAAAAAAAAATTAAAGATAAGCTCGGAGCACGGTCACCTAACTATTATACTAGAATAGGCTATTTTGCATCACAGTCATCAGTTACTGAATTCGTTCTTCCAATTTGATTATCGTCAAGCCACCTTCAAGAACATGCAGCCAAAGACACCACATTTGAATCGCATCCCTTGTCAACTCGATGTTTAGATTTTAAAATCAAAACCATTTGAAGCTATATTTTTGGAGACCCTGCCTTGGAGAAAGAAGATGCACTAGTACGGCTTTCCTCGCATCTCACTCTATCCAGTGCGGGGATCGTGAGGGGAAAATGAAGAGGAGAGAGTTGAAGCTATTTATGAACTGAACCATGAGAACCAGATTTCTGAGGTTGCATCCCTTGCTTACTCACAAAATGATCAAAAACAGAGGGTGAGAAATGGACTTGCTTGTTTTTTCAGCATAAACTACGTCTTTTAAAAATTAGATTTTTTTTATTTAAGATAAAATTTTAAATATTTTTAGATGGCTTTGATCTTCTAATATAAGAAATAAATTTTAAAAAATATAAAAATATATATTTTCAAATATAAAAACAATCACTGACTTTAAGAATTAGGTTATTGAGATTTGAGTGTTAAAAATTGAGATTTTTACTCGAGAGGGGCAGTGCTTTATGTATTATATAGAAGGATGGATTTTTTTTATTTATTTAAATTTAAAAATTGGATTGCCTAAACTGTAATTTAAGGGGAAAAAACGTTAAAAAAAAAACAAATAAAAAAAAAAGATTATGATCCAGTTCAGCAAGATGGCCTAAAAATTCCTTTATTCTACCACAATAGTAGAAAGTGATTTTTCTGTAGACAACTTTGATCAACCTGTCGCTGAATACGCAGTATTATTTACTGAAATCTTAGCTCAGTAGCTTAAAGAATATAGAATGATGCGTCTTCAGGGACTTCTCCCCTGCAAGACTTGTATGAATTCCGGCGCTCGTACAGGCTTGTTACATGGTATTTTCGCTACATGGCACCGCTGTTGTTGTACATTATTTATTGTTTCCAATGATCAACGAATAGCTTGTACAACAAGAAGTATCGTGCTAATGAATCCGTTCGAGATTGTACAGCACCATCTCCTCGAGAGCTGATTGATAGGAGCCCTGAGGAAGGCATCTGAGATTCTGAATCGCAAGATCAGCTTTCTCTTTCGCCAATTCCTGCGCCCTTTCAATGCCCCCAGAGTTCTTAACCAGCTGGATAGCTTCATCAATGGAACCACTCTCACAGAATTCGGACTCGATTATTGCTCTTAGTTTTGGTGATTGCTCTAGAGCAAATATTACTGGAGCAGTCAGGTTCCCCTTAGCCAGGTCACTCCCAGCTGGCTTCCCCAGCTGCTCTGCTGACTGTGTAAAATCTAGTATGTCATCCACAACTTGGAAGGAGAGACCAAGATTCTTACCATAGTCATACATCTGCATGGAAACACTGCTGTCCACTCCGCTAAAAATAGCAGCTCCTTTGGTGCTAGCAGCAATCAAGGAGGCTGTCTTGTAATAGCTCTTGATCAAATACTCTTCAAGTTCAACATCACAATCAAATAGGCTAGATGCCTGCTTTATTTCACCACTAGCAAAATCCTTAATAACCTGCCATCAAGCAAGTATAATTGTAAATCAAATTCAATTCACCAGAATAAAACCATCTTTACCCCATTCCTATTTCTCAGATTTCAATTTGTAAAACTAACAATAAATAGTGAGGTGCAAAAACTCCATATTATGTATTGAACAATGGACCGGACTATTACTACTCGTGTATAGAATGGAATTGCAGACCTACCTGGCTGATAAGCTTAATGACTTCAATATTTTCAAGATTTGCTAGGTACCATGATGACTGAGCAAACATGAAGTCCCCAGCCAGTATCGCTACCCTTGTACCATAGAGTTGATGAACAGTTTCCTTCCCTGCAAATTAGCAGCAGTGAACTGAAAGTCAGAGAAGGTCTTACTGTAGGCCCATAATGGAAATTACGAAACGAAAAAACAAAAAGAAATTGCAAAATGCAACAAACTGTTTAATAAATATTTCAGTTTCGCGACCCTACTTGATGTGATAAAGAAGAGCTTCAATAATACCAGTCACTACTTATAGTATATTTCCTTCAGTCTATAATCTCTGCTTAGGAAGCAATTCATTCAAAAGTTGAAGCAGTGTATTACATCTCATTGGATGTGCACATTCAAGCTCATGTCATGTCAAGAGGCTCTAGCATAGTGATATACAGTGAAAGAAAGCTTAAGCTCTCACTCATCTATAACATACTCTCCGATACAGTGATGTATCAGTCCCACAAGTTTATAGGCATTTAAGAAAGAAGGGAAACATAGCACATTAGATCTTCATACAAAAACAATCAAAGACTGCTTTACAATCCTTAATTGGGAGAGTAATAGATAGTTTCAGTTTCCTTTTTAAAGGGGGGTAGGATTCCAGGTCGATGCACAAGTCCAAACAATAGAAGATTGGCTTCACAGAATCATATTTTCCATCTCACTGCTAAAGTAGGTCTAAGTATATGTGACCTGTTGGTCATCCATCTACAAGAACCCTTCTCTTTTCAGCCTTGGACTGGTTCTGTAAAACTCTAAACAGGGCAAATGAAATTAAAACTTATAATCCATAGATACAATTCAGAGAACCTCCATGTTCAACTCTTGTTTATGTCCAACGTATTCATTTAGAAATCCTTCAAATGTAGCTAATGTAAGGAGCAGAATAACAATATATGTTCAATTAGCTAAATTGATCCTCTAGTTGTTGTAAAACACAAGACCTAATCCAATAGAGAATATAATGCTGATGACCTGATCGAGAACTCTTCTAATCTAGCATTTCATACAAGAGTATATGTAAGCATATTACAATAACCAAATAGAGGTTGATAATCTGTTACCATTTCACAGCAAGGAAGACTTGCAGGTATGAAGTCTAGGGCATGCAAACTGTAAGTGGGTTCTCTGGTGCTTGGGGCAACATTAGATCCTCGTATACCTTGGAACTTTTGAAATAGCTTGGGTTTCTTTAATAAGCATGTGTTGGCGAATGATAAAGTGACATTAATGAGATTTTTCAAGTTGCTTTGATACATCATCATGATTATATAATCAATTTGAAACCCTACCTCTTCGCATGTCACTTTCATCCAGTACATCATCATGTATTAAACTTGCAGTGTGGATCATCTCGATAATCTCTGCTAAACGTCGATGTTCAGTTGTAAGTTCCCTGCAAAGCAGCAATGCAATATAATGTTTTCTATTCCACTCAGCACCATATAATGCCCTTAAATACTGGGTAAAACTTACTTCATCCCTACTACTTCAGCCGTGGCTCTTGAAACTAGAAAGACCAGAGCTGGCCGCATTCTCTTCCCACCAGCACCAAATATCTGCTCAGCTGCAGACATCAAAACTGGATTTTCTGCACCAACAATCTACGAGAGAGAATCTTCATCAGAAATACAGGAACTGGATATAAGGAATGAAAGAAACTATTCTGATTTGGTGCAAAATGGTACACAATTCAGCTATATAAAGGGCAACAGATAATATAAAACAGACAATAGCAGAATACGGAAGCAGGTAAAAATCCTTGTGTAGTGACCCTTTTTTGTTAGTTCATCTTGTGCCAAAATAACCATGTTTACTTGTACCACAGTGCAGACTTGGTGCCGACTCTAAATTTTTACTAACTACCTGCAAGGCCAACTTATACCAACTCAGACCATTTGTAGTGGTCAATCAGCTAACCAATGGTTAATATATTTGCAAGAGTTTATTCTGCATAGATCTACTATGGTGTAAGTTCCCTGACAACTATTTTCTAAAATACAAAAAAATATCTAGTGGCACCTTATCCTATTACAAGCAAATATTAACTATTCAGAGATTAAGCATTGTCCTAACATTCAAATAAATCATATTGTGATTCCCGAAATAAGTTACATACAAAGACAACTACCACAGCCAGACAAACACAGCAATGCTAGATAGCATTTTCAAGAAAAACCACATTTGTGTTCCCAGAGTCAACAAACCATAAAACACCATCAACTGATATAAAGCTCGATATGAAAATTCAGCAGGTATCACATCTAAGATGGATGGCTCAAAAGTGTGCAATAATCATGTCCCAACATATGTCAACACCAAAAAATCTATAATGGTTACTCACCGACAGAAGATTTTGATTAAGAGTCTGGAGATCATCTGCCACCACTTCAAACAAATTTGTTATTGAAATTGCTTCTCTCGAATCTTTCTTCAATTTCAGAAGTCCTGTAGGACCTTGAGCAACTCCTGTATTCAGCAAAAAAAAAAAAAAAGAACAAAAATACCAGCATTTCAAGCGTTGCAACATAACATTACAACAATGGCAGGTGCTTCATTAATGGAGACCAAGCTCTTAAATGTAAGTACACCACAATCATCACGAATTAGATAAGCACTAAACAGTGACCAGCCAAGAAATAGCTAATCAAAGGCACCAAATTGTGCTCCACTAAAGCAAATCCAATCAGTATTAGGAAGACAACTTACTGATTGTTAGTTCTGTTGGGTACAGACACTAAACTATAATCCAACAAATTCAGATTGTTTCCTCGTATACAAATACATTCAAGTATCAATAAGACACGAAATCAATACTGCAAGATGTCCCAATGAGCAATTGTCAACCAAACCATGAAAAGCAAATACAGCTACTACCGATACAGGTAAAACCCATGAATATCAAAAAGACCTAGCAAAACAAAAATTCCAAATTACAGAGAGAGGGGGGGGGGGGGGGGGGGCGTGCTTTGGCCATAAGAAAAGTACCCGCAGGTGAAGTCTCAGGGGTCTTTGTTGGGGAAACTCGACACCTAGCAATATCTCGCCTGCAACAAACCAGTCTCCTAGAACCATAATCTCTGTTACAACTCTTAGAAACAGACTTAGCATAATTTCTCACTGAATACCTATCTATTGAAGCATTGGAGGAGCAGCCACAAGCCGCCACATCAAGTTTAGCCCTTCCAAAATCAAGATTATGGCATGTCATTGACATCATTCTCAATAGCAACACCCCAAAAAAGTAAGTAAGAGACAAACTTTTGCTCTCAAATTGGAGAATACAGGCAGCAAATATTGCTCAATTTGCCATATAACAACCAGCAGCCACCTAGAAATAAAGCGAGAAAAAAAAAACAAGAGGGGTCTTGTTCAAAACTCAAGAGAAAGAAAGAAATGGTGTAGAGTGGATGCTCCGATTTTCAGAAGTTCCTCATTTCATTGAGAGCACTAGTTGGAGTATGCATTTGAGTGGATCCAATAAGCCCACATAGGACACTGTTTTGTCTTTGGTCTCTTTATCAGTTCTGAGGTCAGTGTTGTACATTAAGAGAGTTGTGTCTCGTTTGTGTTCATAATGTAGCAGAAACATTTATGAAAGGAGGCAACGGAAGGGCTTATCTGTGGGCGTTCAAAAAAATGGGAGCCACATATCCAACCTTGCATTAATCACCATCTTTTTTTCCTTTTCTTTTCGAGACAAGGCAAAGATACGTTTTTTGCCACTTGAATGATTTATACTGTCCTTGGGATATTCTTTACTTATAAAATACATTATTCTTTATTACTTTTTTTATTTTTAATAACCAAATTTAAATGAAATTTATAAATTCTTATATCCCTGATATTTTTCAATTTGTCAATTTTTATGGCTAAATGCACTCCATTACAAAAATAAATAAAATAAAAATAAAAATCCTATTCTTTTTCCCATGAATATAAAATATGATTTGATCCCATATCCCGCCAAACCATTTTCTAGCTTAGCTTTAATTTATATTTGTTATTGTAATAATAGTTATTTTTTAAAAATATATTAAAATAATAATTTTTATTTTAAAAAATTAATTTTTAATATTAATATATTAAAACAATTCAAAAACATATAAAAATATTTTTCAGTCAAACTCTCTCTTATTTTCATCATTGAGTGATTAATACTATCAAGATTGGTATTACATGTTTTATCATAGATTGTGTTTAATTTTTTTAAATTTAAAAAAAATACTATATCATAATATTATAAACTATGCTAGTGACAATAAAATAATTTTATTTAATTATATGATTTAAAAAATAATAATGATAAATAGATTAAATTTTAAAAAAATAACAATAACAATAACCTATAAAAAATAGCATTTATTAAAAATATAGATTAAAAAGCTTAATTTATTGATTAGTACTATCAAGATTGATATCACATTTCTTGATATCACATGTGTTTCTCGTGGATTGTATTTGATTTTTTTGAACTTAAAAAAAATACTATATCATAATATTATTATAAACTATACTAGATTCAATAAAATAATTTTATTTAATTATATGATTTAAAAAATAATAATGATAAATAGATTAAATTTAAAAAAAAATAACAATAACAATAACCTGTAAAAAACAGCATTTATTAAAAATATAAATTAAAAGGCTTAATTTATTGATTAGTACTATCAAGATTGATATCACATTTCTTGATATCACATGTGTTCATCGTGGATTGTATTTGATTTTTTTGAACTTAAAAAAAATACTATATCATAATATTATAAACTATACTAGATTCAATAAAATAATTTTATTTAATTATATGATTTAAAAAATAATAATAGTAAATAGATTAAATTTTAAAAAATAACAATAACAATAACTTGTAAAAAATAGCATTTATTAAAAATATAAATTAAAAAGCTTAATTTATACTAGTATTTTTATATTTTATATATGATTGAAAGATAAAACAAATCATTAATATAACACATTCATGTTAGAATTCAAATAAAAATTTATAATCATATTTAATTAAAGAGTGAGTGAATTTGATAAAAAATTTGATTGATAAAAAATAAAATAAAAATAAAAATAAAAATTTATAATAATATTTAATAACTTACTATAATAATCATAAAATGTTTTCTTAAAAAATAGTAATTTATATTAAAATCATTATATTTTAAGATGAATAAGAGATGCGTATGATTATATTTTAATGTTTAATGAAAATATAAAAAAATAAAACCTAATTTTTTTCTTATTTTAAAAGATCAATCTCAACTATATAAAAGAGACATGCAAACTATATATAATAATTCTTTTGAAGGAAAAAAAAAATACTTGCAAGTTGCATTAGCTAATGTGATATATATATATATATATATATATATATATATATATATATATATATATATATATATATATCTCAATAACTATAGGCGCAAGTCACTGTCGTCTATTATGAAGATACTAATCGACAACACGTGGAGTAGTTTTTAATATTCTACACCTTTTGCCAGGTTGGATGGGCTTGTTTTAATATGAAATAAATGTATTTTTGGTGTTTATTTTTTTTATTTTTATATTTGAGTATCTCATTTATAATTTCTTGTATTTGAGTTATTGTTAATTTAGTTTATTTGAATTATTAAAAATAGGGCTTTAAAATTTATAATATCTACGAGTATTCTTATTCTTATTAGCATCTCTTATTTTAATATATATTTTTTAGTTTTTAAAATAAAATATTCTGAGAAGCTTCAATTATTTGAAATAAATTTTTTATTAACATCAATTTTTTATTAAAAAAAATCAAAGAATTATTGGAGATTTTCTATAATAACAAAATTGTGAAAAGACTTTTATTTTGTTTTTTTCTCAGAAGAATTACTAAAATCATATTTCTATACTTAGAATTTATATCTTGTGGCATGTGATGGAATGTGATGGAAAGTAAGCTCCAGGAAACTCTACATGAGATACTTATTTATTTTTATGATTTATTTTATTTTATTATTTTATTTTTATTTTATCTATTTAAGTTTTTTTTTAAATGAGTGATTGTTATTAACTTTGTAACAGTCGGCCCAACTTACCTTATTAAAAGTATTGGTTGTTAACTTATTATACATCTTTTGAAATATTAGATTCAAATATGAACTAGCATCATTAAAAATAAGATATTGAGAGCAATGAGACTCAAAACAGATAATATTTGGCAAATTAAAGTGAATTGTTATATTTAATATCAGATCCGGTCTCACTGACTGTTAGATAATGCCAACAAGATTGTAGAACTCCTTAAAAAGAATAGATTGTAAAATCTATATCAGCAGGTAAATAGTTGATTACCAACCTTATTAGTAGTATTAGTTATTAATATGTTATATGTGTTTTGAGACCTTGGAATAAACTTGCATCATCAAGAATAAAATCACAAGGACAACAAAGTTTAAAATGGATAATATATAATATGTTAGACCGGATTATTATAAACTTAATCTTGATATGTTTGTTATTTTATGTAAATTGATAAAAACTAAACTACAATGAAAAAAATTGAGAAAAAAGAAAATAAAAACTATAAGGACAAAAAAATAAAGCTGAATTTCAATGTCAAGTCCCTGAAATTATTTTTTTAAAAAAGGGTTTTGTGGCCTTTTAGATATGGTGCCACGTGTCACAAGAGAATAAACAAACCAGCATCTAATAGGATGAATTAACGATAGATGCCAAAATTGAAAAGGAATAAAAATATAATTAACTTAAATAAGTAAAATAAAAAGTGAGGTACTCAAATTAAAAACCAAAAGTTAGATATCAAATTAAGATTTTTCACGTTTAAAACTACAATTCTTGTGTGGGTGATTTCCCGAGGACAAACAAAGATAAGGAATTTGTGATGGGTGTTTGTTTCCTTATTAGTTTATTGTTTTGGATGAAATTATTTTTTTTGTTAATAGTATATTTCTTACAAAAAACAATTATCATAATCTAAAAGGCAAGTTTTAAATAAAAAAAAGAATGTCTTAATAAAATTTGTATGTGGTTGTATGAAAAAAAAATCAAATAATAATTAATTCATAAAGCCATATAAAATTAACAATAAAAATATATTTAATGTATAATTTTCTTATAAATGTTAGGATCATATATAATTAATAAAAAAGTATTAATCTCATTTAAAGAGTATAATTGGATTTTTTAAATAACATTGTAATTGTTAATTTAGATAAATATTTATTTTAAAATATATAAAAATTTATTTTTAGGGCTAGGAGACTAGGCATAGATAAAAAAAGTATTTTTATTTTTTTTTATTTTTTAATATCAAGTTGACGATAGGTCGTTTGCTAAATATAGAAAATTATTGCAGACGATGCATCGTTGACGACGCCCCGTCCTTATTTATTTATCAGAGTAAAATTCCATCATACCCTTCCTTTATGAGCTTCGTTTCATTGTAAGAAAATAAGAAGCTTGCACTGATATGATATTTTGTTTATCACCGGTGACCACTTCTTTTCTTCTTCTTTCTTCCTATTCCCACCCAATTTCCAAGCCACTCTCTAAACTTCTACTTCCTTTTTATTTAGTCCCTCTGTTTATTCTCTATTTTTTTAAATAATTCATTTAATTAGCTTTTTTGTTTTAATTTCATCCTTATTGAATTTTTTGTTTTGTCAAATTTGGTGTCCAATCTTTTAATTTTTATTTTTTTCTAGACTAAGATAATTTTTAAAATTGTATTTTCTTTTAGATTCCACTCTCCTTATTTTTTTTCCTAATAGATTTAATCCTTATTCTTATTGTTTTTGTTTTTTCTTTGCAAAATCTTTTAAATTAGAATTTCTCACCCAATTTAATTCCTCAACATTTAATTGATTTGGATATAACTCTTATTAACCCTGCGACTAAAATTTCACGAATTACGAGTTTTAAAAATTAACTTTATTTTATAAGGTTTTTTTTAGGAGTGCTTTGAGTTTTTATTTAAATATTTTTAAAAGTTAATATTTTTCTTTATGTTATTTTGTAATTGTAAATTAAGCTCTGTTTTTCCATGCTTTCTATGACCTCAGTTTTACCTTTTTTTTTTTAATGAGTTTTTCTAAAGTTTTTTTTATTTGTTATTCTTTGTTTTTTATATAAATTTTAATATTTAATTAATTAAAATTAATTTATTTAATATAGATAAATACTCACTTTATTTTTCTGTTTTTGTGATTAGTGATGTCCATGATAAAATTATAGTGGGTTTCCAAAGTTTTTTTTTATTATGCTCCTAATTGTAATATTGGTGACTTATTTATTTTGATTGATTGCCACCATATTTTTTTCATGATTTATTGTTGTGTATAATTTAAAAGACTCAATAAAAAAAATAAGGATTGGCATGGAAAAAAAAAAAAAAAGGGCTGATATGAAATGAAAAAGATAAAGAATAAGAGAAAAAATATTACTGCTAATAAATCAGTTATTATTTATTTATATGCATCACCCAAAAAAAAAGTGACAACATTTTCAATAACATAATATAAGGACAAATATGCTAATCAAGAGGTTTTTTAAAATTAAATATTAATTTTCAAAAACCTAAAGAAAAAACCTTTAATGAGAGGACTAAAATCTCCTCATGTGTAAGGCTAATTTTTCTTTTCTGATTCATGGGGTAAAAATGTCACTTGATTATTTTAAAAAATAAAATTATAGAAACACCCTTGATTAATAGTTCTATTTTTTTTTAAAAAATAAATTAGTTATAAAAAAACAAAAGGCAAAAAATTAATTTTACTATTGAAGTGAATAGTAATATGTGAGTGTATGTATAGTGATTTTCCAAAACATTTTAGAGTTTTGTATAATATCTCTATTTATTGAATCTTTTTTCTTTCTAGATTCATAAAAATTTAGTTTTTTTGCTTTGATTATTAAACTTATTTTTTATTGTTGTGGCCCTAAAAAAAATAAATGAAATGAGTACAAGAGACTTGTAGTGGGTTACGAGGAATCCTAAATGGGATAATCCACTTACTTAAAAATAAAATAATTTTATTTAATGGGTATTGATTATAAAATTTAAATTTAAAAAATAAAGAAATATAAAAATTATTCTTAACTATTCTATCAACTTTTTAAATTCTATTTATATATAATGATTAAAAAAATTTTCTTGCATGTGTGCTATGTTAAAATGTAACTTTCTTATAATTTAGGGACCAAAATGGAAATTATCCTCTTATTCCCCTCCCTGTATATAGTGCCTCTAATGTCTAAAACCTAAAATCAAGTTCAGCTTCTCTTCACAAGCGCTGCCAGTTTTGTACTTCTATCTACAAATACAAAAGCTAATCATTCTTGTTCGCTAACACTCAACTAGTGAGATTGTCCATTTGGTTTGTATCCCTATGAAGAATGAACTGATTTTTCAATTAAAAGTAGTGGGCTGATCTCCATTGATGATCACTAACCAATTCTGAGGGATGTGCCACTTTCTTGTTTGGTTTCTGTCATTTCTTTGTTCAATATGTTTGCAAAGTAGTTTTCTTGCTAAACAAAGTCTTGGGTTTTGCTTTAAGTCGGATTTTCTTTGCTGGGTTCATTCAAAATGGCATAAAAAGCTCATGATTTGGACCCAATGGAAACGTCCGTTTTTTACTTTTAGATTCTATCGTTTGCTTTGATGGATTTTACAATGTGACTTGGATTGGTGAATCATTTTGTTGTTTCCCAATACGGAGAAGTTAAGGAATATTTGCTTGTCCAAGATAAACTGTGGAAAAGGTGTGGTTTTCTTGAATGAAATTGTGTGTGCGCATATACCTCCATTTGCTATTGGTTTTCTGGTGATATTGCTTTGTGTCCCTATGAAGAATAAAACTTAAAGTAAAAGTAGTGGACTGATTCTGCTTGATGAATAATGCATCTGAGGGATACATTTGATATATATATAACATCTTAAGTTTGTAGAAGATCACACACTCTTGCTTGTTTGCTATAACATTCTGGCTTGCAATTTCCTGTTTCGTATCCATGTGAAATTATAAATAAAACTAAAACTCATCAATGTTTTACCTCTGTGTGTTATGCACAGTGTGATGTATTGTGCACAATATAATCCACCCTAAAATAACTAATGAGCACGCTCCAACAAGGAGGAAGCGCTCGTGTTCTTTAGGCAGCTTGTGTAGCGTAGAGCCTCCTGATGGTCAGTGGTAGCTTTTCACGGCGATGTACAAAGAATCACGCCACTTTCTACACAGTGGATAGGTGTGTTAGCCTGTAAGACGCGGAGAATCTTCGGCGCTAATTTGTCGTCTTCTTCTTTTTTTTTTTCTTTCCTTAAGCTATTTTTAATTATTTAATTGTATTGAATTTGATTTATTTATTTCTTAATTTTATTATTTGATATTTATTTATTTTTATCATATTTAATTCTTATTTTTTTTATGGTTTCATGGTCAATGCAATTTTTAATTTTTGATAGTTAAGAATTTTGTGTGTTTTTTTTTAAATTTTTTTAATGATTAAGAATTTTATTCAAGGTTTAGTTAAGTTAATTCAGCTCATATTATTATCATTTGAATATTTTTTTATGTTAGTAAAAATTGAACCGCTGCATAGGCTAAGAAGCGCTGGCAAAAAAGTATAGTATTGTACTGTTATATGATATTATTGCTGAATCATGTCCTGTTAAATGAGTTTGTCGAATGGAAAAGTTTAGGTTGGGACAGAGGACATTGTTTGCCTACAGATTCTGAAATGCCTTTGTGGAATTATGCTATTACGACTAAAGGAAAGTTTAGCGGATATGTTCTCGTATCAAAAAGATTTAGGAAAAAAATTTCAGAAAGTTGAGATATGTTTTCAATGCTAGATTCAAATGGTTGCTTACGCGTGCTTTCATTTTCTTGGGTCGAGCCCATCAGAAATTATTGTTCAACGCTAGATTGAACATTGCACATCTCTGTGATGAACTATTTGAAATTTAAAAGTAGTGGACTGATATCTGTCAATGAAGAAAATAATTCTGAGAGGTGCATTTCGTTTAAAATAACCTGATCAAATTATTTAGCGGTAATGTAAATTGGTCTGATCCCTCACACACTGCACTTCCTGTGCTGTGATTGTTTATGTATGTTTGGAGAGTCCTACTTGTTGTGTTGAAATCGAATGATGATTTTGGATTCAAATTTCTCACGATGGTCATCTGGGACTCTTCAAGCTTCAGTGTTGATTCAATTACTCAATGCTCGTGATGGTTTCATCTCTCTAGTTTAAGAACTTATTCAAGGAAGAAAGGATACTGATAATGATAGCAAGTAAAATAACTGCATTCTGAATGGTCTTCAACTTGTTTCTCCTATATTCACGCTCAATTGGTGCTTCATACGCAGCAACATTAGCCAAAGTTTCTGTAAGCATGTATATTTTTAAATGCCTTCTTGGTTTTACTGCTGTTAAACAATCAATATTTTGCATTAATGTGTTGAGTTTCCATGCTTATCGGTGTTTAGTTCTTTCAAGGATCGTCGCTTCTGTATGTTCTTCACTGACAATTTATTTATATGTCCGGGAAGCAACAATACTGCACATCATTCCTGTATGAACTAATTTCAGTTGGCGCTGCCAGTTTGGAAGTGAAAGGATTTTAGAGGTGGAAGAACTGTTAATGATGACAAATAAAAGGAAAAAATAGTTGCTATAGAGTAGGATGAAATTGTTCTTATGGACATCTCCAGTTCTCCTTTATAGTAATGCACTGCCCAGTTCTATAGTTGAACATTTCTGCATTTGCTGAACAAGTTTGAGGCAGGCCATCATCTTTAAGTCGTGTTCAACTTCATATTTTAATTTCTTATTCAGAATATAGCTCATGCAATGAATGATTACTTATTCAAAATGCTGCCATGCTTCCTCTCCTTTATCAGGTTCTTAAGCACTCCTCCTGCAGTGTTTCATGGTTAAGAAGCCAGTCTGGGATTTCTAGCTGGAACCCGTCACCTCAATCAAGTGTGATGGCGCCTGTGATAATTTACCTGGGACTTCCTTGCTGCTGAATGCTGATATGCTATAGGGGCGGGTGTTCCAGATTTTCATTTTGACATAGCTACAGGAAAAAATAAGAATAATTAAAATTCACTCCACATAAATTTGCAGTTGTTCGCCAATTTCGATGTGGTACCCTTTCACAATGCATGGTTATAAAATGAATGACTTCACAATCCGAAAATATTAGAATTTCAAGAGTTCCAGCTTCTGAGTTAGAGAGGTCTGAAAAGAAGAGAAGTGAATTACAAAGATGGTATTTTTTACATTACTGGGCAAAAGACTGTAGCAGTGTTTTTTCCAGTTGTCTTTCAAACCTTTTTTTTTTTTTTTCAATTGTAGCTTTATATGCTTAATTTGATGATAAATTTGTCAAAATTTGTTGAGGGATAGATAAAATTCAAACAAAAAGGATACATGGTAATTTTAAAATTCTCGGAGAAAGGGTTTTTTTTTTTCTCTTTTGATTCAAAGATTCATTTTCTTGCATCTTAGCATCTAAGTGAGAGAGAAGAGAAAGAAAGTTGCTTGAAAATAATAAAGAAAAAGTTCGATCACTTTTTGAGAAAATTGTTGTTCTTGGTGTTAGATGATGAAAAAAAAGGGTTTAATTTGATTTTTTTTAATATCAAACAGGATCTAGGTGGATTCCATTTACAGTCTAACCCAACACCAAAACATAAATTTAGCGAGCCCAGTTTACAAGGCTTAACAAAGACATCACTAGTTGCTAATTGTATGCCGCACCCTCACACTCTTCTATCATGGTTTATGTTCAGGTAAAGCACTTGTGAATTTGTGATTTTTTTTTTCTCATTTCACTCACGTATTTACACACGTGACGAGCTTGTGATTCAAGCTTGGATTCCTTATCAGGTTCATGCGCAGTCTTAAAGATGATTAGCAACTAAATGAGGCTTGACAAAATTGGGAAAAAAAGTATAACAGATTTAATCTTGTTGCTTCTTGGCAGCAAATGAGAATTACAAGTTCAAACAAGAAGAGAAAAGGCACCATTATTGTAACTTCTAACGGGCTAGATGCTACTTCCTGGACCAAGGATTAGGCATAGATGCAGTTGCTATAACCTGCAAATTGACACAAGAAATTGTCGTAAGCATGGCATGATTATTGCCAGCAGATTAAGATATTGCATCATTCACGTGGTTCTTACTTGGATCAGTCACGACAATGAGGCCAGAGTTCCTGAAATCGCAATTCCAGTGGTTCCTTCCCTTACACTGGTAATACAGATTCATGGCTATGGATGCATGGTTTATGAGACTATCTGGAGAGAAGCAAGGGCAACCCTTTTGTAGAATCTGGCAATCCACGTGAGCGCATGCGTAGTTGATATTCGCTAGTAAAGTTGCTTGGTCTGACGATGGCTTGGCCACACACCAAGTTTTCTGTAATATTATTAGTGGCCAATGAGAATTTCTCTGAACAAGGACAACGCAACTGTATACGATACTTTGTATTGTGTTGTGTGTGAAGAAAGAAGTTGATAGTACTAACTACCTGTTCATTAGCCATGACCGAATCCCCCCCTGCAAAAATATGAACAGAGAAGAAATCCCAGAATCAGGCCATTTGCCAAGTAACTGATCAGTTTATTGCTGCAATAATTATAAATAGACCCACCTCAGATCTAAAGACACAAGAAATCCCACCACATTGTGCTTTCAAAAAAGGAAGTAGGCATAAAAGTGAAAGAGAAGCAATGATTACAGCATCAGCCCTTTAAAATACCTACATCATACCTGAACTGAGGTAAAGTAGTAGGAGCAAAAGAGAGAGAGCTGCCATTGCTTTAGCCATTGATTTGTTTCTGCTGTACTTCGCAACTGACTTTTGTAATTAGAGTAGCAATGATGTTGATTTTTTGAGGTTTGTACAGAGGAATGAAAAGGCAGCTAGGTTTAAATAAAAAAGAAGGTACAACGGCTATATTGATTGCATAGCCGTTATGGAAATCGAAAAGGTGGGGAATTTTTTGGGATGAAGAGAAGTCCGACAGGCGTCATGTGACGTTATCACTAACTCCACCTTCCAACCCCACTTTAACCCTATCTTTCTGTTGATGATTGGATAACCTGAGCAACCGATCATGAGAAAAAAAATTAAAATAAAATTGAAAGATATAAAGTTTATTTTATATATTATATTTGTTATTTTCATCTTAAACATTCTCTTATTATATTCTTGTCCTTCAACCCAAACACACATTCTTTTTTAAAAAATTATGTTATTTCAATGAGTGAAGTCTTTTTTTATTCAACAAACGTTGATTTCTTCCATTGGATTGAAATGGAATGATTCGAACCCACCGGCCAAAAATATTCACAGGGTTCTTTTTTGGCTGTCTTTGGAGTAGAGTGAAGAATTATAATGGTGAGTGCTGCACAACTATACGAGCATACATCAAGGGATTGAATTGGGAGAAGAAAAGTTGAAAATATTAATTGAGTGAGGGAAACATGTAACAGTAATTTATGAGGAACATCAACTGTTTGAGAATTAAGAAACCCCCCAGCCCCTTTCCTAACTAATCTGTTTGAACACTTTGTTACCTTTTTCTTCTTTCTGCATGGCAATGACAATGTGGTCAACTCCCATAACCCATCATTTTCCCTTCAAACCTCCAGTTTCGTTACCATTCTATAAAACCCACTCTAAGTTCTCATTCACTCAATGCCATTCTATTGTTGTTGCTTTAATGGCAGAGAGGCCAAACTTGAGGAACTTGTTCCTTCTCAAAGGCTGAAACAGCAGCTTTTTGTGAATCGAATTGGCGAATGTAGTTACATGAGCCCCAATCTAACTCGTGAAACTATGTTTGCTCTATTCATGTATCAATAGTATGCTGATGAAAATGTCGCCTAGCTTTAAGGACATCGAGGATAGGGTTTCCAAATTGATAATAAAATCTGAAGAAAAGGTTTGACAATGAAGATCTTTAAAACCGTGGGAAAAATGGAATTGGAGAGAAGAAATATATGGTTGCCAGTTTTCTTTTTATGGAGAAATGATAATAAAAAAAACATCAAAGTACTGAGCTTATGAAGATTTACTTCTTTAAATTGGAGAACATAAGGGGCTGAGCGAGTTAATAATTGTAGAGATCAAGGTTCAAGAGCACCAGAGTAGGATTTATGAATTTCTCTTGTTGTAAGTTGATGACAGATAGCGCCTGTTCAAAACTTAAATTAGACAGTTAAGACCTCGGAAAATCATCATCTTCCTTTTTAAAGTGAAAGCCATCGGCAGCATATCAAAATTTCGAAAACAAAAACAAAGGGAGAACTGAGCAGAAATGAGAATTGATGTTGCTTGTCAAAAAGAACAAAAAACACGCGAGCTTTTCTTTTTTGCTAGTGTCTGCGGGTTGGGGGCACTGTAACTACACTATTTAACACTAGACTTATCACTATGACACCTTCTATGAGGTTTCATCTAAGGCTGTAATGAAATAGAGAGAATAATAGTAAGAGATAACGAAATGGAATCAGACTGAAATCAGTGAAGGTTATTCAGATTCCATATTTTTCCAGTGCTAAAGCAACACATAAATGCAGGTTGAAAGTATGAGAAAAAAACAAAAGTTTATACAAACATGCTGGTTGTTTTTCCTTTTAGTTTCTTTTTTCTTTACATTTGCAATCATGACAAAATCCTGAGACCTTTTGGTCTCTTAACCCGTTGCTGCAGTTGGAAGTGCAGAATACACAGAGGAACCTGCAACCAAAGCAAGATTTCAGACATCCTTGAGCTTACCCGGCTGCTTTACCTCGCCATCATTGCTAGGAACTGGTCAGTTACTTTAGTAAGAATTTATTTCCAGCAGACAGACTATGTAGAACTTATCTAAAAATCATTTGGTGTTAGCATCTTTCTAACTGTCATAGCTGATCTGATTATCACTTAATGTAGTGCGGTATCGTTTTACGATTTGTAGTAAAGTGGATCTAGGAAAATAGAAAGAAGTGATCTTAACTGATGTATTATCCTCAAACAGCCTTTCCTTTTCCTTTTCCTTTTCCTTTTCCTTTTCCTTTTATTTCACACTTATTGTAAAGAAATTATTTCAACAATTCCCTGCTCTCATAATGGGTGGAGGAACTTTAAGAGCTTATTTATGTTGCGCATACTGAACCAAAAGCAAACACAAATAAAACACAAATAACAGATTTATGTGGTTTCCTAAAATCAGGTACGTCCACGGAGACAGCAGATTGTATATTATTGAAAGAATAATACAAATACTCAACTCAACCCAGTACAATCCCACTTAACCCGGTGTTTCACTCTTACACTCGGTGTTTCTCTCAAATCTGTATTTTCTCACTCTCACAGTTGCAATCACTACACTTTCACCGTTTTGCTCTCACCACACTTTCACTACACTTATTACATTGCTCTCTCTTTATCTCTATTTATAGGAGAGCCTTGACAACTTGGTTGAGGGTGGTTGATGGTGGTTGGAAGTGGTTAATGGTGGTTGTTAAAGGAGAGGGTGGTTGATGGTGGTTGAGAAAAAATGTTGACAAAAATGTTATGTTGACAATTTGCTACAAATCTCCACCTTGGCAAGATTTTTCCATCCAATCCTTGTGATCAATCAATGCTGCCTCTAATGCGCCATATGGCGCTGCACCCTGAAGGTGCTCAACACCGAGAGATGTTGACCAAGTCCAAATAATGTTGGAACTTGATCCCTGAGACACATTTTGTGAGCATGTCAGCTGGATTATCTGCGGTACCAATCTTCTGTAGCAGAATATCCCCTTCATCCACAATTTCTCGAACAAAATGAAATCGAACATCGATGTGCTTGGTGCGGGAATGATGAACCTGATTCTTTGCAAGACAAATAGCACTTTGACTATCACAATGGACATTCACGTGCTCTTGAACAATTCCCAAATCTTCAATCAACCCATGTAACCAAATAGCTTCCTTGAAAGCTTCTGTTACTGCCATGTACTCTGCCTCAGTTGTTGACAAAGCTACTGTTAATTGTAAAGTTGACCTCCAACTTACAGGCCCTTTAGCAAGTGTAAACACATAGCCTGTTGTGGAACGACGCTTGTCTAAGTCACCAGCATAGTCCGAATCCACATAACCAACTAAATTTTGTTCAAGTCTATCATCCCTCTGAAACTTCAAACCAATATCAGTTGTGCCATGAATGGAATCCACTTAACTGCCTGCCAGTGACCCTTTCCCGGATCATGCATGTACCTGCTCACCATACTGACTGCATGTGAAATATCTGGTCTCGTACAAACCATTGCATACATTAATGCACAAACTGCATTTGCATATGGAATTTGAACCATATGCTTGCGCTCTTCCTCTGTGCGTGGAGACATTGAAGCACTTAGCTTAAAATGAGGAGCTAGAGGTGTACTTACAGGCTTGGTCTTACCATCTACCCCAAATCTCTTTAGAATTTTCTTCAAGTATTGGGTCTGTGTCAAACAGATTGTGCCTTTTCTTCTGTCTCTCTGAATCTCCATGCCAAGAATCTTCTTAGCTTCTCCAAGGTCCTTCATTTCAAACTCAGTTCTCAGTTGAGCTTTCAGTCTGTCAATCTCCACTTTGCTCTTTGATGCAATCAACATATCATCCACATATAAGAGCAAATATATGAAAGAACCATCAAGAAGTTTGCGAAAATATACACAATGATCAAACTGACTCCGTGTGTATCCATGTTCTATCATGAACTTGTCAAATCGCTTATACCACTGGCGAGGAGATTGTTTCAATCCATATAGTGACTTCTTCAGTTTACAAGCCCAATTCTCTTTCCTAGTGACTTTGAAACCATCTGGCTGAGACATGTAAATTTCCTCTTCCAAATCTCCATGTAGGAAGGCAGTTTTCACATCAAGTTGGGCTAACTCCAAATCAAACTGTGCAACCAAGGCTAACAGAATACGAATTGATAAATGCTTAACAACTGGGGAGAATACCTCATTATAATCTATCCCCTCCTTCTGAGCATAGCCTTTTGCTACCAATCTTGCTTTGAAACGGATGTTGTCTTTTCCTGGATTACCTTCCTTCTTAGCATATACCCACTTGCAACCAATTGTCTTCTTTTCCTTAGGGAGTTGTACCAAATCCCAAGTCTGATTCTTGTGGAGAGATTTCATCTCTTCATCCATTGCCTCTTTCCATTTTGCACTTTCTACACTCTGTACTGCTTCTTTGTAGGTACAGGGGATTCCGTCATCAATCACCGGAAGTGCATAAGCCACCATGTTACAATACCGAGCAGGTTTCTTGATAACTCTTTTCAGTTTACTCGTTGCAATGGATTCTTGTTGTGTGGTTGCTGAAGTTGTTGCATCCTCTTCATCTGAACTTTCATCTGAACCTTCTTCGGTAGAGATTGTTTGAACAGTCTTTATAGGCATGACTGAAGTCTCCAACTCCATCTGTTGTGCATCACTAAACTGTTTTTCCTTCTCCTGTGATTTCTCTTGCTGTAACATGCCAGACTCATCAAAAGTGACATCTCTACTCAAAATCACTTTCTTTGATTCAGAATACCAGAGTCTGTAACCTTTTACTCCTCCACTAAAGCCCAAAAATATAGCTTTCTTGGCTTTAGGATCTAGCTTGGACTCAGTAACATGATAATATGCTGAGTAACCAAATATACGCATAGAGTCATAATCATTTGCAGGAGAGCCTGGCCATACCTCCAAAGGGGTTCTTCCATTTAATGCTGCTGAAGGTAACCGGTTAACAATATGACGAGCATAACTTAATGCCTCGCCCCAGAACACTTTGCTTAGTCCCGAATGTGATAGCATACATCAGACTTTTTCCACCAATGTGCGATTCATGCGTTCTGCTACTCCATTTTGTTGTGGTGTTTTGCGCACAGTAAAATGTCGCTTGATCCCTTCATCCTAGCAAACTTCAAAGAAAGGATCTGAAGTGTACTCACCACCATTATCTGACCGAAAAGTCTTAACTCTCCTTCCCGTTTGAGTCTCCACCATTTTCTTCCATTTCAGAAAAATATCAAGGACCTCATCCTTGTGTTTCATAATGTAAACCCATACTCGTCTTGAGAAATCATCAATAAAAGTAACAAACCAACGATTACCTCCAAGAGATTCATTCTTTGAAGGTCCCCATACGTTTGTGTGAACATAATCAAGAATCCCTTTTGTATTGTGTATGGCAGTGCCAAACTTGATTCTTGTCTATTTTCCAAGAACACAATGCTCACAGAACCCATGCTTCCCAGTCTTGGCGCCTTTTAATAGACCTTGCTTCACCAATCCTTGCAAAGCCTTTTCACCAGCATGCCCTAAACGCATGTGCCAAAGTCTGGAATTATCTGCTTCATCATCTTCTATGCTTTTGGAAACAACTGCTGTACCGGTAACAGTAGATCCATCCAGGAAATATAAGTTTCCTTTCCTCGTGCCTCTTAAGACAACTAATGCACCACAGATTGCTCTCAGGACTCCACCATGCATGATAATCTTATAACCATTGGATTCTAGGACTCCAAGTGAGAAGAGATTTTTCTTTAAGTCAGGTACATACCGTACCTCTGTCAGTGTCTTGACTACCCCATTATGCATCTTCAGATGGATAGTCCCAATCCCTTTGATCTCACAAACATCATCATTACCCATCAACATAACTCCTCCATCGAACTCCTCGAGTCTTGAGAATAAGTGCTTGTTAGGGCACATGTGATAGGAACATGTAGAATCAAGAATCCATTCACCAGAATGGTTTTCTGGTGATGAGACCATGAATGCAGAGTCTCGTTCATTCTCATCTCGTGCAACGTTCACAGTTGGTTCATCTTTTTCCTTATTGCCCTTGATCGGATAATCTTTCTTCCAGTGCCCCTTTTTATGACAAAAGGCACACTCATCTTTTACAAGATATCGTCTGTTTGATGATTCTCCTCTGGATTTTGAGCGAGATCTCCCTCGCCCTCGAAATCTTCTAGGGTTTGTTCTGCCTCTAACTGTCAATGCTTCTGAAGTTGACTCCTTGTGAACAATTTGATCCTTCTTCCGGTACTCATTGTTCACCAAAGCATTGGACACATCAATGAATTTAATCTTTTCTTTACCATACAGTAAAGTGGTGACGAGATGTTCATATGTGTCAGGCAGTGAATTCAATAACAGCAGAGCTTTATCTTCATCATCAATTTCCACATCTAAATTCTTCAAATCAGCTATCATTTTATTGAAATCATTCAGATGCTCATTCATAGAAGTACCTTTTTTGTGCTGAAAGAGGAAGATCCTTTTCTTCAAGTAGAGATGATTCTCTATACTCTTCTTCATAAATTTATCCTCCAGAGCTTGCCATAATTCCTTTGCAGAGTTTTGTTCTGAAAAGGCATACTTCTGATCCTTTACAAGACAAAGTCGGATGGAACTGCAAGCTAACCGATTTATCCTTTCCTAGCTTTTATCATCCAAATCCTCCAGTTTATCTTCTAGAGTGAAATCCAAATTCATTTGAACAAGCATATCCATGACTTCACATTTTCACATGCCAAAATTACCCTTCCCATCAAACTTCTCCTATACTCGATACCGGGATATATTGTGGAGGTATACTAGCATTTTCCACTAATCTTTCTTCTGGAATATCAGCCATTAGGACGTCTTTGGATTACAAATAGGCTCCCGAAATTGTTAAAACATGCACTTTTATGCTTAAAAGAGCCAAAACAGTAACTTTGGTGTGCTGTTTCACAAAACGGACACCACGATTGCGTCCGGAATGGTTGAAAATGCTAGGAACCAACTTGACTCGGCCTAAAACCGGTCAAAAAATCACTGAGTTGGCCAAAAAATAATCTGACCGAGTTAACTCAGGGAAGGAATATTCTGTCTCTGATGAAGAATATTCTGTCACGGAATATTCTCTTACTGTCAACGGAATATTCTTATTCTGTCAAGAGAATATTCTGTCACTGTTAGATGATGTGTCTGATGACATGACAATGTGGACCTTCTATTGATGACGTGGATGGTGACTCAGCGCCACGTGTCGGATGACGTGGCTGTCTTCTCAGGTGAGATTTCCGGCACTGTCTGGTTTTTCCGGCAGATTTCCGGCGAAACTTCGGCAAGCTCTACAGGGCTCGTTTCAACTCCGATTTTGATGATCTTTATATCGCCGGACTCGTATCGACGAGAGGAATCTCCACAGGTGGGGAAAATCAAGATATGAGAACTTTGAAAATTCTGCAACTTTGAACAGAGAGCTGAAAAAACGTGTTTTTTTCAGTGTTCAAGCTTCCCTAATGCTCTGATACCAATTTGTTGCGCATACTGGACCAAAAGCAAACACAAATAAAACACAAACAACAGATTTACGTGGTTCCCTAAAATCGGGTACGTCCACGGAGACAGCAGATTGTATATTATTGGAGGAATGATACAAACACTCAACTCAACCTAGTACAATCCCACTTAACCCGATGTTTCACTCTTACACTCGGTGTTTCTTTCAAATCTGTATTTTCTCACTCTCACACTTGCAATCACCACACTGTCACCCTTTTGCTCTCACCACACTTTCACTACATTTATTACATTGCTCTCTCTTTATCTCTATTTATAAGAGAGTCTTGGCAACTTGGTTGAGGGTGGTTAAGGGTGGTTGATGGTGGTTGAATGGTGGTTGGAAGTGATTAATGGTGGTTGTTAAAGGAGAGGGTGGTTGATGGTAATTGAGAAAAAATGTTGACAAAAATGTTATGTTGACAATTTGCTATAATTTATAGAACCTTCATCTCTATCCGAAAGCTTTGGTGTCAATTGCCAATGCATATCTATAAACTTCATCCTAGCACAACCATTAGCATCTCTGATGGTGGTTGCATAGAGGTGCTTTGTAAAATTACCTCCAATTGTAATCATTTAGGAGAGCTCAATGGAAAGGCCTCCCTTTAGGTGGAGGATTCGCTGTCATCCAATGGCAATGGGAGAACTCTCAGGTGGAAAAAGCCAGCCTTCAAGATTAAATTAGTTAATGCATCTATTTGAGGAGGTGCTTCAAATATAACTGGAAAGCTAATGGTTTTAGTGACTGGAATCTCCTGCTGCTGATACTGTCTGAACCTTGATGTTTTTGGTATGGATTTCAACGATAAAAATTCCAATTAGAGAAATTATATTAGAGAATAATATAAATTTTAGCCTGGGACCTCACTCACCCAAAAACTTAAATGGGTCTATTATAATTTTGGAGGTGATATTTAGCCAAAGTCTATAGAAGACTAATCGTGGCTTTTGTTGCTTATGATGTCTTCTTGTTGTTGTAACTAAGATCTTCACTGAATTCAGGATACAGCGAGAAGGTTTTTGCAATAATTGGTGTTAAGGTCCATGCTGCAGGGATATATGTAAATGCGTCCATATATGTGCGTTGAGCAATTGGAAAGAAGAATCAGCTAGTGAGATTCAAGAGAACTTAGCTTTGTTTAGTTCGATTTTCCAGGGCAACTGATCTCATCAGATACGTACTACTCTGAAGAGGAAGAGCTTATGAATTTCGCTAATATAACCGACCTTATTCCTTGATTGGAGATCCTTTGGAAAAATCATTATAGATTGTTGATGGTAAAACTTTCTAGGATGCCTTGGATGAAGCCATATCCCCAAGAATCAAAGAAGCTACTTCACTTGACAAGTCTGCTCTGTCCACATTTCGAATCATCTTCCAAGGTCGACCTCTTAAAAGAACTTCAATATTTTTGACTGGGCTGGACTCCTCCAAAATGCTAGTAAGTATGAATTTGTACATGCATACACGAGCACTTTCGTAATTCTTCTTTGTTTCTCGGTGACAGGATTTTACTTTCATTTTTCTTCTGTTTCAGTCTTTTCTTCTCTGCGTATTAATTCAGACTGAATTGTGATCGGCAGGTTTGTGTCTCATCTGATGGAACTCCATCTAGTCTAGATGCTACGATTGAGTCGGAAAATGTTACTTCTGCCCTTTTTGACGTATTTTTTTGGAGATGCTCCAGTTTCTCCTTCCTTGAAAACCTCAGTAGCTAATGGCCTAGAAACAATCCTCAGGTGAATAAGGTGACTTGATTTCATGAAGTTTATGTCGCTTCAATTTTTTGCATTTTAGTTTCTTCAATTTTGTATTTTTATTTTTATTTTTGCATGTTAGCTTCTTGATTACTGGAGGCTTTGGTAAATCCTGCTAATCTCCTTTGTAATTATAACTTAAGACTGTTGGGAACCTGATGTCTCTGCATTGTTTGTAACATCAAAGACTCTGAAAGAAAAAAAGCTTAGCAGATTTGAATTGTCTTTATAGGGCCTCCTTCCTTGTAGTTCTTACTTGAACCATAGTAAAATGGAGTCCTACGAATCCAATTCAGGGGCTGGTATTTTTCTAACAAACATTATTATCCTTTTAGCTTCTCATTATTCCCATGGAGATTTTCTTATAGGTTTTTGGCTCATATTAGGCTTGGTACTCGTAATGCTCGGAAACGACTTAAAGCAAGTCAAGTTGTCTGTTAATGAACATCAATTAATTGGCCATAAAGTACACATCAAATTTGCTAGAGAAAGGATTAGTCAATGCATAAATATTAACACTCTTCCACAACCCTCTCTGATCTAGCTTGCTCAAGCATCTTGACAACATCAGCCATGGTAGGTCTCTTTGAGGGCTCTGGTTCGAGGCACAAGAATGCAATTCTGAATACTCCGTTAATCTCATCAGCAGGACTGCACTTTAAGCTACTGTCAAGAACATACTCTTCCCTTTTATGTTCGACAACTGCCTTCACCTGCTCCAAGTTTCAACATACACAACCAGGTAGTATATCAATATACGTAATATCAGGTATTTTCAGACCAATGCAAGAGGAAACCAGTAGTCGAGGCACCCTTTTCCCAGTTAAATAGCCTGTTCTAAATGTACATAAAACTTGACAGGCATGTCTGGTTGTACCATGAAACTTGATTTATTTTACAGTACAGGATTTGATGCACTTGAGATGCGTTTTCTGTATTCAATATGGCTTCCATGGACCATTCTCTTGCACGTGTTAGTTAATATTTAAATTTGTTTGAGATGGCAATTTTTGAATGATTAATTATCATGGAAATCAAAAGGGCATTCCCTGCAGAAGCAATTTGGGAATTCATATAATCTCCTCTCCTCACCCACAAGAGAGTCTAGATTAAATTCAGTAGACTCACCCATGTTACAAGCTTGGTTCCTTCCTTGAAAAACTCTTCGTCTGTTGGTTTCCTTCCAGTTAGAAGTTCGAGCAGGACAACTCCGAAGCTGTATACATCCCCTTTCACGGTCGCCTTCCCTGTATCAAAGTACTCTGCAGAGGCACATATTTGAATATTTTAATTGTTAAATCAAAATAAGGGAAGAGACTGAATTTACAGTTATCTGGTGCTTTGGCATACCAGGAGCTAGGTATCCAAAAGTTCCTGCTACTAACGTGGAAACATGAGTCTTGTCAGGTTCCATCAATGTGGCCAATCCGAAATCAGAAACTTGAGCTTCCATGTTTCGATCCAGCAATATATTACTTGACTTGATATCTCGGTGAATTATGTGGGGGATGCAATCATGATGCAGGTATGATATTCCTCTTGCTGCACCCAGTGCTATCTTATATCTGGAAGGCCAATCCAAAAGCTTAGTCTCTACTGATGTTCCTGCATCATCATCCACTTCAGTATTGAATACCTTTGAAATCGAGCATGCTTCAGATAAAACTCTAGCCTATAAGGAAATTACAGAACTGGCTATGAACATTGAACAAGGCATTCAATTAGAGAATATCATATTTTCAGTGCTGACAAACATTTAGGAAGAAAATGATTAGCGGTGTTACTTGAAGCTATATTATGTGCATACCATGCAGGAACGTGTCCAAACTTCCATTAGGCATTAGCTCATATATGAGAAGATTATATTGAGGGGTAGTGCAATATCCATGAAGAGTTAGAATATTCCTATGCTTTATATCCCCCATGGCCTCCAGCTCTCTCTCGAATCCTCGATCTCTTTCTGCAGTACCCCTGTTTAGTCTTTTCACAGCAAATGCAGTAGACTCGTTTAGCATCAACTTGTACACCGTCCCATACCCTCCGGATCCAATTATGTCCTTGTAGCTCAATTTCAGTGTCTTCTTGAAGAGCTCATCGGATTTTAGAGATTGCATCATTGCCGACTTGAACATCACCATCTTCCCACCTGGAATTGCCATCATAACATATTAATCTTTGTTTAATTATCTTAATTTCCAAGCAATTAAATTTATGTAGTGGTCAGTGTACCTGAAAAGCCATCTTCTTCATAAATCAAGTGCTTTCTTTTCCATCGCTTGTAGAGAAGGACTGAAATAACTATCTTTGATACTATAAAAGCAATGCAGCATACTGTGATGTAGAATGCGATATACTGAGCCTTGGCCATTTGAGCCTGCCAAGGCAGCTAGGATAAATGTCAACCGAGCTTTGAGATGTAAATCTTCCACCATAAATGAGAAACCAAAATCAGTTCACTCAAAAGGCAGCCAGCTAACAGGTATAACAGTAAGAGATTCATCATCAGTGGAGTAACTACAACAAGAATCCATATCTACAGAATGAATGTTAGTAAACTATCTCTGGACGCTGTTATTTAAGCTCAACGCAAATCTTTATTACAGAGCTCTCTTTTGCTTCACAAATAGCTTCAACCCACCAAAAACTACAAAACCACATACAATCTAAACAAAGAAAGTCTAAAGAGCAAACAAAAGCAAGTAAAATGAAGAATCAGATATAAACACCAACAGTAACTTGGGAGTAAAGAGAAGGTAAGGTATTGAATACTGACCTTGGAAGCAGAGATGATTTTGCTCGTCATGGCATTTCCATTAGGATTCAGAAGGAAGACAAGAAAGAAACGATGGTGAATGGGTGAGGGAGGGAGGGAAGGAAGATCGTAGTGTGATTGGGATTGTTGACACACATGAGAAGCATTATTACAAGGCTCTAACTTTGCCTTGCCAGCTTCTTCTTATTTTCTTTCTATTTTTCGCGTACACGTGTATTGTCATTTTGTCATTTCCATTCACTCACAACTCATTCTTTGACTCGTGACTCTACTTTGTGGCTTGCCACATCATGCTTGTCTATGCACTTTATGACACGTGCTTAACTTTGATCTTGTTCGTGTAGAGAGAGAAAGATATGATGTCGGTAAAGGCCGAAGAAGTTAGTTCCCCATCTTGTTTTTGTTGTTTCACATGCAGATGAAAGCTCAAGGGGGAGATCGCCGAAATACTAGGAGCCAAAACTATTAAGATAGCTTTTTAATTTTTTTTTGTCTAAATAAAATATTATTTTATTAAAAAAATCTCTTAATAAAATAACCCTTAAAACTTACTTAAATACCTGAAAAATTATAATTTATTTTTTATATATTTTTTCTATAATTTTATAAGTTAATCTTTTTTAGTTTTGAAAATTATAAGTTAGTTCTTTTACTAAATCTTATTTTTATTCTAGATTATCATTTTTAAATGTTTTTTTTTCCTAATTGACGAGGTTGAAAAATTAAATTAGAGATAAAGGATGTTTTACGAAAAAAATCAATTAAATTGGGAGAAGAAAACAAAATAAGGATCAAGGTGCAAACAGATATGAAAATACAGAGATTTAATATTGAATTTTTTATTTTTATTTTTTTTAAAAAAACTTGAGATAATAACTTAAAGTGTATGTAGAAGAAAATCTTGGACCAGAGGAGCTATCACTTCTCATAAATCACAATCCCTCGACATTAAAGTGTTTTTATTTTTATTTTTTAAATATATTTAAATCGTTTCAAAAATAAATTGAAGAAATCATAAAGTCAATATTAAGGGTCATTGATTGCAGATGTTTTGGCAACCATAAAGCTGACACTAAAATGTGAACAAAAGGGAAGAATGACTCAGAGTTCTTGCTTTCTCACGATGGAATCTTTCCCACCTGTCTTGAAGCCTTTACCATTCTAAGTGGGAGGGAGTTGGGGATTTACAAAGTCAGCATTGGCAATCTTGTTGTGGATCAGTTCGAAAGCTGTCCGTTGAGCTGAGTTTATCATCTAAGCAATTATTGAGCTTTGAAGTGGTTGAGTTGCTCTGCTCTTCTCCACTTCCAGTTTCTTCTTTTACTTTCTGTTTAATGAATTTATTGTTCTTCTCTTCCTTTTCCTTTTTTTTTTTTTTGGTTAGATGAGAAGCTATACAAGGATCCAAAATCCTTTCTCATCTTGATTTCTTACCGCTGTTTTTTTAAATGAAATTAAAGGATAAATCATTCTAATGTCTACTTAAGAACTAGACAGGTTTCGTGTTGGTTCATACTTGAAATGTAAAAGAATTGAATTGACAAGGCCTGGTTTGACAAAAGCCAAAAGTTGACTGGAGAATATCTTGTTAAAACGCCTAGGGCTGACATTACAGCATTTCCCCCTCTGCTTCATGCACATCACAGACATGCATCTAAGAGAGGAGCAGAAATATTAAATAAGAGGAAAAAGATGCAGCAGCAGCAGCCAGGAAGAGGATTAAGAATATACAGAGATGATGATTCCATATCACCAAAAAGCAAAATCGGAAGGATATTCCTCTAAGCCTCAATCAAGTCAATTGACGTTGTCTTACTATCCTGCATTTTCAATTAATGAATTATTAATCCATGAGAGGCAATAAGATGCCCCCCCTCCACCGAGAGAACAAGCATTGCTTGGTATCTCCACCATAAAAAAATAAAAAAATAAATCAAGAACAAAATATCTTGCCTTCCTAATCGAGAGAGCTCAGGCTCGGCAAACAGCATGTCTTCTAGTGATTTCCCATTCATCTCGCTTTCCTCACAACTGCGAGGACACAACAAAGGCAACCGCATGCTCAAGTCAATAACAAACAGGGCTAGTCTTTCTCTTCTTCTATCCTCTCTCCCCCATCAAAAAAAAAAAAAAAACACAAAAGCCAGACATACAGATGCAATGCACACATAAATATCTGGATAATTTAATAACCAAAGGTATGAATATATTCAATAATTTATCGCCTAAGATAGGGGGGATAAAGGAAGAAAGACGTAAGAATGGAAGTACACACCTGTAGATATAATCAAGGGAAAGAAGCCTGTGGTGAACAGTGTAATCACTGCCAACGTAGGTCACAATTAAGCAACCTGCATCAGGATGGGGCCAGCTCCTTGAAGTAGGAAAGCGCAGTACAAATGTTCCAGGCTCTTGAAGACCCCGAGGACCCTGAAGTGACAGTTCTGCTTCTTCCTTTGTAATAAATCCTTCTATCCACTTTGGTGATGTAGAATTCCATATTGTGTTTATTGAATCGCTCGTTAATGTAAAAGCAACAGGGTACAACCACCGCCATATCTTCTCAAAATTTTCTTGGGCCATATATTCCCCACATCCAGAAATTCTCCTCAGGAGCTCAAAATCCTGAAATAATTATTAACTCCGAATAGTTACTATGTCTCCAAGTTGTGCACAAGTCACGCTTGAGCAACATTATAGCATGTTCAGCATAAAAAAGCTTCTTCTGGAGTTCATTGATTCAACAATTAGTGAATCAACACTAAGATACATACTCCCATTATTCTCCCCGAGTACTACTGTAGGGCAGGAGCTTGAATGAATACCCTTAACTACAAGTTCGTATGAAAAGGGGCTCATTAAGTTTAAGAGTGCATGTTAGAGTAAATCTTTCAAATTGGATGTCTTAGATTCAAATTCTAATGAACCAGAAAATACACATGAGGCCATATCATTGCACCCCTAACAATGAACCAAAACTAGTAATATTATTTCCAAGCCACCAGTATATGAACCTCAATTTGTAAGCAGAGCATTGTGTGCTCTCATAATGAGGACATGAAGAAGGAAAAGAAAAGGCAACCTGTTCTGTGAGAGATCTGGTACTGGAGCAAGTAATCCTCATAAATTGCTCTTCAATCTCAAAAATCACATTCTCCCATTGAATGTGGCGGTTGTTTTGCGAGATTGAATTCCAAACTTTGGTTCCTTCCTCTATCAGCCTCTTTGATATCACTATCTGTCGCCTGAACAAGAAAGATGGTATTGTGAGTATTAAAACTAGATAACAGGCATCTCAAATGATTGAGAAATTCTACGATGGTATTGTGAGTATTAAAACTAGATGACAGGCATCTCAAATGATTGAGAAATTCTACTTGTGTGGAGCGACAACAGTTAGCAATGACCATTAGGTTAGTCAAATTATGAGCCATAGAGCTTTCAAAATGTGTATCCCCTATTCTAACTTTTAAAACAGATAATGAAGAAGAGGACATGAAGCTGGATCACTTCCCCAGGTTAATTTCACACAGGTAAGACCGGTCAACTTCATAGAGTTGTAGGCAACAATGCAATGCTCAGCCTTCAATCCAGTGCAAAGGGCTACCATGATTTTTTGTTGTGACTTGCAAATGATAGAAGAAGAGAGAAAACTTTTGCCCACACATGAGCAAGCATAAGTAATCCAGTGAGCTTGAAATGAAAATGTTAAATGAATTGTTTGTAACTAAAATCAAATTCACTGTCACCAAAACATTAGCAAAGGATCATCATGCTAGACATGTTTCAACAAACCTATTATGAGATAATCACAAAATCAGTTCCTGAACTTTGTCAGATATCCATTCCTAGACCGCTGTTTTTTCAATTTGAGTTCCTATAAATTTAAACATTGATCAATTAGGACATTTATTTTGAAAAAACCCTTGATATGGCAATGGTTTAAATACTCATGAGCAAAGTTATTTTTAAAAAATGTACTTGATTGATCATTTTTCAAGAGCACAAGAACTCGACTTATAAAAAATATAGCATAGAACTCATAGAGATTTTGATATAGTACATGCACCAAGATTATGATTACTTTAACCTACTAACAAATCAGGCATAGAATACTCAAAACAAAACTGTGTCCAGAATGACCAAACCCTTGCAAATACCTGTGGTGTGAACATCCTGAGTACAAAGAAACCTCATTTGCAAGTCTAAAAAGCTCTTCTTCAGAGGCAGAGGTTGCAACCTCCTTCAGCAGGAGAGCCCTGTCAGTCAAGCCTCCCAGGCAGTATTTAAAAATGATCACATCAGAAATCGAATAGCCGCTACTTGACATAATATTGAAATCCAATAACCTTTCTTCAATACTGTCTGATACAGATGGTGAATTGTCTGCTTCTTCAATATTCTCTGCTCCCCTGGCTAATTGCGTCCCTACTGCATTTGCAACCTAGATTAAAAAATGGTGATGCAGTTAGAATTATGCCAACACAATACAATAATGAAATTAGAGAGAATAAAATTCAACTTCCAACCAAACATTTCTTAGTAAATGAGTCTCTCCAACATCACAGTTAATTTTTTTTTTTTTGGATAAACTAGACAATATCTCAAGGAAAGGGCCTGCATGGAAAATGTTTTCTAAGTACAAAAAATATCATCCACCACCGATGCTGCACATTTGGTACGGGATTTCTGTATCCAGAACAACAAACAGCAAACAAAGTACCCAACTTCATGGTAATGAGTTGAGAGTTGGAGAATAAAAGTAAATATCATAGACTATATGCTTATTTCATCCACTGTTATTACATGTTTTCCAAAAATCACCTGTCCTTCTCTTACCTAAATTTTAGGCACCAACTTCAGTCATGTCAACAGTGGGCCCCAAGAATAAAAAATAGGCACCAAACAATCTTCTGTAAATCATGTGGAACAAAAGGAAGAAAGAAAAAAAAAAAAACAAGAGTAAAGAGCGAAAGATACCTTAAGCAAAAAACATAGTAGAAAAGTTTTAATGATATGGGAGCCAGATATTTGAACAATCATATAAATGATACAAGATGATCTCCACAAATATCCTATGGATGGATAGTTATGCTTACAGTAGTCATTCAACTATTCATACTAATACTATTACAATCACAAGGAAGGTGAGAATGATGATTGTAATGAGAAATACAAGAAAGAATGATGATTACAATGAAAATTAAAAGCAAACTCATTTATACCTGATTAGTTGTCCAAGTATCAAAGTAGCATGCCACATCTGGCTGCCCCATTGTAGATGTCCTTTCTTGCCCCAGTTTGATCCGTTTTGATGATGGACTAGGTATTATTTTGTGGATAGAGTTTTGCTGCAATTCCAAGGATCTATTGCAGAGTTCAAATGATTGATATTTATTGAAAGGGTCAGCAGCAGAGGTTGGCCTTTTCCATGTCAGAGATGTCCTAGGATTACGACTTCGAGAGATGCAACGGATTGGATGGGAAAATGCCTCTAGGAAATGATACCCACTGAGTTTTGGAATTTCTAATTTAATGCGGAAAAGCCTATTATCACACTTGGATGACAGCTGACATGGGAATGAAAGCAGAATCACTAGCAAATTCTAGAAATATTGATAGCAAGAAGCCAAATTGCGAAGTAAACAAATTTAATCTACAGTGAATTAGTGAATCCAGAATCTGTTCCAGAAACTAACAATTTCCTTGCATCATAAGCAGAATACTGCTTCGAGGCACATGGGCAGGTACCAAACCAAAACACATAACGCTTTGGTGTTAAGAATTTTAATAGCCTTGCCTACTAGAGCAGGGGCATGAACCACAAGGAGAACCAAGACCAGCATCGTTTGCCTTTAAAATATACTTGTAACAATCGAAAAAGAGAACAAGATGTGCCGAGAAGGTAAGATCAGCCTACATGAGATATATTTTTGCTTTTTAATTAAAAAATAGGTAACTCACAGGCTCATTCAAGTTGAGTATACCCAACATGGGAAACATCTACTTTATTATTCAGGAACAATAATGATGATTATTTCAGCTACATGTAAAAGACTCTACTTTAATACAGTGTTCATCAAATTGGGAATATGTAATACAAACTTTTTGCAAATATGCAGCAGCATTTGAATTATCTACAGATTGATGTCTAGGATATAACATGACCAAATGGAAAATCATAAAACGAATAATTGTATGCTTATTTATAATGCAAATTCACGGAATGATCAAGGTCAAGAAACAGCTGCAACTGCATCAGACTGCAAGCTGCAAGCTAGCTGCAGATAAGGCTGGTCCCATTGGTGCAATCTCTGTTAGAGGTAGATGGTAAGCAAAGTTATTTCAGATAACCACAGCAATATGATTGTGTTCTTTAAACTTTCAGTCTTGTAGGAAAATAATGCGTATAGAATGCTAAAGACATTTTCTGGGAAAACTTAGAGGAAGAAAATAATAGTCGAAAAAAACATAAGAATGTTCATCTTGTCCATGCATGGAAGAAGAGCACTTGTACACTGGATGTGTGACCAGAAACATTTTTCAAGTCTGACATTACTACCTGGGATATTTTGAGCTTCAAGGATGCATGCCCATGCAATAGTTTGCCTGGTCTATCATAAGAAGCAAATTCTATCCCATCACAGCTTGCCAAAAGGGGATCTTCATCATCAGATGTTTTCTCCACAGGAAGCCCACTGTCCGCATAAACCAGTGAAGCAACAATCTATTAAAGCAAGTAATGTGCAAATGTTAGTACAAGAAGAAATGCCAAAACTACAAGTAAAATATGGTAAAAAGCACTGCTGGAAACCCTGAGATACAGACCTCCAATTCCTTGTTTACAGCCTGGCATATTGCATTTAATAAAACCACATCCAAGGAAAAAATCCTTCGACATGAAGCCTGCGAACAGAAAATATAAGAAAATCTTAGAATGCTGCTATTTGATTCATAACTTCCACAATGTCAACATAACCTGTAGGAAAATTACTTGTCTGTTTGTCCACACTCCACAACCTCTGGAGGATTTCATTCGACCCAATTTATGAGTTTGAGAGAGATAGAGATAGGAAGATGCTTGGTGTTGTGCAGTGCTTTCAATTATTTGGCAAACTATGCTTGGAGAGAAAATGTCGAGATAAATAGAAATCCATTCTTATCTAATCAATTAATTTGGTATAGAGTGGCTTCCTTGGTTTCCTATGGTGCTCTACAACTGAAGCTTTCCGAGTGCTTTCTAACCTGATATATTGTGAGACTGGAAGCAGTTTTCTAATTGTAATAAAAGGCTAACATTAGTAGAACGCCTCACAGAAAAGCAATAGAAATGAGAAATGAGAAATGAGAAGAAGAAAATGCCCACAAAATTTACATGGTTCACCACAAAGCATTGATTCAACCATAAAAACATGAGGGGAATGGAAAATACAATGGAGGTTCTAAATTAACCAAAATACGACCTGAAACACATTTGTTTACAACCAAAAGTAATAAATCCTAATTTGAGGTTTTCACCTAATTTGTTGGGCCAGATCACAAGTTGTTTGACCAAACAAATTTCAAGACAAACCTCCTAGTATTAGAACCTAGTTTTAAATTTATACTTTTTCCTCCTTTCTTCCATTTCCTTAACATGTTCTTTTTTCAATTACAATAGAACATGATATGATAAGATTCATATGTAATAAATGATGAATATTAGTATAATCTAAATTACTTCCCACAAGACTACTTTTAATCTCCAGGTGTCTACCATGTAGGAATATATGTAAGTCGGGGAAAAAAAAAAAGATCACACTTTCTTGCTTTACAGTCCTAATCTCAGCAATTTTTTCCCAATCCTACATGTGAGCATATTTCACTAACCAGTCTTTGGAATTTTACACCATCCTTTTCTTCCTCTAACAGGCGAAAATCATCACATGCACTGACCTTAAATTAAAACCAAGCATATGTAAGTCGGATGAGAGGCAAGGGAAGGAAAGATTTACAAATTCATTGTTTATAGATGTACTCTGTTTTAAAAGATTTTCCCTTCAAAGTTTCACCTATCTAGGCCGGAAATCTTACAATACTGCATGAGATAAAATCTTACTGTAAATAATCCCAACTATTTCTCTTCGTTTTCTTTTCTTTAAGACCAAACAAGAGAACAAAATCAATTTTAAAAATTTTCACTTGTTCACTCCCCTTCCAACTTAGCAAACAAAGGGCAAAGAGATGTCCTCTTTGCCTATGAAACATTGATTTGCAAATACAGGCATCTAAACCTAGCCTTTATGCATAAGCTGCCTATGAATCATTTTCTCACACAAAAGGAAGGTTGATATGTGCAGCATCTTACTAACTCAAGATGACAACTATTATTCTTCAATTTGCGAATAGAGTGAAAATGGTTAGATGAATTACTTGCATAGCTCTTGCATACAACTATTAGAAACTGCTTGCAAAAATAAAAGAAAAGAAAAGAGACAGCACCCTTAAAATAAGGCCTACAATGAGTGACAATCAAGTCGCCCATGCCCCAGTGGCTTGCCAGCTGGTTTCAAGATGTAACATGACTCCTTAGAAAAGCATAATATCAAAATTCCCTATAATTACTAACCTTGCCTCCAACAATATTCCAAATTCTGTCACTGTCTTCATCAATTTCAGAGGTTGAAGAGAGATCAATCGATAATCGTACAGGTGGGTCCTACCATAGCATAAGCATATTTGTCAATTAAGTGAATTCAAAGGCAGATTTAAAACAGAATAAAAGAATTCAAAAAAAAAAAAAATCTTTTATGAACCTTAACATAGTGTTCCTTAATGGACATGCTTAAAGGCAAGACTTCTGCATGGTGAACATAACCCAGCAAGCCATGATCTCCAGCAGCACCAGCTAATGTTATCTTCCTCGGTCCATTGGAGTTCGAGCTTTTGTCAAGGGAGAATGACTGAGGCTGCTCTCCTACAATCTTCCCATTAATGTGAAACCGCAACATATTGGTAACAACCTATAATAAGCAAGATAACATTTAGCATTTCTTAACTTTAGAGAGAGCTGGTGACAGCAAGCGAAAGAGGGAGGAAGGGAGAGAACAAAAATATTATACAAATAAAGGCAAATTACAAGTAACAAAATGAAAACTCGATGATGGAAAGGGAACCCCCATACTATAAATTTCATAAATGACTAATTGTGTGTCTTGACCTCTAAAACATACCTCACATCCAACATGAATCCAATTTCCCAGAGGAAACTCAATCTCCATAGATGTAGAATTACTAAAATTTGTAGTTTCTTTGTGAGCATGGAGGAATGGAAAAAGTGTCATTATCTTCTTCTCATTTAGAACAAGAAAAGGAGCATCACTGCTAACATCCGAGTAAACCTGCAAACAGAATTATTTAGTTCAGCATTTCATTTTAGAGGAAGAAAAAAATTGTCAAACAAGCAAAACACGCTTTTACACCACATTTTAAAACATAAATCACTGATCAACAAAGATTTATGGATTACGCAGAATTGCCACCCTTACACTATAGCAGTAAAGATGATTGTCAATATCCAAAAAATAAAAAACATTATTCAGCTCCTTGGTTTTGCTGACTGACTCTACTACAGCTGATAAAGCTCGCTTACTCATTAATATCTACTAATTAGACTTCCTTGACAGAGGACTACAGAGCTATACGAAAGAGGTGGAATGAGCTAGTGAATTTAGAAGAAGTTCACTATACGTAGATGAGAGCTGAACCTAGAAAAATCTTTTTTTGAAAAAAGGATATCAGCCGTGGCAATGCCAAATTTTTTTCCCCTTCATCTTAGTGAGTAGCTATATGCCTGATTTCTGGAAATCATAAAATCTATCAAGCAGATAACTTGTCAAATTTGATGAGGAAAGACACTACTCCGGCTCATGACCATAAAGAAAATAAGCTTTCCTACATTTAAACCATACAAAATAACGAGCCAGCAAAAAACTTGTAACGTGCTTGACCAATACCAACATCAAAAGTCCATTAAAAAGACACAAAATTCAGGATTTAGATGCCACTCCAATTTACAACATACCGAATATGCACACAGATTTTGCCATCCAAACACTGAAAAAAGATATAAGCTTTGCCCCACCGCTAAAATACACTAAACCCATCAAAAGAACAAAAATTTAAACCTGGGTTACACTTAAGAGTGATAGGAATAGACGCTAGAAGTTGCAATAAACTTGAAGAGTCAGTTGAATACCTAAATGCAGGAAAACAAACAAACAATGTAGAGGGAAAAGGGGCAGTGTTTTCCAAACCTGTTTGATGATTGTAGCAGGAAATGCTGTGGTGGAGGAGTTGATAAGATAAACCCAAAAAGAAATGGAAAAATCCTTTTCATTTTCAACTTCAATTTCCTTTCTGAAATCCTTCAGCAAAATGTAATCTTTTCTGTTTATCACATTATTATTATCACTACCCATTATTTTTGTTTCTTGATCAGAAGAAACCTCAAAAAACCCAAACCCCACCGTCTCTCTTTCTGTCTCTCTCTCTAAAAACTGACAAAGAAACTGAATTTTTTTGCACTCCCTCTTAATTCACACTTAATTACTTTGTTTCTCTTACTCAAAAAAGCAGGGAGGCAGACACGGCTGTTCTGTTTTAATTAACGGTTGGTTCGGTGGTGGGTTCCGTTTTTTCTTTGTTTAGTGTTTTAATGAAAAGGAAAGTAGGTGGGTAATAATCTGGTACTTTGCGTTAATCCCAGCACAAAAACTTGAGGGTTATACTAGGAAATGTAGAAGTTAAATGTTGACTCAGACGGAAATTGATTGGAAAATTAATTTTATTTTTAAAACAATGGTTTTCAAGGAAAATAGTTTTTATGAAAAATGAATATCTATAAAGTAAATTACTTGAAAATAGTTTTCAAGAATGATTTGAAAGATAATTTTTTATGTTGACTATGTAATAAAAAATAAATTAAAAAATAACTTGTTAATGTTATTTATTTTTATTAAAAAATAATGATAAAATTTGACAAATAAAAAAATTAAATAATAATGAAATTAAAAAAAGAAAATTTATAAATTATTTTAAATAAAAATAACTAGAAATTAAAAAAATAAAAATCCAATATGAAAAATTAAAAAATTGAAAAGGGAAAAAATTAAAAAACAAAATTAATTTTAAATAAATCAAATAATAAAATAATATTTAGCCATTTCAACTTGGATTTTTTTTTGAGAGTTTTGGAAAGAGGGTTTGTTTGGAGGGAAAAAAACTTTTTTTTTTCTTTAAAGCTAATTATATTTTTTACTGGAAAATATTTTTTTCTTGATCAACTTTGGTTTAAAGTTATAAGAAAAAAAATAAAAAGTGAGGAAAATGATTCAGTTTTCCTCAAAATAAATGGGAAAATCCCGCTTATTTGAACAGAAGTATTGTCCTCAATTCTTTGGATTACATCTTTTTTTCCGTTTTTTTTCCTTTTCTTCTTGACATTGATACTAGTAAACTTAAGGCTCATTGACTTGAAATTGAGTTTAATGATTTTGTTTTTCTTAGAAAAAATTGATTGCCCATTACTTGGCTTCTTAATGATATTTTTTATTTGACAGCGTCTCTCTTAAAGATCACAGCACTATATATCTCGTATAGGTGAACTTGGTTCGTTCAATTCTTAGGGAAAAGGAAGGATCCACTGTGAAAGAATGGGAAGACTGGAGTAGTATCTTCATTAGCAGGAAGGACTCCACTAGCTCGAAGAACGATCAAGAAACGGCTTATATATATACATGCTCTGGTTAGCACAGATTGAAGAAAGAACGATCCAGTTAGGAAAGCAGTAGTGAAAAATAAGAACCAAATACTCCTAGTCCAATTCTGGAATATGCTCTGGTTAGCAGAAATATAATTAAACAATCAATTTGTCCAAGAGGAAGAAAGGTGAACCTGCGTTCGTAATGGTGCTTCAAGAACAAGCATGAATGTGTGTGATCTAGGAGCACAGAATTCTATCATGACACAAAGCATTTCAAACTAGAAAGTTTTTCCACTCTCTCAGGTTTCAACCGTGTATATTATTCATTCTCAATTGGCTAAATTAAAATGGAAAGAATTTGATCATGCCTTCAAAGAATTGATCGGTGAGACCACATAGATGATTTCTCAAAGAGCCTTTAAAGGAGGGTAAATACATTAAACAATGGTGATGATCCTATACCTGACTGCATCACTGATTGATGCTTACTTAAAATCTTTGATGTAGCAAACAATCAGTGAATTTATTCAAGTCTAAAGAAGAAAAGGAAAAAACAAAGATACTAGCTTTAATTTTTACAGTTGCAGATCAGGGACTACAAAACTAATTTGTCTCCTGTCATGAATGAATGCGTGTTACTCCTCCTGGCTAACTCTAGGCTGGTCCAACTCAATCATAGCAACAATGACAGTAATGTCATCAATTTTGCCTCCAACGTGCTCGATTCCTTCAGACTCAGCAGCAGTTGCAAAAGGAGAGTCATATTCTTCGCTGGTTGAATTCATGGACGCAACAGTTGCGATGGTCCATGCAAGGTCCTGCGGCCAAGGTCTTCCTTCAGATTCTTGAAGAATTTCCTCAATCTCAGAGCCAAAAAGATTATCAAACACTCCATCAGAGCCAGCAACCACAATGTCCCCCTGCTCTACATCAAATTCACCAAGGAAAACCGAAACCGGGCGCTTACCATCCCCAACCCAATTCCCCAAGGAAAAAGGACAGTTGAAATAATTCTGCTGTGTTGGTGACCTGTAAACAAGCCTTTTCCCTCTAAAAACCATGAAACCGCTGTCACCCACATTGGCATAACACAAACGGTCTCCTTTAAGGCTAACAACACAGGCAGTGGATGATCCTATAGCAGCGGTCTTGGAATGCGCTTTTAACAATATCTTCTTTAGATCAACAGCCCGATCAGGCTTTAAGGATCGAAGAGAAGTCAGATAATTGGACATGAGTTCTCTGGCAAAAATCCCAGAATCAATACCTTTTTTAGCCCAACCACCAACACCATCAGCCACTCCAAAGGTTTGTCTTTCTTGGCAAATAAAATGGGCGTCTTGGCCTAGACTTTCTGGGTTCGACTCGATATCTTTAGGGAAGTAACAGGTTCCCATATTCATCCTCAACTTCTCACCGCTTTCATCATCATCAGAAACCGAAACCGTGGCTTGAAAATTTGACTGGCTTCGCACAGCTATTCTTCTCTTTTTGATAATCATGTCGTTTGTTGCCTAAAGAAATATAACTTTGATGGAGTTCGATCTCAGGGTGTATCAATTTATAAAAAGAAAGTTACTAATTCCTTGCTGATTTCGGAAGCAATAAACAGAGGGATTTGAGAGGAAAACAATCCAAGCAGCAGCGTTAGGGTTTGTTTGGAAAGAAAAATTGATAACGCGCTCTTTCAGTCAGGAGTAGCCATACATATATATAGCGCAAAGTGGCAAGGTGAGGAGGATCGGAACTTTCCTTTCCTTGCCAGGGTCGGACAATTCAACGCCATCCGTCAAATTTTCCTCTGGTCGTAAGAGGACCGGGGAACCTTCTATGAAGCCCCGTTTCAATACTCAAGCGAAGTCCAAACTGGTCACACGGTGTGATACTCTTTGCTGTTGACATCATCATATGACTTAGGTAATTTCTATCATATCAAAAAAAAAAAAAAAAATTCTATCATATCATACTTAATATCATGAAATCTTTATGTTTTGGGAGAAAAATAAAACTTCATAATTTATTGAATGTTAGACGCTAATATTTCATATGAATTTTTCATATTTTTCTCACAATGACTATCATTATTATTACAATATTTTTAAATTCTTTTACCAACAAAGTCATCACTTTAAATCCAAATAAAATCTATTTATATTATATAAATAGATTAGATGCATGATATGAACACAAACTTTATCCAAGAATCTATTAACTAAATACAGAGTGCGCCAATCGTAGCTTCGGTTATTTCAAAGCATTCTTTTAATTATATATGATGTTAATAAAAATCAATAATAAAAATAAAAAAACATGTTATTAATCACTTCATGTTAAATAGTCTTTTTGAATGTTGGCAAATTTTTTCAAACTAAATAACATAAATTTTATGAATCTTCTCATCTAAAAAGTTCAAATAATGTAAGATTAGGACAAAAAATTTCTTATACAAAAATCAAGTATCCCATATATTAAAATGTCATTACATTACTTTTGCATTTTAATCTTATTTGTTTAACTTATTTTTAAGTATTTCATTCGGTCTCTAATTTGAGGTAGAAAAAAAAAAGAGTTACCATATTTCAGTGATAGAAAAAAAATATATCATATTTTGATATTTATGTGTTTTATTTTATAATAAAAGTTTTAATGAGGTGTTCTTTTATCTTTAAATTGTATGGGAAAAAAATAGATTTAACCTTGGGAAGCTTTTTTTTTTCATGTTGATTTTTCTTAATTTAGGGATCATTTTTTGTTTTATTTAAAAGTATAAACAGGTTTATTTAGATATTTAGAGTGTTTTTTAGATTTTTTTTTATCTAAAATAACTTTAAAGAGATTTTTCAAGTGTTGAACACCTGAAGTTGATTTTTCGACAACCATTGATCAAGGGAAACTAGGCAAGGCAAGCAACACATCAATTGCTATATTTTTTTTTCAAAATAATTGGGGTGGATAATAACTTATTTGCCTTATAAAAAAAAAAACTTTTAGCAAGCCCACACACATGGGTTGTCCCAGGCCCACGCACACGAACTTTATTTTAAAGGCTATGCATGTTGGCCAACAAATATGTTTAGGCCTAGTTTTCTTCTTTTTATTTTTACATATTTTTTGTTTTTTTTCTTCAATTTGATCCTACATAATTGATTTTTCTTGTTTAATTTTTTAATTTTATTCTTAATATTTTATTAATTTTTTATTGGGCAATGTAATTTTTTTAGTTTGATATTTTTAGGTTTATCATGATCTCAAATAAATACTCCAATATTTAGTTAGCTTCTAATTTTATGAGCGTTTATTTTTTTATTGTTTAATTAAATAAAAAATTATAAATAAATTATTGAATCCGGTTGAGAAATTTGGCTGGTTAACTTTGGTTGGTTAGGAATTAAGTTTTATAATTTGTTTCAATTGCACAAATAATTATTGATTGATTTAATTAAATTCATGCATAAAATTTTTAATTTACAATTGAGATTTTTTTTATGTTAAAAAATGTGAAGGAAATGCCAACATATTTATTTGTTTTTGTGTTAAAAAGATAATTTATATGACTCGTGCTTCACTGTAGATCAGATAGCTAGTAAGAACAAACCTAGATAATAGCATAGCTCAATTAAGATTTGGCTAAATTGTTGAACTTAACCAATACTCATTTCTCTCTCCATTCCTTCATATGAGAAACCTTGTCTTGGAAAGTATTTTTTATATGCCTATTTGGCCTAATAAAAAAAAGTAAAGAACAAGAGGATGGAATCACTATTGCCAATCTTGACATGTAGTAATGTCTGAATATAAAAATTGTTGGCTCTTTAAAAATTCTCAATAACTTCTCAAAAACAAACAAGAAAGTCCACTCGCTATAGTAAAGCTAAGATAAACTTATATTATAATAACAAAATATACCCCTTATAAACCCTTGCAAAGAAAAGGATTATTGAAACTTGTATATATATATATATATGTAGGAGCAGTAATGATAAATTTTTCCCCAATATATTTACTAGTAACCTAAGTGACCCGATCACCCAGCTTAAACATCAGTACCGTGATGTTTTTTGATTGCTTAGAGTTAACAAAGAAAATGAAAACAACTTATCTGATATTGATACTATTTATTAGTATAAATACAACTTGAAAAAAGATCATTTTATTCATGAGAAGTATGGGCCATGTGGCTAGTTAAAAAAAAAAAAACAAAGAAAGCTTAAAAAAAAGAAGATGAAGTAGTTGTAGAGCTCGAGAGGAGTGAGACTGTATTGAAGAAAAAACCCTAAATTTTATACTTATATATGTTTGTTATAAATATAACCTTTTCAAACTTTAAG
Source organism: Populus pruinosa (assembly GCA_026413675.1). Lineage (NCBI taxonomy): Eukaryota > Viridiplantae > Streptophyta > Magnoliopsida > Malpighiales > Salicaceae > Populus > Populus pruinosa. The sequence continues at coordinate 47,442,506 of CM048592.1, forward strand.
ATTATTTATATAATTCCGGTTAGGTTCAGAAGAAGTTTCAGGTTGGGTAAGGCAATATCCATACCTACCCAAACTTGACCTTTTGACTTAAGGTATTGTCCAAATCTGAACAATAAAAAAACTCAAATCTATTCAAGTAAATTTAGACTGGCATCCATCAAGTTCAGGTAAAATTGTCATCCTTACTTAGGTAGCTTTATTTGTCACCTAAGGTATGCAACATCTCCATGAATAATCTTGTCTCCTTATCTAGTAGAAAAGGGTAGAGCCAAATCATACTCTGATCTAGGGTCTAATGACAATTGACCTCTAAAGTAATTTTAATTTGAAGTTTGAAATTGAAATCCCCCTCAAATGATATAATCTTCCTGTCTTTTTAGAGCTTATTTTTTTAATAAGATGAAGTATAACAAAGAAAGAACAAAATAAAGTGTTTATGTTTTTACCTAGAAGAAAACTCTTCTTAAAATGACTGAGAGGCTTGATCTTCTCATTTAGGTCTCCTGTTATAGAAATCTCAGGGAGATTTTTGCAAAAGTGAAAGTTATGATTAAAAGAGAAGAGGTAGGCTATTGTTTCTCACTTCCATTAATGAATGAAGGACATGTAGCCCTATCCTAGAACAATAAAAAGGCTATATATAGCCCTGTCCTAGAACCCCAAGAAGGCTAAGTGCCTTCTGCTTTAATTGCAACTGCTACTAGGAGGAAGTTATAAATATCTTTGAAAAGACTATTTGAAAGTGTGTAATCAATATGATAAGGCATCATATTTATAAGGAAGACAAGAAAAATCTAACTAGTCGATTCTCATAAGGTTTTTTAAGTCTTTTCATATGGAACACATAAAAACTTAAAAGACAACGATGAGCTGAAAGGATAATACAATTATATATGAGTGGAACTTGTATCTATACCCAATATCCCTAAGCTTAATAGAGTTTTAGACCGCGATAACTTGGGTCTAGCTAGCTTTGAAGCCCAATGCCTTTAGACCTGGCCATGGGCTGAGCCTAATAGGTAAGCGTCTAATGAACTGTCAGACCCAATGTCCCTGAGGTTAGCTACATATTGAGTCCAAACACACATGGTTTTAAAGAGCTTCTAGACCCAACATCATTAGGTTTAACTACATGCTGAGCTCAAGTAAACATGGATCTGATGAGCTATCAAACCCAATATTCTTGGGGTTAGTTACGTGTTGAGCCCAATCAGATATGGGTATAATAAGCTACTAGACACAACATCCTTTTTTTTAGTCTCATTTAAATGTTTTTTAATGCATTGAGTATATAGCATTTGACTCATGCTTCGTTACATGGCCAATATTTATTTTTTCTAGAAAAAATAAATATTGGCCATGTAGAAAAAAAGAATGAATATGCAAGCTCTTTCAACATGTTTTATAGTATATGCAAAAACAAAAATTTGAAGAATGAAGTTAATAATAAAAACACTAAATTTAAAAGAAAATGATAAAAAAAAAGCTAACCGAGATTAATCTGCCAAACTCGTAATTTGGATCATATGTATATCTCATTTGATTATACACTAATTAGGTGCATAAGATTGTTTTATATCAAAAAATAACTGTTTTTAAAAAATAAAAATAAGAGTTTCACATGAAACTAAAATAACAAAAATAGCCTTAATTTTTTAAACATCAATAACAAAATGAGGTTTTCTTTCAAGTCAAATAAAAAAATCTTTAAAAACCAAACAAATGATGAAACAATGTATTTTTTTTTAATTCAAGGGGTTAAAAACATATAAAATAAAATAAAAACAAGTCAAATGCATGACCCTACTTATATACCTAGCCTATAAAAAGCATGGCTCGTGCATAAAACCCATGAAAAAGGCCTCGTTTGCCTTTGACTTTTACCAATAGCATGTCATCCACCCTTCTTTTTATAGACAAATGACATGGCTTTTACCTCTTTTTTAAGAATAGACAACACGTCTTCTGCTCTCTTTTTTTTTTTTTAAGTAACAAATAATGTATCGTCTATTGGCCTAGTTTCTAGTGACTAAGGGTGACACGACGAAAAGATTGATGTCTTCTCCCAAGTGCAGGAGTGTCGAAGTAATAAATAACCCGGCAAGACCGGGATCAAACCACATGGAGGTTAATTGTACAAATTATAAACAACAATTATAAAACAACAATAACAACAACAACAATAATAGTAGTAGTAGTAGTAATAATAATAATAATAATAATAATAATAATAATAATAATAATAAAGAGAAGAAGAAAAAGATGATGATGATGAGAACTTTGAGATGAAATATTAATGTAACAATTAAACAATGATAATAACAAATGTCAAGGTTAGAGGATCCACTAATGGTATGTCAAACAAGTATAGTATAAACTCTTATTATTCAATTAGAAACCACACATAAACGAGGTTCCAATCAGATTATAGATTGTTAACATGATTACATTAGTCATCTTATTCGATTAATGCTAATACTTGTAAATCTCGTCAAGCATTCATGATTATAACTTATGTTAACAACAAATCAAGTTCCTTTCATAGCTCAGGTGTCGGTTATACTATACATTATGGGTTATGAAAGTGCCAAGCATTTGTTATACCAAGTGTTATACAACATAAATCAAGATTAGTGATTTAACAAGCAAAGTATTAAAGAGTGGACAAGATAACAAATATAAAACATGTTAGTATCAAACATTAAAGTCCATATTAAGTTTACATTATACTTATTTTTACACCATTAGTGTAACCTTTTCACCTTGACATAATTAACTTAGCTAGACATAATGAAAGAAAGAAAAATAGATAAACAAAATAAGAACATAAAAGTTAACTAAGTAAAGGAAAGGAAATGAAAGGCATAAACTTAATAGTAATGAAAGCAAAGCATAAACATTACAAAAAATACAAAGAGAGAAAGGAAGAGCATAATCTTGATCTGAACACCAAGATGCCTAAATGCATGGCAAATACCTCTTTTTATAGGCCAAAATTGAAAACTATTGATTTGATGACTAATTGATAAGTGGGTGACCAACTTTTGACTTGGTGACAATCTTATCTTCTCTTGTCTACCCAAAACGTCATTGATAACGTCAAAATTGGAGCCAGTTGCAACATAAAAGTTGTAGGCAATTGTCTCAGCTTTCTTTTGTAAAAAATTCAGTTCATTTGGACTTTTAGAACTCCAGATATGGCCAAAATACCGAACAGTGCTTGGGCTGGAAGACAGATTCAGGCTTCTTTGTTGTTGCTACAATTTAGACTTGATAATGGCCTTTTTAGATCTTGGGCTCCATATGAAAGTTGTAGGCCTATGTCTTACCTTTCCATCCATATAAAGTGGATCTAAATCTGAGATCTACAACTCCAGATATGATCCAATTACCAAATAGTGTTCCGGTATGGAATGCACCGACATCTCTTTCGGGAGTTTAGCCATCTCTTTGTCCTTTCAATTTCAATTCTTAAATTCATCAATCAATCCTTTCATTTATATGATAGGCCTGCATTAAAAATAAACATTTACCACAAATTAAAGGTATCTTATATTATTAGATATATTATTATAAAACATGCTTTAGTTAAGAAGTTATTGATAGTTCAAGTGTAAAATGATGATATAAAACCATGATAAAAATACACTTTTAAGTGCTAATCAAAGGGTCACTAAAAAATCCGGTCCTAGGAATTGTTTTCATAAATTTTAATTTTCAATATATTTTTAATCCAAAACACTTAGAAAACACTTTAAAAATCTTAATAAACTCATTAATGGCCTTACAAAAATCATACAAAAATCCAAAATCAACTCGAAAAAAATATCATCGAGCTTAGATCTATTTTTTAGGCCTTTTAAGATGAAGAAAATTTCTAAATGGAACTCCCATCATCAAATGAAACTATTTGACACCAAAATCAATCATTTTGGTAGCTAAGATCGACGTCAATATCAATTTTCTTTCTCTATAGCTGAAATCTAATGACTTTCTCATTTCTCTCTCAAACCATGAATTTAAAAATAAAAAAAATAAAAAATTTGGACTAAAACTGATATTTTTAAAAAATCTTGAAAATTAAAGGGACCTAGTATTTATAATTTAAAAAGTATGGGGTCTAAAATGAATATTTTTTCTATAATTAAAAAAATCATTCATTTTCTCTATTTTTTTCACGTTAATCCCCTATCTTTTAATCATACCATTAAATTTTCTAATAAATTAAGTTAAATTTGTCTATAACATGGTTATGTAAAGGGCAATATATATATATATATTAGCCGTGAATAGGATCCACAGTACAATTTTGAATAGTAAATCCTCCTTGAATTTTAGTGTTTGTTGTAATATAATTATAATAATATAATGATCTACGGTCCTCCTCCTTCCGATAACATATTCCGGCTACCCTTTGTTTGTTTCCAAAAAGGAATATTTCCTAGCCATTAGCCCACATATGTTGGTTTGAAGTGACGAGTGCATATATATATGATGGTCCTCGGCATTCCTTTGATTTCCTTTACTTGGCCATGGGTACGGATTACAACTGTGCTAACAAGAAAGCATCTCTTACTTGACTGGATCCATCATCTTAATCTTCTTTCATTAATGAGCCAATCTTTTTTATCTATCTGTGCTGTGTTTTCAAAGCCTATCTGTCTCGCCTAGACGCTCTCCATTGAAGATTTGGTCTCTCGTTTAGAATTTAACCCTTGTACACGTTCACCTTCCTTATGATACACCATGAATTTTCCCTTGACTCTTCTTTTCACTTTACTGTTTGTCTCCTTCTCCCACCTCATTCTTCATTCAAGTTTGGCCATGGAAAAGCTTGAAGGTTTTTTTTTACTCTCTCTCTCTCTATCTGGGTGTGATAGTAATTGTCATCTAAAATTGTTGGTTTGTTTTTTTTTTTTTTTTCAGATACCGGAAATACCAAAATGAAATCATCAAATCTTAAAGTCAAGGTCAGTACAGCAAGTAACATATATAATATTCTGCTCTCATTTGTCCAAGTGAAATCATCAAAGCTGTAAATACTCGTTGTTTTTCTTATACTCTTTCTGGTGAATTTTCAGTCATTTGCAGATCAAGGCGATCGTGTTCAAAGGAAATACTTGCATGAAGTACATTCAGGACCCAATCCTATCAGTAATTCTGTTCCTCCACAAAAGTGGAAAACAAGGATTCGGGGAAGTCCATAAATTCTTTCGTTTCATCATTTCTGTCAACTAGACTTGCAAAATTATGAAAAAACATTAGCAGATCGCTTATTATTGATGCCTTTTTTGACTTGCTATCATTACAGCAACAGTCATCATCATCATCATTTGTTCTATCATTTGAATTGAGCTGATAAACAATAGTAATTCAAACGTTATTCAATATCCCAGCAACATATATAGTCGTGCTGTACTGTATTAATTTTGAAGCAATGATGCCAAAATAATGCCATGCTGTGCATCTTATAGGTTTGATTTAGCTACTAAGAAATGGCCAACACTAATTGTACTTAATCTACTGTGTCGCGTAGTATTGTTTCTGACATGAAAAAACAAAACGAGGTATAGTAAAGCAATACAAGTACTCATGAGGTGGCCTACACAGACACAAATTAATCTCCAAAAGGAAAAGCTAAGAATACCATGCACAGTCCTTACGAAATTGAGGATGGCATATTTAAGGTACACCAAGAACGCATTGCAATATTGGCACTTCCCCATGCACAATGTTGACCAAAAACAATGTAGCTCAATCAACGTTCATGAAGTTTGCTTCATGTTCTCTTACGTTTGAGTTAATGTATGAAACGTTGAAAGTAAAAGGGTTACCTTTTTCTAGCTTTATTAAAAGCATGCTAAAAAGCATATTCTTCCACTATAGCTTGATTTAATTAAGGTGAAACTTGTTTGTATATGTGCATGAATGCAACTTAGTTTCAATCCAGAAATAATTGGGATCGACTCACTGTAGAAATCACTAATCCTCAATAAATCTAATAACTAGAAGGAAAAAGAATTCTTTCCAAGACTTCTAATTAATTTAAGAGTAAGACCTGATTTCACGCGTCCTTTGTAGATTTGCTCTATGGGACTTTTTCTTCTCTCTTTCTTTTTTTTAATTGGATAACCATTTTGCTAGGTATAGGATCTAAACACGGAGGGATATGCATTTACAGCGGGTTATAAAAGCTTGACTATATATATAAATGGGTAAAATATGATTAGAAGACACAAGTAAAAACAGGAGGATCATAGTCTTTGGAGTTGAATATCTCAGAGTGTGAGTGTATGTGTGTCTATATATATATATATATATATATATATATATATATATATATATATATATATCCCTCTTAGAGTGTTTCCTAGAAAGAGAGAAAAGGTTTGGAACTAAACACCCTTATTTAGCAGTGGAAAAGCCTAGACATTCAAATTCCCATTGATAAATAACATGTTACGACGCAAGAAAGGGTTTCGATTTAACTTAACAAAATTAAATGGATTCTTGTTTTTGGAAAATAAAATAAGACTTGTACAGGAGATCACATTTGTAGAAAAGCATGAGGCGATGTGTTTATAATTTGTTTCCCAAGTCTTTCAAAATGTCCTCCAATAGCTTTTTCGTACAGATTTTTGTTGGCCCTCTAATCTTTCAAACAACTAAAAGAGTGGGAATATGAGCATTATGGGTGGCATCATTGTACAATTCTGAGAAAACAAAGCATATTATTCCCTTTGTTTGCTGTTTGCTTTTGGAAAAGAAGTCTAAAAAGCAATCCACAAAGGGTGCTTAAAACCTGTGTTGATGAGAACTGTGGTCAAATAGGGCCAAGTATTTGTTCTTCTAGTAACCAGTTTCTTTGCCCACGGGCCGGGGTGTTATTTCACGTTGGGTAGCAGAGTGGTATTGAACGAGAGAAAGTGAAAGCAAGCATCAGACTACGCAGATCAAAAGGGGAGGTGAATGCCAGTTCAATTTCATCACAAATGCGGTGAAAATAAAAATCCGAGGGGGGGACATTCAGAAAGCATAAAATCTGCATGCATATCCCAAGAGACAAAGCAACATTTGCTGGGGACAATCCAAAAAGGTCTCTAAGACTGGGTTTTCAGGCTCTCCACAGACGCGCCCTAAATGATGAACACGCATGTTCTTATGTTCAAAATCATCATCGACATTGCTCAGCAAAATTAATAATTTTACACGTAGCCAGAGACCAACCAAATGCAAGTGGCTTTTCTAAAGCCAACAAACTCGACCACGTTGGTTAAGCATATGATCTACAAGCCAAAGACAAATAAAATGGAATCTGATTATGTATGTGCGTATCACCCAAAATTAAATAAGTATACATATATAAAATAAAATATAATTGGATAAAATCTTTATTTAAAATATTTTTTAAAAAGAATAATACAATCATATGATTTTTTTTTAGGTTTGATACATAATGACTTTATTTATTTATAAAATCAAGCAAAAATTTTTGCTTTACAACAACTTGAATTTAGATTTTAAATTTAGATTTATATCGCGAAGCAAGATTTAATGATTTATTATTTTGAAAAATATATTTAATTTATTTTTAAAATATTGTTGAAGAACTTTTAAAAACTATTTAGACTTCATCCAATATAATTTTATTATTTATAAACTTTAAATGCAGATAAAGAAAGATTGAAAACTTTTAAGAGAATTTTTTTACTTTAAAAATTTATCTTAAAAAAAATTTGTATTTTTAATAACAAAAATTTTCTCCTACTAGGTTGAGGGTCTTTATTTATAAAAGTTTGCAGGGTTTTTAAATTATTTTTTAATATTACATGATATAATTTTGTTAGTTAATTTTTATTTATAGAATCATGTTTTAAAATAAGATATTTTAAATATTTCATTTGAAATACTAACCTTTCATAAACTAAAAATTATATATAGATTCATTTATTTTTCATGATGTTTATTTTAATTTTATTTTATTCATTCATATAAAAATAAAATAAAAATAATATACGGTGAAGTTTAAATTTTTCTATAGATGCCCTTTGAGATAAGTTTACTTGTACTAAAAAATAAATGGATATATCTCAAAAATGATAGTTGAGAAAGTTTTATAATTTAAACATATTTTTTAAAATAAAATTTAATTTAACATACTAAATTATCATAATTATAAAATCAAATATAAAATTTGAAAGAACGACATATAAAACCAAATAGAAGTTGTCGTCATGTATAAATAATAACCAATAATTTTAACGGGCAATGGGGACTTTATGATCCTTTCATTGAAATAGTTGTAGTGACACCTTGTTTTAAAGATTTCTTTGTCTCGAAAACAATTGCGTAATTCCAAAGAATTTTGACTCTCTTTTACTCCATTGCTTTGGATTTTGGAATGCGTGCCTCCTTCATTTCCTTCGCTTTAAGGAATGTTTATTTCTGCTTTTAAAAGCCTTTTTAAAAATATTAATTTTCTTTATTTTTTTATTTATTTTAAATTAATATATTTTTAGTATTTTTAAATTATTTTAATAAGCTAATATAAAAAAAATTATTAACATGTATTTTAATGTAAAAATTATTTAAAAAATAATTATAATTATACTCCTACTCAACCTCTTTAAAAAAAAAAGATGCTTCTTGAATTTTACAAGGTGCAATAGCAAACAACTTGTAGCATTCCCGTGCATATATTAGGAAACTTCTTCTTTTTTTAACACAAATTAGGCATTTTTTCTTTTTGCTTTTTGTTAGTTTCCAGTATATGTCAACCCAGGGGTGGAGGAAAAAAAATAAATTAAAAGAATTATTTTAAAAAGATTAAAATTTCAGTTATTTTCCTACCCCTACCAATATGACTTCCCCGTGTGCCCGTTTTAGTTTAGAAGTGGAAACGAATTCTCTTACATTTTGCAGACTTTGCTCACACAGAACCAGAAAGATTTATTGTTTTAGATGAGGAAAGGATCCCGGAGGTGGGTATCAAAGAGCATTACTGTCTGTAAAGCCTCCATTCGTCCTAGTCCTAGCAGGAATGCATGCATGGCTCTTTTTTCTGGTGAGTGTGTATTCTTTTTGCCAGTTTCTCTTAGAATTACTTCAAAAAAAAAAAAAAAACAACTTATTTGCACTAACAAATTTAGAATTCGGTGCCCCTGTTAACGATTTAGTGTTCCTCAACAAGCTCTCTTTGCGCTAATAACACGAATACCACCTTCTTGAACAGGATTTCACAGAGAGAACCGAGGCAAGTCATACACACTTTTGCTCTTACCAGGCCACTAGAAGAAGATGCCATTCGATGCAGCAGACTCTCCTATTCCTATTGATTAACGTCCCATCAGGAGCTATTCTTCCGCAAAGAGCTTATTCATGCTCGACAACTTCTTCTAATTCTATAGCAGTCTTCTATCTCACATTGGTGACTGAAGCAGCAATCGTGGACATCAACTTCTACTAATTCTATAGCAGTCTTCCATCTCACGTCGGTGACTCAAGCAGCGGTTATGCGAAAAGACCAAGAGTTCCTACTGCCACACTTGTACTTCCATCAATACGCTTTGTCGAGACACTCATTTTCTTTCTCCTTTTCGATGCCATCTCATATTTCCCCTGAATTGTCACTTCGACTATTCAAAGTTGAGTTGTAAAATAAAATATTGCAATATCTTATGTACAATGCAAATAAAATCTTGTGTATATAAACCTGATCCACTTGCTAAAATATAATCTTTCCAAAGTATTAAGAATTTATCTTCTTAGTCATTGGAGACTTCTTATAAATTTTATGATTATGGTAATTCATCTCAAAAATTTTACAATTTTAGTACTTTTTTCTAAATTCAACAACTTTTCTCTCGTTAGATTACCATAAACATGCAAGAGATGCTACTTGCAAGATTATTTTTCAATTTTTGATGCACTTGAATATACTTTCACGTATTGAAAATGGATATAAGATATTTTGAAATACTATAAACTTATCCTCGAAGAAGCATATATTCAAAATACTATTTTTACATTCTTTTTAATACATGACTTGCAAATAAATGTTATCCTTTTTTTTTTTACAATCATTGGAATCCTTCTACAAATATACTATCTATCTTGAATGACAATAAATTTATGTCATTTTAGGAATTGAAATCATGCAATGACCTTTCTATTTTTAGCATTTTTTATGATGAAGTTATCCCTTCTTCTAATGAACTTAACGAAGCTAATAAAAAAAGATATTTTTTTTCTTTTAAAGAGCTATAAATATCTATTTATTCCCTTTAATAAAGAATATAAAACTATTAATAGTAACTATATAATGACTCTTCAAGATTGAGTAGATTTTTAATTCTTAGATAACTTAAGACGTAGGGTATCTTTGTTTATGAGCATGATTAAAGAATCAAATAAGATTATTTATCCATCTGACTCAATTGACACATTTCATATTCAATATAACAAATTCATGCATCCACTTAAAGAGTTTAATGTCCCTTCTCATATTCAGGATGAAGTTTCTTTAAAAGTTTTTCTTTCATATTAGCTATGCAAATTTGTATTTCCTAACAAATATATTGGTTTTATTTTTCTTATTTCTTTCAAAGTAGTGTCTATTATGGAAACTAGAAGACAATTCCCTTTTACAACACCAATTCTAACAAGTATTTTCAAAGGTCTAAAGGAGATCCAATTTGGATTAGATATGACTGCACGGAACATCCCTTTTCTTATTCATTTTCTCTTTTCCTATTCATTTTCTCAGTAGTCGGCTTGCAAAAAAAATTAGCACTCATCAAACAACCATTAGCCCTATCAAGTTAGTTAAGATGATAAAATATACCAAAGAGAGGTTAGTAAATTTTTTTAATAAATCTCATTCTAATTCTTTTTTAAAAAATCCCAAGAGAATTATATCTCATACAATACTTTTCCTGACTAAAGTTGTTGTTTTGTATGATAATGAAAACTTATCAGTCCTTAAAAGTGACTAGTTTACATGTCTTTGATTTAGCTACTTGGCTCTTTATTATAATAATACTTTTATTATTGAACCCTATTGTTATGAAAAATTTAGTAAACAATTTGAATTTTGTCAACATATTCCCCATGACTTTAAAGAGAGAACTTTGGATTCCAACCTTGGAAGATGCATTTCAACTTTGACATAACTTTGAATTCCAACATGGGAAGATGCATTTCAACTTTAGGTTCTGATCATATATCCTAATTTTCCAGATAATATAGTGGCCAAAATCTAGGCAAAACAAGTAATGCATTGTCTGTTGTTGGCATGACTGTGAGACCCAAGACATCTGGATTTGACATGATTATTATAAAAATATAACTTTAAATAATACAATTAAAAAAAGATAAAGTGATGTGACTAGTTAAAAAAGTAAAAACAAAAAAGATAAACAAAACCTCCTCTTTTAAATAATATTGATTTTTTTGTTATGCATTTAATTTTTGGTGAGGTTTTTATGGTTTATCTATTGTTTTGTTTTTATCCTTTATATACATAAACTATATTTTTGAAAATAAAAAATATTTATTTTTAAATGATATTTTTAATATATGTAGTCTTACATGTTATTTATTTTTTTATTCAATTAATTTAATATTTTATTTTTTAATATTAAATATCTTGATATACATCTGCCTCTTGATTTTTGAAGTTTTATTTTAGGTGTTATTAATGATTATTTATTTATTTATTAGCACATAAAACTCTTAGTTTATTTAATTATATATTTATATAAACCTTTTGAATTGTTATATTTTTTGAACTATAAAAATAAATTAAAAAATTTTATAAAAATTTTTTATAAAAAAATAAAAATATTTAATCCATAACAAAAACATGTATTATTAGTAAATTTTATAAAAAATAAAAATATTACCAAGTCCAGGTGGAAGTAGCTTGTCCAAAACTAGTCACAGCACAAGCAGATGGTGGTGAGGACTGTGGCTTGAGAAGAAGGAAGATGGAGTGGGGCACTAGCATGAATTATTGACCACCTGGCTCTGCAATCTAGATATTATTGCCTTAGCGGTGGTGGCCATTATTTGTAATGGCCCTATGATAAGCTTGCTTCGTAATTTCATTATCGTCTCGTCACTGTAGTTGGGAATTCCACACACATTTGTACGTGGTCCCACAAATCTTCCTGATAAATTATTGGTACAGAGAGGCATTCAATGCCGGCGTTTCGCAGCAGTGGTTCTCATTTGTTTAGCGGCGATCGATTGAACTGACGGCTCTGACAAATTATTGGTACAGAGAGGCCGTTGACTGTGTGCGCAAGCGGTGGAAGACGTGTAGGACCATGCATGTTAGCGCTCTATTCGTTTGTTCTATAGGAGAACTTTAGCATTGCGTTTCAAATGTTTTTTATTTAAAAATATATTAAAATATTTTTTTATTTTAAAAAATTATTTTCAATATAAATATATTAAAATATTTTAAAAATAAAAAAAATTAATTTATCTTCAATAAAAACAAAAAACTCAAGAGCCATTACCAAATACAACCTTAGTTTTCTAGACTCTGGTATAATTATAGATGAGAAGGAGCCTATTTTGCAGTAATGTAGTTATTATTATTTTTTAAATAATTTTTTATGTTAAAGTATATATTAATAATATTTTTTATTTTTTAAAAATTATTTTTAATATTAACCTATTAAAACTATTTAAAATATATAAAATACATTAAATTTTAATAAAAAAAATTATTTTTTTTTAAAACATCTATCGTATTCTCAACCAATACTGAAAGGGACAGGAGTCCAAGTTACGACAACTTGACTCCAGGCACGACCAAGAAGCCCTTGATGGATCATTGTTGAAAGAGAAGGCAAATTACGGGATTTGGAAGTTTGACGATTTCCTTCCATATTTTCAGTCTTTTCTTGGCTTAAAAAAGAGAGAAGATAAAATAATTAAAGAGGAGGTAATAAAAAAGACAGTATTTTGTGTTCTGAAATGAGATGTGATATGGAGTTGGATTCCGACCGCCTGATACTTGAATGCTCTGTAGGGCAAAGCCGACCACCATGGATGTAGAAGCTTCAAGATGATGTAATATCACTTTTAAGAATTAATTAAAACAATGCGTCATTTTATGCTTCAGGGAATTGGTCTCTGTTTCTGCAAAAACATATTGTGTTCTTGGCTTTTTTTGGTTGAAAGAAACTGTAAGAAATTAATCCGGTTATTAATGAGCTTTGTTCTTGAATATTGAAACCAATTTCAAAAGAAATCTAATCCATTAAACGTACCAAAATGTGTTTTCCAGATTATTCGAGACAAAAAATAATTAAAATCGTCTTAAAAACTCCTTGCAATAACAATGTACAGAATGAATCCTATAAAAATTAAAAAAGAAATTAGGCAAAGCAAGGTGGGCCAAGATTAATTTAAATAAAAAAATAGTTTAACTGTTTTTAATATAATAACACAATTTTCTAATATATTTATATACTCTTAATTGTGTCTATTACTTTATTATATATCTTTTTGAAATTCGTTATTATCTAATATATCTTTATGTCGAGTTTGAAAATGACCTGGTAAACGCAATATAAGAGAATAGCCTAAATATATTTATACATTTACAACAATTATAAAATAATTTTATAATTTTATAAAATTATAAGAATATAAAACAATTATGTTTATTAGAGAGCCTAAATATAATAAACACAATTATAAACATAGAAATGTATTATTTAGGTATACTTTTAATTTTAATTTTAATAGTTTTGCATAAAAACAATGACATTGTTTCATACATTCTTTAGCAATAAAATAAAACCTTGATGGAGATTGGAGAGTCCTCCTCTTACGTTAAGTCAAACAATCTCTCGTGATAGTGGCACTTTTAATTCTAAAAGAATGGTAAATAAAACAAATTATTTCAAATAATCATTTTTATTCATAATTCGGATAAAAATGATGATCACGTCCCTCTTCACTTGAAATTTGAGAAATAAAAAATATTTTTTTTAAAACAAGTCTTATAATTTTTAAAATGTATAGGAAATGAATATATTTTGAAAGATTGAGACTAAAAGTTTTGAAAACGCTTGGCCATTAAAATTTTATAATTATGTTTTAGAAAAAAATTATTTTTTAAAAATATTTTAGGCATAAAAAGTTTCAAATCAGTTATTAATTTTGGAAAAAAAATAGAAAACTTCTTTTTATCAAAAACATGACTTATCATGATCCTTGAAGAAATTTTTAACCCAAAAAATTAATACTTCCATTATTTTTATATATGACTACATGAAAAAATAAAAAACAAATTAGTTCAAGAAAATAATATAAAATTATATTTTTTAGCCTATGTTAGTTTGCAAAGAAAAAAAAAATCTTCTTTTATGTATTAAACTATGATGTGGTTAAACAAATAAAAAACAAACAAACTAATGACATCATGTAGTTTCAGAAGCATGTAAGCATGTGGTACCTTGGAAGCTGGTTGTACCCTTAGTTCATTATCTCCCTTGAAGATGTGACAAGTGGCATTACTTTAATGTTTTCAAAAAGTCCTGTCTTTGCACCTAGCCCACATGTTTACTTATGCTGTTCTCTTTTTATTTTAAATTCATTATATATTTTTGTTTTTGTTTTTTCCCTAATGATTGATGTCTACTTTGATGGTGGTGTTTAGAAAAATGTTGTAGTGGATGTTTTTTTTTTTATTTAAAATATTTATTATTTAAAAATATATTAAAATATTTTTTTTATTTTTTATCTAAAAATACTAAAAAAATAATTTCAAGTAAAATATTAAATTAAAAAAAAAAGGTGAAGACTCAATCCAAAGAGCTAATTAAGTTATTTTCATCGTTTTCTTTTCTTGGTAGAAAGCCATGGAATAAGTTGACCAAACACAATGAAAATCACTTCCCTGCTGCTGGGATGACCATGACATTCCATCCAGAGCTTCGCATCCCCAATTTGTCCCTTCTTCTATTTATATCATTTTAGCTAATTATTGCTTCAACATTTTTTAAGAAGCTCCGACAGATGCAATTATGGCCAAAATGCATGGACGTTCTGGGAATTGTTTGGATAAATGATGAAAAATCCGCTCTTGTCCAATGACGATATGGAAGTGTCATCTTAAAGAAGTCGATCCAAAGGCCACAGTAATAAACAAAAAGACCGTGATCAAAAGCCAGGATGCTTGATGAAGTGTTTGTTTGAAATTATAATAGGGATTGTTGTTTGAAGTGTATTTTATTTAAAAATATATTAAAATAATATTTATTTTTATTTTTTTATAAATTATTTTTGAGATTAGCACATCAAAATAATTTAAAAATATAAAAAACAATTAATAAAAAAAATAAAATATAAAAAAATATAATTTACGTCACGTTACTAAACATGCTTGAAACTGGCACTGCAACTATGAAAATGTTAATTATAAGTGTTTATAAGAACGAAAGCAGTTGTTTTTACTTGAAAATAATTAAAATAATATTTTTTTTATTTTTAATATTAATATATTAAAATAATATAAAAATATATAAAATAATTTAAAATTAAAAAATTAAACACACATTTGTTTATTTATTTAATTATTAAGATTTTTTTAGGATCAAGGAGTTTTGATGTATAGTCTAATAAAAAAATCATAATTTCTTTATTTGATGTTAAATAATAAAATATTTTAAAGACCATGAGGTTAAAACTTTATTGTCATCAAAGATCAAAGATGGAGAAGGTCTTATAATATCTAAGAATATATTGTCATCAGCATCTCTCTTCTCCCTTGAAAGCTTCCTTGTTAATTGCATCGACAAGCTTCTTGACATCCTCCTCTGTGACAGGAGAACTACCTCCAAAAAAAATCATGATCCATTCATTTAATGCACGGAATCTTTTTATATATATTACTTCAGAAAACACATTCCATAAAATTATTATTATCATCATAATTAAAAATAAAGGTAAGCTTGAGAAATAGTATAATAAGATGAACGGAATTAATGTCAACTTACGGTGGTCCAACAGAGCATCTCAACATCGTTGCCCGGGAAATGCAACTAGAACCGTAGGAAGAGCAGAATACTGAAAGTTAATCGTTAATTTTAAAATCTGTAAAATTAATAAAAAATACCTAAATTTATCTAAATATTTGTATTAATAATAATGTTTTTTAAAAAAACCGACCACATTCAGGCGAAACACGCACCACTCAGTACGAGGAACAACAAACAAAAACAGTGACATTGTCTTGCCGTCCATGGAAAGGGCCTCCACTCACCTCACGCGTGCGTTGTCGTCCACTTGATTTTTTTCAAAACAACCATGTAGCCTCAAGTCAATTTACCAAGCACGGGTCAATAACATAATTAAATATCATTTTGTTTTGTTTGTTTGATTATTATTTTTTTCAAAATGTTAGACTTTTACAAAACGGTGGTGGATTAAATCTAGATTTGAATTGAGAATGACCAGGCAAATAAATTGGCGTATGCAAAATAATTGGTCAATCGGATACTTCTACGGTGCCTTCCGTGAATGACTAGAATCCAACTTACGATATGGAATGGTTATTTCGAGCCAACATCTCATGATTAAAGACTGGAATGTTCTTACGTTGTGAGGGTTTTGTTTTTAATAAATATTTTTTTATTTTTAGATTGTTTTCATGTTTTTATATTAAAAATAAAAATATTTTGAAAAAAAAAATTGTAATATAATATGAAGGAGGCTTTAAAATTCAGTCATGATTGGTTAATATTTATCTCTTTCAAGAATATACAATTACTTTAAAAGATTTTATAACTGATTTTAGAAATATAATTATAAAATATACTCTGACGGCCCATAATTGGTTTGGTTAGCATTTATCTGAATGTTGAATCTGTACACGTGCCACGATCAAAATGTCAAACATCGAGAGGTCTCATGCACCTTCTGCTCTCTGTAGTGCTTTACATATTATATAATATATGTTTTAATGGTAAAATTACTGTTCATTGAATCGAATATACGTAATATTTAATATATAAAATTTTAATTATTTTCAATATAAATTCATTTTCAATAGTATATATTAATTATATGTATTTATTATTTAGTCAGGGTTATAACCACATGTCTATGTCCACAAACAAAACCTTCAAAATGCTGCGATCCTGCTACGAACCTCAAGCTCTTCGCGCCAGGGAAACCGCATGGATATTCTGTTTCTTTTTATGTTTTTAAAATTTTAATTTTTTTAAATAATTTTTTATATTTTAAATTTTTTAATATATTATATTAAAAATAAATTTTAGTGTAATTTTAATATCTAATAAAAATATCAAATTTTTCTGTAAAATAATCAAAAATTTATAAAATTAAGTTATATTTGGGAACGCTGTTTAAATCATATTACCTCAAATTTTAAATTTTTTATTTAAAATAATATGATTTTTATGTTTTTGAGTTATTTTAATATATTAATATTAAAAATAATTTTTTAAAATTAAATTTTTTATTTTAATATATTTTTAAATAAAAAAATATTTTAAATCATTATTATTACTAAAACACAACATTAAAATTTGAGCAAACCTTTACCAAAATAATTTGTTTGGAATGCTCTGCACTGAACACTGGAGACAGAACTTGGATAAACAAAGACAATGAAGTGCTTGTTTGGTGCTTTAGCGTTAGGTATGTTTTTTAAATAACTTGAATTAAAAAAATAATAATTTTTTGACATATTAATATTAAAAATAAATTTTTTAAAAATATAAAAATTATTTTAATATATTTTTAAATAAAAATACTTCAAAATAATTTATTTATTTTTTGCATATTTTTTAAGTGTTAATAAACCATATGTAAATATTAAATCTAGATTTTATCTCCGCGCGGAGTTCTAAGATATTTTATTCATATAATTAATATTTGTTGCCTGTTTGTTGAATTATGGCGGTGTCATTTATTAGTTAGGCACTCTTTGATGGTTTTTGAATTGTTAAGATATTTTCAGGGTATTTTTTTTTAAAATTTATTTTTTGATATTTTTAAATTATTTTATTATATTATATTAAAAATAAAATTTAAAAATAAAAATATATTATTTTAAATAATAATATTTTAAAAAATTTCTATTACGGTATAAAATATCACCTTGTATCAACTTGGTATAATAATATGGTGTCGTTATTTTTCAAGTATTATATTTTTTTTAAAATTTTTTTATTTAAAAAATAATAAAAAATAATATGTATGTTTGATTTATATCATCAATAAAATTAACTTTCTCTATAAAAAATATTAACCTTATAAATTTTTATCATCTCACTTAATTTCCACATTAATTAAGATTTTAAGAAATAGATTTGTTTTTTTTATTCTAGTTAATTTCAACTAATCTTATAAATAAATAATTCCAGTTTTATTGTAGGAAATCTAAATTTAAATTAGTTTCATCCATTTTTATTTATTTTTTCAATATAAAGGTTCAGTAATCTAATAATTAATTAGAAGAAAAAGAAGAGTGATATCACTAAAAAAAATACATGTTTATTATTGTATTTTTAATTTTTATTCCCTTTACAGTGAAAAAAGAATATCTTGAACTCAAAGAAAGGAATGGAAAAGAGAGTAACAAAATTAATTGATTAAAATTTGAAAAAATAACAATCTATTGAAACTATAATTAAATTATATTAATTAAAATCTCTAAACAATAACCTTCACTAAAAAAAAATATAAAATTTGATGTTTGTTTGTAATATTTATTTATAAATTTTCTGTTTAGAAACAAATTAAATATTTATTTAAAAATATACGGTCATTTACCGTATCGAGACTCCGTACAGACATAAAGTACCAAAAGAGTTTTCTTTTTCCTCTTGTATGCAAAAATGGAAAATGAAAAAAAAAAGGTTAATAAATAAAAGAATATTTACTATTTGGTAAATAAACGATAACAAGACAAATTATTTTTCTCCTTATTATTTAAACAATCACTGCAGCACCTCTTTGAATCTCTTTCCGCTGCTCTCTCTTGTTTCTCCTCTCTTGTTCTCTTTCCCTCAGAAGTCAGATCCATCCCGCAACCCTTGCTCTCTTTCTCACAGATCTCTTCCAAAATTCCTAAATTCTCACTAATTCAGGAGGTTCTTGTTTCAAAGTTAAAGTCTTTTTGAGTTTTTGGTGCTGGGTTTTGGGAGATAGTGAAGAATTTGAAGTGGGGGTTTGATGGTTGTTGACAAGAAGATTACTTCGAAGCAGAGAGTGACAAGGCAATAGATTTTGTGGTGCTTGTTAGGCAAATGCAGTTGGTAAAACCGTAAAAGTGAAGGAGATATAAATATAAAGCCTTTGTTTTTTGTTTAAAACAAGAGATAAAAGAGAAAAAGTTCTGTTGTTGTTTGGTTTTATTGTTTTGTGGTGGATTTTTGAAAATCTAAAAGATGCAACAAGATCATCCAAAGAAGGTTAGTTTCTCTTCTTCTCTGTTTTCCCCCTCTTGATCTTGATTTTGGTGTCGTACTTTGAGTTCTGTTGTTTTAAAGAATTTGGGATCTGGGTTCTTTGATTCAATTTGGGAAATTTGAATTTTGGCCAATTTTTTTACTCTCAAATTCAACCACCCTATTGATAAAAAAGGAGTTTTAGGATTTTTGCAAGCAATTTTTAATGTCAGAGAAGATGAAAGATCTGATTTTTTTTAGTGGTGATCTGTTCAGCTGGGAAAGTGGGAAATTATCCTTTTGAATTACGATCTAGGTTCAAGATAATCTCTGTTAGGTTGATGAGATGCTGTAGGAAAATGATTTTTTTTTTTGAAAGTTGAGAAAATTGGGCTTAATTTGATTAGGAAGTAAATATGTAAGATTGGGTTATTATACTCAATTTGAATTAATTTCATGGTCCATTGGTTTGGTTTTAAAATGCGGTTAGATACTACTTCTAGTTAAACTAATTTAACTCTTTGGATTTGTTGATGATTTGTTTTAAATTTTGAAAATTAACGCCACTTATAAGTACCTGGTGAGATTAGGTTATTGATGTTCTAGATACATTTTAACTAGGATTTTACCTGCTTGTGTTACTTATATGCAGATGTGCGATCTGTTTTTAGCCTTTCTGCTTTGGGATTATAACGTGTTTTCAGTTCTGTCTTAATACTTGTCGAAACAAATCCAAGCTGAAATTCCCCATTTCCAAACTTTGAAAAACCTAATTGATTGATTTTAGGTTAGATGTTTGAAAAATTGGTTCCTAGTCCTTAATGGTTGGGTAAATGGTTCTGATTTTCTCTGATGTGGCTTCCCTTAAGAAAATAAAGGAGTTTTTCTTGATATTTTTACTCTGGAACCTGATTCTGTTCCCTAAAGTTGATGCTGCGCAATTTCTCTACCATTCATCCCTCACTTTTCTTCCCTATTGTTTTTCCCGTGTATTGATTAGTGAAATCTTCTCTCAGCTCGTTCTTCAAAAAAAATTTCAGTGCTTTGCGAGCCTTGTATTAAATTGTAATCTGATGTATAATTCATAATAAATGCTTTATCTATACCATCATTTTACCGGGGCCCCCCTCTCCCTCTCCTCTTTTTACCGGAGGCTCTCGGGTACATCCATCGGTGTACATGTTTTCTATTAGTTTGTTAATTTGTTTCTAGATGCTCTTTACCTACTCAATCCCTGCAGCTAGATCATTGCATGCTTAGATTTGAAAATTTTTGTGTTTTTTCAGGACTTAAAAGAGATTGACTTTTTCACCGAGTATGGGGATGCCAATAGATACAAGATTCTAGAAGTTATTGGAAAGGGAAGCTATGGAGTTGTTTGTGCGGCAATTGACACTCATACCGGAGACAAGGTGGCAATAAAGAAAATCAATGATGTTTTTGAGCATATTTCTGATGCTATTCGAATCTTGAGAGAAGTCAAGTTACTTAGGCTTTTACGGCATCCAGATATTGTTGAGATCAAGCGAATCATGTTGCCACCCTCAAAGAGAGAATTTAAAGACATATTTGTTGTTTTTGAGCTCATGGAATCTGATCTTCACCAAGTCATCAAAGCTAATGATGACTTGACACGGGAACACCATCAGTTCTTTCTTTATCAGATGTTACGAGCCCTGAAATATATGCATACAGGTGACTCTTTCTTTCTTATCTATTCTGTCTTTCATTCAACTTTTGAGTCAAAACTTGCCATCTAAACCTTTCAAGTAGCAGAAGGGTCCCTATCTAACTAGTCAGCATCTTATGTAAATGCTGCTGTTATTTTTAAAATTTTAAATTGAAGTAAATTTGGTCTACCTGTGTTCTGAACTAAGGGTTTTTGGCTGCAGCAAATGTGTATCATAGAGATCTCAAACCAAAGAATATATTGGCAAATGCAAATTGCAAACTTAAAGTATGTGACTTTGGGCTGGCACGAGTAGCATTTAGTGATACACCAACAACTGTTTTTTGGACGGTATGTATTTCAGCATTTTGTATCACAAATACCAGTTTTTCCTGTTTCTCTCAGTTTACAAGTTTACATTAATGAATGCATATTGCAGGACTATGTTGCTACAAGATGGTATAGAGCGCCGGAGCTGTGCGGATCTTTCTTTTCAAAGGTATGTCTTATATCTGCCATGTGTGGCCTTTCTTTTCCAGAGCCAACTTGGTTGGAACATGGTCTATGCTGTAGTGGACCAACAATTTGGTATAGGTTCACATGTAATTTACTGGTGCTTGGTTCTTAGATGCTTTTATAATTAGTATTGCTTTACAATGGTAGTTTGTTTCAGTTAATGCTATGGTTATTTCTTTTGTTGAATAAAACTCTGATATTATGTTATTGTCCAACATTAAAAATAGCTTTTTGGTATTTCTTTATTTTCACAACAAGCTTTTGGGATATTAAGCTAAAGGAAAATATAGTACAATGGGTTGTCCTTGTTATGAGCTACAGCATAATATTGAAGCAAAATATTTACTTCTCTATAAAATGATTGAGTGCTTTATAGAAAGCAGTAATGCCTAGATTAAAATAATTGTTGTTCAGGGAGGACTATGAACTCTCCTGGAAGTTGAAATATCTGTCTTTCAGGTAAACTGTGTCAGGTTATGTCTGTTTCTCTGGAGTGGTTTAATTGCATTATGAATCTCTATTATGCTGCTTGTTAAATTTTTTTGTGCTTGCACTTGTGTGCAGTATACGCCAGCAATTGATATTTGGAGCATTGGCTGCATCTTTGCTGAGGTATTGACAGGGAAGCCATTGTTTCCGGGTAAAAGTGTTGTTCATCAATTGGATTTAATTACCGACCTTCTTGGGACGCCCTCATCAGAAACCATTTCTGGAGTATGATTCTTTTCTCTTCCCCTCCCTTCTTTCCCAGTCTGTTATAACATTTCCCTTTCATGTTGTTGATGGTAATTTGTATCGGATTAAAATGCAGGTACGGAATGACAAGGCAAGGAAATACCTGACTGAAATGAGGAAAAAACAGCCTGTTCCATTTGCACAGAAATTTCCAAATGTAGATCCGTTGGCACTCAGGCTACTGCAAAGGCTACTAGCATTTGATCCAAAAGATAGACCGACTGCTGAAGAGGTCTGTTCTTTGTCTTATTTACTTCTATAAGAATGGTGTCCTGACATTCAATTCTTGTTGATAGATGAATGGAGCTTCTTCTGTCACTCCCTACTTTTATTTTCTGCTTTACTGATTGATGTTAGTTTTATATAATAGGCATTAGCTGACCCTTACTTTAAGGGCTTAGCTAAAGTTGAGAGAGAACCATCCTGTCAACCAATCTCAAAGCTGGAGTTTGAGTTTGAAAGGAGAAGGGTAACAAAGGAAGATGTTAGGGAACTGCTATACCGTGAAATACTGGAATACCATCCACAGCTACTCAAAGACTACATGAATGGAAATGACAGCACTAATTTTCTCTATCCTAGGTACTAATTCTTCCTTAGTATAGCTTATCGTACCCTTTTCTGAGTAGTAGGAATTACCTTTTCCATCTCCTGTCTATGTTTACATTGGCTATACTTTGAAATGCAGTGCCATAGGTCAATTTAGAAAGCAGTTTGCATATCTCGAGGAAAACAGTGGTAGAAGTGGACCAGTGATACCTCCAGAGAGGAAGCATGTCTCACTTCCACGGTATGGCTTTGCAATTATTTTTTCCTTTGCTCTCTGAGTCATTGATATGATAAAATGGTTTATGATCTATTTGTTTTGAGGTTATAGAGTATTGTTTTATCTAGAATGCTTGTGATCTTCCACCATAAATGTTGTTTGCATTTCTTTTTATTGATCTGTTCTTTTGCTTGCAGGTCTACAGTTCACTCAAACACAATCCCTCCTAATATGCAATCAACTTCAACCTCATTTGACAGCAGGCAAGTTACAGAAGACACTTCTAAAAATTTTAGAGTACCAGATGCAAGTTTTGGAAATCCAGCAAAGGTTGCAAGGCCCCCTCCGCGAGTGCCATCAGGTACAACTTTGCTTATTTTCTGTAAAGAGGCAATTTTTTCATGACTCAAGCCAAGTGGCTACATGTGTGAAGAACTTTTGTATTTGACTCTTAAAGCCTCTGCAAGCTGTTTCTCTGTCAATTGGATGTTGGAGGGCTTCATCTTTTAGCAGTTACTTTCGTTAAGCATAGACTTGGTAACTACAACAATATATGGTTCACCTGAATGTTCAAGGTCTGTAGGGGGAATTGTTGAGTCATCATCATAACATAGTGACTGATGGAAGGGCTGGTTTCTTGTTTTTTCCCCCCCATGCATGATCAATTTAGTTTCTATCCTGGCAGATATATGCCATTTTCTTGCTGCAAAAAGCAAATTTTCGTTTGAAGCCTGGAAGCAAAGACTAGTTTCATAATTTGTCTTGTGAACTGTTTCACCACATGTCTTTCTAGACATTTTATCCTGCTTCCTGGAATTTTTGGTTTTCCCAGGCTGGATTCCAGCTTACTTTGTGAACCATTAAGGCAACTGAACATCTCCTTATTTTCTTTATTTTTTTTTTTGGTTGCACAGCAAAGCCAGGGAGAGTTGTGGGAGCGGCTGTACCCTATGACAATGGCAGAAATGTGAAAGATGCCTGTGATTCAAGAATATTTTATAGAAACTCGGTTCTCCCTCCCCAGACTGTCTCTCCGCACTGCTTCTTCAGGACAAACACAATGGTGCTGGAGAAGTCTCTCTCTGAGCCTGAAAAAGACTCACAAACCAAACAGCAACCTCCTCTGTGTAATATGGCTGCCAAGCCATCCTCTGTGATGGCCATGGATGTGAACGCCAACCCATATTGCCAACCACAAGCTAGGGTGGAACAGTTAAACGAGAGAATTGCTATTGATGCAAAACTGCTGCAGGCACAATCTCAGTTTGGTCCAGTTGGCGCTGCTGCTGTAGCTGTAGCTGCTCATAGGAATGTTGGTACTGTTCAGTATGGATTAACTTAAGTCTATTTTATTTGAGTTGGTATCACGATGAATTATGCAAATGCATTTAGGTCTAGAATTCGAGGGGGAGTAGTTGTTTTGTCTTTTCTAGAATGATAGGTTTTAAGGGTTTAGTCCACGTCCTGTATCTAGTCGTGCTGTGTAATTAGACATCTTATGTAACTCAATTCGTTGGTCAGAATAAAAATAGCATTCCTAAGAATTTCCGTGGTTTAGATGAATACTCTAGTCGGAAATCACTAATATCGTTTAAGCAACAAAATGTGAAGTGATGCCTGGGCGGTTAGAAGAGAGCTGTACATATCAACTAGGTTGAATTTCGGCATTCAGGCCTTTTGTTTCTGTACAATTTGCCTCCATATTTTGGTTTTTTCTCCTTTACCATGGTTCAGCAAGGGAAAATATTAGGCTGATATGAGTGTGTGAGTGGCTTTGTGCCTGCCAACGAGGGCACTACTATTAAAGAAACAGGCTAAAAACAATGAGGAAATTCAAGAAGCTAGACTATAATATTCTTCCTTGGGCATTTTGCGTTCTTACTCATCTATCATTCTTAATTTTGGAACAACAATGTCGAAGTCACTGACGATCCATTCTGCCACTTGATCGCTGCTGATGTATATTTCAGTTCCCAAGTCAATCGATGACCAGTGTCTCTCCACCGGCGTAGTGCCTGGATCCTGCATCACATCAAAGACGCCTATAAAATAGCAAGCAATTCCTAGCTTGGCGGCATCCCAAACCAGAGGCCATCTTAGAAGAAAGACGAGATAATGTACCTGGTAAAAGTACAGTGCCTGAGACAGCCTGCCTACGTCGAGTTCCCAAGTTCTTGGATCCCCTATCCAACCATCCCCCTTCTTTGTAGGGTACCCGTATTCCCCCCAGATAGGATGGGGGAGAATTTGCAGTATCTCTTGTGCTTGAGGATTGCTATATGGATCGCATGGAATATATGGTTCTTCTACATGCTCAGCATTGCCTGGAGCACACCAGAGGTGGTAAGCATCGTAAGGGTAGTTCTCCTTATCGGTTCTGTGGATCTTGGTTCCATTTGAAAAGAAGTGATAAGGTGGGCACAACTTGAGACTTTCTGGTTTGCACCAAGATTTTGTTTCAGGGTTTATGATCATCTCACTGTATCGTGTAACGTCTGTGGTCACGTCCCTATCGCAAGGTTTTCCATTGTTCTTCCAACACCCTCCTATGTCCATGAGGTAGAACTGGCTATTTGGACCACCTCCTTGCTTTACTTCTAGTCTAAACTTCACTTTGAAATCTGGTGATTTTGGAACCTGAAGGATATTTATGATGTGCATGAAAATAAGGTGGTATCCTTCACAAGAAGAGCCTCAGAAGCATAATGTTCTCTAGCCATTTTATAATTTTATGTCGTCAGCATCATTTTCTGTTAGTTCGACGGTGTTTTTTTTCCACGACTCACAACTCCAAACTAGCAAGCCACGCTAATTTTAGGTACATGTAAGATGTTGGATGTTGATTGCCACGATTCTAGAGATTAAATTGGAAGGAAAAGATGCTTACTACTTTGGACATCCCCCTAGTCTCGTAATGATATCCGCCGGAGTATCCTTCTGTGGCGTCCGACCTCAGGTATAACATCAACCATGGATAATTTGATGATGTCTTCAAGAAATGATGGAAAACCCAACTCCCTTTACCAATCTCCTTTTCCCAAGTGATGTTGAAGTAAGAAGTGCCATTACTCACTGCTGCCTTTGAAACATGATCAACATTTAAGTCCCACGTCCCGTAGAAACTTCCCTTCAAGTTACTATCATTTTCCCCTTGCAGACTGGTATAGTTATGGTACATCAAGGGCATGTTCATACAACCAAGGCCGAAGCATGGAAATCCAGGTTCTGGTAGGAACGGCGTCGATTTCTTGCCATTTTGGGGACACGTAGCTGCTAGTGTGTCCATGTTTCCGCTTTTGACCATGATCATCCAAAACTGCCATGGTCTAGGATTGTCCGGTACTTGGCATTTATCACCCAAGTATATCTCCTTATTTGCTGCATACACATCTACATTTGAGGCATTAATGCCTCCATACGAACCATCTGAAATGCCAAGCTTGTTGTCTCTTTCGTCTACCATGTGAATAAGCTTTACTGCATTTCACAGTCATGATCATAAACATAACCTCAGTGAGGAATAAAAAGAAATAAACTCAAGTCCAAAGTAGAATTTATGAATTTTATCTGGTAAAGTAAAACAGAAAATATATATACAGCACCTTGTGATGTTGAATTATCTACATCGAAACAATCTGCCATCCTAGGACTTCCCATGCCAAAAACTTCTTCGCCAACCTCATTGCACTGGTTCCATGCCTCAATTGCCACCCTAAGGCTGTCTCTTCTCATTCCAGGATCTCCAATTGCAGACATGTATTCTTCCCTAGCTATGACATAAAATCCAAGGAGGGAAAAAGCAAGCACACAAAACCTTAGTTTCTCCATAGCTAATACCATGGAGCAACTAGCTAGGAGAAAGATGATTGATTATAGAATACGTTAAATATATCACAAACAAAGGCCAAGCATATTGTATGACAATATTTATCCTGGCAAGCTAAGGTTTTGCTTAAGCAAGTGGCTCAAAGATTGTTAATTCTGAGGCTTACCGTTGTCTACAAGTTTTGTTAATCTAAGAGTTTTTTAAAGATTCAGGACTTGACTCGAATGGGGTTTTGGTGAGACTGTTTGAGACTTGTTTCAAAACTCGACTGAAAATAAGATTAGAGTAACAATTTAAAAGGATTAATTTATATTTTTTACGTTAATATAAAAATAAAAATAATAATTATTATAATTATAAATCATGACTCCAAAGACCAACTTGAGCCAAAATCTAAATCATAAATTAAAAATATTAACTTAAGTTAATATCTAAATAAAAATAATAATTATTATAATTTTGAATTTCAATTCAGTAGCCGACCGGACGACCCCGCCGTGAGCCGTGTGGCTTTATTTTACTGCTTTTTTGAATCTGTACAAGCACTATGATGCCATTGTCGCTGTTGGGTGGACAGTTGTTATGACTTCTGGCAATCATGCTTTTTGGAACTAAAGTATATTCTGATCCCTCATGTTTAGTGGAGGCAACAGTCTTGTCCTCATAGACCAATGAAATCCTCAGACTTCTTGTAAAGTTCCAATTACATCCTTTTATGTTCAAATCACGTGATAAGAACTGCCATCTAAAGCACAAGCGGGTCCCTAAACTATAAAAGTAGTCACAGCTTCATTATTAAGCAAAAAATTAGACCACAAAGACTACTATTTTTTTTTTATTGGTTAAAAATCGCGAGTTGTTCAAACCAAGAAGAATGGAAAGCTTCTTAATTTATCATCTTAATTTGCTTTGATTTCTAATAAGCAAACTAAGTTACGATAAGGATATATCGTATACATTTTGGTTTTCTACACATTTTTCATCAAATGCAAAAGAATATATTGTTATAAACATATCAAATTTTATTTTAATTTGGATAAATTACACTAATTATTATTAAATTATATCAACAATCAAAAAGTTTAAAAGCAATCGTCCTAAATTTATTTTTTAAAAATTATTAATTTAAATTTTATAAATTTTAAAATTTGTAGGATTAGTTTAAATATATATAAGCTACTCTAGATATTTATATTAATAAAAAAATAAAAAAAATCCACTCTAAATTTGTAAAGCGTATATTGTATAAAAAGTATAATGTGATCATAAAAAGTACATTTTTTATACCAAAAATGCTCATGGTGGATTTCCTTACCCAGCAGTTGAGCAGCTGAAATTGAAGATCGGAAAACCGGACTCCCATACTTTGTGTATACACCACCATGCAGGCAAAACACCAAACAAGTTGTGTGCATGATAAATTCCATTTGAGGCTAGCTTCCTCTGAAAATATTCTAAAGACCTGGTGCTTTTTCATATTACAAGAAAACGGATATAGATATTGAAGGAGGTTGTAACAACCAAGATTTATAGAGTTTCATGAGCCAAGCCAAAAGATGATGGGCGATAGACAATGGATCTTGATGATGCGATGGCGAACATCATACGCTCTGCACACACGCCATGAATGATTTGAAGGGACTCATGTTGAAACTGATTTGTGTTCTGTTTCATTGAAATAAATTCATTTGGAAGACTTTTGTTTGTAAATAACTGGGAAGTGAAGAATCTGACTTCCTCCACGATCTGAAAATTGATTTTCAAGGATGAAATATTCAGTCGTATTCCCGATGAAAGTTTATTGTCGGCGAGTTTCTCGTCAGATGTATCATGTCCGTTCATAATTTAACCGGTGAAATTATTTATCGATGAAAACACAAACATAATATTCATGCAAAAATAAAAAAATAATATTTTTAAAAAATCATTCAATTATAATAGTATTTAAAAAATCATCCGATTATTTCATACTTTTTAAATGAGATTGTACCTTTTACGCATATGTTTTAAATAAATTTTTTAACAATTAAATAGACGTCTAATATGCATTAATTTGTATTAATTTTCAGCGGGAGTTAAATCTTTTGATTCTTAATTTTTATATGGGCTTCATATAGCCATATAAAATATATCAAGGCATTTTTATTTTTTTGAAACTTACAGAGTTTTTGTTTTAAAAAACATTCTACAAATTAAAAAAAATGTTTTCACAAAACTAAATTAATAAAAAAAAAGAGATTTTTGCCTTTAAAAATGATTTCCCACTCCTTTATTTAAATTATTGAGATTCTTGTGAATTTTTATTGGAATTATCTTGGATTTTTATTAAAAAAACAAAATTCTTAATAAAAGAAGGTGTTTTTCATAGAAACAAGGAAGCATAAATAAAGAATGTTTTCTTTAAGTTTAAAAAATATATTTTTATCAAGTATAGTTTAAATATGTCAAACACCTACTAATGTTTATTTTAATTATTATATAATTAAATAAAAATTAGTTTTAAAAGTAACCCTAGATGTTGGAAGGGCATACAAGCTAGTTTTAACTAAAAAAATAGATTTCTTAATTAACTAGTAAATCTATACATGTTTCTCACATTGCAGAGAGTTTCGTGAACGTTAAATTAATATATTTTTATTTAACTATTAGTTTTTCAGAATATCTTGTATAATTAACATTTATTTTTTAAATGTTTCTTTTTCTCCTATTATAATTAACATTTTTTAAAAATAAATTAGGATTTGTAAATATTTTCTAAATCTAATTTAATTCTTGACTCTAGTATTTTGAGATTTGAAATGAGATAATTTATATTTTTAGGATATTTTAGAGTTATTGTTCATGTCTAAAATAAGGTATTTGGGTTAAAAAAAAGTCAAGCTTGTGTTTTTCAAAGCTATAACGAGTATTTGAAAATGTAGGTTAATTTGTGTTTTTTTAAAAATTAATTTTTTATTTAAAATTATTTTTTTTATTTTAGATTGTTTTGATACATTAATATTAAAAATAATTTTTTAAAAATAAAAATATTATTATTTTAACATGAAAACACTTTATATAACCATCACAATACATTTCTAAATAAAAGTGTTTGGAAACGCGGGCTATAAAAAATTTATTTTTTTATTAAAAATTAATTTTTTATATATTTTAAATTATTTTAATACGTTGATTTTAAAAATAATTTTTTAAAATAAAAAATATTATTTTAATAAAAAATATTTTAAAAAATAACTACAAGAATATTTTTAAATATTTTTAAAATTATTATATCACTAGCACAAGGCTTTCTAGACCTTTTTATGTTTTTTTTATAGATGACTCATATGGGTTGATATTTCTCTCATTACTTCGATAAAGTGAAGGATAAATTATTGATGATAATAATTTAATAATGTTAAATATTAAGTTAATTATGAATTATACATATATTTTTATAATTTAACTATTAATTTTTCAAAATACTTTAAATAATTCACGTTTATTACTTAATGTTTTTTTATTTTTTTAATTAACTTAAGTGTTTGAGTTAACTTGTTTTTATTTTGATTAATTTTATAAATTTTAAAATTAATAATAATATAAGCTTTTAATGATTTTAAAATCGTTAGACTGTCAGCAATGTTTTCTTTTGTTATATTGAAATATACACAGAAAAAAGGCTTTGTATTATATGTTCTTTCTGGTCCCTTTAAAGCAGAACAAATTTCAGGTCTTTATCGTGAAGACAAAGAAAAATGCTGAGTGTTAATTTAGTTGCTAGTGATTAATCCCTCAGGAAATGCTTCTCTGCACTTATTTTCACTCCTTGAGGAAAACCCCTATTGAAAACATTGCTAAGCTGAAGGGCAAGTGCTAGCAGCTCTTCTCTGTCCTCCCTGGACAGATAACACTTACAGCAAGATGATACAAACAAAGATTGAAGATGGGTCTTTCTTGTTAAGCCATTCTGTGATTTCTGTTCTTCACTAAGGTCTTGAACTAGTGGATAAACTAGCACAACCTTCGTCATGGCTGTAACTGAGAGTTCATCTACTGTTATTTTCCTCGGTTCTTTTTAAGGCTTCTAATCAAAATTATACAAGAGGACACTTCCGGACACCGAAGAATCCGTTCTTTTAAGTGTAATGTTATCATTTTCATGATCACATGCATGCAATTAGACAGCAAGAGGAGAAGAGTATCTCCTGACATCTCAAGGCGCGAAGCTGAAGAAAATACAGCATTGTGCCACTAACCATGAACTGAACGGTCACAATATTGAGCGATAAAGCCTCTGCCAGAACCCATGTCTGAAGAAATCTGAAATGAGAAAATCTGGCTTTAATGCAGTCAACATCTCGGAGAAGCTACAGCTTGACATATCAAGGGCTTCAATGATGGAAAATTGAGTTCTTCAAGTTCTATTGGAGGATGTTCTTTTTTCTTTAATTTGACCAATATTAGCAGGGGTGTTGAAAAGAGATAAATCTAGATGTTTCTCTTTGAGAGCTTCTTTGCCAGCCCCATGAAGGGATAAATGTGACTATAAGCTAAACATATAAATAATCGAATATTGCTCCATCAGAATCGGCTTTGTGCTCTTTCTTGATTTTAATGTGGTAAAAAATGAAAATGAAATGAAAGAGGAGAGGATATAGTGTCTAAAGGAACAGAGAACTGTATCATCAAGATGGAACTTCACTTCACTAACATATTAAAAACTTCTCAAATCATAATCACTCAACGATTTCTAATGTCTGGAAAAAGATGATGACAACAGAAGTTCATAAAAATCTTTTAATTATGGAGCATGGCCCTCAGTGTCAGGTCCAAAAGGTATAGAATTTGATTCTTGCAAAATATGTTTGACCATGAAAATATTTCCATCCAACTTGATGGTGCTTGCAAATCCATCTTGAATCCTTCTGTCAGTGGAAGCTCTTGCACGCAAAATATGCAGAAGACTGATACAGCAATGAAGCCTATTCCAGGGATATTCCGAGAGGTTGGATGGACTAATTAGTGAATGCTTTAATGCCCTAATAAACGCTCTTATTTTATATAATATCCTACTGGAGATCTGTTCCAAGACAAGTATGCAGTATCCCCAATATCCCTGCAGAAAGAGCAGACACAAACAGAAATTAAAACAAGAATCAAACACAAACTTATAAGTAAATAATTTTATTCCTAGGAAATTCCAAGTCCTGCTTGGGGCTCAACTTAATCTAGCACGTTCTAGCATGAAAACGGACGAAATTCAACTCATAATAGCATTACTGATCAATTAAACTGGCAAAGAATTTTCTGCAACAATATTTATTGGGTACGTTCACGCTGATGAATACAGACTTTGGACCATTTAACTCACCTTCGCTTGAAGCGATGAATAATCGCGAAGACTATGGCGAAGAGAAAGCTAAATCCACCAACAGTTAGATATGCAATGCCAAGGAACTTATTTTTCCCTCCAAATGCACTCGTGGTAGAAAGGACTAGCAACTTCTCGCCCCCATAACCATATGAGTTATAATTGTTCTTTATTTCAACTTTAATTTCCTCATTGGCTTCAAGGTCAACATCTATCCTTCCATAAAGTTTTCTAAAATTCCGCAGTGCTGCTGGCCGCATCCAAACTATAAGGTCCTCTTGTTCACTTAACTGTTACGTGCAGAACCAACAATGGCTATTACTCATAATGACGAATCAAAAACCTTAAAATATTCTTTCAGTTCACACAGAGGAGGAATATACATACAGGTATGCTCGAATTCAGTGTTGCACCTCCAATCACACCCCCAGTCTGGGAATTTTTTGGATACACATCAGATCCAAATCTACCCTCCTTGTCACTTTCCCATGCTATGTTCATTTTGTTGACTATCAAGGCCTTGCCTTTTACAGAAAAACTATACGTGTCGTTAAACATACTCCATGCAACAAGGCCACAGGGAACGATTGGCTTGTCGCCCACCTTTTGTACTGGTCCACAGTTTTCTAATTCACTGCTCTCATCTGCTTTGCTCTTCAGCTGCAAATCACTTCGACTACTTTTATATCTGAGAGTAGGTTTTCGAAAGTCATAAAGGGAAAAGATTAAGAAATCTTAGATGTGAAGCAGAGGATAATGACAGGATGAAGTAACCTTTGTATTGTAAACAACTGGTGTCCTGGATTCTGCATTATTGTACGTAAAGGAAAATCTTTTGATTGTTCCGATATTTATTTCGGAAGAGTTTAATTTATGAACCAGAGAAATACATCAAAAAAAGAATGAAAGAAGAGGGGCATCATAGCTCCTTCTGCGTATTAATAAGAAAAGAAAGGGCTCATTCTGCATAATCTACAATATAGAAAATCTTATACTCACATGCGGTAGTTCTGGTAGAAATCAGTGAGCTGATAATAGATGAAAACAGGGCTCTTCATGTGCTTTGGAACCTGATAACAGCCGATTAATGCAGATTTTACTGTAATTAAAAAATAATTACTAAGAAAAAATGGAAAGTAATTAAGAAAATAACTTCAAACAATTGGACTTACAGTCAATCTCCTGGTACATGTTTTGTCTGTTCCAACACTTTGGATATAATGAAGAATGCGATTGCTATAATTGGGAGGAATGCATTCTCTGTCATAGCGTTCCTCTATCTCCACCACCTGCATTTCCACAAAATGAAAGTATGGTTTCTGGGAACCAAAAAAAACCTCGCAGTAACCAAGATAATGGAAGGAATAGATTATATTACTTCGTTTGATGCAGACAAGGCTGCTATACCGATAGGAAAGAAGACAATACCGATAAAAGTGAATGCTGCAATGACCTGAATCCCATATAAACAATAAAATTACAAAAAATATTCTTATTGAAAATCTAAAGGAAGGAAATGGGCATTATTCAAAATAGAAAAATCAAGTAGAATACGATGTAACCATACTAATTTCGGAGTTATGATTGGTTTGCAAGCAGGAAGCTCCTGTTGTGTGAATCTAGAATCTGCAGCAATGAAGAAACAATTCTATATTTTTAGCAACCTCAGTTGCTCATGATTAAAACATGTTTTTACACAAACATTACAAATCTCTGACGCAATCTTAAATTAGTTAGCAGTTAATTTAAAAAGATCACATACAAGACCACATGCATTACAGAAAACAAAAAACGAAAAAAGGGTCAATTGAAGGGAAAGTGTACATGGGGGTGGTTTCTCGGATTGTGTTTTGGAGGCAGGAATTGGCTCATAACCACCACCTTCGCTGGTGCTTGTGCGATCCAGGTTCACGTCAAACAACGTGGTATCATCCTCGAGGAGTGGAGACATGGCCATACTTACAAGTCGCAATTGCAAACAAGAGAAATGGAGAATCTCTTTCTTTCTTTATTTCCCTTTCTACATTTTCACGCTTTCTTGTTTTCCATTTTAGGGAGCATAGGATCCGTCTGCTTCGTTTTGAAAACAATTTTGATTTGTTTGGGGATTTAAATGAAAATAGTGGAAGTTTTGTCGTAAACTTTGGATTATTAGAAGATTAATGATGAGGATCAAATTCCAATTTGTAAGTCTAATTGATTATTTAATTTATAATATGAATTTACTGACTCATTCCTGTAAATAAAAATCATCATGAATTAGGTGCAAAACGTGCGTGCGCCAAACGTCTGACTAGTGGAAAATAAAAAAGGCTTAAATTGGCATTAGGCAACGAGCACGATTTTACGATTGAGTGAATCCATATGATTAGTGAAATCAATGATAATAATAACAATAATATATATATCCCAAAATAATAACTGAATAATTCAGCAGTTATGTGATAAGAAAACTACTTGATGTTCAGGAAAATCCAGGCAGCAGAAGGCCTCTTCTAGCTATCATCATCTCTGAACTCCTCTTCTTTTCCTACTAGGGAAAAAAATAATAATCTAACCAGCTATATATCCATCCTTCTCAGGATAAATAGTTGAAACTTCTGATATGATAAGAAACGAACTGATCAGTGAATCTGATCTTTTGGTACGAGAATGTCGAAGTCACTAACAGTCCATTCAGCAACTTGATCATTGCTTATGTATATTTCAGTTCCCAAGTCGATGGATGGCCAGTGTCTCTCTACAGGTTTTGTACCCGGATCCTGCATCGCCATGACAAAAGACATGAATGAACTTCATATGAAGAAGAAGAAGAAAGACTAGGACAGTGCTGAATGTACCTGGTAGAAGTAAAGTGATTGAGATAGTTTCCCAACATCAAGTTCCCAACTTCTTGGATCCCCAATCCAACCCACACCCTTCTTTGTGGGGTACCCATAATCACCCCACACAGGGTGAGGAATGATTTGCAATATTTCCTGGGGCTGAGGATTGCTGTATGGGTCACATAAATTATAGGGCTCCTCAAGGTGCAGAGCATTGCCAGGAGCACAGTACATGTGATATGCATCGAAGGGGAAGCTGGCATTGCTTGTCCTATGAACTCTTGTTCCATTAGGAAACATGTGATAAGGCGGGCAACCGGCGACTTTCTCCGGTGAGCACCATGATTCTGTTCCGGGATTTATGATCATCTCACTGTATCTAGTGACATCTGATCTGACATCCCCATTGCAAGGACTGCCATCGTTTTTCCAACAGCTCCCAATGTCCATCAGGTAGAACTGGCTTCCTGGTCCGCCTCCTTGTGTAATGTTTAGCTTGAATTTTACTTTGAAGTTTGGTGACTTTGGCACCTGTAAGAATATATGAAAT
This sequence comes from Populus pruinosa, assembly GCA_026413675.1. Lineage (NCBI taxonomy): Eukaryota > Viridiplantae > Streptophyta > Magnoliopsida > Malpighiales > Salicaceae > Populus > Populus pruinosa. Next base: position 47,478,185 of record CM048592.1, read on the forward strand.
GTTTCGAAAGTATGATACATTGATTAATCATTGGGTTTTGACAAGAATGATGTTAAAATCTGTGTATTGTGTACTTATCTAAGAATTTGAATCTGCAATTTTCAATTGAAAAGTCCAAAATTCAAAAGATCGAGTATGAGAGGAGAACGAAGGAAAAAAAACTTAACTTACTATTTTTGACATGCCCCTTGTTTGATAGTGATAACCACCGGAGAATCCTTTGGTGGCATCCGATCTTAGGTATAGCATCAACCATGGATACTTTGAGGATGTCTTCAAGTAGAAATGAAAGACCCAACTTCCTTTCCCTAACTCCTTTTGCCAAGTGACATTGAAATAAGAGGTGCCGTTGTCGACAACTCCACTCTTGACATTAGCATCCAAATCCCAAGTCCCATAAAAACTTCCTCTCAAGGTATTGTTTCCATGCACATCGGTATAATGATGGTACATCTTGGGCATGTTCATACACCCTTCTCCAAAGCATGGAAAACGAGATTCCGGTGCAAAGGGCTCTGATTTCTTACCATTTTCGGGGCATCTAGCAGCTAAAGTGTCCATGTTACCACTCTTGAGCATGATCATCCAGAATTGCCATGGTTTCGGATAGTCCTTTACTTGGCATTTGTTACCCAAGTACAGCTGCTTCTTAGGCGCATACCTGTCGTAACTTCTGGCCTTTATTCTTCCGTAGGTACCATTCAATAAGCCCAGCCTGTTCTCATCCTCACTCACCTTGTGAATTAAGTTGACTTCATCAAGAATCATGGACAGAAGAAAGGAAAAGAGCTTAGCAAACATATACAAACAAAAAAGTCCTATCACAGAAAACATAATCCTATGATTTCAAAGATCTTGTTGTTTATTCGGGCATCAAATGCAAAACGTCTGTCAAATGAATTACAATTTAAAACGTATTTTTATCTCACGTTATTGGTCCTTCTTTAGTTAATTAGTAAAATACAGAAACATGGAATTGAGGGGCCTCCAAAATTTTTTGTTAGTTTTGGTCATTTAAGGGAAAAATAAATAAATAAATAAATAAAAACTCGGAATGATCTTCCATAGTCTGCAGTCTGCACTCCTTTCCTAAACAGAAAAATGCACTGACCTAGATGCATGAAGCCCAGAGAGCATGGTCAAATTCCAACGAGTAATGTGATAAGTGAAAATATTCTATCCCTAAAAACACGTGGACTAAGTAATTAATAGATACTATTAGTAGAATTACATTGTTAATTAGGATTAATAGGGTTTGCTCGGCCATGATTACAAGTTTAAGTTAAATAGTTTATGCAGAGAAAAGGTTTTAAGAAAAATATTGATATTAATTATGGAAAGCTTCTCTTATAATGAATCCGTAACTTTGGCTTTAATATTTGAAAGGGTTAAAATAAAATAAAAAGAAGGAAAAAAAAACAATCCACTAGTTCCTCGTGTTCTTTTCTTGCGATATATATTAAAAAATTGTATCCATAGTAAGTAACAGCGCAAAGTTGTAGAGGAACTAAAAATTTCTCACCAGATGATGTAGAATGGTCAACATCAAAGCAATCTGCCATTCTTGGACTTCCCATGTCGACAGCTTCTTCTCCAACCTCATTGCACTGATTCCATGCCTCAATTGCCACCCTAAGGCCATCCCTTCGCATCCCTGGATCACCAACAGCCGATATAAAATCATCATTGCAAGCCATAACTACAGAAGTGAAACAGGCAAGAAAAAGGAGTTGAAAACAACTCCATGTGTCCATTGTCATCGCTGTAATTGTGCAAAAGAAAGTGCTCCTTGATTATACGAGGGCAATAAAATTTGTATATGTAAGTACTTTAGCCTTTCTGTTCTATTTGAATTTCTAGCTGAAGAGCATCAGGTGATGCATCACGTATCTAGAAGGATAATGATAATATAAATCTGGTTAAGGATGATAGTAAGTTGAGTTCTTGTATAACTTCACCAGGTGCAAGCTAAGCTTCCTAGATCAAGCAGTATCCTATGGCAGTCGAACATCGTTGGTTTGTGGACTAGGCAACTGGGTTGGCTAAGACAAACGTAAATGCCAAACTTATCCATTTCTAAATGGTAGCTCATGTCAGTAGTAGTCATTGTGTTGTGTTTCTCTCTCTCAGATCAATCCCGCTAGTCTCCAATTAGATTGGGTTTGAAGCTTAGTTGAACCTTTTACTCTTCTCCAGAGCCATTCGAAGGCATCATGAATGCATCAATGATCCCATATACACGTATGCCGAGTACATGGGACTAAGGGGAAAAAACATTCAAGGATTTCATCTGCCAATCAATATCAGAAAAGTTCCCCTCTCAATCTGTAAATTGCCTGGCAACACATCCTCAACAGCAAACATTATATATATATATATATGTTTTCTCTTTTAAACAAGCTATCAAATAAAGGCATTCTGAAAACTTATCCCATGTTGCACTAAAAATTAAAGAACTTCAGCACATAATATTGCAAATAAATGCATCTTCTGCCTTCATATTCCAAATTCTATCATATTGTTCGTATAACAGTGTTGTCCCGATTCCATAACAGTAAATCAACAGCACATTTTCGTCATTCCATTCAACATAATGTTTCATATATCTGTTTTTACATAAAGTATTGCAAGTCTTACAGAAATTTTCTGAACTATATAGTTATAGCTCATTTATTTCAAACAACTTTCAAAGCACCTCTTATATAACAAATTTTACATATTCATAGGACAGAATTCGGCCAAATTTTAGGCTTGACCATCTTGTATTCTCAATGTATCAAGATAAGATTTTCCTAGAAGCTCACGAGAAAACAGGTCCTTGAAGTAATCTTGAACTGTAACTTCTTTAAACAATGCTGGTGTTTGTTCCGTTACCAAGCTAGGAGCTGGGCATACTTTGCCATCAAACCTCGGGGAATGGAATGAGGCAATTGAAAGTCTTTCCTTCTTAGAGTTTACTGTTGCACGATGCTCGATGCTACGATACACACCATTGGTTACAATCTGCCACATAAATGTACAAAAGCTGAATTAAATAGCCCATTCATCTTTCTTTCATTATCAAGCGAAGTTATGTACAAAATTAATGTTTAAAATTTGAAGGTTCCTAATGTCAACGCCGGTAAATTCTCGATTACCACCTGTAAGTTAAGCTACATTAACTTCTCCTAATTACAAGAGCAATGGACCACTGACTGAATGTTTATTACTTGGAATTTGCAGTTAGGTTCTTTTCTTAAATTGTAAAACATCTGTTACCTCCAAAATGTCTCCAACATTGACAACAAAAGCATTTGGGAGTGCCTTTATGGGAACCCACTTCCCATCCTTCCTTATCTGCAGACCTTCCACCTCATTAACTTGTAGGAGAATTGTGAGACCGGTGGCATCAGAATGAGGTGTAAGGCCAATAACTTGTTCTGGTTGAGGACACTGCGGATAATAGTTCATCCTCATTGATTGTCGTATGCCCTCTGTGAAGTCTCTCATTTCTTCAGCTTTAATGTCTAAAGCTTTTCCCATCTGTTCAAGAATAGCAGTCGCTAGATTTTTCACTTCCAAGGAGTAGCTCTCCAAGGTGTCTCTGCATAGAACGAAGGTTACCTCAGAGACATGCTGAATTGTTACTGAAATGCTACTGCAAACACTTACAAAAATTACAAGCATAAACTATGAACAAGAGATGTGACCTGAAAGGAAGAGGGAGTTTTGGAAATAGGTGAGGCTTTCTTAAATTAGCTGGCTGGGTGACCATGAAGAACAGATCACCCCAATCAAGCTTTTGTTCCTCAGATACAACAAAAGCTTGTCCAAAACCCTCTATTTCTCCTGGATACTGCCAGAACTTTTTCTTTTCCTCCATTGGGAGGTTGAAGAAATCCTGAAGTTGTGTCTTCATTTTGTCTAACAACGAGGAGCTTACACAATGGTTTACCAACTGAAAAAAAAAAATGCAATTGTATAGCAGTTTATGTTAGCTAGAAAATCTTTGTTGAACTACGTTACAGGATACCTCTAATTTTTCTAGCATTCATGCCACTTTTGAGAAAAACTAAATCAGAGACAGAAACTAATTAAAAGCATAAATCACATCCGATTAAATGCATCATCATCACAAACTTAGTGTCATTTATCAATATATCTCTCATTTATCAGTTAAACTCCATCCTATTTTGTCAGCTCTGATAAGACAGATCTCTTCATGACGATCAACAACTGATCAAACTAAGTAGAAAAAAATGGAAAGGATAAAAATTAATGCTAGATAGAAAACATTGGTGAAACCAAGTAGCCTTGACGATTCAAAGGTTCATGGTTAAGCAAAAATAAGGAAAATCTTGCAATTTAGCCTTTTTTTTATAACGAATTATAGGGGAACAATCTGCTAAGGTAGTCATCTCGCAAAATGCCAAATAAAGAAAACAAAATATATGATCTATGTTGTTCACATACACATGAAAATGTTACAGCCTGCATACCAAGCCAAAATCACAAAGTGTTCTCTGTTTAATTACTAATTATGTCAGTATTTCTAAGAGCCATTAACTATACCACTTGAGTTTCTTAATAATCTCCCTGAGGACCCAAAATTTTAGCAATTCATACAAATTTCTAAAACTTCATTACATTCAACACAATAAAACTTGCTTGTTATTCTTCTTTATCATATCCTTTCGGGTATAGTGGGATGAAGGTCCTAAAAATATAAGGCCGCAGCCCATAATGATAGGAGGGTGACCTCATGGGGTACCCAATTAGGATCCCGATTAAGTTCAATTCTAGGCTTAGCAGAATTGTTCTTTTTCCAATGCTCTTTTTCAGTGAACCCGCCCCCTGTTTCTGATTGTCTTGCTATGTCATGTCTCTCTGGCTGTAACCACAAAACAGAGAGTGAAATTGTTCATAAAGAATTCACAACGGAATATGTAAGTTGATAAGAATCCCGGTTTCAATTATAGCTTCAAGTGTCCAAATATTCTTCCTGTTCTTGCTTCTTTCTCTAATAACTCGAAAGAAGGTTTGTCCATTCATAAAAACTACGACAATTTTCACGACTTGGGTTAAATTTCGATAAAGAAAAAAAACCCAAGAAATGAAAGTGGGTATACAAGATGTACCTGGAAGAAACCCCATGTTTTGCAAGCGAGATGGAGGCGGCCCAATTCAGAATCCATTGTTTCTTGATCAAGTAATCTCTGCATATCAATAACCGGAACCTCAGATACCGGATCATGACTAGCAATGATGGGATGTTCTTGGTCATAACGGATGTATCTTGGTGGAACAGCGACCAAAGGATCCCTGGCCAATTCTTGAACACAGGGCACAAGCAGGGAGCTTCCAAGACTTGATGGTTTGGATGCCATGTTTTTGCGCAATAACTTAGTTAGCCTTTTTACTGAACACCCCTTGTTTTTGCTTTAAAACATCTCAAGTCAAAGGTTAAAAAGCCCCAATCCCAAGTCTTCATGGCTTGCAATTTTGTCAACTTCGGTTGAACTTGGATCCTTGTTTTGTCCGCGAGAACCATCCAACCCCAAACTGCCTCCTCCAATCCTACAAACTTTGGGTCCTCGTTTTCTTCATTATATCGCTGGAGTCGGATTTGGAGGCTTGACTTTGTTTATATCCGATGACATTGTGCTGGACTAACCTCACTGCTTGTTTCTAGAAATTGAGGCCACTTTGCACGTGTTTGTCACTGCGTCGGTTAAAATATTGTTTGTTTAAAATTCAAAAACATTTATTTAAAATTAATTGTTTTAATATATTTTATATTATTTTATTATGTTTACTAGTATATTTTTATGTCACTGGAGTGATTTAAGAATAATTTTGTAAAAAAATATAAAAAAATATTAAAAATAAAAAAAATATTTGAAATGTCTTAAAGTTAGTAATTAAGACAAACTAATGTGAATTGGATTTGAGATCAAATATTGCTATCAATCTATTTTTAAGTCTAATATCAAATAAAATTGTCAAATCTAATTATTTTAAGTCTATATTATATCCAGATGATCCAAGTAATTTGAATTTGATATATTTTTTAAATGTAAGGTACTTAGATTATCAAACCCAAGTAAATAATAAATAAATAAAAAATAATTATACATTTTAGTTATTAAGATAAAGAAAAAAAATATAAATAATTAATCACCAACAACAATCCAATCAAAATATTGTTATATGCATTGAACTATGTTTAAAAGGGTATGAACTATGTCTAAAAGGGCATATTTACTTATCTATCTGGATGATAAAAGGCTAGATTTAGCAACTGAAAGGTATTTCATGCGCTTCCCTAATTGCGCAGGCATCACATTCTTGTTGGGACGTGTGGAACACACCCAAACAGCTTTTCAAATAAAAATAAAAAGGACAACATGAAATATTAAAACATCTTTATAGTTCTGTTAAATACACACCAAACTCAAGTAAATTACACTATCACAATCCATAATAATCTTTATTTTAATAGCTAGAGTTAAAACTCCATACTATTTTTCTTTCTTTATAATATTAAGAATGATTAAAATATATATATATATATATATATATATATTATTTTAATATATATACATATACACATACACTAAAATGCATTAATATTTTATTGTGAACTGCATAGCGTATTCCACAGCAAAATATTAATTCTTTAGTTTTTTTTTTCTAGCTTTTTTTTTATATTTTTCAGGCTTTTTTTTAATATTTTTTTAATTTAGTTTATTAATATTAACATAGTTTGATGAGTTAACTTAAATTTTTTAAATTAATTTTAATTTGTTAATGATTAATTTTTTCATATTTAGTTATCAAACTTTCATTATCCATATCCTAGGTTTCAAAGGTTAACCTAATTTCACAGGTTAACCTAATTAATTATGAGTTTACCAATTAATTTTTTTATTTTAATAATTTAATTTAGTTTGTTAATGTTAAATTTTTTATTTAATTATTAGATTTTTATAACACGAATCCCGAGTTTAATGGGTTAGTGACTTGATGAGTTAACCCAAAATTTTTTTTTGCTTTTTTTCTTTTTAATTATTTTTTTAATTTAGTTTAGTTTGCTAATATTAAATTTTTTCTAATTAATTATCAAACTTTCATGATAAATATCTCAGATTTGACAGGTTAATATAGTTTCATGGGCTAACTCAATTAATTATGGGTTAACCCGTCAATTTTTTTATTAGTTTTTTTTTTCATATTAGTTTTTTTTCTTTATTTTTTAATTAATCTATTTAATTATCGTACTTTTATGACACGACCTTGCAGCTAGATCCACATCCAAGGCTTTTGAATCTGGTGTTGCAACCAAATTCACTTAAACTTCAGTCATGCAAGTTTAATATTATTATTAATATTATAAATATTATTTTTGGGTCAAACATTGTAGCTATACCCAAGGTTTCTTAGTATATTTTTACATAAAGACTTAATGCTATTTGATTTTAGTCTTTTTTGATATTTTTATGCAAGGAAAAAAAATTAACCTGTTGCGTATATCTTTGTTTGTTTTTACCTTCTTTTCTTCTTTTTTTTAAGCTTTTTATTGCAGACTGTATAGTATAGTGAAAAAATTGATGCCTTTTGTTTTTTGTTGATTTTTTGGTCTTTTTCTTTGTTTTTTAAATTTACTTTCTTAATATTAAATTTTTTCTATTTAATTATCAGACTTTTATAATATGGATCCCAAATTTGACAGGTTGATTCAGATTTTTTTTCTTTTTTTATTTTTTCTTCCTGTATGTTTTTTCTTTTTTCTTTTTAATTATTTTTTTAATATAGTTTATTAATATTATTTTTTTTTCTATTTAGTTATCACACTTTCATTACACGAATTCTAGACTTGGCAAGTTAACCTGATTTGACAGGTTAACTCAGTTGATTCATATTTTTTTTCGCATTAGGTTTTTTCTTTCAATTTAGTTTTTTTTTAATTTTTAATTATTTTTTTATTTAGTTTGTTGATATTAATTTTTTTTATTTAGTTATCAAACTTTCATAATATGGATCTTAGGTTTAATAGGTTAACCCAATTAATTTAGATCTTTTTCTTTTTCTTCATTAGTTTGTTTTTATTTTTTTTTTGATGATTTTTTTTTATTTTTTTTTGTTAATATTAATTTTTTTTATTTAATTATTAATTTTTTATAATACAAATCCCGGTTAGAACAATAAATCATGGGTAACTTGTATATATTAAAAAAATAACACTAAAAAAAAAACAGTAACTCTGTGCTTTGCCATCAAATAAGTGGGAAAACTATGAATAAATCTGCGCCCCAGGATTATACAACTGGTTTCAAACGGATAAACCACACTAGAATTATACGCATGTTTTGGGTAATTAATAGCAGTAGCACAGCTTTTAGGGATTAAACTAGACCACAATTACATATCACAACATCAATGTTTTTCATTAGATGGTTAATAATATTTTTAAATTAGGCTGCGCATCTTCCTAAATTAAATTATTTTTCTAGAGCATATCAATAACACACCCATTGCATTATTTTAGTATATTCAGAAAAAATATATTTAGATGTGAGTTAATTATATTTTTAATGCAAGATTTTTTTTATTTTTTATTTAAGTGTGAGGACTTTTAGTTTTTTTAATAAAAAAAATGATGTTAAATTTCATCAAATACATGGTGTCTAAGTCATTACATTGACAAGTTGATGTAGTTGCCAAGTTTACATAAATACTACACTTTATTTGTTTTCTATTTGAGTTCATCTACTTCTCAGTGCTTCTAATTTTAAAACCTAACAAATGTCCATTTTGAAATCTTATATTGGCCATATTATTAAATTTTAAATTAAAATAATAAATTGTAATAGAAATATATTAAAATTAGAATAGAATAAAAATAAAAGGCATAAAAAGTAAATTTATATGGACCATGAAAGCGAATGACAAAGAAAGAAATAGAAAAAATATAGGTTTCATCGAAGCTTTTTTTTCATATATAGGAGAGTTAACCTCCCTATCCTTTGAGGAGGTGTTCGGGTTCTTTTCTGTTAGGCTTAATCTTAGAGTTCTTAGAATAATTAAGGAACAATTGGTGTGAAAGCGCAAGAAATTTTTTTTTAATTGATTAGGTTTTCTATTATAATCCTTTTATTGATTAATGGTATTATATCTAATAGGGAGTTTATTATTAATAACATAATAATGTAGAGAATAAAAAAGCAAAATCCTATAATAATTTATGCTTTATTTTGTTAGAAGATTAAAATCTACATTGACAAAGAGAAAAACAGGAAGATAAATGAGGAGATTTGATTTAAGATTAAAATCTTTTATTATTATTATTAATTTAAGTTATGTGTTCTCTATCTTTAATTTTTAATTGAGTTTTTGTATGCATATTAAGGTTATTGAGGAATGTTTAGGAATTAGAACTTTTATGATATTTGATATTTTAAAATAATTTTTAAGGAGTAAATGTTATAGTAGTAGAGTCTTAGATATTGATAGGAAGCTATTGAGCGTAATTTTGTATGTTTTTGATTGATTATTATTTAGGTTTGATGAATCAGTCGATTGGTTTCTAAGTAAACGATAGTCATGTTTGAAACTAAAATATTACAAGGAGAAAATCAAAGTTGATCAAACTGATCTCTACCATTCACAACAAAAAAGATACCTAGGAAAACCCTTTTAAAAAATATAAAGCATATCCAATAGTGAACGAAGGAGAATAGAGTTGGAGGCTGTAGCTTTCTAGAACTCAATTTTCTAGAAATAATACGGTGGTTACATCTCTCAAATACCAATAGATCACTAGTTAGTTTGTAAGGTATAACTTAGTGCATAACACGCTAAACACCTAAATGAATCCAATGGTGGATGGTGAAATTATGGTTCTGGCAATCTGTTTTTCTCACCAATTTCTCTTAAACCTTTCTTTTCTTAGTAATTACTATTTCACTTCTCATGCTAACATGTATGCATACATGTGTGCATTTTTCAAATATTGATTATATTTTTCATTACCTTTATGGATATAAATAAATAAATCAAAGAAATTGTAACTACAAAGTAGCCCATAAAGTGATGCATTTTTACAAACATTCATAATATAAATTAACATGATAAAAAAAAACTTAGCTTAAAAAATAGGTCAAATTGCAAAAAGTAAGTCATAGCTTGACTTTTCATATGTCTGTTACGTTGCTAGTTGTAATATCTCTATAAAGATGCAATCGATAAAAAAGTTGCACTATATCCACCCATGCTCAAAGAACTTAGCATTATATATATAAAATAGACAGTGCATTCATGTTATTAAGAAATTAATGTCTCTAAATTGGATGAAAACTCCCTAAATTTTGACACTTTAATTTTATTGCATTGCATTGGTGATTAGCTATGATTTTCATTTATCAACTCCAAGTATAAGTAATTTTTTTATTAGAAAACATATTAGAAAACACACACTAAAAATTCAATAAGAAAAAGACATATCCTGGTAAGGAGAGAAAAGATAGACTAAAAGAGAATGGTAGAAAGACAACCAGAGTATTGTCATTAAATAAGAACAAAGAGAGTGTCATCCACCTAAAATAAGAAAGAAATCACCAAGACTAAATTGGCAATGAGAGAGAGAGAGAGAGCGAGAATGGTGGAAATAAAGAAGAAAACTAAGGATTGCCTTGATATATCTAGCTTAAATTAACTTATGGAAATCTTATTGGTATATTTTTCAGTATATATCCACCTAACCACATTAACTGACAGTTTTATTGATGAAATATTTTAAAAACCATTAGTAAGTTGATTAATCTGTTAGTGATTTAAAATCTTTAGAAATCTTATTGGAAAACTCTAGAATTCATTGATGATTTTTTATTTATTTGTATTTCCATTGATAAATTACACTAATTTTTTTCCTAAACTCTATGTAATTCTCCTACTAGTTTATATTCCATTAGTGAATCCATTTGTGCTGTTCAATTTCATGATTTTGTTCCCAAACACTATGTAACTTTTTAACTATTTTATGTTGCATTGGTTATTGCACTATCATTGACGTAGATATATCCGTTGAAAACTTTACAGTTAAAATTAATTTTTTGATTTATACCTAAACTCTCTATAATTCTCTAATAATTTAATATCTGTCAATGATGTTTGTCGGTGATATTACACTCACCTATGAAATAAATGATTGAAAAATATATGTAATAAATTATAATTTATAAGTTCTATTAGTAAATCTACTGGAGATGTAATTTTTTTTTAATGATCCCTGCCCTATCTAACTAAACAGGAACACCTACATTCATCAATTAAAAAACAATAACAACTCATTTAAAACCATATTCTTCAACAATAAACAATTGATATATGTACAAAACATAATGCAATATTGAACAACAATAAATATCTTAATAACCTTACAATGTTTTATATAAAAAATGAGTTCAAATCCTATGTTTAAATTGAATTCTCATTATCTTTATTATCATTTTCACGTTCATCATCATCTCCTTCATTAAACTAAAATTGTTCGAGCCCTTCATCTTCATCAACATCAGTGTTGCTACCTATTTTTTAACACACATAAAAAAACTAATAAAAATAAAAAAAATACAAGAGTATATAAATGCAAAAAGCTAAGGAGATTGCCAAAGATGGATGGTGGAGGACCAAGATCACAAATGAAAAACTTAGAAGACTAAAATGTATAAAACTAACAAATCAATTATGAATGAGAAAAGGCCCTACTAGTGAAAATATTTTTATTTGGGGTAAAAAAATAAATTTGGATGGGTAAGGACTTAAAAAAAAATTAGAACGACTTAATTAATTTTATTAAGAACTTAATTGCAAGAGAAATCAGCTTGTAGAGTCAATATGAGTGTTCATTAGAAGAAATTGACGTTTGGGGATTGAAATTAGATTTTGAAAGATTTAATTAGTTAAATTAGGGGCTTAATTATAAAAAATAATAATTAAATTTTAGAGGCCATTTAGGACTTAATTATAGATTTCCAAGTCTAAAGACTAATATGTAAGTGGCATATAATTTCAAGATAGAAATTGGTGAAATTAAGAGCTAAATTGAAAGAAATTAAAGATTTAGTGGTCAATTAAAAATGAAATTAAGCCAATTAAAAACCAAGGACTCATTTGTAGAAGGTACTAAAGTTTGGGGTTGATATTTAAATTTGGTAAAAGTGTAATTATATGCAATTAAAAGTTAAGAGACAATCACATGTACAATTAAAAGGAATTGGAAGAGAAAGGATCAAAATGAAATTGGTCAAATCCCAAATTAAAAACTCTAATTTCTAGGGTTTAACCTAAAAGACTTGTCATTCACGCACAATTCATCTTTTTCCATAACAATTTTAGCTGGTTAAATAAGCATTTTCAAGTGAATGAATGTGGCATTTCTAACCATCTCAGGAGTTGTAATCACCACCATTCAACAATAAAACACCCTCTCCACAACCCCGTACCTATAAAATTAGACATTCACACCCCAATTCTTCCATACAAGTCTCCAACTTCTTGTCCCCGATCAACTTTCCTTGCATTTTTAAATTCTAGACTGGTCGAGGTGGCATATTTTGATGAATGAATATAAAACTACAGACCTCTAAATTAAATAAGATTAGATACAAATAAAAAGTGTACACATCTTCTACCAACTTCATATGGTTTTAGACAACGTTGATGGTAAAGTAGCTCGAACGGGGCCTAAAAAATGATCAACCTATTCAACTAGAACTATGACACCTAATTGAAAAAACCACTCACTTTTTTGTATGTTCACACTTAAAACTTTCTAAATAGGTTCTTATCAATGGTCAACTAAATTTATTTCAAAATTAGAAGGCTAAAAAACAACTTATTGGTCTCAAAGTTTGGTAAAACCACTAAAACTAAAACCACCACTACAAAACCAATCTTGTATAGAGCTTTCATTTATTATTATTTTTTTTTATCTAAAACCCTTTCATTTTGATTAGAGCACCAAGATTGATCAATCATAATCATAATCAATCTTTGATTGAATCTAACAAAAAACCCTAGCCAAACTCGTTTAATAATCCTTGAAAATTAGAGCCGAGAAGAGGGGAAACAAGATAGAAAAGAAGGAGACAAACATTGAGAAAATAACCTAGTTGTGAGGATTTATGAGCATATCACAAAGGTTTATCCAGTTTTGAAATGACATTTTGTTTGTGGAATCAAAACTTTACAAAGAAGACAATATTTGTTATAATGTTTTGAAGGGATATTTTATAACCTAAAAATGGAGTCTATATGGCTTAATTTAGTAGATCTTGGTTGTCATTTGGTCAAAATTTATATTTTAAATTAGGGTAATAAGGTTTTAAAATGCTTAAAAGAGTCTGGGCTATGTTTTTATTTTATTATTATGATTTTGATTCTAAAGCTTGATGTTGTTTTTAGGGTGTTTTTAATGTTTTTAATATGATAAAAGCTTTCTTCTTAGGTTAATTTTGATAAAACAATGTTTGTTTTGCTTGATTAATGCATTATGAAGCAATATTATTGATCCCAGGTTTATAAGGCTTGTTCATGACCAAAATATATCTAGGAAACTCATTTTGAATTCAAATTACATATATATAAGCTAGTTAAGTTTTGGCAGCTATAAAAATTGAAACTTTAAGCATGTTATTAATGATTTAATGTTGTTTATTAGTTTTTTTTATTTAACTATACTTGGTATTGCTAAAGTGGTTTGTAAGAACCAAAAATAGTGTGTTTAGAGGCCTAAGAGGCCAAATATGGGTTTTAGCAGTACTTTAATTTCTAAAAATTTTCTAGATTCTAAATTCATGTTTTTTGCATGAACTTTGCCTGAGCCTTTTATTTTTTTAGCTGTTTTGGGTTAATTCCTAACACATACATATTAACTTCTCATCTTTAGCATATAATATAGGATTAAAATGTACAATAACATGTATTCATATATTTAGATTATAGGGTTCTTTCGATTGTCAAAACACATTTTGATCAAATTGTGGCTTTTGAGTGTTGATTAAAGAAAATGGATGTTTGATTCTTAATCTATGCATGATTATAAACAAAACTTATCCTTTGATTGCATGAAAACTTGTTTGGTGTGTGATTTGTGTTTTATTGATTTCAGTTTAAATGATCATTGTATTCTTTATGTTCTTAGTTTTTGACTTGTTTTTGTTAAAAAAATTATGTTTTCATGTTTTTTTTTTGTAGTTTTGATCTGTTTTTTCTTTGATTATTTGTTTTGCTTTACTTTCAGGTCAAACCATGGTTTTGAGCTTGGTTCAAGGTTGAACCAATGTTTTCGAGTCAACTCGATTGGTTTTCTATATCAGGTACTAGGGCTTTATTTGGTTGATTTCTTTTTTCTTTGAGGAATTTTTAGCCTAAGAGGTTGTTTGACAAACACACTCTTGGGTCTATTTCAATAGTTTTATTTTGAATAAAAAGATTTTTTTTTCCAAACAGGGCCTTAAATAAATTCCTTAAAAAAATTTGGACCAATTTAAACTTATTTTGGGTTTCTCACATATTTTTTAAGCAATTTTATTATTAATAGAATCGTAAACTTACATTGTGAGATGTTGACATGATATTATAGTACTTACTTTTCATTAAAATATCAAAAATATCCAAAAATTTTGGAAAACTTTTCTCATTTCAGAAATACAAAAATATATTTTATTTGGTGTGCATTCGACCAAGTCACTCAAAATATAAAAATCATATTTTGATTAATATATATATATATATATATATATATATATATATATATATATAAACATATGGTATGGTTTAACATTTTTTATATGTACATAAAAATTAAAAAAAATATTTTTGCATGTACTTTTGAATTTAATAACCAGATTATTAAATCCATGAGAACTTGGTCAATTTTTCAATAACCCCTAAAAACTTTAATTCATGAGAATTAATGGTTAAAATTATGGTATAAATACTATACCTATAGGTAAACTAACTTTTAAATACTAGAAGTTGACTAGAAAATTTTTAAAATTATTTTGGATATTCATCAATTTTTTGAGAGTATTCTCACTATAATATATGAGTTTTGAAAAACTATTTTGTCTTCCAAGATAGGTGAACCATGTTAAAGCACCAACATGGATTTTTTTTTTACAAGAATTTATTTGGGCATACAAGACTATAATGAATTCAAAACGCAACATTTATTCATGAGAATAAAATTTTATTCTAAGCTATAGACAAATCATCGATTAGGAACCCATCAACACCTTTAAACCACATCTAGATCATGCAATGCAGTTTACCTCAAGTAAGGTGCGCCAGAGATGTTAATATTTTTTCTAGTTACAACTACTCTCTTAACTTAGAATTTCATATAAGATCAATCCACTTGATGCTTCTAATGATCCTGAACCAAACAATTAGGTGGTGACTCCTTGATTTCGATGATGCAACTTCGCGCACGCATATGTGATAATAAGAATGTTCACTAGTATTCATCTTCTCCCTCACTTAATTTATCCTTACCATCATTCACAACTTCTAGGTTTGGTTTTCATAATAAATAACCAATTAACTCTTGTGCAATCTTTTTTATAGGAAGGACTGTATGTGTATTATACTTGTTAACATTGTATGGAAAACAAAAACATCATTAATATTGTTAAGTCTACCACTTTAATTAATTTTAACTAAACCATGGTGATGATCCATTCTAATTCATTTACCAGTATCATATCAATAGCAATTGAATAAAAAACTGTGTTTTACACCTTATGATATTGTAATTTAATCATCCTTTTTAACTTATTATAATAATCAACTTCAAATTCATTGGAAGTTGATTTTTTACTGCAAATCCTATTATTATAGATATTTCTACCCTTACCATAATCTTCAATATGAAAGACATATCCATTGATAAAATATCCGTTATAACAATTAATCTTTCATTTTGGACTTAAAAAAATAATTTTAAACTTTCAGCATTGTCTCTCATGTTGTATTCCAAGTTAAAAATAACAACCATTAATGATTAAAAAATTAAATAAATGTATTTTTATTACAGTTAGAAATAATTACAAACTTTCTTGTGTTTTATAACATATTATGAATTGTTCATCTTATATTTGGAATTGATATTTAATAAGATTTGAATTTTGAAATAATAAGAATTGATGATATTGCCTATAAAAAAGTTACTAAGAGTTTAGCCTAATACAAGAGAAATTGACTCAAGAATATAAAATTATGAAATTCACTTACTAAAAAAAGACCTTAGTTCATAACAATTAAATAACATACAATTATATATTTTTTTAAATTCGATATTTGTCAACTTAAAATTGTATTCTTCACCAATAGATGTCCAGAATGAGAAAATACGAAACATTTCCACCAAAAGACATTTCATCAACATTATCATGTTTTGAAACACAACTGCTTCTTGTTAGCATATAAGGCTCCAAATAATATGAGATAATTATTGAAATCTCTTTAATAATATAAGTCTCACACATATATGCCTTGTTTTTAGCTCTTTGTTTGGGTTGAACAAGTATCTACATAAAGGTAAATATAAGTATATATTCATTAAATGACCAAAAGTTAAAAAAAAAAAACACATTACACATTTAGAATGAATGTTAATCCTGACCTCTATAAAATATACATCCATTTCTATTACACAAGCCTTCTAATTTTTGTTTTATATGCTAAGTGTATAGGCATATGCTATATTATTAGATCGAAGAACAAGAGAGGAGAAACCATCTCAAATTTATATATTGTCTCAAGAATATTCCTTTCAAGTTATTCCATATGTTGTGAACACAACTTGTTTGAGAAAATATTTATTAAAAAAATAATTAATCTCTGTGAGTGCATTTCATATCATTCTTAATAATAAATTTCTATATGCAATTAAAATGAGTGTTTGCATAAACATATGACAATCATAATTCTTCATTTCATATAATATGCATTCCTTTAAATTCATCAATTTAGCTATATTCAAAGCATATCCATAAAGAAATTGCATACTCTTAAACCATTCGTAAACAAAAAATTATGATTTTTTTTATTTAAGGTATAAATGGATTTGGGCTTTACAATACATACTCAATCATTGAGCAACTCTATATTATAACACTCATAAAATATATATATATATATATATATATATATATATATATATATATATATGTTGCTTTTATGTTATCTTTTAATGTCCATAACCATGTTAAAAATATTTTAAAACACATAAACTCCTAAAAAACACTTCATTTCACCCAATCACGGGTTACACCAAAATTAGAAAACTTCTATTTAGCGAATTGAAAACAAAATACAATATTCTTATACAAAATATTATATCATATAATTCTTTACCTAATAGTACCAGCAGTATATCTTTTTTAGCTTTAATTTTCAAAAAATCATTTCTATTTTTTTAATCAATAATGAAGGATTTATTGTTTTCCATATAATAGAGGATTAATTTTCAAAAAATCATTTCTACTTTTGGCGAAAAAAGAAGAAGCTTTACCATTATTTGTTAAGGTGAAGGATTTATTGTTTTCCATATAATATAGAAAAGCTAATCTTCCATATATGCTCCATCATAAAACTATCTCATACATAGAAAAATTATTTATAGTTCATATCAAAGCTGTCTTTATTTAGAAATTATGTTAATACTCAGGAAATGACTGATAATTTATCAAAAATACTCAGGAAATTACCGATAATTTATTATAATTTATATACCCATCTTCTACTGATTCATTAGAATCTTTTAAAAGAAAAAAATACATTTACATTTGGTTCTTCATGTACACATGAACCTTTACCTGAATAACAATAATTTATTCCCATTACATCCATCATCATATTCCTATAATAATTACTATTATCATTGACTTCATGTATATTTCTAGAACTAAACATTGAGTCAACAATCCTTTCTAAAATGGTATCTATATGCAAACCAACACAAGTATTTTTTAACGAACTCTTTTTTTTAGGAGATGCATAATCACAATATCTGATTTTTTGTTTTTACACTTCATATGTAAACATCTAATTTTGCATCCACTGATATTCTTTGGATTTGAAAGCGTAAAATTAATAAAGTCATTAACCCTTCTATAATAATTTTCACTATACACCCCTTAAAGTGAATCTAAAAACATTCATAAATGATCATTCATTACTTAAAAAACCTATATAGATTAATGATGATGAAATTTATTAATAATGTTACAATAAATTTAAAATATGAATTTGGTAATTAAAAATAAATTCACAATCTAATAATTTACTATTGTTTTTTGTACAAAAAATGTAATGATGTGTAAAGATATCAACTAAATAAATCCAATTAATTGCAAGTAATCAATAACCCAAGTAGTTATATATTATTTATTCAATTCACACTTATTCAATCTAAATTAATATAATTTAATTATTATCAATTTCATAAAAAATCAATTTCTCCAAAATTTTCAACTTTACAATAAAATTGACAAAATATAATTGTTGCTAATTAAATAACTCATAATTTCTTTCAGTATAACACATCTAACTTATAAAATTACAATTAATTATATCAAATTACAAACAAATTCAAATTTGCCTAAATCACAAACAAACCTTAAAATAGAAATCAAATTTAATTCTCTATGAAAAAGTTGTAAAACACGACAAATACTAAAATGTAATAATACATTAACTTAAAATATTAATAAGTATGTTTTCTTACTTAGTATTGAGAATATTGTAACCCATTTTTGGGTATCCCTACAAATAAAATAAATAAATACATTGTGTGTGTATATATATATTATCTCAAAACCTAGAGCCCTACGCCCCCTATTTGGAGAACTCACCCGGCATGCCCTGTAAGGCCACGCCCATTAGGGACTTCACCCGATGTTCCCCTGCTCCCCATGTGCAACAGTAAAGAGCCCCGCTTCTTGGCTCTATAAATAGCACCGAAAAACACAAAAAGAAAGGAGGAGGAGGAAAAGCTTTTGGAAAATTAAATGAGGGGAGAAGTATGAATGAGAGAAGTTTGAAAGAGAGAACATAGAGAAGAGAAGGAAAGGATTTTTGAAATAGAGTGAGGGAAATACAAACGTAGCAGCACTGCCCACGCCATCATCATCCTTTCAGCTTATACTCTCCCCATCCCACCACTGCACAATGAAAAGGAAAAAAAAAATACAATGAGACAGTGAGGGGACGACCAAGAGGATAGACCATCGTACATAAAGGAAGACGAATAGCTGCCAGAAGCAAACACCTGAGATCAAGAGGAGAAGAACCAAACAGAAGCAAAGGAGGAAGGAAAACAGAGGCAGTCATATCTGCAGAAAGGAGAAGAAATACTGCAGAAAATAGTTGCTGACATTTAAGCTTTTAACCACTGTCACCGTCAGAACCACTAGGAGACCTCGTCGGCTACTTCTCCACCACCACCAGCATCACTAGGAGTGTCTGCCATCATCGTCTACATCGTTTCTGCCACCAGGTTTGTCCACCCCCTCTTGTCGTTGTGCCTGCACCATTTCCTCTCATTTTACTG
Source organism: Populus pruinosa (assembly GCA_026413675.1). Classification (NCBI taxonomy): domain Eukaryota; kingdom Viridiplantae; phylum Streptophyta; class Magnoliopsida; order Malpighiales; family Salicaceae; genus Populus; species Populus pruinosa. The sequence continues at coordinate 47,497,782 of CM048592.1, forward strand.
TTCAAGTGAAACATAATTCACTTAAACAATGAAATGTAATTTCACTGTTCACGTGAATTATATTTCATGTGAATAGTGAATTTTGCCAAAAAATAAAAAAATAAAATAAAAATTCTTCAAAAATTATTTCAAAGAATCTATGATTTTTTGCAAGTTTTGTTATTGCATTCTGATCAATATCGGTTTGTATTTTTATACTATAAAGATACAAATCCAGTATTAAAATACCCGATTTTCATCAAGTCATCAAAAAAAATATTTAAAAATAAAAATGTTTTATTTTCATGCATATGGCCTAGTCTCTCCAATATATAGATATATATAAATTATCTCATCATATTTTCATAGAACAAAGAAAATTTTAAAAAATATATGTATTAGCATACATTTTGGCTTTAATAACTAGTTTATTCAAACTATAAGAACTAGGCCAATATTTCAAAAAATTCAAAAAAAAATATTTTTTTTCTTTAAATATCTGGGGTTACGATCTTATACGTAAGACGTATTTCGAAAATTAAATTTTTGTGTTTAGGTCAAAGTTACCCAATAAGATAAAGATCTTCTTACCGAGAAGGACTTTTTTTAAACCATATCAATAACTAGGAAACATGAAAAAACCTTAGATTTTATCAGACAATAAAATAATGCAGCTTACCTTAGGTGGGGGGCGTATTTGGGATGTCAATACCTTCCCTTCACGCAACCAATTCTCATACCCGATCTCTAAGACCAATTAGGATTCCTAGTGACTAAAATACTAGGTGGTGACTCCCAATTCATTTTTCATCAATAAACGACTTGATTTTCTTGTCCCCCTATATTTGCCATTAGATATTATATATATATTTTTCTTGATAAAAGTGGAAAACTTGTCGCGACGCCGCACATGAGTGACAGAGAATATTTAGAGAAAATTATATTAAGATAATAATATTGACACTACAAGATGTTGAGTGGTTGAAATTTGTAATGATGAGACTTAAATTTGTGCCAAAGTAGAAGAGACATGTTGTTGTTTTGATTTGCAAAGAAAGAATAAGAAGAGGAGAATGGGAATGTTGCAGATTATAACACTATTAGATATGTCAATAAAATATAATGATGGAATATACTCTTGCTTATTGATGACTTGTCATTTTAAAGATAGATTCACCTATAGAAAATCTTTTTATTTTTTTAATTATTTAATCTATTTATATTTATCTACAAAAAAATAATTATGTCATAATTATAATCGGGAATTTTCATCGCTATATTCATTAGAAATATAAAAAAAAATATGTTAATAATTTTAATGGTACTATATAATTTTTTGGTGGTGATAGTTATAGTTTACTAAGCTTCACACATATGCTGAAGCTTGGGAAAATTAAAGAGCTTTGGAAATTTTTTACAGTTTATAAATTCTATCTACTGCTTATGTGACTTAGGGGTAGAAGTTAATTGTAATTTTTTAGTTAACAAATAATTAAGATTTATATAAAAATAAGGCAAACATGTTTTTTTAAGAAAATCTAAAAGATCTTTTTTTTTTCCACTATTTCTTTTTATCGTGATCTTTTTACTCTTCTTCTAGATTATGTAGACTTATGTTCATAAAAGTAGATTATCAACAAGGTATGCACTAAGCTATAGAAGACTTTTATTAGACTTAGTCAATGATGTTCTTTTTTGGATTCGCCTACATTATGGGTGTTGAAACACCGAAGATGCTAAAGAGACAATAATGGATAATCTGCTAATATTTCTGCCAAAAAAAAAACCCGAAATCGAAGCAGTAAAACTATATATTGCTGTAATCTCCATCATTAAATGATAAAGGTTAAGAATGCGCTATGTGCTGCCTTTAGGAGACCTGATTCGACTATCTTAGTTAACACTGAAGGCAGTACACTCCCTTGATTAGACGTTCAACTTTAAACGCTTGGCCCACAATGCCTTAAGGGCAACATCCACAGCATCTTGAAACCCTAGATCAGTCGCATTTGGATGTGCATAAGTGAGTCTCGGCATCAACTTTATTACTGTATTTCTCATTCTCTCCACCTTCTCTCTCTCAATCTTGAAAAGCTCTTCCTCAATGCTAACTACCCTTTTGCTTCCATTTCCCGTCTTCAAAGCATTTTCATCTATGTAAACTGAATACTCTCTTGCATCCCCAGCTGGAAAAAACCACTCATACTGAGTATACACAGTGTGAGGTGAGAAAAACACAGGTATGCAACCTGCCAACACTGAGTCAAAAGTTGACCTCCGAGTGAACGAGTCACCGGGAGCTTGCAAGCAAAACTGGGACTGAGACATCACCTTAAGTACCTCAATTGGGTTATGGCATTTACTGGGTCCTTTCCCACATTTTAGAAGCTTGCATCGACCTGACTCGCTGCATTGCCTTATTAACTCGTCCCTTACAGCAGCTTTCTCAACTCCTCTACGTGGCCCCCCTATAAAGGAGAAGAGGTGGGGCCTACTTGATTGTCTCATCTTGTTCTGACACGTCATCATCTCGTGTGACGTGTACGGGTGGAAATAGGAAGGGTAAGGGATGCCGTGTTGGTTGTGGACTTGATCCCAAGGGTTTCGCTCTACCGTCAGCACCGACATGTTTTGCACGTCTGGCAGATTTAGGAGAGAGTTTCCAAAGTCGTTATTTCTTCTCAAGAAATCCCATGCGGTCCTTCCCAGGACTAAGAAATGGTCCTTACCGTGATGCCTCTCCCACCATGGTTTTGATCGGAGATAATCTGCCAATCGGACGGCTAGTTCATCGCGTGCCGTGAGATTTGGATCGTGGAACTTGCTTGAGGCATCGAGTCCACCATAGAATGGCACGTAGAATAGCTTGGCATTTAGAGGATCCAAAACACGACATGGATGGTTCTCCATACGAGCGTGAAAAATCATCTCCGCAATGAACTGGTGGGTGGCAAACCATGTGGTGGCGACGGCGGACTCTACCATGTAGGAGAGTGGTTGGCCTAATCCGCAATTTGCCACATGAGGACACATGTCAGTGTAAGCATTTAGATGGCTGCAATCTTTAAGTAAACCCTTGTTGAACTCAGCGGGCATGTCATATATATACACTGACATTCCTCCTTCACACTTGGATATCGCAGATGATTTCAATGTTGTCTTGGCCTTTTCATCTACGCTTAGTTTCTCGATGTTGTTTTCGCTCGTGGAGGAAGACAAGAGAAAACATCTTAGGATAACTAACCAAACAGAAAGCAAGAAACAGAGTAGTAGAGCGTGTCTCAACTGTGGTTTAAGGAATGAGTAATGTATTTCGTTGGTTTTAGAGCTCTTCCCTTTCTCCGTCGACCATGGAGATGCAGATGATATAGATTTTTTCTTCACAACCATTACTGTAGATGTCTCCGACCATACAAAGAGAAAGGGAAGGAGAAGGATTGGAAGGGTGGGGAGTGGAAAGCCTTTCTGTTTCAAACAGGACAGAAAAAGAGGATGAAACCTCTAAAAATGGTGGCGTGAGTGACAGAACATGTCAAAGACTGGTGAGCTGTATGGAGTCTGGTGAGGACAAATTTTCCATTAATGAAAGAAGAAAAAAGTTGCCCCCCCGAAAAGAAAAGGAAAGAAAGATGGAAAACTTATTAACTCGGGGACAAGTTTTCCATATTCATGTGCAATCTCCATTGACGTGCCCTAATCTCATCAAATCTATGTCCAAAAACAAGGATTTACTATTAATTACTCGGCGTTTATCAACCATAACTTGGATTAGAAAATCGAGTAGCATGGTTGAATTCTTCCGGTAATCAATGCTGTAATCAATACGTGCATATCATCACTCAAATTAATTATGCGATGGTATACACGTTACTAGGACTATATACAGCTAATTTCTAATAGCGTAGCATTATTATACTATATCATCATTGACCCTTGTTATGGATCAATATTTTTAATATAAAAAGTGTTTAGATATTGCTATTATTTTTTAATAAAAAATTAAATAAATTTGATGTAATAGGATAAACTTGGTAAGTGAAAAAACAACCTATCGATTAACCTGTCAAATATACGATTTGCGTCATGATACCAGAATAATATGATAGAAAAAATTAAAATAAATTATAAAATTTAATTTCACATCAACCTAGTATTGAAAAATAAAATTAAAAAAAAATTAATTAAAAAAACATAAAAATGACTCTACTCACCTCAGGTTAACCCATCAAACTCATAACCAGGAGTAATGAGATGAGGATAACCTCATGAAAATAAACTAAAATAAATAATGAAGTCTAATTCTTAATCAAGCTGATGTTAAAAGATAAAATTTGTATATGTCAAAATGATTAGTTTTTATTAGTAAAAGATTATTTGTTTAGATTGTTAGCTTATCCAAAATAGATAAAGAATTAGTCAAGTTTATATCTTATATGATATAATGTGATTATTTATATAATTATATAGTTTATTTGGATAAATTATATAGGAAGTTCAATTAAGTTTTATCATAAAAAAATAAATACAAGTTATTAAAAGATAATTGTCAGATAAGTGCTTTTATGAAATATGTTAGCAGTTTGTTGACAACATAACAAATTAGAAAAATTGAAGATAATGTTTATTAAAAAAATTTTTATCATTATTTGTATATAAAAAAGAACAATCAGACACATTTTGATGCAGACTAACACTTGCAGTGAAGCAAAAGTGTCCAACTAGCTAAGAAATTACTTAAAGTTTCATAGCATATACTCTTGACATATGAAAGGAGTGTTGCTATACTCTTAACATATGAATGCAGTGTGAGGAAAATTCTCAAGAATAATTATTTCTTAAAGAGTTAAAAAGCTTGCAGACTTTTAAGGTGAGTTCTTATCTTATTAATCAATGTTTGCAAAAGTTAGTGGATTGCTTCTTAATATAAAACGAATAACAATGAGACTATCAAAAAAATTTTTAAAAAAAAGTTAATTAGATGAAGAAAAAAAAACTTGAATCAACCAAGTTAATTTTTCAAATTCGTAATTTAAATTATGAGACTAGAATGTTCTCATGAAAAATAAATAAAAAAAATTATAAAACTCAATCCTCTATAACCTAAATACTGAAGTAAAAAATTAAATTAAAAAAAGATAGATTGAAAAAAAAAGACACTATTTGAATGAATAGTATTAACTCGTGGGTTGTACCGTAAAACTATGTTAAACTTATAAAAAATAAATAAAAAATTATAAAATTTAATTTTTAATAAACATAATATTAAAAAAAAATAAAAAAAATATGAATTGAAAAAAAAAACATTTTAATAAATAATATTTTATGAGAGGAGGTGCACTGAAATTCACTTCTCTTTTAGTTTTTTTATTTATTAATTTTCAATGACATGTGTTGAAAGTAATGGCAGCATCGAAACCGCCGCGAGTCATTCCCGTGTGAATTAAAAAGGAATAGAACTACCTCGTTGTCGGCTCTGCTTGTTGTCGGAGGATGAAGGGATCTTCGCCTCTCTCTCCCCTCTGATTATGGCTCGCCCGCCCAGTCTAGTACCAAAGCATCCCGGTGCAATACAGGGGGCGGGCCCTGAAAAAAGTCAAAATTCTTCTGATATTCATGTTTCTGTCGTTAGTAACTTTCAATCATTGACCAAACAAACATGTACCTTTCAAAATTGAAGATCATTCTTCAATATTGAAATGATCAGCGAAGATGACTTCCATTCTAGAGCTCTGCTGGCCCTCTGATGATCATATCCTAGGCCTGCAAGTTATCTTCCCAAGTCCAATTCCAGCACCCTATTTGCTGTCCCAATGCAGCAGACCCTCCCATCTTCATAAGGTTGCTTCCAATTAAAATATGAACCGACGCGCTCTGAAATTTCTCTACTTCAAATAATTAGCTTCATAATTTTCTTTTTTAAATATTTCAAAGTGTTTTTTTTATATAAAAAAATTCCAAGTAAATATTAAAAAGTTTATACAAGTATCAAATTAAATAAATCAATAAATTTCTTTGTAAATAAATGAAAAAAAAATCATTAAAAATAACTATAAAAAAAAGCTGAAATTTTGAGAAATAAACTTGCATTAAGATATTTAATTCTATAAAACAAAATATTTGCTTATTTATGTTTGTTGAATTTGATTATTAAAATCAATAAAATATAATAGAAATAGAACTACTTAAGTAAAATAAAAAGAAAAAATATTATGCCAAGCCGAACATGTCATAAATATTATTTTAAAAAAAATATTTTTTTATTTTTAAAAATAAAATTCATCTATAAAAAAATTATATATGAATCAAAATAATATCTTCAAAAATTAAACACAAATAATTTTTTAGAAAAGATTTTTTCTTCGTAAACATTATAAAAGATTCCCCAATAAGAGACTACATGTGTTGTTATTCATTTTTAACCCTATAAAAAAATATTAAAAAAATCCAAAAAATTCAAGAGGATGCACATGAAGAAAGCTTAAAAGCTTTTACAAGTTGATGCTAAAAGATCAAAATTAACAAATGAAAAGGTTGAATGACTAAAATATACAGGATTAACAAATTAGCAACTCAATTCTGATTGACAAAAGGCCCTATTGGTGATAATATTTTATTTTAGATAAAGAAATACTAATTTGAATTAGTAAGGTCTCAATAAGGATTTTGAAAGGCTTAATTAATTTTATTGAGAACAATCGCAAGGAAAATAAGTTTTTTTTAGTCAATTTAGGTGTTAATAGGAAGAAATTGAAGTTTAGGGACTGAAATTAAATTTTAAAAAGTTTAATTGGTCAAATTAGATGCTTATTTGTGAAAAAAATTAAAATTTGATTGCCAGTTAGAGGTTTGATTGAAGAAATTCAAAACCGAGAACTAAATCGTAAAAGATGCGACACTTCATACGCTGAAATTTACCATATCAAGACCAAATTAAATAAAATTAAGAGTTTGATCATCAATTAAAAATTAAATTGTACAAATCAGAAACCGAAAATCAAAATAAAGAAGGCATTAAAATTAGGGGCTTCAAATCAAAATTTCTAGGGGCAAAATTACAAAGATTAAAATGATTTTAAATCAATTAAGGGTGCATATGCTAGAATTAAAAGAACATAAATTAAATTGATATCTATCAAATCCCAAATTAAAACCCTAATTTCTAGAGTTTAATTTGAATGACACGTCACTCAGGTTTAATTAAAGGATTGGGTGACGCATTGTTTGACTACTATCTATCCTTTTCTTTGGCAGTTTCAAATGATCAGGTTGGCACATTTCAAGAGCTTATTGTAGAGTTCTAGTCCTCTAAATGACATAAAAGTTCTTATAAATGGAAGAAGAACATCCTTTCTACAATCTAAATTCCATGAAATTAGAGGTTTACATCCCAATTATTTCATTTTTAAATTCTTGTTTGATCGAGTTAACACCTTGAAACAAATGAATATGGAGCTACAAACCTTCAAATTGAGCAAATATAGATCAAAACAAAAGGTATATATCTCTTCTACCAAGTTCAAATAGTATTCAACGACATTCACATCGGAGTTACTTCGACAAAACCTTAAAAATTGACAAACTCTGTCAGTCTTAACTAAGCTATTTATTTGTGCAAAACCACCCAACTTCTTCATATATTCATACTTAAAAAATCCTAGATAGTTCTTATCAAGGACCATAAATCTTTCATTTAAGATCAGATGGCAAGAAATACATATTTTTGTCTTCAAAAAATAGAAAACCATCTAGACAAAACTATCATCTCTAAAAATCATTAAAGGACAAATGTTCTAGCTGTTAACATTTATCAAGAGCTCTCTTACTTTGATCAAATAGCCAAGTTCTAATCACTCTATATGGGAATTCATCAAAAACCCTAAAAAAACCCAATAAACATAGCATTTCAACTATGTTCAACTTTGGAGGAACAAAACCTTTTTAGGATTATACTATCTTTACGTTGATTCTTATAAAAAAAACATATATCATATCAAAAAAAAATTTAAATATTATTTTTTTATTATGTAAAAATAACAGAATATTAATATTTGAGTGATAAAACTCGTTCAAGAATGAATTGCTACTAGGTTGATAGTTAGGTAAAAAAAAAAAAAAAACATGTTTTTTATATGTAAAAAATCCTATGTATATTTTTTTATTGAAAAATGTTGAAATCCAAAATGAAATTAAAAACATCCATATGCAAAATCAAACACATTCATTCACAAAAATTAAATTATTTTGTCTTTCATAACCCATCTCTAAATCTCACTTTAGAGTATTCATTTCAATCTTATCACACTGGAAAGTAGATCTTAGTGACTTAATTCCTCCAGGGTTGCTAAACAACGGTATAGACACCAAAACTTTCATTATTTTGAGATAAATATAAAAATCAATAATAACATATCACAAATTATATGCAGCAAATAGAAAATACATTTTAAATCCAGTAACTACTTGTGGAAGCTACTAGATTCAGCAAAATAACCTTGAAAATGAACTAGGAAGTGGTGGCGCATGATGGACACGCGCTGGAACGTGACTAGGATTTGTTTATTCATGCGCGTGCTTGTGGATTCCGTGGCGCATGCATGATCACACGCTGGTGAATGTTCAACACATGCTATCTATTTTTTGCCCCCTTCAATTATTTGGTCTATGGTTGTATAAGAACCCTTCAATTAAGTACAAAATTGAATCACATCTTAGTCTATGTCTTTTTTATTCAATTTAGTCACTAGTAATCTAACAAATCTTCAATTTAAACTTGAATTTAATCTGATCCAAGCTCACTGATGGACTAGCCATAAAGAGAACAAGGATACGGTCAAGAAAAATGATAGTTGACAGCTCTGATTAGCGTATTTTGATCATGCTCATTACCAAGGTTACAACATTTTTTTTAACTCGGGTTGATCATACAGTGCTTTGCTTCATCTTTCCCTTAAAATTAAAACATGAAAATATATGATTGATTTTGTTAAAAGTTAATTCATATTTTAATTAGAGATCAAAGTTGCTTTTGACCGTGTCAAATCAACATAATCATGTCATGTCAACTTTTAGGCTATAAATTTTAAAAGTTGATCAATACAAACAATTAGATCATGAGATTAATAAAACAATGTTACCGACACCTCAAAATTATAGCCACAATTGATGTATAAATAAAAAAATATATATTTAAATGATAAGGGAAGTGGTTGGAAATCCAAATGACTATTCAAAAGATTTAGTGGAGGTGGTTGGCAACAAAGAACAATGATTGGATTCACTTCAACGCATATAAAACGAGTTTACAGTGGGATGAGAGATCCTGTATTTATTGAAAACATATCGTTTCAACAATATTCAACTTTCAAGGAACGATTAACATCTTTTTAAGGATTATACTTTTATTTCTGGGTTGGTTCTTCAAGAACACATATGTAAGAACACTTATTTCTATTGTTTTTATTATGGGAAAAGAACAAAGTATCTATTACTAGGAGGTTGATTATTACGTTAAAAAAATTGATTTATATGTAAATAATCCCACGTACCATGTATTTTTTTAGTGAAAAATGTTGAAATCCAAAGTGAAATTAAACACATCCATATGCAAAATCAAAACATTCATACACAGATTAAATTTAAATTATTTTGTCTCTCATAAACCATGCATCCTCTAAATCTCATAGCAGATTATTGATTCCAATTTTGTCACAGTAAAAAATAGATATTAGCAAGTTAATTCCTCCGGGGTTGCTAAACAACGGTATAGACTCCAAAACTTTGATTATTTTGAGATAACCTCGGAAATGAACTAGGAAGCGGTGGCGCATGATAGACACGCGCTGGAACGTGACTAGGATTTGTGGATTCATGCGCGCGCTTGTGGATTCCTTGGCGCGTGCATCACACTCGCTGTCACTGGATCTGTAAGAAAACACAAAGAATGAATTTTTTTTCGTGTCTATGATTGGGATTTGGGCTGATTTTTGGTGGTTGATGTTGTTGTTGGTTAGGGCTAAAAAGGCAGATCAGTTTCGATGTGTAAGTGTTTCGATCGGTGATTGTTCTCGATTGTTGCAAAAGTTGGTGTCAGTGGCGTATTTGTTTGCGGAAAGAGGGTAGCGGAGCGACGAAGGTAGTTGGTGCTGCTGGATTTGACGATGTGGAAAGGGTTGCTGCAACTGTATGAATGAGGAGACAAGGGCTGTTCCATGGTGGACAGAGAGTTTGGTACGGGGAAGGAGGTTGGAGTCTGCCGTCAGGGACAATAAAAAGCCAAAGAACGTGTTGGCAATTAGTGTTTTTTGAGTAGAGAAAGGTTTTTTTTTCCTTTTCTTTTTTACTTTCTCCTATTTCTGTCGTGATTTTTCCCTGTTTTTTTCTCCCTAGTTGCATATATGGTGTCTAAATTTTAAATCCGGTTGGCCTGGTAAATTAATCTAAAACTTGGCTGAGTAAAAGCTGTAATCGGTTGGGTTAAAGAAAATTCCCAGTGTGACATAGTTGATTTGATGGATTAATCGATTAATTTGTTAAAATTTAGTTATAAATATATTGATTTTTATTTTTTTTTTATTTTTTCACTAAAACAACGAGATCGTTTTTATTTTTAAAAAAAAATTAGCCCAATCAACTAATCTAAGTGATCTAAGAGATGGCCTGTTCTCTGCTTATCATTTCATCTTTTCTTATCATTTATCTACTCATTTTTTATCTCTTTTATCTTATAGTTGATTGGAGAGACATAACTTTCATGATTATTTTTGTCCTTTTCTCCTTTATTTATTATGTCACTCTCTAATTTTTTTTTATTTGAAAATATATTGGAAATAGAGGTCACAGACGAGATATAAAATATTACTTATTTTATTTTATATGATCAACCTCTTCAACAAAACAATACAATATATATATATATATATATATATATATAAACATAAAAAACCCACACCTAGAACTAATTAACAGATATAAACATGGATAATATATCGTTTAGCATTAACTCTCACCTGATAAAGACACCCTTTCATTAATAAAGCAATATCATATGTCGCTTAATACTAGAATATCTTGACAATTCCCAGACCATGCACCCAAATTCCCTGCTATCAATTATCGCCACTCATATTCTCATAGCATCAAGGTATGATTTTTCATGAAGCTCACGAGCAAAGAGGCCGTTGAGATACTCTTTAGTTGTTATGCTCTTAAACATTGCTGGAGTCTGTTCAGTGACTAAACCGGATGCTGGTCCAATTACGCCATCATAGTTTGGGGACAAAAATGTTGCAATTGAGAGCCTTTCTTTCTCAGAATTCACTGTTGCCCGATGCTCAATGCTACGGTATGTTCCATTCGTTATGATCTGCAGAAATGATGTGCAAAAGATAATCGCAAGAACATTATGATCAATATCCAAGTTCCAAGCTAACATCGTTTGCAATTATGCATGTATTTTACCTCCAGAATATCTCCAACGTTTAAAATGAAGGCATTTGGGAGGGGTTTGACAGGAACCCATTTCCCATCCTTCTTTACCTGGAGACCTTCCACTTCATTGACTTGCAGGAGTATAGTGAGACCTACAGCATCAGAATGAGGAGTAAGGCCAATAACCTTATCAGGTTGAGGACACGGAGGGTAATAATTCATCCTCATCGACTGAAGCCCATTTCCAAAGAGCTCTTCTACTTCCTCTGCCTCTATCTTTAGTGCTTTAGCCATCTTTCCGAGGATTGTAATGCCTAGGTTTTGCAATTCCAATGAAAATGCCTCCACGGTGTCTCTGCAAGAAGAAATTAAGAGCTAGTAGCTAGGTTACTAATTAAGAATCGAAAGTACCTTAAAAAACTCACAGTATACAAAGACAGAGAGAAAGAGAGATGAAAACCTGAAAGGAAGAGGAAGCTTTGGAAACAAGTGGGGTTTCCTTACATGAACTGGCTGGGTGATCATGAAGAAAAGGTCACCCCAGTCAAGCTTTTGCTCCTCGGACACGACAAATGCTTGTCCGAAGCCCTCTACTTCTCCTGGATACTGCCAAAAGAGCTTCTTCTCTTCCATTGGCAGGTTAAAGAAGTCCTGGACATCAGTCTTTACTTTCTCCAACAACGAAGCGCTCACTTCATGGTTTACCAACTACGAGGAAGAAAAATCGATCACTGTATATGTTTATTCTTTTTTTGTTGGAAATGGTGCTGTGTCGAGTGGGATTTGTATGGTAGTAGTTAATGCACGTGACAGGAATTTTGCCTCTCTCGGTTTATTTTATTACGAGAGAAAAGATGATTTTGTCGCGATAACCATGCCAACGATAGCCATAGGGATTAAGAAAAAAATTAAAAAGAATCAAACTGTAAAAACATTAATTAGATTAATTAAATTTTTAAAAAAATTAATTGGTTGGATTTGATTTTTATTTTTTAAATCTAAAATTAAAAAAAAACAATAAGAACCGAATTTAAATAAAAAAAATGATTCAAACTTAAAAAATTAAATCAAATTAAAAAAATTAATTTTTGTTTTAAAATAACTAAACTGAACCGAATCGATAAGTTTGATCTGATTCTAATTTTGATTCAGTTTTAATTTTTTTTAAATAATTTTAATTATTTTTTAATAAAAACCAAAAATAATCACCATCTAAATTTACAAAGTATATTCATTAAACAAGTGAAAGCAATTTATCTTAAATAATCTCCATCAAATGTTTGAACTCTGTGCTTCTTTATTATAATTATAATTATGAGACGGTCGAATTTAATCATAGATTATAATTGAATTAAATTAACCCACCATTTGATTTAAAAAAAAAAGAATTTAAAATAAAATTATTTTAATAAAAAAATCAAAATTTTGCGTTGAAATGTCTTAGGCGAAGCTTCATATCAAAAAGTCATATAATTAGATTAGAGTTTAAATCAATAAATTATTGGGCATACCGGTGAAGCCGAACGAGGTAATATTGTAATTATGCTTTTTATTATATATAAAAATACTAATAAATGTCAAGTCACAATAATAAGCTTTATTTAATGCAGTATTAGACATCATCTTAATTATTATTAATTGCATGATTAGGCATATATTAATAATCAAATGATATGTGTGTGTATAAATATAAACACATCCGCGCCCTTGATGATATTATAATGATGACGATTATGATGATATTATATATGTTTTTTCATTGATCAACGCAACAAGAAAACTTCCCACAGTTTACATCTTACATTTCCTACTCATGACTGGATAATTGGTGATGATGTGATGCAAGCCGGATTAATTTTCTAATTAAAAAAATATAATGTGTTTTTTAATTAAAAATATAATTATAAGCTCAAAATATAATGTATATTAGATAATATTTTTTTTGAAATAGTGATATGGTAATATATTGAATAACATTTTTTTTTAATATTGAGATACTTATATATCAAAATATATAATTGATAAAATCTACTATCCAGTTATGAAATTATAATATTTTAATAAAAAAATTAAAATAAATTATAAAAATCAATCCAATCAACCTAATATTAAAAAACAGAATGAAAAAAATAAAAAAAAATCAATAAAAATGATAAAAAAATCTAAGTCAACTCGAACTAATCAATTAAACTCGCGACTTGGATCATAAAATTAAGAAAAATTTATAAAAAAAAATAGAAAAAAAAATACAAGACTCTGTTTTTAATATATACAATGTTGAAGGTTAAAAAAAAACTAAATCCATGAAATTGGGATAACTCTATAAGAAATAACTTTTTTCAAAGAGATTATGAAATCTAAATCCTAAATAATTTAATATTGAAAAATAAAACTAAGTAAAAAAAATTAAGTTATTGGAGGTTAATATTGAAAAAAATTATAAAAAAAATAAATTAAGATAACTTAGGTCAACCTATTAAATTTGTAATCTGGATATGAGATTATGATAACAACATATAAGTTAAATTGAAAAAAAAATATAACGTCCAATTAAAAAAATATTCTATTAAAAAAAGACCTAAACAATAAACAAAATCAACTTGTAGATTTAATGTTATTAAACTTATAACTTGAGTCATAAAATTAGATTTAAAAAAAATTTTAAAAAAAATTAATATTAAATAATAAAATTTTTTAAAAAATAGTTAAATAATAAAATTAAAAAGAAAATCTACTAAATAATGTTATTTTGTATTGCGAGTATATATACTAATTTAACACATCCTTCGGCATTTTGTTAATTCACGATGCAGTTTAGGATATAGATGACCAGGAGAGGCTGTTAGCGTACTACTCTCTTGTAACAAAATTAAACTTCACTCTCTTGCTAATGAACTTGTTCTTCAATTAACACTCACATCTTTCTAATTTTTCAGAAGGTTTTAGGATCGAATTTAACACAAAAACAACGATAGGCCAACTCAATATCAGTACTGTGTTTTTCTTTGACTGCTCTTCACTATAGTTCGATTATTAATTAGTGTGTTGATCCCAATTAATTAATATTACAGTGGACTTCGTATTTATAATTGTTTGCTTAATTTTATCAACGAAGACAGCAACCCTGTAGAGACCGACTAAGACTGATTATCAAACAGTTCATAACATTTATGGAGACGAAGCTGCACATGAAATGTGCTGTTAAAGTTACTTTGAGAAAATATTGAGGATTCGGTTGTTTCTCTTTGTCTGCTTTATGAGGGGGACTCGATCCAAATCCAGGATCACAAGTCAATCGCTGACAAAACCTTGGATTTTTTTGAGAAAAAAGGAAAAAGAAGTAAAAAACAAATCCATGTTATGTTAGTAAAAGAAATTAGATTTTTTCAGGGCTAAACCTTGAATTAAGGGGTTGATGTCTGTGAGCAGGGGTGGATAATGATAAAAATGAGTTTGTTGTTATTATATGTAATTTTCTCGCCTTTTCAGTAATATTTTTTCTTTCTTCTTCTTAAGCTTAATGCACCTTGGAGATGGTTATGGTTGAACCACAAATGGAGCTCGAAGAAATCGCTTGCCATGGAATAAACGAAAAAAGAAAAAGGTGGCGAGGAAGAAACAAAACAAACATGAGTGAGTGAGTGTGGTGGGTACCTGAAAGAAACCTCAGTCTCTGCAAGCAAGATGGAGCTTGGCCAGTTCAGAGTCCATTGATTCTTGATCTAGTAACCTCCGCATATCAACAACCGGGATCTCATTAACCGAAGCACAGCTGGGAATGATCGTGGGCTGGTCTTGATCAGGACGGATATATCTTGGTGGGATGGCTGCCGTGTTTACCTTGGCCAGTTCCTGGACGCAGGGCACAATAAGAGAGCTTCCAAGCTGAACAACTTTTGATTCCATGTTTCTTTATTTGTTTTAGCGGAACTGGTTTTTGCAGGTTTCCAGCTTTCTTTCTCTATATATAGGAGGAGAAAACACCACTCTCCTATGCAGTAATATAGGAGTGAAGCATCCGGCAAATACCCTTCGGACTTCAAAAAAAAAAAAAAAGGCGTTCTAGAAACAGAGGTTGAAAAGCGTTATCTGATCGACATGTCAAAATTATGTGGCGAGATCTTCCAAAATCTCCAACCCTTTCACACTAATATATTTTAGAAGTCATATAATAAATTTAATAAAATTTCTCTTCTTATATATATACATATATGATCATACGGTCCAAATATGTTTAATATGAATCCATTTGAACAGCAAAGCAAGAGGATTTTGTCATGGGGCCAAATGAATGAAAGGAGTTTTTAAGGAAAACAAATATAAGGTGAGCATTTTGATGATGAATATGACTGAGAATCTGCCATCATTTATGAATGTGGGGAAGAGTAGATATTTTGTTTGTAATTTATTACTTGAGAGCTTCTTCCGCTTTGGGGACAAATAATTTCCTTGTTTTAGTAAGCTCTTTAATTCTTATCCATTCAGACATGGTGGTAGTTGCAAGGCCGAGTCTATAATCTCTAGAGATTTGTTCAGATGATGATGATGATGATGTGCTGCATAATTACTATTAAGAAAACGTGTAAAATGCTAAAAACTTCGAAGACGTGAGATATAAAATAATGAATTACTGGAACTTCACAATCAACCCGACCTGTCAGACAAGAACAATCCCATTTCTAGAAAAGTCTTTGAAATCTGTTAATAAATGGATTTAATTGCCAGGTAAAAAAAAACAAACAAAAACTAAATCCTCTCTGATTCCACTGTGTGAGAGCATGACCATTTCATCAACATTTTAATATTCCAGCCGTCTCATATTATCGTTCAGAAATCAGTTGTCTTTTTGCATCTTCAAACAATATTACTGCCGAATATCAGACCAGGAAGAAGTTGGAAGACAAAGGCATGGACTTCAGAGGATTCCTCACTCCTTCTGCAATATTTAGCGTGAAACGTAAACTACAAGATGCATGCCTGCTCTCAAGCTGAAAACACCATTCAAGAAGTAGGGAAATTCCACAACGCTTTTGGACGCATTGATCCTAGTTCATAAAGTGTCTTTTTTTTATGCGACTTGTGGAGTTTTCGTAAACAGTTCCATAACTATGTGTTTTTGAACAACCAGACAGTTTTGAGAACAGACGTTTGACATGATCTGAAACAGAGTTTATCTTTATTGTTTGCCAACAGGATGTTAACTATTTATCCAGATGAAAATTCCGAATCACGACCAGATGTCCTCCGGGATCCGGCCACGGCCGGATGTTTCACATCTGTTTCCTTTGACTCCTAAGACAAGGGCAGTATCCTCCTCTTCCGAAGTGGATGAGATGCGTGCCTACGTATGCACACAGCGATGCATATGCTTGTGTGAAAGTGTATGAATATCCAACCATTCTAGAAAGAGAGAAAGAAAGGTCAAGCAATATGGAGCTTGACTTAAGAAATTTGTGAAATGTCAAAAAAAAATAAAAATCAAACTCTCAACTACCTCCATAGCTAGGAAGATGCTGGTGAATTTTCTCCTTTTGACTAATGATTCTCCAAGGTCATTGTCATTTTAAGGATGAGCCAGCTTACCTTTATCTCTTTGGGAGACCATTTCTAAAGTTGTTTTTTTCTTGGCAGAGTTTTTTAATTTTATCATGCTGACACGTGATGACATCTTTTAGGGATGATATGGCAGTGAGTGGTTTTCTGAGACAAAAATGGAGAGATTAGTCCAACCAAAACACCATCATGTGAATTAGACAAATTACGAATTTTAAATATTTGAAAGTTTGGTTGTGTTTATTTTTTTTATTTAAAAATATATTAAAATAATATTTTTTTATTTAAAAAAATTAATTTTAATATTAGTATATCAAAAATATTAACTTAAAGTAAAAAATTAATTTTTTTTAAAAAAATTCTTTTAAAATATAAAAACAAACAATCAAAGATGTTAAGTGTTAATATTATCATTTAAAATAGCGTATTTGACCCGTATAAATTTTCAAAATTGCAGAGTTACGTCTTCGTATTTGACCTGTATAAATTCTTAAAATTGCAAAGTTACATCTTCTACCTGAAAGTTCTTTCTAAAAAAAAAAAAAAAAGAGCTATGACTTATTTTATTAACTGATAATGAAACTTTTAAGTGGGCTATTATGCTGTGATTAATCCTGCGACACTAAGGAAGGTTGTCGAGTAAAAATTAATGTGTCTATGTAAGATTTTGGTTCATATTAAATTATATAAAGTTTTATTTAATTGCTCCCTAACAAATTCACTTGAAGAGGGGAAAATATTTTTGCTATTTTATAATTGACTTGAACGTCCCAAATTAACCTACATTTCTCCTCATAGAATGGCTCTAGTGTTTGGTCAAGCCAAATGTCAATTCAGGAGTCAGTCGATGCCAGCACAAAAGATGTAAACATCATTAGACTCTTCGGAGAAAAACATTCAATAGCTAGTGGAAAAGGGCCGTCCATGTTAGCTATCAGACAACAATTTGATTCACTTTACCAGGGAAAAACAAGATCACTAATATAAAACTGCGTTCGTTCAGAATCCATTTCTATATCAAGTGTTGTTTAATTGTCAATCACGGGCACTGAATCCGGACTCTTTGTCTTTTTTCTCATATGCTACGGAAATTCGCAAACAAAACCCTAACCTTTTTCGTATGCTTTTACTTTTTCTGGCCCAAAGGATGGTGACACTTCAAGCATTAATCTATTCATTGGCAAGAGCACATTATGATCATCACGTATACATCCACTAAATTTTGATTTGCCCTTTGAACATTTACATAGATAGTACTTTGAATGTCATTGCAGTATAAACTGATTGCCACTTTCAAGATAGAAGGCAACAAATTAGATTGCCATTTCAATTCCAAGAATACCAGATATTTGTTCAACAAGATAAAACAAAATGTAAAATCCAGTTAAAATGCCTGCTATCTCCAAGTCGAAACTCTCCCCACGCAGACAACATGGAAAAAGGGCAAGCGAAGTTCTTAAGTCAATCACCAAGTAATTCAATGGAGAAGAAAATCTTGAGAGTTACAAGGCTAGCCACAAATCATTGATGTTCAGAACAAATCCACTAGACCATTAGATGCATCACAGAGAGTAAAATTAATTGTATCGATCCAAAGCATCAAAACTAGCACCCTAAAATCTAAAAAAGATGACTATCTTAACAGCGTTGAGAGAAGAAAAAAACTGAAATTTCCATCGAGGACTAACACGTTCTCAAACCTTCATCGATAGGTCGTTCAAAGGCAGACCTATAGCCTCCACTGAAACAGTTACTTTCTATGCTATTCTCTGGCTACAATCTTGAACTTCCCTGACTGTTGTTGCTGCATAAATAGGAAGAAAATCCATCAAATACCATACAAATACGATACAGTCTTCCAATTAAAATCTTGAATTAAAAAGCAAGAGGAGCAACTTTTTTTACCTTATCCCATAATTCAGTGTGGCTTTTGCAGAACCCAGCAACTATAGTCTCCTTCCTCTTCCCTTCTTTAAACTCGATACAAAGATCCTCGTTCAACCCACAAGTAACATGAAATGCCAGAGGACACTTAGGTTCAGAGCACTCAATAACACACCCTGTTCTACTCTTACAAACATAACATTTCCCTTCCCATCTCCTTTTAGGAACCTTGGAACAATTAATCCCTTCACGGCCATCTGGGTCGTCGAAGAACACCTCAGGAATCAAAAGTGCACACACAACATGAGCCCACGACCCATCAACACCCTTTGTTGTGGTGGGTTTCAAAGCGCCACCTTTTGTTGGACAAAAGCAACAAGATAAGGAGGATTGCTCACTTTCTGACCTGTAAGATTTAGAAGCCGAACACTGAATACAAAACCAATCACCATCAGGAACACCCTTTATTAAAGGATTCCCGTAGCAAGTAGTGTGAACCATTAAATCACACCCATCACAAAACACGATAGGATCTGTTGGATCCCCATCTGTGCTTCGACAAATAGAACACAAAATGCCATCATCCTCCTCCTCCTCTTCTACTTCTTCTTCTTCTTCCTCTTCCTCTTTACACTCCTCTTGGTTGTTTTCATCAAGAACTGTGACTTTCTCCTCTTTTTTTAAATCTTCTTGTTCACTTTTAATTGACTTATTAGTAATAATATCAAGTGGGGTTTTCTTGTTTTCCTCGTTTGCTTTGATTTCTTCATTGAAAGAAGGGTTATACTCAACATTGAGATTGAAAGGCGAGAGTGGCTTACCGGACACCAAATCAGGATGCAATGCCCAAACCCTCTTCTTTGTTGGCAAACAATATGCAGCAGTGGTAGTGACTTGGGGAGCAGCATCAGCAAGAAGTGGATTCCGGGACTCCTTTCGCTTCTTGGCCGGCAATTGCAAAGCGATGGGTACATTTTCTTTGTTTTCTTGCTGATGCTGTTGCAAGAGTCTGTGTCTTTTGAGAGGAGGTAAGGCTTGGAATTTGGTATCCATTGTTGTTTCTGCGTGTGTTTATGGATTTTGCAGGTAGATAGAGATGGAGAGGAGAGGGCTTTACGTCTTGGTGGGGTTTTTTTCCTTTTGAATTATCAAGGTAAATTGATTGCGGGGGGAAGAGACGAGAACCCGGGAAGGGAAGTTTGTTGTGGCGGGAAGCTAAAATTGTAACCCCTCCATTTTTTTTGGTCCTATAATTTGAACGATGAAAATTTAGGTTTAGAACTTTACTAATAAAAAACTTTGAAGTCCGGCCCTCCGACTATCAGTAAGGTTTCGTTAAAGTCCTCCGACTTCTGGTAAATTTAAATGAATGAATGGTTGATCAATTTCTGGGGCTGTTGCCATTGCAATATACACATCTTTGATTGGCTGTTGAAGAGCAGATCTCTGTGAAAGAGAGAACCAGACGCACAGAGAACCAGACTGCGTATTGTACACCAAGCACTTCAAAGCAAGAGAAAACATAGAGGATGATTTAAATGCAGCAAAGAAAGAATTTGGTGAAAAAACCAAGCAATTCCTGTACTTGTTTTCTCGATGTCATATATATATATATATATTTTAAAGATTTTTTTTTAGAAATGTATTGAAATAATTTTTTTTAAAAAATATTTTTCTTATTAATATATATATATATATGCTTTCATGTGTTATAAGTTGTATTTTAAAGAGTTTTTTTTTTTTAGAAATGTATTGAAATAAATTTTTTTAAAAAAAATATTTTTCATATTAATACATTAAAATAATTTAAAAACACTAAAAATTTAATTTTAAGCTAAAAACTCAAATTATAAGCAAACAATGTTTTTCTGGTTGTAATCTCAAACACACATTTATTTATGTGTATGTAAGCTCTAGCCCTCCCATAACCCTGATGCTTTGAATACCAAGTTGTGTTTTTTTATTGGTAAATATAAGTATTTAAATTCATTTCAACTAATTTTTTTAAGGTTCTGAAATTAATGATTAAGTAAATTTTTAATGACTTATGATATCCAAACTAGTGTTATTTGAAGAAAAAATCTAAGACTGCTATACCCTTCAAAATTACCAACTTGTGCTGCTCTAAAAGGCCATAAAATTGATCATCCTGCCCTGCCCTGCCCTTTCAGAACATCTTGCTGTTCTGTGAGCATTAGCAAGATCAATGTAGAAGAACTTCCAGCGCCTTCAAAATAGCATTTCGAAATTACGAAACCTAAATCCAGTGCAAAATGCAAAATACTATAAAGAAACAAGGAAGCAGAGGAAGTCCAGTGCAAAGTCCACTACTTGAATCTTTGGTCTATCATAATTATACCGGAAATTAAAGCACTACACGTTCCCAGCATCAACCATGCAAGTACGATATCCCACATTTCTGACATCAACGGTGAAATGACGGATTTTTCTTTTTTAAACTTATCATTTCACTCTCATTCTTCTATATTTTTTTTAATTTCTCTTCTGTATTTACTAATTTAATTATTAAAAAATCTCTTATTTTATATAAAAAAATATATATAATCAATCCCTTATTCAAATCACCAAATCTTAAGTGAGAATCTCAACCCTTAAAAAGCCTAATTTATATTTAAAGTTTTTTTCACTAAAATAACATTTTATAACAAAAAGTAAAACACATTAGCTTTTTTACTGTAGCAAAAATATTGTTCACTCATTCATAATTCATTGTAGACTATAATAGTATATTTTTTTGATAATTTTAATTTTGATTTTGATCTTGATCTTTAAACCTTTATCTTTATTTTGCATAATTTGGCTCTTTTGAGTTCATCATATCACTTTTTTTATTTTGAATTGCTCAAACATGTCTATATTAGATTGATATCTCTTTTCATTTTACAATTTGATTCTTATATAAATTCAAGACAGTTTAAGTAATATTTTTGCATGTTACTTATTTGTTGCTTGAAAACCAAATCATATACTTTTTTAATGCTATCAACTTTTGAATGCATGCTTAAAAAACACCTTTTTTTTTCAAATATCTTACCATTAAATGCAACACTTGTTTTTTTTAAGTAGTCTATAGTAACATATAAACAACTTATCTAGTCACAATCTATTATTTGTTAATCCTTATTATGGCTATCACATTGTGTTCTAAATCCATCCAGAACACTATTGACACGACTAAAAGGTTGATGTCTTCTCCCAAGTGCAGGAGTGTCGAAGTAATAAATAACCCGGCAAGACCGGGGTCGAACCACAGGGAGGTTAATTGTACAAATTATAAACAAAAATTATAAAACAACAACAACAACAACAACAACAACAACAACAACAACAATAATAATAATAATAATAATAATAATAATAATAATAATAATAAAGAAAGAGAAGAAGAAGAAGATGATGAGAACTTGGAGATGGAAAATTATTGTAAGGATTAAACAATAATAATAACAAATGTCAAGGTTAGAGGTTCCACTAATGGTATATCAAACAAGTATAGTATAAACTCTTATTATTGAATTGGAAACCACACACAAAGGAGGTTCTAATCAGATTATATATTGTTAACATGATTACATTAGTCATCTTATTCAATTAATGCTAATACTTGTAAATCTCGTCAAGCATTCATGATTATAACTTATGTTAACAACAAATCAAGTTCCTTTCATAGCTCAGGTGTCGGTTATACCATACATTATGGGCTATGAAAGTGTCAAGCATTTGTTGTACCAAGTGTTATACAACATAAATCAAGATTAGTCATTTAACAAGCAAAGTATTAAAGAGTAAACAAGATAACAAATATAAAACATGTTAGTATCAAACATTAAAGTCCATATTAAGTTTACATTATACTTATTCTCACACCATTAGTGTAACCTTTTCACCTTGACATAATTGACTTAGCTAGACATAATGAAAGAAAGAAAAATAGATAAACAAAATAAGAACATAAAAGCTAACTAAGTAAAGGAAAGGAAATGAAAAGCATAAACTTGATATTAATGAAAGCAAAGCATAAACATTACAAAAAATACAAAGAGAGAAAGGAAAAGCATGATCTTGATCTGAACACCAAGATGCCTAAATGCATGGCAAATGCCTCCTTTTATAGGTAAAAATTGGGAACTATTGATTTGATGACTAATTGATAAGTGGGTGGCCAACTTTTGACTTGGTGACAATCCTTATCTTCTCTTGTCTGCCCAAAACGTCATTGATAACGTCAAAATTGGAGCCAGTTGTAAACATGAAAGTTGTAGGCAATTGTCTCAGCTTTCTTGTGTAAACAATTTAGCTCATTTGGACTTCTAGAACTCCAAATATGGCCAAAATACCGAACAGTGCACGGGCTGGAAGACAAATTCGGGCTTCTTTGTTGTTGCTACAATTTGGACTTGATAATGGCCTTTTTAGATCTTGGGCTCCATATGAAAGTTGTAGGCCTATGTCTTACCTTTCCATCCATATAAATTGGACCTAAATCTGAGATCTGTAGCTCCAGATATGACCCAATTACTGAACAGTGTTCCGGTTTGGATTGCACCGACATCTCTTCTCTAAGTTTGACCATCTCTTTATCCTTGCAATTTAAGTTCTTCAAGTCATCAATCAATCCTTTCATTTATGTGATAGGCCTCCATTAAAAATAGACATTTACCACAAATTATAGGTATCTTATATTATTAGATACATTATTATAAAACATATTTTAGTTAAGGAGTTATTAATACTTCAAGTGCAAAATGATGATATAAAACCATGATAAAAATACACTTTTAAGTGCTAATCACACCCCTCAACCAGCTTATTACTAGTCCCTAGTAATCAAAGCGTTACAACAATTCGTAAATTTCACAAAGTAAGGTATTCATCATTTAACTTCCATTAATCTATTCAGATAAACAAACTCTTATTAAATTTATATATCTGCTCAATACCTCTTAACAAGATATTAATAAACCTTTTTTTTGTGCTCAATATATTAACACATAATTATGGAGCTTTTCTTGGAAGAAAACAAAATTTTTTGTTCTAATGTTTAAGGTTAACTTCCTTGGGTTGGGATTACTATTTTTGTCTTTTTTTTCATTTTTTCTTTTTTTTTAAATCTATATTCATATAATTTAAAAACATCATGCATCTTTAACCCATGTAACGAGCTTTCAGCTAATGACTCCCAGATCAGTTGGTCTTAGGGCATTAGGTGTTAAGACACCCCTACGAGCTTAGTAACTCGGGTCGTAGATACTGATATGTAGATAGTGCAATGTTTGATTCCCTTAAGCTTTTCTCCTCAACCCATGTAACAAGTGTTGGGCCAATAGCTCCTAAGTCAGTTGACTTTAGAGTATTAGGTGTTAAAACACCCCTTCGGGCTTAATTGCTTAGGTTAGGGAGGCTACGAAACCAAACTTATCTACATTTTTATTATCATCATTTTTTTTCTTTTTTTTTCTTTTTTTCTTTTTTTTTTAATTATATACAATCCCTTTCCCTTAGTTGTTACCTTTAACAAAAGAACATAAATAATGTAATAATCCAATATGCAACCCACAATCATATGTTAAAGTGTGTGTGTGTGTAAATTAAGGTTTAAGAATACATGTTAAATAAATATATGAGCAGAATTAAGCGATAACAATACGAGAGTTTGTAAACCTGAATATTTCAGAAAGTATTATAATAGACCTTGTTAAGAATGATTACTAAGATGCGTCTCAAGAGTCACTTTAACAAAAGAACTCCTTTACTCTACCATCCTAGTAACAACAATTATGCACATGCTTTATGAAATGAAAAACAATTTTTTTTTATCAACTACTACCCTCTACCCCAACCAAAACGAGACATTGTCCTCAATGTTCTAAGGTAGAAAGATAGAGTATAGAAGATATCACCTGAAATAACGAACACTGACAAAACCTGAAACACACTAAAACAAAAATAAGAAATAACAAAACACAATAATAAAACCAAAAAACACAAGTTTTTACAAACAAAAAAAAATTGAAATCGCAGTTGTGAATGTGGCTCACATCTTCTCTTGGTTTTACGTCCAAGAACAGCTTAAACGCCCTCAATGGGTCGGGGATAGGCTTCCCATCCAATTTTCTTAAAAACTGGCAAACAGGGTCTTTTTTAGTCAGATTCCCAAGACTAAGTCAAGTATGTTCTTTATAAAAATGGGTTCATAAGTCATGAATTACACGATGCTTATCTCGACTATGATGAGACTTAAGAGTCAATAGAAGATTATCTAAAGACTCTCTGTGTTTTGAAATAAATCCCACCTTCTGACAATTTTCATAGTTTTTGCGGAATGCATCTGACTCCTTGAATATGATGGGCCAGTAAAATTCACTTTGTAAGATTTCTACAATCCTCTTTTTTGATGAGAAATGATCCCCACATGCCTTAGAGTAACAAAATTTAATGAAATTACTTACCTCATTGTCGAGAATGCATTT
Organism: Populus pruinosa; assembly: GCA_026413675.1. Lineage (NCBI taxonomy): Eukaryota > Viridiplantae > Streptophyta > Magnoliopsida > Malpighiales > Salicaceae > Populus > Populus pruinosa. Next base: position 47,523,116 of record CM048592.1, read on the forward strand.
TTGAAATATTTGATCAGGACAATAATTGAATAAGTAAGGGTCATCCCAATAAAAATTTTGCTCGTTGCTCAAAAATTTTCTTTTGTCTTCAATACTCCAATGAGTTGGCAAAAATCCTGAAGCAAGAAAATTGATATTTTTAGCAAACCAAGGCATTGAATTAAGAAAAAGTAGAGATTCATCAGGAAAGTAATCATCGATTGGTGTGATGTCGGGTGTCGAATCTGTTGTCACTTTTGATAAAAGATTTGCATCAACCTTTTCGATGCCTTTTTCATCCTCGATTTCTTCCTGATTGGTCATGGCATGAGAAAATAGAAGTGCTGGCGGAGAATCAGTCATTTCTTTGCAATTTTCAGATTCAACCCCTTCCTTTCCCTTAGAAATTGACTCATCATCTTTCTCATAAGGTTCAAGAGAGGGTTTTTCAATAACCTTACCACTGCGTAAAGTAGTGACTGATTTGACTTGATCCATGTGTTGGCTTCTGGAACTACTTGCATTTGCATTGTATTGCCCCTTAGGATTTTGTTGTGGTTGAGATGGAAACTTACCTTTCTCTTGGAAACTGAGAGCAGATGTTAATTTTGCAAGAGTATCTTTAAAATCTGTCATGTTTTGAGCAAGTTGAGTGTTGATTGTCTCTTGCTTTTCAATGAATGCATACAAAGTTTCCTCAAACTTTCTTGTAGGAGATGGAGCATAAGGAGGTGCATATCCATGATAATTTTGGAAATTATGGTGTGCTTGGAACTGTGGTGGTGAAGTTTGTGCATTGTCACTCTTCCAACTGAAATTCAGGTGATTTCTCCAACCAGGATTGTATGTTTGTGAGTATGGGTTGTGGTTGGCCCTTTGGAAACTGTTTAAAGCATGGGCTTGTTCATGGAGACATTCCTTAAAAGAAGGCAAGGTTGGACAATCATTGGTTGAGTGTTCATTTGTTTCACAGATTTGACACACAATGTTTTCAACAGATTTTAATTGACCACTCTTTTTTAATTCTAGTGCCTCGACTTTTTTAGCTAAAGATGCAAACTTGGCCTGAAGGTCATGATCTTTCCTAAGGTTGTACATACCTCCATTAGATGTATGAGGTTGAGTTTTACTCGATGCCTCATAAGTACCCGCGGTGTCCTAATTTTGAGCATTTTCAGCTAACAAGTCTAAGTACTCCATTGCTTCATTAGGGTCTTTATCTTCAAAAGTTCCATTGCACATCAATTCAACCATTTGCCTATCTTTAGGTATTAACCCTTCATAGAAATGTGAAACCAATCTCCATATTTCAAAACCATGATGAGGGCAAGTACTAAGCAAGTCTCGATACCTATCCCAACATTGATAAAATGTTTCTCCTGGTTTTTGAGTGAAAGTGGTGATTTGTCTTTTGAAAGAGTTTGTTCTGTGAGATGGGAAAAACTTCTTTAAAAATTGTTGTTGCATTTCATCCCAAGCACGAATGGATCCTGGTCTTAAATTTTATAGCCATGTTTTAGCTTTATCTTTTAATGAAAAAGGAAAAAGTTTTAATCTGATGGTGTTCATGCTACAATTTAAGTTATTATATGTGTTGCACACCTCCTCAAATTCCCTTAAATGCAAGTATGGATTTTCCAATTCTAAACCATGAAAAGAAAGTAAAAGTTGAATAATACCTGGTTTAAAATTAAAATGAGATGCATCAGGAGGAAAAACTATGCATGATGGTGCACTTGTTCTTGTGGGATTCATGTGGTCTCTAAGTGTTCTAGCACGGTTATTATCATTATTCTCATTTTGAAGTGATTGATTATCTTCTTCGGCCATATTTTCTAAAAATGATGAGGATATCCTACAAAGTCTACCACTTGATATACGTGACCACACTCTCATGCACGTGTAGGAATAAAATAAAAAAAAAAAAAGAAGAAGAAAGCAAAAGAAGGAGGAAGAAAACAAAATAAAAAGAAACAAAAGAAAAGAAACAAAGTTATATACAAGAAAAGTGAAAAGAGAAAATAAAATAAATACTATAATTTATACAAGAACTTACCTCCCCGGCAACGGCGCCAAAAACTTGACACGACTAAAAGGTTGATGTCTTCTCCCAAGTGCAAGAGTGTCGAAGTAATAAATAACCCGGCAAGACCGGGGTCGAACCACAGGGAGGTTAATTGTACAAATTATAAACAACAATTATAAAACAACAACAACAACAACAACAATAATAATAATAATAATAAAGAAAGAGAAGAAGAAGAAGATGATGAGAACTTGGAGATGGAAAATTATTGTAAGGATTAAACAATAATAATAACAAATGTCAAGGTTAGAGGTTCCACTAATGGTATATCAAACAAGTATAGTATAAACTCTTATTATTGAATTGGAAACCACACACAAAGGAGGTTCTAATCAGATTATATATTGTTAACATGATTACATTAGTCATCTTATTCAATTAATGCTAATACTTGTAAATCTCGTCAACCATTCATGATTATAACTTATGTTAACAACAAATCAAGTTCCTTTCATAGCTCAGGTGTCGGTTATACCATACATTATGGGCTATGAAAGTGCCAAGCATTTGTTGTACCAAGTGTTATACAACATAAATCAAGATTAGTCATTTAACAAGCAAAGTATTAAAGAGTAAACAAGATAACAAATATAAAACATGTTAGTATCAAACATTAAAGTCCATATTAAGTTTACATTATACTTATTCTCACACCATTAGTGTAACCTTTTCACCTTGACATAATTGACTTAGCTAGACATAATGAAAGAAAGAAAAATAGATAAACAAAATAAGAACATAAAAGCTAACTAAGTAAAGGAAAGGAAATGAAAAGCATAAACTTGATATTAATGAAAGCAAAGCATAAACATTACAAAAAATACAAAGAGAGAAAGGAAAAGCATGATCTTGATCTGAACACCAAGATGCCTAAATGCATGACAAATGCCTCCTTTTATAGGTAAAAATTGGGAACTATTGATTTGATGACTAATTGATAAATGGGTGGCCAACTTTTGACTTGGTGACAATCCTTATCTTCTCTTGTCTGCCCAAAACATCATTGATAACGTCAAAATTGGAGCCAGTTGTAAACATGAAAGTTGTAGGCAATTGTCTCAGCTTTCTTGTGTAAACAATTTAGCTCATTTGGACTTCTAAAACTCCAAATATGGCCAAAATACCGAACAGTGCTCGGGCTGGAAGACAAATTCGGGCTTCTTTGTTATTGCTACAATTTAGACTTGATAATGGCCTTTTTAGATCTTGGGCTCCATATGAAAGTTGTAGGCCTATGTCTTACCTTTCCATCCATATAAATTGGACCTAAATCTGAGATCTGTAGCTCCAGATATGACCCAATTACTGAACAGTGTTCCGGTTTGGATTGCACCGACATCTCTTCTCTAAGTTTGACCATCTCTTTATCCTTGCAATTTAAGTTCTTCAAGTCATCAATCAATCCTTTCATTTATGTGATAGGCCTCCATTAAAAATAGACATTTACCACAAATTATAGGTATCTTATATTATTAGATACATTATTATAAAACATATTTTAGTTAAGGAGTTATTAATACTTCAAGTGCAAAATGATGATATAAAACCATGATAAAAATGCACTTTTAAGTACTAATCAACTATCAAATATTGAGCAACAAACATTGGATACTATATATAATACTACCAAAGATTTAAGCAAATATCCAAAGAAAAAATCAAATGTGTGAAGAAGAGATGAAGCAACCACCACTTGTTTATAGATTTCCAAAGAACTCTAGGCCTTTGCAAATCCACATAAAATAGCAATAGTCCCACAATAATTGGTGGCATCAAGGGAGGTGCAATTTTAACCATGCTTTGGAAATAGTGATTTTGAGATATGTACTAACCATTTCAGGAAGAAGCACAGTTTGTTTCCATAGCCGCATATATCAAAGTTATTTGACTTTATAAGTACATGATATTTTTTATATACATTTATAGCTATCAATTTACTCTTTTTATTATTTCTTTTAATGACTAGCCTCTACTTTTCCATCTTGTATAGACTTAGAGAAACCAACATGTTAAGTATTATGATTGATCAAGACTTATCTGCATCTTATTGGGTTGTAATATGAGTTTAACGTGTTTTATATCTAATTAGTTAGTTATACATAACATTATTATATTCATGTAAACATATATATATATATATATATATTATTAATATAGGTTTAATTTATTTTTAATATTCATATAATATTATATTAATAAATCTAATATTTGATTTATGAATCTAGAGTAAAGATAAAGTTTACAAAACAAAAATACTTTGTAAAGAAAATTATAAATTTGTTATAATTATAAGATTCTTATTACATTAAAGTATTGCTTCATAAATATTTTTGGTTGATGCTACTTTAAATTTTGGATATTTATTAGTCATAAAGACTGATACACATTGTATTATTTTCTTTATAAAATGAAGCGATTCTTCTTACAATCTGAGATATAAGAAATATCTAAAACTAATATATAGATGTTTATCATAAGATATGTATATAAATTGACCTGTATAAAAATTTCATATGGAGATATCATTTGTGTCTATGAAAAGTCTCATGTAACAGTTGTGTAAATGATTTTTAGACTTGAGATCACTAAATAATCTTATATAGGGACTGTTATGGTTTGATATTGCAATACATTAACTTGGTAAAGGTAATAAATAGGCATACATTGAATATAATATAAATTATATAAAAGTATTTAAGTGATCAAAAGAATATTTATCATATTAGGTGAATTAGAGAAAATGTTTCATACATTCTCAAATAGTGTTGATTGTTAAATCATTGCGTATATAGAATGAGATTTTAAAAGAGTTTTAATAATTTTGTGAACAAAAATAATTTAACATGGTAGACAAATTCTATACTAAAATATCTAAATTAAAACATTATTGATAAAGAGATAATAATTATACTGAGAAAGCAGTCACTGAAAAGTCAAGTCAAATCACATGACTTTCCTAATATTTGGATGATCATGACATGTTATTAGACGATACATCTATTTTTCAAATATAAATTAATTAATTATTGAATTAATAATAAATTTAATTATTTTATTTATTTAAAACTATAATTTATATTTGGACCAACATATTAACCCAATGGGTTACACACATTAAAAACTATTAGTTAAAAATTAAATTAAAATTATTAATTAAGTGCGATTTGATTGAGAATAATTCTAAAAATTAAGCACTATAATTTATTCAATTCATAGATTATAATTTTAGTCATAAAATAATCAAGTAGGGATGATTGATACTTAAAAGTGTATTTTTATCAAGGCTTTATATCATCATTTTGCATTTGAGGTATCAATAACTCCTTAACTAAAACATGTTTTATAATAATATATTTAATAATATAAGATACCTTTAATTTGTGGTAAATGTTCATTTTAAATGCAGGTCTATCAAATAAATGAAAGGATTGATTGATGAATTTAAGAACTGAAATTGAAAGGATAAAGAGATGGCCAAACTTAGAAAAGAGATATCGGTGCAGTCCAAACTGGAACACTATTCAGTAATTGGATCATATCTAGAGTTGTAGATCTCAGATTTAGGTCTATTTTATATGGATGGAAAGGTAAGACATAAGTCTACAACTTTTATATGGAGCCCAAGATCTAAAAACGCTATTTTCAAGTTCAAATTAGAGCAACAATAAAGAAGTCTGAATCTATCCTCCAGCCCGAGCACTATTCAGTATTTTGGCTATATTTGGAGTTCTAGAATTCGAAATCATTTGAATTCTTTACACAAGAAAGCTGAGATAATTTTCTACAACTTTCATGTTTCAAGTGGTTCCAATTTTGACGTTATCAATAATGTTTTGGGCAGACAAAAGAAGATAAGAATTGTCACCAAGTCAAGAGTTGGTCACCTACTCATCAATTAGTCGTCAAATCAATAGTTCCTAATTTTGGCCTATAAAAGGAAACATTTGCCATGCATTTAAGTATCTTAGTTTCTAGATCAAGATTATGCACTTGTTTTCTCTCTTTGTATTTTTTGTAATGTTTATGCTTTGCTTTCATTAATATCAAGTTTTTGCCTTTCATTTCCTTTCTTTTACTTAGTTAACTTTTATCTTATTTATGTTCTTGTTTTGTTTATTTATTTTTCTTTCTTTCATTATGTCTAGCTAAGTTTATTATGTCAAGGTGAAAAGGGTACACTAATGGTATAAGAATAAGTATAGTGTAAACTTAATATGGATTTTAATGTTTAATACTAACATGTTTTATATTTGTTATCTTATTCACTCTTTAATACTTTACTTGTTAAATGACTAATCTTAATTTATGTTGTATAACACTTGGTACAACAAATATTTGGCACTTTCATAGCCCATATTGTATAGTATAACCAACACCTAAGCTATGTAAGGAACTTGATTTGTTGTTAACATAAGTTATAATCATGAATGCTTGACAAAATTTACAAGTATTAGCATTAATCGAATAAGATGACTAATGTAATCATGTTAACAATTTATAATCTAATTGGAACCTCCTTTGTGTGGTTTCCAATTGAATAATAAGGATTTATACTGTACTTGTTTAACATACCATTAACGGAACCTCTAACCTTGACATTTGTTATTATCATTGTTTAATCCTTACATTAATATTCCATCTCAAAGTTCTCATCAACTTTCTTCTTCTTCTTCTTCTTCTTTATTATTATTATTATTGTTATTGCTATTATTATTATTATTGCTACTACTAGTATTATTAGTATTATTATTGCTGCTATTATTATTGTTGTTGTTATTGTTACTATTGTTGTTGTTTATAATTGTTGTTTATAATTTGTACAATCAACCTCCTTATGATTCGACTTTGGTCTTACCGGGTTATTTATTACTTCGACACTCCTGCACTTGAGAGAAGACAACAATCTTTTAGTCGTGTCAAGGGACTTGATTGATTAAATTTTTAAAATTATCCTTAAATAATATATAAATATTATTTAAGGATCAAATAGATATTTTGTCATTTATAGGATTCTCTATAAATATAAACTATGCCTTTTATTTTTCTAAGAGGTTGTCTGTTAGATAAAAAAAACTACGCAAGTCATAAAATAAAGAGTTATCACTATAGGCATAAAAATCATTAATAGTTCATGTAAATTATTGTTGGAGATCGAATAATCTTTAAGGAATTACTCAATAACAGAAAAAATCAGATCTTTAAATAATAAATCTTTAAATTTAGAATAAAATTTTAAATACTTTAAAATAATTTAATTTTATTATTTTTATTATGTATATGATATTCAAAAACTCAACAAAAATATACACCCAGAAAGCTTAACTAAGAAAAATAACAAGGGTGTTTTCACGCCAAGTATCTGTGAGGCGCCCCCACACTACAACCATTGCCACTTCTTGCCTGCATATAATGATCACTTTAAAATCCCACGCCGCGGGCGGGAGAAATCTGGTCTTTTATTGGCCGAGTTCCCGTCCACATCCCCTTGTCCCACCATGAACCAAAACCCAACGAGACAGTTGAAGGGACTAATAAGGCAAAGGACCGTTACCCAGCGACGGTGACATCCCTCACCGCTGCCCTGAGGTTAAAATATTTGCCCCCTCCTCAACAGTGATACATTAAATTTGGTCCGTTTTCCTTGGAGTTTTAACTTGATCCTTAAAAGATGAAAGACCCCTTCAGTTATTTATAAACAAAAATCTTCAAAATTGACATATATGTTCCCCTTTTCTAAAAAAAGTTGTTTTAAATCAATAAAAAAACAAAATTTATCATTTTTGTTCTTAAAAAAGTACCTTGTCAATGAATCTGAAATCATCTCTGCCTTCACCAAGGTAGGTGGTCAAATGAATAAAAAAAGAAGAAAACCCTTGCAATAAGAAAATTATTATTAAGTGATTTAATGCAATAAAGCCTTTAGCCTTCCATAATTCGTGACCTCCAACAAGGGTGGTCGTGGCCCGGTCGGCCCTCCTTTTGCGTAGGCCTTCTCTTTATTAGATGGATTAAATAGGTGTGACTGGCCTGCTCCACTAATTTTTAATTTTGTTTTTTATAGGTGCGAATTACCTGTCTTCAACCTTTTATTTAAGAATAATAATAATAATTAAAAAATAAAACAGATTACCTGCTCCACTATTTTTTTTCCTGATATTTAATTAAACATATTAACCTCACAGCAATTAGTCACACGCACACGCACGCACACAGAGAGCATACCATCTTTGTTACAAATAAATAAATAAAAACAGACTGGATATTATTAATACTAATGCCACCTGATTATTCAACTCCCCAAACCCTAGAATCTTTTAGGTGTTTAGAATAGTCGTAGAAATTATTTTTTAAAATATTTTTTATTTAAAATTATATTTTATTACTATTATTATTTAAATTTATTTTTAATATTAACATATAAAATGATTTAAAAATATTAAAAAATAAAAATAAAAAATTGACAAACAATTATACAACCACCACGTGAAACAGTCCAATCAAGAAATGATAGACCTCCGGAAAATTCAAGCACAAAAAGAAATATATATATATATATATATATATATGCCCACGACACCGAGATAACTTTGACCCGCATGCCATGATAAACAAGAACATGCCCCCTCGCTCGCATTAAAATCCAAAATATGTCGTCACAGAAAGACAAAAACTGGCGTTGAATTTTGTTTTTGAACCAAGGTATCCCATAAAGATAACTTTCCTTCCATTGGTGGTATTTGTTTGTATTTTTCAGAAATACAATATCAAAAAACCTACGTGTTTTACATGAAAGTGCTCAAAATGACAGCTACTTGACTCCTGTAAATTTTACCAGTATCATGTATGGCGTGACCTTGAAGAATCCAAGATCGACAGGATCGAAGAAATCATTGTATTAATTCTTTCTTCGATAGCAAACTGAACTTTTTCCAATCAAACAAGGCCTTGCACATCCTTGCCAAGAAACCTTCTCTGAAGGAATTGATGGAAGCCTCAAAAACTTGTTGCAACCACAGATGTGGCTGCCACCGCAATCAACAGAACAGGGTGGCGAGTAGAAGGGCAATTGGCTCGATCCCAATTAGAGTTCCAAATATGATTTTGGTTGCAATTTTTTGTCTGTGCCTCTCAGACAGCAGAACCTGTGAAGAGGATAACTTGTTAAATGTGATAGATGAATGCTATCAATCTGAAAATAACCATGCAAAAGTAAAAGCTAAAAACACTTATGAATTCAGATTTGATCCAAATTTTTTTAGCAAGCAATCTATAGGTCAGTTGGCGATCCTGATAAATCTCTACAAAGAATTACAGAGGCAACACTGGATGAAAGAACAATAGAGCAGATCTTTGGCTGCTGTAAAGCTAAAGTAATGTGAGCAAATAAATAACCCAAAGATTTGACTTGGATGAAGTACTCGCTCACATTGACCAAACAATACTTGACCAGAAAAGAAACAATCAACTGGCAGTTCTAGATATCAGCCAGTTGAGCTGGCATGAACGAAAAAACCATTGGCTGGCTGAAGATTAGACTGGAAGGTCATATCTTCACACAAGTTTTTAAATTCACCAGCATGGATCTGCATGTATATTGGTCTAAAAGACCACCAGATTCGTGGTCCCAAAAGTTAATAAGACATTTTTATCCCAGCAAATCCCAGGAAAAGGAACTCCGTTTAGGAAACACGCTTCTCATTCTACTAATGCCCAAACCAGAGTAGTTCATCCAGCAAGTTTTGCAAACAAAGCAAGCTGCTCATGAAAACCTTGAATTTCAGCTGAATAAAGTATCAACTTGTATTTGCTTATCAATCCCAAAAAAGAAACTTAAAACTTGATTCCTCATATATTGATGCACCAAACCTGAACAAAACTAATACTGTCTCATTTACTCTCATAAGCAGGTCCATGAGCAAGCTCTCGGGTAAACTCACTATCAAAGTTTTCATAGGTGTACATGTTAATTAATCTAACTGGTTTCATTATCTTTAATCAAATTAAGAAAATGTTTTTTTCTCTATACAAGCCCTCAGTTTTTCAGATCGATGGTTGCAGGGGCAGAAGATAATGTCAGTTTCATAACCAAAATATGACAGGAGTACCACATCCAAAGAAAAAAAAACTATAAGAGAAAGAGGGAAGGGGGGATGATTTTACATACCCCATGATCCACCATGGCGAAGGCAACAATTTGTTGGCTTAAAGGTCATGAGCCCTAAACAAGAAACATAAAAGTATCAAACACACTTATCGTAGAGAAGGTAACAGCACTGCTGAACAAAAATACATCAAATAGACACAAGAACATGTCAAAGGTGGAAAGAATCCTAAATGCTTGAAATAAATAAATAATAATACTGTCATGTAAATATGAACTGGTAAATAGAAGGCATCCACCAGAGATACAACTAAACACCATTCTCCAGAGAAAATATATATGAGTAACATTAAACAGAAGCTTAATGAGTAAAAATAACACCAAATCTTACATTCACTGCTTTGACATACAGCTGTTTCAACATGTAGTATGCCAACTACATAATAATATAAAATCACATCCAGCTAATTATTAAAAACAAAGAACAAACAAAATTGATCAGCATATCAGAAATGGTAGGCTACTTGCATTTGGAAAGCAATGCTTGCATTAAAAAAAAAAGACAATTTCTTCTTCTTCTTTTTTTGGGATGGTGGGGAGGGGTTATAAAGACTAGAAAATCCACTAACAAAAATAATAGACACGGATGGAGCATTATAAATTATAAGACCCTATGTACCATCTACAAAATATAGTAAAAAACAATGCAACTACAGTAAATACCAGGGATACTAATACAGTGGAGAATATTAAAAGTAAGCATCAATACAAGCACACATCTATAATTTACTTCTCTGCAAAATAAAGTAAAATATTTTGCTTTACACATGCTGCTCAATCAAACATTAGCTTTTCTAGAGACTAAAAATGTCAACAGGAAAAATAACTTTCAAATTCAACACACAATATACTGAATTGACAAATGAAAATGAAGACAGGAAATGAGCCTGTAAAAAAAACAAAACAGCAGTGCATCACTCATCCTGAAGTGGTTGTTGTAAATTATATAGGCTCAGAACCCTACTTGATTTTTCAATCTGAATCTAGCCAACTAAAATCCTTCCAGTTAAGATTTTTTTTTATGTAGGTAAGAGGGATTGATCCCTATTCAGATTGCAATGTTTACAATCATACTAAGGACACTCCTCTCAACTCAGCTAACAAAGACCAGTTTCAGATTTTATCAGGTCAAGAAATGTGAACCAAGTAGTGAGTGAAAAGGAGGACAAATCTCCAAAACATATGCTCTCACATATGCTTATAACACCTATCCAAAATCAACAAAAGAAGCACTGATATGGACAAGATGACTGATGATGCTGTCAGCATATTCACATCTGTCAGGATACATACTCATTATAGATGAATTCAACATCACAACACATTTTCTAGTTTTACCCTTCCAGCAGTAAAACGCTGTCAAGATGCTGCTTCCTAGAGAGTTCATCACTCTTACATTATTGCCTGTATAAATTAAGTTAACATCAAACCATCCTCCTGCACTATTTATCAATGCAAACCCTTCATTTAATTGTTTCTCCTATTATTTATCATCCTCCTGCACTATTGTGATCAGGAAGTGCCTCTCAAACTTGCATGCAAAAAAGAAAAAAAAAATCTTATAAACAAAATTATGAACAAAAAAAAAAGGAGCAAACCAATAGCTTCCCAGTCCAAGAAATACAATATATAATAGGAATAAAACACGAGACAGCTAGCAATATCCATATGGCTTCAAACATTGCAACCATAAGACAGCTCAAGCAGTCTATTTTCTTGACTTTGAAATGCCTCAACCATTGATTACAAAAGGCTCCCTATCATATGCTACAACTACGAGATTGGCACCAAGCTACTAGTGTACTTACAGGGAAAGAAATTAAAAACATTTTGACTGGTAAAAAAAACAAGGGGAAGGAGATACAAATAAAAGACAGCATACTCACAGAAATTTATATCACTTACTTGACCATAAACCTCATCTTGCAGCTTCACAGTGGAACATGTCTTGCAGAATGACCAGCATACCTTGGCCAATGAATAAGAGTCTAACGAACACACTTGGCCACTGATATTTTAAATGAGATGAATTCATAGAATCCATTTCAAAGGGAAAAATGAATGATGTGTCTCCACATAGCCAACTCCACATGATAGACTAGTAGAGAAGGCCTCCCATTCAGGAACTGAGAGCCTCCAACTTAAAAGTTCAGTTCCATTTTCAAAGCTTATTTCTCACCTTAGTCATAATGGAAAATTCACTGTTGCAGAAACGACAAATCATCTAATGGTGAGGGGAGATATATCTTCTACCTTGGCAAACAATGTAATTCTGTAATAGGAAGTTTGTTTTCGTGTTTCTTTTTTCCCTTCCTGAAAGGGGAAGGGGAACATGGAGCTCTTCCTCAAAGAAGCAACAAACTTTGACTAAATCCAAATACCTAGCCTGACATCAGTGCTCTAAGATCCCAGAGGAAATAAATACAATGCCATCATAAAGAGAAAGGAGTAAAACAAGCCAGCTAAGAACTTTTCCAAACTGCTAAAGGTTTGCTTGACTGCATGGTCCTGGTCGCAGAAGGTGAAGAAATGAAGATAGTATATATGTACACAAAAGCTAAGTTAACTAAAAGGTTAGTGCAAGCAACAGCTATAACCAAATTAAATGTAAAACTAGGTCAACTCTAGGATGTTAGAATATTACATAAGCCAATTCACTTTTGGACTTGGTTAATAATATTTAAGAAATATGTGCATGAAATTTTGGAATTGATTAACATTTTAGGCCTGATTTAGGCTTGTCTTGCTATTGACTAAACCCTGAATTTTACACCTTTTTGAAGCCTAAAACCTGATTATTTTGTAACTATCAACCATCAATATAAGGAACCCCTTTTAAATCTAAATTCATTTGTCTAGCAATTCCTTCAACCCAATTCTCAAGTTCCAAATGCAGCCGCAGCCACTCTGTTCCTTTAAAGCCCCAACCAATTCAAACCTAACCAGACTAGCCCTAGGATCATACTTCTATCATTGCAAACCTTAAATCCTGAAGTTTCATATAAAGTTCCAATCAGAACGTAAAGTATAATATAAGGATTCTTCAAGATAGTCTGGCATCAAAACAACTACAAGAGCATCTTACTCTGAATAGTAAGAATCTCATACCAGTTAGAGATTATTCAAGATTTGAAGTGCAATAAGAAGAAAATTTCCAGAGCAATGCCACAGTGCAGATGTCAAATGGACTTAGAAGTATAAAGTATAAACACTAGACTGAAACAAGGTAGCTAGCTGAAGAACCAAGCAAAGATCTCAAAAGTGGTAATGATTTGAACCTGATCACACATCTCTAGAGTAATTCCCTTGGTCAATACAAAAGAAGATTAGGTTTCAAGACAAGAACTGCTTGAAATGTAGGCGTATCCCAGGTCAATTGCTTTAGCTTAACACTTGTCTTTTTCTCCAGAGACAGAAGAAAAGGAGAAAAGAGGGTGGTGGAAAAATGGCATCCTAAAGAACAAGCTGCAAATTTAATAAAAATAGTAACCAATCGAAGGATAGATGGTTTTCATCACCTGCTCGATGGCAGGTCAGAGGTCCCCAAGTTTACTCATACTGTACATTGAAGATGCTCTCAAAACAGCAACACCATCCTAATGGTCAAGGATGCATCCTAACAAACTAGCTGTAAACTTACAGGACGCTGTAACAGATAATTATTGATGGCTCATCGACAGCTCAACGGCAGATCAAACATCCCCAGTTAAGTTCATTTGAGCCTTGAAGATGCTCAAAAAATAGCAACTTTATCCACATTCTACCATTTTAGTTGCCAAAACTACCATCAGATTCCATAGATCAAAGTTAACAGACTCCAGAGATCAAAGTTTCTTTCTATATTTTGGAAAGAAATTACTATCTCGAACAACAAAAAATACTAAGCAGAAGCTTTAGAGCTAAGATCTCAAGGAAACCAACCAAGGTCTGCAAGAAAGTGGAGCTAGAAGAAGGCTAACTTCACAGTAACAATTATCAGAAAGTGCCTCAGAGTAAACTCCAGAAGTTCAGGTGATCAGAGAACAAAATATTTAACATAACCCAGTTGCTCATCCACCACATGGTGTCCTATAGTTTAGGGGCACCTGAATATGGTACTTGTCCCAAAAATAGGATATTCAGCAATTTGGATGACTTCACAACCAAATGCCTCACAACTGAGAGGCATAATAACCAATATACAGCTGTGAAGCATGCATATCTGACCCTTTTCAGTACATGAATTGGAATTCATGAATCCAAGCATGGACAAAACACACACACCGAAATGCATTAAAAGAATAGGAGTTTATGCAAACATTTGCAGTAGAAGATGACAAATCAATGTAGTGCACTGCACCCCAAAAATAATATGAACTGTCATTATTAGCAGGTACAACTTCATCAAGTGAAATAGATGAGCATGACTCTTAAAATAAGCATACTGAGAAAACAGTTCAAACCCAAACCCAAGTATCTAAGGAAGTGCAGCCTAAGATACCATTTGAAACACATCTTAGCTTGGTCTGAAAGCCAATCTATCTGGGTCCTTGAGCTCGCTGCATATCATATGCACCCCAGGAACCAGGTCCAGCTCCATACTGAGGAAAACTTTCAGCATTAGCTTGCACCTGAAATTTTTCCAGAATGAGAGACATCAAAACTCATTTCCCAGAACATAAACAAGCATACAAGTGCAACTCATGTACGGCATGCAACAGATGCATAAATATAAATTTGGAAACACACATTGAGATCTTACAGGATTCATGCCGTAGACAGCCTGATATGGATTTGCAGTGTATCCGGTTTCCGGATTTCCATAATTTGCATTGTAAGCTGCAGCTGCAAAGAAAACTTAAGATTATGAAAAACTAAGAGCCAAAATGTCAACAAAAGTGATGCATCAAGCTCTAGAGTGAAAATAGAAACTAAATAAAGGCAATCCATAAACATTGCTTGTTTAAAAAATTGATCTCATTTCAGACACTTAAAATCAGACACACCAGTTGAACTCATCCATCATCTGAGATGAATAAAATCACCTAAAACACTTGGCTTTAAAAGCAGTTAAAATATACAAAAAAAAAAAGAAAGAAGAAGGATTATACAAGTTTGAACAAGTGATTTCTGTCCTTTTTTTTTCACATTCAAAGTACATATTGACTTGTTTCCAACCTCACTAACCAACTCAATCAATTTAACAACATGATCCCCATCAAGGATTCAGACAACAGAGTACCTGGATTTCCTATAGCAGCGGCAGCACGAGCTCTCTTCTCTGCATTAGCAATCTCTGCCCGAAGCTTCTCCATCTCCCGAGCCATGCCAACCAGTTTTTTCTCCATCACCACACCATGCTCGTAATTCTCCGCATAGCCTTTCTTCTCATACTCGATGGCAGCTCTACATGCAAAAAAAAAAAATAAGAAGAAGAAATTCTGGGCTCAAATTTCATTGCTCTAAATAATAGAGATCATGCTGCTTTTACCGCGCACGCTGCAGTTCCTGCTTCATATTCTCAATTTCAGCCTTCACAGATGGCACTTGTTGCAAATCTGCATTATACCTAGCCAAATCTTGACTCATCGCCTGCATCCGACCCGTAAGCTCCTGCTTTGCATCAGTAAGTTCTTTAATATCAGAACGCACATGATGAAGCTCATTTCGCATAGCTTCCACCCCACGAAGATCCATCTTCATCCTCACAGACTTCTCATGCAACTCTCTCATCTGAACATCCTTCTCAGCATGAAATGCATCCCCAAAATGTGCCATCCTATGCAACTCATGCTGTGCAGCTTCCAATTCCTGCTTTAATGCAACATGGGTCGCAGCTAGGCGCTGGTTGTCAGCTAATAAAACTTGAATATCTTGGTGCTGGGCTGCAAGACGATCCTCGAACATAACGTGATGAGGAGGAAGGCGCCTGGGGTCCATCCCAAACTGCGGTTCTCTCATATCCTCTAATAAACCTGGGTGAGGGGGCAATGGTCCGAGTCCCCTGCCAAAGCGAGCCTCATGTATGGCAGCCGGTGGTAGTGAAGGGTGAGGTCCGCCTTTCATGGGCAGAGGCGGTCCTCGATTTCTCCCAGACATATCTTTACTGTTTATTAATTAAGGAAAATTCCAAACCTGAAAATTATAACCAACAAAAACTATTGTAATAAATTTTTAAGAAAAAATTAGCATAGCCATGTTCTAAATCTCAAATTTGTAACAGACTAAACCCTAAAAATATAAACAAAAGGATAGGTGTGATCGAATAACGAATAAATTAAGAATTAGGGAAATCAAGAAAATGTTGGAAAATAATAATGAGCAGTGTAGAATTACTGACCTTTGGAGGAGAGGAGAGGAATTTGGGTGATTGAAAGACACTAAAGAGAGGGGATAATTATAATCAGCGGGTGAATATATATGTATATATATTTAAAATTATATTCTATTTCTATGATGCTAATTAGTTAATCAATTTAACTAATTAAAACCTAAAGTCAAATTTGGATGGATGGATGCCTGGGTAAAGTGAGAGAGGATACGTTGAAGAAGAAAGAAAACAAAGGCCGGGCAACCCAACTGATTGAGAACGGAAGAAGAGAAGACAGGTTTTTATTATTCTTTTCTTTTTTAATTCTTCATTTGTTTCCTTGAGATTTATACCTTTTTTATTTATTTATTTGAAATGGGTTATGAAATTGAACGTTTCATATATATATATTTCGTATTTATTTTTTTATTGTTCATTTTTATTTTTTCATTTTTTAAGCTGAATTTATTTTTTAATTTTATTTTTTGATATTTAATTCAATTTTACTATGGTAGACTTAATCTTTATTTTTTTATTGTTATATTATTTTATTTTGATAATTTTTTAAATTTAATTATTTTTTTGGTCTTATTCTTTAATATTAAAATAATTTTTTATTTTATTTTATTATTCAATTTTTAATTAATTAAAAATTAAATTTTATAAATTTTTCAAATAGGGCACTTCTGGTTTAATAATTTAGATTACGAGTTTGAAAAATTAATGCAAGTTATTTTTTTTTATTTTTTTAAAAATTTTATTATTCAATGTTGGTTTTTTTTTTAATATAGATTTTGTGATTTCATTGTTTTTCTTCTATCAAGTTATTCATTGGTTTAATAATTTAATTCAAGATTGCTCTGTTTTTAATATCAGAGTTATAAATTTCGCTCTTAACATCATGGTTATAAATTTGCCATGCTAATTGAGTTTCCTTTTTTCTTATCCAATTTGTCTTTTCAATGTTTTATGTTTAATTGTCTAAGAATTTAGATGCATTGTTTTTTTTTTAATGAAGGATTTTTTCTCATGTTATATTGATTATTTTTTTATTTGATTTTTTTATTGTTATTATTTTTTTATCATCTAATTAAAAATAAAATTATCTTATTTGATCTAGTTGGATGTATAATTTAAATTATAGATTTTTTTTTCTATTTTAAAATGTGCTTGAGATATTATAGTATTATTTTTTTATTAAAAAAAATGAATTGGCTTGATGCATAGCATGAGCCAGTTTTTGGTTCAAAACTAAAATCAAAAGCTATAGTAAAATATTGTGGATTGTGAAAGGATTTATTGTAAATTGAGAAAGTATTTCCTTCCATTTTATCTTTAAAATTTTTGAATTATTTTTTTGAATTTGATTTTTTCACATTTTATTAATTTAAAATTAAATTTTTTAATTTGTTTTATGTATTTTTTTAGGTTGTTATGCTAAAAAAAATATCTTAATATTAAGTTGATTTTTGATTTTACAGAAAATAATTTGATTTGATTGTTACAAAATATAAATAAGAGGATCAAAATTTAACGTGAGGTGAAGTACTAGCTTTTTATTTAAAATTATATATATTTTTTTAAATTTATAATTTTACAATATATTTCTTAGTAATTTAATTTTATAATTTGACTCATTATTTTCTTTTAAGTTATCATAATCTTAGAAGAATATTTTAAAATTGAGTTGATTTTTAATTTTATATTAAAAAATTAATTTTTTTATTTGAAAAAAATTAAAAATTAAAAGATCAAAAATTAAAAGCTTTGTGAAATGACAACTATTGTTAAATTTATTTTATTTATATTTTAGCTATTTAGTTTATGAGGAGAGAGAAAAAGAGAATCACTACATTACATTGAAGAAGAAAAAAAAATTATCATTAATAATGTTTTAACCATTAAAACACATCATTTTTAATTTTATCAGAAAAAAAAGAGAGTTAATAGATTATATTGAAGAAGAGAGAGTTGTCATTGATTATCTTTCAATAACTAAAACATATTATTTTTGTTAGAAAAAAACAAATCACTAAATTATATTGAAGAAGAGAGAAAACTGTCATTAATCATGTTTTAATAACTAAAACACATTATTTTTAGTATCAATAATTTCTATTTTTTATGAGAAATTTAATTGAAATGTTTTTTGCATCTCATATTGCAGGGAAGGCAAATCATGCTTTTGAAATATTTTCTGAATAAAGACAAATTAAAAATATTTTATCAATTAAATATTGTTTTGAGATTAGATAAGACGTCCTGTGTTTCTCTAGTATTTTTAGATGAAGAAATGCTTGAAAAATAATGTTTTCGGGATTAAAGAGAGTGGGTGACTTTCCAACTATTCGAGGTGGCTAAAGTTGAAACTATATTGTGACGTGTTGTTTGTCATTGCAGATAATGTATCATTTAATTTAATTAAAAAAATTAGTTTTTTAGGATAAGATCATATTTTTTAAAAAATATCTGATTGTATTTTGCAAGAAATTATTTTTATTATTGTATAATTAAATAAAATATAATTTTAAAAATTAAAATAATTAAACCAAGATATGTTCATAATCTAAATTGTGTATTTTATTAGTAAATTTGGATTAATTTAAGTTAATATAATATATTATTATTTTAATATTAAAAAAATATTTATAAAATAACAGTAAGCAATTGCATGTTTCGATTTTTTTAAATTAAAATTCCTTACCGCTCCAAAACGCATTAACAACCCTGTAGTTTTTTTTTTTTCTTGCTTTTCACTGTGCTCAGCAACTGCTTTAACAAGTAGGCAGGCAATCCGCTGCGGGCTACCTATCTAGTCATCATCCCTCGTCCAAGCAGCTGTCCAAGTTCTGATTTGACTACTTGCAGACAGTAGACTGTTTCTGTTGCGCTTCAATTCTGGGTGAGAAAGAAAGCCCAGGCCAAGCCTGTTCTTTTACCTCAGTGTGATCATCCTGTTCAGATTATACACCCGTACTTCTTGTTTTTATTTCAAATTAAGTCACACAGTGTAGTGGATTATCGCTGTTTGTTTCTGCAGCAAAATATAAGATGCAGTTTTTGATAGTTCAACAGAGCAGTCAGAAATCAGCATGAGCTGAAAATTGGCTTTAACTATTGGCTTGATTTCAGGAAAGTATATATAATTCAGCTCTCAAAGCTTAGCAGTGGATTAAATTTGGTAATCACGAACCACACAAGAAGGCAGGCATGCGTCAGTACTGTCATGTATATTTGCTTATCATCTGAACTTACTGTGGCAAACTTTATATCCCTCGTGAGTTGCTTTAATTAGCTCAAAACGGTGAGATACTCGCAACGGCTAGTACACAGTTGAACCCTATACATGAGCAGCCAGGGGGTCTAACCCCTGCTAGCGGTGGACCTCACGTGAAGTTCATCATACACACCCGGACATAGACATTTAAAAACACTAGCTATATGCTTCGCGCTTAGCAACTTAGCATGCTAGATATCGTCAGTAACACCCAGTCTGACTCATACTAACCAGTTATGGAAGCACTGTGGAATTTGGAGGACAAATGGAAGCTGACGACTCAAGAAGCAGTCCTCTTATTTGTATGCTCTGCCTTCGCAGTCATTGCGCTCTGCACTGCCACAATGCTCAAGAGGAAGGCCCAGAGAAAGCCAAGAGTGAACCAAGACCCAAGCGCAGGTAGCTCAATAAGATGGTCTGAGCCTGAGCCCGGTTCTAATGATTGGATCACAATAAAGACGGTGCTGATGGAGTCAATGAGGTGGAGTGAAGCAAGCAAATGGGAGGAGGGAGGAAGTGGGAGTGAGAGTGGGAGTGGGAGGGGGAGAGAGATGCTACGACATCCACCACTTCTCGGGTTACAATGGTGCGACTCAAGTACTGAGTGGCAAAGCCAGAACTCCTTTTCACCTGCAGTGTGGCAAAGGCCTATCCTCATGGGAGAGAAATGTGAGCTTCCAAGGCATAGTGGGCTTATTCTCTATGATGAAAGAGGTCGGCTACTTGATCATTCTCTCACATCATCTCGTAAAGAAAATATTCATGAGGTAAAGAAAGGGAGCATCTCTCTTTACAAAATTTGATTGATATGTCCTTCTTCCTAACATGGTTTCATCTGTTGTTTACAAACCAGCAGCTGTTCTGAGAACTACCAAGGTTGATTTGCTATAGCTGTATTTTATTGCTTTCTTCTTACCTGTGTTGACCGAGCTTTGATTTAATTCTATTTTAACACAAACATATCTATTAAGAAAATGACAGGTTAACATGATTTGAATATCAACCAATCTAATTAGTACTCTAACTCTCTCTCTCTCTCTCTCGGAATTGTCTCAACTCATTGAAATAAGGAAATAAAATAAAATCGATATCTGCTACTGACATAGCACTCACTTAACTATATTAATTGAAGCGGGGAAAATGTGTCCCAGTGATTGCTTGTGTTAATTAGAGATAAGTAATTACTAGATATTTGAGCCACGGAGTATTTTTCCAGGACGTCAGAAAATGATGTTCAGGCGCTGCAAATGTTGTTTAAAGAAAAAATATATATCAATGTTTATTCGATTATATAACAGATAAGACAATGGGTTGAAATTAAAAAAAAAACAAAAAAAAATCATCTACGATAAATTGCTTAAAACATCACTGCCTCACAAAAAAAGAAGAAGCACCACAATGCTTCCAACTCCATCACGAAATTGATGTTTGTCCACGGGAAGATGCCTCATGCTCCCCCTTAAGGGCATGATTGTTCCCATGCACCAACCTTTTGTTTAAATTATTTTTTTTAATTGTTAATATACTAAATTACCTCCAGTTAAATTCATTATAACAAAAAAAAACAGGATAAAAATACAAAAATACAACTAGACACTAGTTAAAGAATTGCTTTCAATGATAATCTAATCATTTTGCTATACTTTGAAAATGGAAAAGACTAAAAATCCCCCTAGAAGCTAACAAAATGAATTTTGCTTTTAAAAATAATTAAATTATTTTATTATTATTTTTTTAAAATATATTTATCCCTGATAAATTTAATAATAATAAATAAACCCAAGAGAATATACCATATTAGCCCAATAACAAGACCAGTAATTTTGTTTCAGAAGGAGCCCAATAACAAGTCCAGTAATTTTGTTTAAGAAGGGTAAAAAAATAATTTCAATTTTTCAACATTTGTATCTCGTGCTACAGTGATTTACTAATGACCTTTTTTTTTTTTTCCCGGTGATGCTACAAGTGAAGAGGTGCTGGGTATCCGCTTCGCTTACAATTTCATAAGTTACAGTGAACACCTAATTTTTTTTTATTGAAAAACGGTATACTAATTAAAACTAATTAAAGTTATAATTAAATTGCAAGTTACAAGTGTTGCAAAGTGCACTATGAAGCCTCTCACATTTCGTTGTTTTTTTACCTAAAATGTTTTCGTCTTATTTTGTGTAGCTAGATCAATTGCTTCTGATTTGTTAAAAAATTACACAACACAATTAAAAGATGAAATGAAGGATCAAACTATGTGCGTGATTCTGGGTTGGTTTAGAATGATGATATCTGTTAGCATGATTCTTTTCAATAAAATTATTAGTTTTTGTATATATATTTGTTATTGATGTCAAGAAAACAACTATAAATATTTATATAATTATAATCTAATTAATTTTTTATAATTAGACAGAGATTATATAATTAACAGTAATAGATTTTATAGAATATAAATTAATTTTTTTTTATTTAATAAAAAAGACTCTCATAGAGATAGGTACATCATCATATGTTTTGTAATGGCTTGTGACTATATATTTATGTTTTGAGAATGCTAATTATATAATCGTATCATCGATTTAAATACAAATCTACTAAAACTAAAAAATAAATTATTTTTTATATTTTAAAATTATTTTAATACATGGGCATTAAAAATAAGTTTTTTTAAATATATTATTTTAATATATTTCTAAATAAATAATATTTTAAAAAATAATAATTACTACACTCATGAACATTTAGTACCGGTTGAATCCGGTTTCAATTACCTTATTACATGATATAATTCCATGTTTTATAATATTTTGATTTCGATTACTATTTACAATTCTGTTATATAAAGAGGGACAAAAAGTTGGTTGAAAACACATGAGAAACTAATAAATTTCCTTAATATCAGTAATACTTTCTATGAATCCTGAATTACTTCCTGTAAGGGGTTAGAAATGCTTTTGCTTGCTTATCTACTAAAACCTCCAACCTATATATTCAAATAAATTAAAGCGTCTTTTTGAATGAATAGATATAACAATTTAAAACTCAATATCATTTTTTTTTTATATTGTATTTTGAAATATAGTTATAATTATTTTTTGAAATATTTTTTATTCGGATAAGTATATTATTAATTTTTTTTATTTTTTAAAAATTATTTTTAAAATTAGCACATCAAAATAATTTGAAAATATATTAATTTAAAATAGAAATAAATTTAAATTTTTCAAAAATATTTTTAAAGTGTAATATCGAAAAATATGCTATATAGTGCATGGCAGACAATGTCGATCAATATTTTAAGTTTGGTACAAATTTGCGTCGCCTAATAAATCATAGAATCACCTGGTTGAAACACAATTCTCAAACAATAGGTTGAGTAGAACACATCAGATATGAGGAGATGTTGCAGAAAAGCAAATAAAAATGGAGGTACAGATGCAAATGCAAAAATAACTGCAGGGGCCAAATCAAGTCCATGCTGATGAGCTGCGCAGAAGGTTGCACTAAAGGCTACCATCATGCTTATCGTAGAGATGAAAAGCGTAGAGAGGCCGATCATCAGCATCCGATATAGCAAAAACCTTAAATGCACTTCTCTTTAGATATATAGGAGTTCCTTTATGGTTATCATTTCCCCCAGGTAAGCTAAAGGCTGCAGCAAAGACTACAGAAAACCATGAATGCAATGGTAAGGTAATTTTGGACGCTTACTTCCTCTTGACCTAGAATCAGTTCAACAAAGAAAACAAGGTTTTTTTAGGGCAGGAATAGAATGCTTTCTTCCCTTGATGTTTGCTCTCAAATTTTGTTTGGGAAACTGCAGCATAATTTAATATACTTGAAGTTCTTTGAAACTTGTTAGATGATATATACACTATACCAAATGCTCCTATGTTGTTTCTAGTACTTGATTAATTGAAGCTTATAGTACAGTTGAAAAACTTGATTGCCCCCTACTCTTTCCATTTTTACTTCTTTACTTGATTTCTTACAGAAGGATGACACATTAATACTGTATTTATTACATATTGGATTTATATTATTGCATCAGCAGATGGATTTTTTATATATATATTTGTGAAACATAAAGCAAATGAATAAGATTTTTCAAGGAAGTCCCCCCAAGATCAGTTAAATTATCTGAATTTGCTGAAATTTAAAAAACAAAGATTCTTAGAACAATATGTAGCAAGCTCTTAGGATTGAAGTTCTCAATATATATGTTAATTGATTTAAATTGTGGAATGAAACTTTTAACTGGTTTAATCAAACCTAGAATATATTTAAAGGGGAATAGTAAAAAAAATGGAGATTGATTTTTGATAAAGTGGTATGTGCTTGAACCATAGTAACTCTCGTTGCATTTGCAGAGCAGCACCAGAAACCACATTCATTCGATTCTGATCTGGTAATTTTTCCACTAGGTGCAACCTGTTGTTGCCCATATGATCTTTATATGCTGTTAGCCTGTTATCACATCCTTCATTGATCCTAATTTATATATCAGAATGAATATACTTGCATGTCGATGCAGTACTGATATATGAAATATGCTTTGTTTTAAGTTGAAGAGTCGTGCTGTTGAATTCTTAATGCATATTTTTCTTTCACTTGCACATGTACGAGTTTTCTACGCAAATCCTTAGATAACAATATAGTTTAGATAACAACTATTTTTCGTATCCTTTGGTGATACTGGTACTTATCAATTCAGAGTTGTTATGCAATAGGCACCTGGCAGGTTTCCTATCACCTTGCAATGCAGCATTACGAAGAGGCACGCATTTGCTGAAGTACATGTCCTTGTTTTCACCTGTCAAGTGTAATTTAGAAATCATATTAGCCTAGTTTCAAGTGAAATAAATGAAACTCCATGCATCACAG
The DNA here is from genome assembly GCA_026413675.1 of Populus pruinosa. Classification (NCBI taxonomy): domain Eukaryota; kingdom Viridiplantae; phylum Streptophyta; class Magnoliopsida; order Malpighiales; family Salicaceae; genus Populus; species Populus pruinosa. The sequence continues at coordinate 47,547,783 of CM048592.1, forward strand.
ACAAAGGAAATTTTGCATTATAGCATATCTTCTGTTTACTTCTTGTCACATTTTCTAATATTAGGTGGTTTCTTTGCATCAATTTTGTGCTTTTGTAACCACGAGATTTTAAACATGACCTTGGTACAGATTTGTGCGTGCAGATGTTTATGTTATTACGTGTGGATTTGCATGTGGCTGATTATCGATCCATTTCTTTATTGCCTTAGGAGCCGAACTTGTTGACCTATCACAATTTGAGACATAAATACATGAACAAGATTCTGTAAAAGGTAGCTAAATATATTATTGCTTGACGAAGCATATGATTATGATTTTGTCTCGTGTAATTGATCATCTCCACTTGTTCTAGCATGCACAATTGAAAACGCTTGCCATAAAAAATGAGAAAGACAGCACTTGCAGGGAAGTAGATGACAAGAAGGCTGCCTCAGTGGAGTTGAAAGAAGGCTGCCTCAGTGGAGTTGAAGTCCCAACCTCATTCTCCAGGGTCAGTTTCTCTTGTGGGACAATTGTTTCTGTATCTGCCTTGGTGATCTCAGAAATATCCTGTTGTTGTGGCACAACAGGTAAATTGACATCTATTTCTTCCATTTCAATTATATGCTCGTCTATTGCTTTAGGGCCTGCTTGGATACCTCCATTTCTCTGGAAGGCACACGCACGTATCAATCTCTTAGTTTATTCCTTGAAATGAGCCTCTGTATTTATTTATTTCTTAGGTAACGAAGGAGAACTGCAGTTGTTTTTGTAGTTTGTTAATGCTGACAGTCGTGTTTTTTTCTTTTTTGAACTGCGTTTGGCTACGCAGTCGTAGCGCAGTTTCCTGTTCTGTCACCCGTAGCCAAGCTTTTGCTTTTTGTGGTTGTCTTATAGCAGGATTTGTCCCCTCCAAAATTTGCTTTTGGAACTGATCTCTTCATTCATCCAGGCAAAGCCATAGACTTCTCAGTTCTTCTCAAATATCCATGGATGCTGATTGCTGGCATTTAATAAACCTCATTTATGAAAACACTCACAATCAAGGATTCTGTCGGCATGAAATGCAACTAAGAGAGACCGAAAGATATTTCAATTGATTCACTGTGACTTTCCTCAGTCATTGAGCTGCGCTGGTGAGTTCGTGTTGATATTAGCATTTTTTTTATTAGGCTGGGAAGTCGTTTCTTAGCAAACATGGGCGAATGCGAGCGCGTACTGTCAGCTTCATGGAAGGTGATGATGAAAAGTAAAATCCTTTGAAGAGTTCTACATTTGAGTGTTGAGAATCCCACATCATTAACGATGAAAAGTTTGATGAGTTTATATACAAAGATAGACATGCAATCCAATGGTCTCAGCTTTTGGATTGCAGTGGTGTTCATCATCAATACATTGAGGTCCTCTCGTGCAAGCTCAATGCATATCTCCCCAGCAATCCTTGAAACAGAAGATTTGAATTGAAACATCTTTCAGGATCGTGGTTGGAATTGATTCCAAATGTAGGACTTTTGTTTTAGTAATTTCTAACAAAAAAAAAAATCTATCCATCCGGACCCTTTACAGAGTCAAAAACTTGCAATACATATTACTGATAATTTTTCATTTTCTGAAATTGGAACCGTATCATTTGCAAGAAAATTGATGATATTTATGGAATGAGAGCAGCGCTCGATACCTTTGACAAATGAAAACGAAGAAAGAAAATTTCTTTTCCATTCTAAAGAAATTATTTAAATTTTATTAATTGATTGATTTATTTTCCGACCTTGATTTACACAAGATTTAATTATTTAACACTCCTACAGGTGTAATGCATGTTCTATTAACTTACTTTTAAAATTAAAAATAATAATAATAAGAATAAGAATAAGAATAAGACATTACGAACACCTGCCATTATCAAGTGATCCAAGCAATGCTGTGTTGGGGCATCAAATCAGATTTTATTTTTGGAAGAACAACGATGCTCATCACAAATGGACCAACATTGCAATAAGGGCGGGACAACTGATCAAACAACATTGCAACAAGGGAGGGGCAACTGATCAAACAACACTAAAATAGGAGACCAGGAGGAAAGGTAAGAGTAGAGTAACCGAATAGAAAAGGCTGCGACTTGGGAAAGCAGTCCTCAATAAATGGATGCCATCACCAGGTAGAAAAAATATTCTCAGGGCTCCAGGCTCCCAATAAACGCAGTACTTGCAAGGATTCTTGCGTGCACATCTCGAAAACCACAGTCACCTTGAAAAATCAACCAGCAACCGATCAAGTCACTGTCTTGGATAACAAGCAAACAGAACAAACGTTCACTTTACTAACTGCTAGTTCAACCCTGAATTACATGCAGAAATAAGAACAGCTGTTAATGGATTGGATTTTCCTAACATAAGATATGAAACAAATATATTCAAAACATCAACAACTAATAGCATATTTATCCAACTTGGAGAGCAAAGCCACTAAAATCATGAGTTGGCATCCTTTCTCTAAAATTTTGAAAGTCGAGCAAGTAAGAATTATAAGGTGATTTCTTTTCTGCTCTGCATTCAGCAATCCAATGGACTTTTGACTGTACAATGGAGGCCTTAACCTCTTTTATTTCAAGCATAAGAAAAATTTTACGCTTCTCATCTGATTTTTTTTTTAATACACAATATTGTTTTTCTTTCTTCTTTCTTTTTTTTGTTCATATGCCAAATAAGACTTACTGTACAATGAATAAAATTGTCTACATGCCTCTAAGCAGTCACTCCATGTTTCAATGTTACATCTCACTTATTCCTGCATGTGATATTGTATTAAGGATTTTTCAAAGTTACTAGAATTACAGGTTTAAGATAAGGGGATTGTGTTTCTCATATGTGTCTTGCAGCAGAAGAGGTTCAAAATATGAATATTCAGGTGAAGCATGAGCTAGAATGATGTGTATCAACCCTGATATCAAAAGGATGGGCCGGGAAATAGATTTGAAGATTCAAGGCAAGAACAGAAATAGTGGATGCACACATCGGCAGTGCACCGAAAACAAGAAAAAAATCACCGGTGCTGGAGGATTAAATTTTGATTTCAAACATGCGTGCACCCACATAAAAGTGACTGAAGAGCATGAGATTGGACCATAAAAGTGACTGAAGTGCATGAGACTGGATCATGTTGGTCATGTATACGTTCCTCTAGGGCATTTACTCTTCTTATATCAGTTGCACCAGAAGCCTAGACTATCATTTAATTAGGAAGTTGGATAAACCTATGGATTCATATCAATTTAAAATCATTCAAAATATGGAAAGAAAGACAGCCCACAAAGTGCCCTTTTTTTGATAAATACGGGGTGTTTGTCTCCTTGCTACAAGAAGTTCCAAAGCATCCATTATCTAGACTAAGTTATGAATACACTCCTATTTGAAGCATAGCCCAGGCAAATCAACATGCCCTGGCACCCCAGCATTATATATCACAAGCATCAAGAAAGATCCATCTCTCAAACAATAGAAAATTATCACAAATAACAAAACAATTGAATTGATACATTGCTTGTTCCTCACCTTCTTTTGCCAGTATTTCCATTTTATGCCTGTGAAACTAGCAAGGGTTCTTTGGACTCTTGTATGGATTTCTTCTTATAGTGAAAGTATAACATCAATTGTATAATTCCCAAAATGGTACCTATGCCATTTGGAACCTGAAGTTCAAATGAAAATCAAACTTGTTAGTGAGTAAACTTACCCAAGATAATATGATATATATATATATATATATATATATATAAGTTTATAAATGAAAAGCATAAAAATAAATTCATCCATATACATCTACATAGTTATGAAAACACTATCATAAATTTATGTTACATAAAGAGGGACATTATTGTTGGAATTTATGGCTTAAACTAAATAATGACATGGCTTGAATTGATTTGTCGATTTAAGTAAAATGAGTTACAATACACTGCTCCACAACCAAGAAAACCCTAAGAACACACACACACACACACACACGTATGTATGTTGCATAAATTTTAGAGGGAGGATAGCCGAAACTTATTGTGGCCATCACCTTTGTTTGTGATTTTGCCATCAACAGAATTAGTGTAGTATTTTCTTGTGAGTGATTTCTTGGATGTCATTGGGTTTTTGGTTAATGAGGTTAAGTGTGTGCTTGATTAGTGATTGTAATCCCCAAATATTTGATAGTGAAGTTTTGTAGAGTAGGCTTTTCCAAACCACATTATATTTGATGTCCCTTTGATTTTGTGTTATTGTTTGGTTTGCTTAGGTGTTTGCACAATAAAGGGTATCAAATTCTGGTTGATTGAAGACTTAAGCAAATCAAATGAAGATGATGAGGACACAAATTGGCATAACGAAATTTGAGATCAAATTGTTTGATGGGAAAAACAATTTCGTTCTTTGGTAAAGCAAAATAAAGGATGTTTTTGGTAAAGCACAATAAAGGATGTTTTAACAACTTAAGAACTTGATATTGTTGTTGAAGAGACTAAACCTGAACAACTGAAGGATGTTGATTGGAGCTTAAATTAGAAGAAAGCATTGAGTTAGATTCAATTGGCTTTGGCTTCAAATGTTAAGTACAATGTCCTAGGCGAGTCAACACCTAGAGGCATCTGGGAAAAGTTTGAGTATTTATACTTCCAAGTCATTAACTATTTATTTTCTTTTAAAATTGGTTTTATATAGTTGAAGGATAGATGAAGTAATGAGCATGCACAACCATCTTTCAAAATTTACTAGGTTGATGACGCAAGTAGTTAATGTTGGAGAATAGACTGAGAATGAAGAGCAATCCCTCCTACTATCATCTTTGCATGTCATGCAAGTCGTTGGCACAAACAATGCTAGTTGGAAGTGCAACTTTGGGTTTAAATGACGTGAGAACAATTTTATCAGAGAATGATAGGTTTTAGGAGTAGAAAATAATGCTAGAGATGATAAGGTGTTGGTTGTCTTGAAAACAAAATTATGATTATCTTGATATAGATATAGAACAAGTAGGTAGACTTGATAGAAAGAGCTCTAGATCAAATTCTAGACCTAGAGTTGATTGCAATAACATGGAATGTTTTTATTGTCATGGAAAAGGCCATTTTCAATATCATTTTGGGAAGATGAAAGCTGACTTAGAATATTAGAAACTAAACTGCAAGAAGTCTGGAGATGCTGCGATTGCCATGATGGCAATGCTTTCATGGTTAAAAAAGGCAAGCAAGTTTGAAAACTCCATGAATTTTAGATTTTACATGCTCCTTCCATGTTTGTTCAAAGAAAGAATAGTTTGATAATTATGAAGAATTTGGTGGAGATTTTGTAGTGCTAGTAGATGATAATGAAATTAGAGTTGATGGAATTGTATTGTTAAAATTAAGATGCATGAAGGTACAATGAAGATGTTTGGTGATGTTTGACACATGCCAAAATTTGAAAGGAATTTAATTTCAATTGAGAAACATGATTTGCGTGGTTATGCATGCTCGGTTGAACATGGCGGATATAAAAGACAGTCATGGTGTTTTGGTAGTGACAAAAGGAAAGCTTATGCATAATAATTTGTATAAGTTGATAGGTAATGCAGTTCAAGGTGGAGCATGCAATGAAGTGTGCAGTTGAATATACAAAAAGTAGTGTTTGGTTGCATCCAACAAGAGAGTTAGTGTTGCTTTGATAGATAGTGGAAAAGAAGATTATCATACAAAAAATTTGTGAGGTACAAGCTAGTGTGTGTGAAGAAGAGTGGAGTTTCATACTTAACAAAAACAAGGTCGAAGTAGAAGATGATTTGTCCCTATTTAAACCAAGGAGGAGATTTGTTAAACTTAATGGCTTAAATTGAATAATGAGGTGGCTTTAATTGATTGGTTGATTTAAGTACAGTTACAATACATTGTTAAACCCTCGTATAATTATAAGAAATTTTGGAATTTGGCTTGATGCTTGTTTCTAGTTGATATGGACTTGTGTGTGTGTGTACATTTATGCGCAGAAATTGGTAACTTGTAACAGCCACCTTTGTTTGTCACCGAATTACTGTGGTGTTTGTGCAATCAGGTTTTCTAGTGAGGTATTTAAGTGTGCTCTTGATTAGTGGTTATAATCCCTAATATTTAATAGTGAAGTTTTGTGGAGTAACTTTGCCGAGCCACTCCTTTTTATTTTGTGTTATCAGTTAGTTTGCTTGGGTTTTGCACAACAATTATAACAGCTTGCACATTAAATTTGAAGTATTAAAATACAGAGGGAAAAGGTAAAGGTTGCATGAAAAGGTAATGCATGTGCCAGAGGAAGCTTACATAAATAAACACATCGAAATTCAATACTCCATATAGCAAGAAAGAGGTGCTCATCAAGAAAGTGGAAAGGGAGAGATAAAATGGCATGAATTCAACACTCTTTGTTCGGATCACCAAATTCTGGAGATATAAGTAAAAAAGCAATTAGAAATTAAGCAATTTACGGAAATATTTATTTAAAAGGAAATAGTTGATTTACTGACAATTATAAACAACGGGGAAGCGAACATTGATATGAGAGAAACAACAGTCAATGACCCAACAGAGATCCACCGTATCATTCGATCATGAATTTGCAAGCTTCCTACTACTATGATTGCAAATAGGCCAAGCACCACTAGCAGCGAAGCTAACATACTAACCTGCCGGCAACAAGTGATAGCAAATGTAAGTGAACGAGCACACATAGAACCCATAAAATGTTGACAAGTTCTGCAAATAGAAGAGGATAAATACCTTTATTTTTCTCTCGGCATATATTATAAACAAGATAATGTAGGCTAATTGAAATACAGTGCCGAAAGAATTGACAGTGACAACCAATAGATTATCAGCAGATACGAGGGGCATGCCGTACCACATGCAGATCAAGCAATTCATTAGTGCATATATATATGGCAACCCCGAGAACTGCTCCGTTGAACGGTTTCTGATGATTCTCCTATATGTTGGTCTGAGATTTTCAACATCAAGGGAAAAAAAAAAATGCTAGTCAAAGGGATGAATTATATCAATCTCTGTAGTGAAAGGACACCGAGGACAGAAGAACAACTTACATAGGCGATACAAACAGCCCAAAAGCAAAGATATTCCCTGCAACAATCAAGTATTGGTGTCAAAGAAAAATTCTCAAATGATATTCCAATTCTATTTCATATAGAAAAATTCATTTACTTCAAACTTCATATCATCTAATTTGACATTTGTTTCGAGTTCCAGGCCGGGAATTGCAAGCATCTAAAAGGGGCTGGTACATTGATTAAGCAAAAATAAAGTATCCAATGCATGCATAGAATTTAAGATCACAAATATCTTCTTTTTTTCCCTTCCCTTTCTGAACAAACCGTACATGCGTTCCTGTTGCAATCCAAATTGTAAGAAATAAAGATGGAAAGGGGAAATCTGAGGCAGTTACTAACCCCCGAATACAACCATATGAGATATCTTGTTTTTCTGAATCTAAAAAATTGATATCGAAAAACAGAACAAGAGGGCCATTTGCTTTAAGCAAACATACGAAAGAAGAATCGAAAGAAGAGTACCGGCGATTCCTGCTGCATCCTTGCAAGACGTCCAGACAGGATTATGAACAGAGTCACTCATTCCCTCCCTCCCTCCCTCCTTCCTTCCTTCACTAAACACCAACCAACCTCTCTTTCTTTAACACCAATTAAAACCCAGCCTTAAGCTTTTATCTCAGCCTTACAAACAAAACCCGCCTCCCTCTCTTTTATACATGTATCTAGCAAAGTCTATATCTCTCTAAATTTTTCACGTTTTCGAAATAATAGAGAGAGAGAGAGAGAGAGAGAGAGAGTCTCCCAACCTCTAGTACATTAAAATCAGGACGACAAATCATGTAAGATTTTTGATAAATAGGCAGACAGGTCAGAGAGAGGGGGACCCTTGCTTTCCTTCAGACAAGGGGGCTGGGTTGAGCTGGCAGGGTCCGGTTGGTGATATCCTCAGCCACTTATCATCATCATCCATATCATGACGATTCATCAGATCAGTCATCTTTTTTAATTTTTCTTTTTAATTCATAGATACGGTTTAAAGAATTTGGTATCGGTATTTTTTTTTAAATGTTTGTTATTTAAAATAATAATATTTTTTTGATGATTATCGTTTTGCTAGCCGGAATGGGGCATAGATAGATTCCACTCTAAATTTCCTCAAGTCTCTATTGCGTTCTATTACTATTCTACTCCAACATCTGACCTTTCTCTCTTATTCTTCGCCTAATCTCATATTAGTGCCCCCCTAACTATTATCCATTTCTCAATTGGATCCCCTAACTTTATTTTTATCAATTTGATTCCCATTCTATCAACAATCCTCTATCAAAATATATATATATATAGCATATTTAGAAGTGTAATAATAGTTGTTTTTCAAAGTATTTTTTATTTAAAAATACATTAAAATAATATATATTTTTTATTTTTTATATTAGTATATTAAAACGATCCAAAAACACTAAAAAAATAATTTGAAGTTGGAAAACAAATAGTTTCATAAACAATTTTTAGATTTGTATGTAAAGATATGATTGAGAATTGATACATAGGTTAGGTATTTAATTGATAAGAAAAGATATGAGGTTACTTTTTATATATAAAAAAAATATAAGGTTACTATTTACTAATCTTTATTTTCATTCATTCATTTATTTATTTTTGTAAAGGTGGGAAAGAGTTAATTTTGATGCTATATTCAGATATCAAGAAAGATGGGAAAAGGAGTCGAGTAGCAATGAATTAGTGTAATTTTATATGTGAACATTATTTTCTTGGAGTTATGAAAATATAGTGGTAAAATAAGAAAATATATGTGCAAGCTTTTCATTCTATGATCTATGAAACTAGAATACTAGATAGAATACATCAATTATGATTAATAATATACATTTGTATTTACCGTCTTGACTACCTCTTTCCAATGTATGCGTACATTAATTTGTAATTGATGGGATTAATTAATAGATTGCTGTTCTACAAGTATTAGGGCCCGTTAGTCTTCACTTTTCAGCTTGTTCTTTTGGGGAAAAAACAAGCTGAAAAGCTAAGATAAACTTGCGTTACTTATCAACGATGATCATCCAGCGCATGCCCTTGAACTCATTTTTCTTCCTCTTTTCTGTTCGTTTTTTGTCGGCGAGGCTAACTTTCTTATCACATTTTCAAATACCAATATGGACCCATTGGTTAATAAGACTTGTCAATATAATGTTTTCTCTACGAAAAAAAGGGGGCCATCTTCAACCTCATGTAGCATTAAAATAAGATTGTACTGTGAATAAAGTCACGATGATGGTTTTTCATTGATTTTATGTATAGGAGACATCATTAATTAGAGCAACGCCTATAGTGAAATAAATTAGAAAAAATAAAATAAAATGCATGCTTGCACGACTGATCATTAGCTTATATATATTTGTGTGTGTGTGTGTGTGTTAATTTGCTAACTATGAAAGTGATATATACCATAAAGATTAGAGTGGGGAAAAAGAAGAAGAAGAAGAAGAAAGCTTAATTCCAGCTTCGAGCTTGAAGAGAACATGTGCAGGCCAGGCCTTAATTCTCCTTTATTCTTACTTTTGGTCGGTGGTGGACAACTTTCTTCACCTTGTCCTCTGTACTTGAGCAGAAAGTTATCATTCATGCAGAGCAGAGATGAAATAAGACTTGGGATTTCTATTTCTACACAAGTTTTAAAGTGATTAATTAATCCAGAAATAAAATGATACAGGTATTTAGGGTTTGGGAAAGAACTAGCCGTGTTGTATATGAAACTTGAGGAGACCCGCTGAGCTTTTTGGACAAGATAAGAAAGAAAATGATGACCTTGTAAACTTTGTAGGAGTACTTTTCTTTTTGTTTTTTATCAACTCAACTCGTAATCAACATGGAAAACGATGGCCTCATATTATATGAGTTGGATATCATACAAATTGCAGCAAGTGGCTTGCCTTAGAGCATCGTTCAAGAAAATCTTATCCCAGAAGATACGCAAGAGGATGATGCCAAAACTGTTCTCATTAGAAAATAAATTCGAAAGTGCAATATAATTATTGTTAAATATCCCCAAAACTTGATGAATTAACCTTTGTTTACTGATGATTGATGTTGGCCCTTTACCTTACCTGTGTGCGTTGGAATCAAAAAATTCTGATAACTTTTTCCTTTATCTTAGGCATTTAACACATGGTGCGGGCCAAAAGAGATTCAAGGCTACAGAAGAGAGAGAGGAAAAAGATCAGGAGAGAATGTCAAAGAAAGAGAAGGAAACGTTGAAGAAGAGAAAGAATAGAAGGTGGAAAAGTGTGCATTTCTATGATTTTTATTCAAGTTATTAACAATTGTCTAACATTTTAAAAAAAATAATATAAATATTAAAACTCTAACTATGATCAATATTTGGATTTATAACCCACTAAATAAACTATCCAACAATAATTAATTTAATTCAATAAATAAACTTAAATAAAACAATAACTAAACTAAGCCCAATAAATAAATCTAAATAAAATCCTACAATACTGCAGTCCTACAAATAGACATGTTTTTTTGGCACTAGGGATTGGTTGGTGTTATTCCTGTACTAACTTAAGCTCATGAAGATTTATGTTTATTGACACGAATAAAAGGTTGATGTTTTCTTCCAAGTGTAGGAGTGTCGAAGTAATAAATAACCCGGCAAGACCGGGGTCGAACCACAGGGAGGTTAATTGTACAAATTATAGACAACAATTATAAGCAACAATAATAGCAATAATAACAACAACAATAACAATAACAACAGCAACTATAATAATAACAATAATAATAATAGTAGTAGTAGTAGTAGTAGTAGTAGTAGTAGTAATAAAGAAAGAGAAGAAGAAGAAAATGATGATAACTTGGAGATGGAAAATTAATGTAAGGATTAAACAATAATAATAACAAATTTCAAGGTTAGAGGTTTCACTAATGGTATATCAAACAAGTATAGTATAAACTCTTATTATTCAATTGGAAACCACACACAAAGGAGGTTCCAATTGCATTATAGATTGTTAACATGATTACATTAGTCATCTTATTCAATTAATGCTAATACTTGTAAATCTCGTCAAGCATTCATGATTATAACTTATGTTAACAACAAATCAAGTTCCTTTCATAGCTCAGGTGTCGGTTATACCATACATTATGGGCTATGAAAGTGCCAAGCATTTGTTGTACCAAGTTTTATACAACATAAATCAAGATTAGTCATTTAACAAGCAAAGTATTAAAGAGTGAACAAGATAACAAATATAAAACATGTTAGTATCAAACATTAAAGTCCATATTAAGTTTACATTATACTTATTCTCACACCATTAGTGTAACCTTTTCACCTTGACATAATTAACTTAGCTAGACATAATGAAAGAAAGCAAAATAGATAAACAAAATAAGAACATAAAAGTTAACTAAGTAAAGGAAAGCAAATGAAAGGCATAAACTTGATATTAATGAAAGCAAAGCATAAACATTACAAAAAATACAAAGAGAGAAAGGAAGAGCATGATCTTGATCTGGAAATCAAGATGCCTAAATGCATGGCAAATGCCTCCTTTTATAGGCCAAAATTGGGAACTATTGATTTGATGACTAATTGATAAGTGGGTGGCCAACTTTTGACTTGGTGACAATCCTTATCTTCTCTTGTCTGCCCAAAACGTCATTGATAACGTCAAAATTAGAGCCAGTTGTAAACATGAAAGTTGTAGGCAATTGTCTCAGCTTTCTTGTATAAAAACTTCAGCTCATTTGGACTTCTAGAACTCCAGATATGGCTAAAATACCGAACAGTGCTCGGGCTGGAAGACAGATTCGGGCTTCTTTGTTGTTGCTACAATTTGGACTTGATAATGGCCTTTTTAGATCTTGGGCTCCATATGAAAGTTGTAGGTCTATGTCTTACCTTTCCATCCATATAAATTGGACCTAAATCTGAGATCTGTAGCTCCAGATATGACCCAATTACCGAACAGTGTTCCGGTTTGGATTGCACCGACATCTCTTCTCTAAGTTTGACCATCTCTTTATCCTTGCAATTTAAGTTCTTCAAGTCATCAATCAATCCTTTCATTTATGTGATAGGCCTCCATTAAAAATAGATATTTACCACAAATTATAGGTATCTTATATTATTAGATACATTATTATAAAATATATTTTAGTTAAGGAGTTATTAATACTTCAAGTGCAAAATGATGATATAAAACCATGATAAAAATGCACTTTTAAGTACTAATCACACCTCCCAACCAGCTTATTACTAGTCCCTAGGAATCAAAGCGTTAACACAATTTGCAAATTTCACAAAGCAAGGTATTCATCATTTAACTTCCATTAATCTATCCAGATAAACAAACTCTCATTAAATTTATATATCTGCTCAATACCTCTTAACAAGATATTAATAAACCTTTCTTTTGTGCTCAATGTATCAACACATAATTATGGGGCTTTTCTTGGAAGAAAACAAAATTTTTGTTCTAATGTTTAAGGTTAACTTCCTTGGGATGGGATTATTATTTTTGTCTTTTTTTTTTACTTCTTTTTTTTTTTTAAATGTATATACATATAATTTAAAAACATCATGCATCTTTAACCCATGTAACGAGCTTTCAGCTAATGACTCCCAGACCAGTTGGTCTTAGGGCATTAGGTGTTAAGACACCCCTACGAGCTTAGTAACTCGGGTCGCAGATACTGATATGTAGATAGTACAATGTTTGATTCCCTTAAGCTTTTCTCCTCAACCCATGTAACAAGCGTTAGGCCAATAGCTCCCAAGTCAGTTGACTTTAGGGTATTAGATATTAAAACACCCCTTCGAGCTTAATTGCTTAGGTTAGGGAGGCTACGAAACCAAACTTATCTATATTTTTATTATCATCATTTTTTTTCTTTTTTTTCTTTTTTTTCTCTTTTTTTATGTTTTTTTTTTAATTATATACAATTCCTTTCCCTTAGTTGTTACCTTTAACAAAAGAACATAAATAATGTAATAATCCAATATGCAACCCACGATCATATGTTAAAGTGTGTGTGTGTAAATTAAGGTTTAAGAATACATGTTAAATAAGTATATGAGCAGAATTAAGTGGTAACAATACGAGAGTTTGTAAACCTGAATATTTCAGGAAGTATTATAATAGACCTTGTTAAGAATGGTTACTAAGATGCGTCTCAAGAGTTACTTTAACAAAAGAACTCCTTTACTCTACCATCCTAGTAACAACAATTATGCACATGCTTTATGAAATGAAAAATAATTTTTTTTTTATCAACTACTACCCTCTCCCCCCAACCAAAACGAGATATTGTCCTCAATGTTCTAAGGTAGAAAGATAGAGTATAGAAGATATCACCTGAAATAACGAACACTGACAAAACCTGAAACACACTGAAACAAAAATAAGAAATAACAAAACACAATAATAAAACCAAAATACACAAAAATTCACAAATGAAGGCTCAAATCCAATCTAAGCTTTTTACAGCTTCCCGTAGATGACCAATTTATGCGACTCATGGAAGGATCAATCACAGGAATGAAAGATTGTAGTTGGTCAATCAATTGTTCAGCAGTAGTAGCAGAGATTATGATTTGTCGTGCAGAAGATGTTAGAAATTCCTGTTCCACAGCATGATCAAGAAAAGACAACAACTTATCATAATAACCATTAACATTTAACAAACCTATGGGTTTATGGTGAATGTGTAATTGAGCCCAAGAGGAAATATGAAAGATCTCTTCCAATGTGCCTAGACCACCTGGTAAAGCAATGAAAGCATCAGCATGGTTAAACATTGCATTCATTCGAGCCGACATTGTGGAGACCTGAAGTTCCTCTCCAATTGTTTTTCCAATGATGTCCCCTTGTGCCAAAGCTTCAGGGACGACTCCTAAAACTTGACTACCTCCTAAAAATGCAGCTATTGACACACCTCCCATTAACCCAAGACTGCCTCCCTCATACACTAAATGAATCTTTCTCTCAGCTAGCACCTGACCAAGATGATTTGCTGATTCTAAAAACTCCTTTTCTTTCCCAGGACTAGATCCACCGAAAACACAAATATTTCTTATTTGATGACTTGAGGAACTTGCCATTTCTACACACTTCTGTATTTGTTGAATGTATGGGTTGAGTAGAAATGAAAGGAAGGAAAAAAGGGTTTTATAGATGAGAAATTAGAAAGGCAATCATAACACCTATATGTAGGCCAACTGGAGTCTCACACACTCTCTCTCTCTCTCTTTATTTATTTATTTATTTACTTTTGAAAAAAACATATGTATGTGCAGGTAGTTGTGATTGTGGCTCACATCTTCCCTTGGTTTTACGTCCAAGAACGGCTTAAACGCCCTCTATGGGTCGGGGATAGGCTTCCCATCCAGTTTTCTTAAAAACTGGCAAACAGGGTCTTTTTTAGTCAGATTCCCAAGACTAAGTCGATCATGTTCTTTATGAAATAGTGACCATAAATCATGAATTGCACGATGCACATCTCCACTAGGATGCGTCTCAAGAGTCAATAGAAGATTATCTAAAGACTCCTTACTCAGGCCATCCTTAATGAATTGTATTTTATCTTCACAGTTTATAGATACCATTCCTAAAGAACGACATTGTGTATTACAAGTCCATCTAGCACATCGATGACAGACATTCAGTCGTTTTGCACGACGCTTCTTTGCAAAAGTGCTTTTACCTGTTCCAGGCATGTGTGAAATGAAGAAATTTGAGGACTCACCTGATAATCGGACCTTTGCTTCAATCAACTAGCAAATATCTTCAGGAATTCCATGATTCATTAACAATCTCAATCTTGCACATCTAGCACGGTAAATTTTTGTAATCGCATTCTGAGGCAGAGCGGGAAAATACTTTTTCAATTTTTCAAGATTAGTGTCCATTTTCAAATGAGAATTGGAAGAGAGATTCAAAGAATTGCACAGATATATACACAAATATCAGTAATTGTGGGAAACTGAAAGAACCGACTTAAGTCACGGAGTACCGTTATCCGCCATTTGACCGGGGTGAGAAAAACTAGTAAAAATCACTCAAAAAGAAACATAAAAAAAGAAAATGTGAGAAAAACAAAATAATCAACCTTTAGCTACAAGATTATTCAAACCAGCTGATTCATTTTCACTAGGAAAATTATCAAAGTAAGCTTTCAAACGATGTCCATTTTCCTTAAAATCATTGTCATTCATTGAATTCTCAATATCACAGGCCCCATAAGGATTGGTCCATCTTGGTCTTAACTCTCTAGGGACTGCATAGAGTTGAGAATTATAAAACAAAACTTTCTGACCAGTATCAATCTTTTGACAATTTTCACAAGTTTTGCAGAATGCATGCGTGTCCTTGAACATGGTGGGCCAATAAAATCCATTTTGCAAGATTTTTGCAATTGTCTTTTTTGACGAGAAATAACTTCCACATGCTTCAGAATGACAAAGTTTAATGACACTACTTACCTCATTGTCGGGAATGAATCTTTGAAATATTTGATCAGGACAATATTTGAATAAGGTAGGGTCATCACAATAAAAATTCTTCACTTCGTTCAAAAACTTTTCTTTGTCTTGGGTACTCCAATCAGTTGGCAAATCTCCTAAAGCAAGAAAATTGATATTTTTATCATACCAAGGCATTGGACTAAGAGAAAGTAAGGATTCGTTAGGAAAGTAATCATCGATTGGTGTGATGCCAGATGTCGAATCTGTTGTCACTGTTGACAAAAGATTCGCATCAATATTTTTTGTGCATGTTTCATCCATGATTTCTTCCTCAGAATAAATCATTTGCAAATTTTCAGTTTCATCCAATTCATTTTTACTTAAAGTAGATTCAAGTTGATCATAAACTAATTCCTCAATATGATCTACTTCTTGTAAATCATTATCATCTCCAGGTTGCTTGTAAATGTTGAAAATATTCATCTCCAATATCATGTTTCCAAATGATAGCTTCATCAGTCCATTCCTACAATTAATCAATGCGTTAGAGGCTGCAAGAAACGGACGTCCTAAAATAACAGGAAATGAATTACATGCTTCAACAGGTTCTGTGTCCAAGACAATAAAATCCACAGGATAAATGAATTTATCGACTTGTACTAACACGTCTTCAATTATTCCTCTAGGCACTTTTATAGATCTATCGGCAAGTAAAAGAGTTATAGAAGTTGGTTTTAACTCACCTAGATTGAGACTGTGAAAAACTGAATATGGAAGTAAATTCACACTAGCACCAAGATCAAGTAAGGCTCTTTCAATTTTATGCTCTCCAATAAAACAGGAAATTATAGGATAACCAGGGTCTTTATATTTCAAAGCATTATTGTTTTGAAGAATAGCACTTACTTGTTCGGCTAGAAAGGCTTTCTTTTTCACATTCAGTTTTCTCTTCACAGTGCATAGATCTTTCAAAAATTTAGCATAGGAAGGAACCTGTTTAATTGCATCCAGCAAAGGTATATTGATCCTTACCTGTTTGAAAATTTCATAAATTTCAGAATTGTGATTGACTTTCTTTTGTTTGGTCATGGCTTGGGGAAATGGAAGTGCTGGCGGTGAATCAGTCATTTCTTTGCAATTTTCAAATTCATCCCCTTCCTTACCCTCAGAGATTGACTCATCATCGTTCTCATAAGGTTCAAGAGAGGGTTTTTCAATAACCTTACCACTGCGCAGAGTAGTGACTGATTTTAGTTGATCCATGTGTTGGCTTCCGGAACTACTTGCATTTGTATTGTATTGCCCTTTGGGATTTTGTTGTGTTTGAGATGGAAACTTACCTTTCTCTTGGAAACTGAGAGCAGATGTTAATCTAGCAAGAGTATCTTTAAAATCTGTCATGTTTTGAGCAAGTTGAGTATTGATTGTCTCTTGCTTTTCAATGAATGCATGCAATGTTTCCTCAAGATTTCTTCTAGGAGGTGGAGCATAATGAGGTACATATCCATGAGAATTTTGGAAATTATGGTGTGCTTGAAACGGTGGTTGTGAAGTTTGTGCATTGTTGTTCTCACTCTTCCAATTGAAATTTAGGTGATTCCTCCAACCAGGGTTGTATGTTTGGGAGTATGGGTTGTGGTAGGGCCTTTGGAAACTGTTTAAAGCATGAGCTTGTTCATGGAGACATTCTTTAAAAGAAGGCAAGGTTGGACAATTGTTGGTTGAGTGTTCATTTGTTTCACAAATTTGACACACAATGTTTTCAACAGATTTTAATTGACCACTCTTTTTCAATTCTAGTGCCTCGACTTTTCTAGCTAAAGATGCAAATTTGGCTTGGAGGTCATGATCTTCCCTAAGGTTGTACATACCTCCACTAGATGTATGAGGTTGAGTTTTACTTGGTGCCTCATATGTACCTGCAGTGTCCCAATTTTGAGCATTTTCAGCTAACAAGTCTAAGTACTCCATTGCTTCATCAGGGTCTTTATCTTCAAAAGTTCCATTGCACATCAATTCAACCATTTGCCTATCTTTAGGTGTTAACCCTTCATAGAAATGTGAAACCAATCTCCATGTTTCAAAACCATGATGAGGGCAAGTACTAAGCAAGTCTCGATACCTATCCCAACATTTGTAAAATGTTTCTTCTGGTTTTTGAGTGAAAGTGGTGATTTGTCTCTTGAAAGAGTTTGTTCTATGAGATGGGAAAAACTTCTTTAAAAACTGTTGTTGCATTTCATCCCAAGCATGAATGGATCCTGGTCTCAAATTTTGTAGCCATGTTTTAGCTTTATCTTTTAATGAAAAAGGAAAAAGCTTTAATCTGATGGTGTTCATGCTACAATTTAAATTATTATATGTGTTGCAGACCTCCTCAAATTCTCTTAAATGCAAGTATGGATTTTCCAATTCCAAACCATGACAAGAAGGTAAAAGTTGAATAATACCTGGTTTAAAATTAAAATGAGATGCATCGGGAGGAAAAACTATGCATGATGGTGCACTTGTTCTTGTGGGATTCATGTGGTCTCTAAGTGTTCTAGCACGATTATTCTCATTATTTTCATTATGAAGTGATTGATTATCTTCTTCGGCCATATTTTCTGAAAATGATGAGGATACCCTACAAAGTCTACCACTTGATGTACGTGACCACACTCTCATGCACGTGTAGGAATAGAATAAAAAGAAGAAGAAAACAAAAGAAAAAAATAAAGTTATATACAAGAAAAGTGAAAAGAGAAAATAAAATAAATATTATAATTTATACAAGAACTTACCTCCCCGGCAACGGCGCCAAAAACTTGACACGACTAAAAGGTTGATGTCTTCTCCCAAGTGCAGGAGTGTCGAAGTAATAAATAACCCGGCAAGACCGGGGTCGAACCACAGGGAGGTTAATTGTACAAATTATAGACAACAATTATAAGCAACAATAATAGCAATAATAACAACAACAACAACAATAACAACAACAACTATAATAATAATAATAATAATAGTAGTAGTAGTAGTAGTAGTAGTAGTAGTAGTAATAAAGAAAGAGAAGAAGAAGAAGATGATGATAACTTGGAGATGGAAAATTAATGTAAGGATTAAACAATAATAATAACAAATTTCAAGGTTAGAGGTTCCACTAATGGTATATCAAACAAGTATAGTATAAACTCTTATTATTCAATTGGAAACCACACACAAAGGAGGTTCCAATTGCATTATAGATTGTTAACATGATTACATTAGTCATCTTATTCAATTAATGCTAATACTTGTAAATCTCGTCAAGCATTCATGATTATAACTTATGTTAACAACAAATCAAGTTCCTTTCATAGCTCAGGTGTCGGTTATACCATACATTATGGGCTATGAAAGTGCCAAGCATTTGTTGTACCAAGTTTTATACAACATAAATCAAGATTAGTCATTTAACAAGCAAAGTATTAAAGAGTGAACAAGATAACAAATATAAAACATGTTAGTATCAAACATTAAAGTCCATATTAAGTTTACATTATACTTATTCTCACACCATTAGTGTAACCTTTTCACCTTGACATAATTAACTTAGCTAGACATAATGAAAGAAAGCAAAATAGATAAACAAAATAAGAACATAAAAGTTAACTAAGTAAAGGAAAGCAAATGAAAGGCATAAACTTGATATTAATGAAAGCAAAGCATAAACATTACAAAAAATACAAAGAGAGAAAGGAAGAGCATGATCTTGATCTGGAAACCAAGATGCCTAAATGCATGGCAAATGCCTCCTTTTATAGGCCAAAATTGGGAACTATTGATTTGATGACTAATTGATAAGTGGGTGGCCAACTTTTGACTTGGTGACAATCCTTATCTTCTCTTGTCTGCCCAAAACGTCATTGATAACGTCAAAATTAGAGCCAGTTGTAAACATGAAAGTTGTAGGCAATTGTCTCAGATTTCTTGTATAAAAACTTCAGCTCATTTGGACTTCTAGAACTCCAGATATGGCTAAAATACCGAACAGTGCTCGGGCTGGAAGACAGATTCGGGCTTCTTTGTTGTTGCTACAATTTGGACTTGATAATGGCCTTTTTAGATCTTGGGCTCCATATGAAAGTTGTAGGCCTATGTCTTACCTTTCCATCCATATAAATTGGACCTAAATCTGAGATCTGTAGCTCCAGATATGACCCAATTACCGAACAGTGTTCCGGTTTGGATTGCACCGACATCTCTTCTCTAAGTTTGACCATCTCTTTATCCTTGCAATTTAAGTTCTTCAAGTCATCAATCAATCCTTTCATTTATGTGATAGGCCTGCATTAAAAATAGATATTTACCACAAATTATAGGTATCTTATATTATTAGATACATTATTATAAAATATATTTTAGTTAAGGAGTTAATACTTCAAGTGCAAAATGATGATATAAAACCATGATAAAAATGCACTTTTAAGTAGTAATCATTTACCTTCCGTACAAACTAGGATGTGCTAAAGAAATGACATATTTCTCTCATTTTCATCTTTTAAGTTTTTTAATTAAATCCTTTTATGATCAAAATCTAGGAGTAAAGTTTAAAATTGTGATAGAAATGTAAAATTAAAAGAAAGAGAATCATAATGTAAAACATTTAAAACACTTGTGGCTATTATAACAATTTATGTTTAATAACTTTGTTTCTTTGAATAAATTTTTATTTAAACAAATAATTATTCATAGTAATAACACGTGAAAAAAAGTCATTACATATAATGAAAGATTAAACTTAAAAAATAAAAATATAGATATACCTCGAGATATTTGATTTTGCAACATAAATCATATATTTAATTGTATCTAATAATTTCATATCTTATAATAAATTCTTTATTTAGTTAGAATTTTTATTCTTTATTTAGTCAAACAAAATTAGAATTTGCCCAAGGTATGCCACGAGTTGGAGAAAAATTTCCTTGCACACCAATAAAAATGTTAAGGCATTACTAACATGTTTTCTATATATATATATACATATATATATATATATTAACCATGAATTCAACACCAACTACAAAATAGACAATATTTTATCAAATAGTGAGACAAAAGCATATTGAAGTCAACCATATTAATAATGCAAGTCATATACATCATCAAGTTCAAAAACTTATTTTATTTCATAGATTATTTTTCATTTAATCATACAAAAATAAAATACATGATAATTTTTTTATATGAAATATTTTTTTAAGAAAAAAATCAAAACAAACATGTGAGATTGGAACAACAAAAGTAGATAATTGATAATAAAATATAAAATTATATTTTTTTAGTTTCAAGTGTGTGTGTA
Organism: Populus pruinosa; assembly: GCA_026413675.1. Classification (NCBI taxonomy): domain Eukaryota; kingdom Viridiplantae; phylum Streptophyta; class Magnoliopsida; order Malpighiales; family Salicaceae; genus Populus; species Populus pruinosa. The sequence continues at coordinate 47,568,632 of CM048592.1, forward strand.
TATATATCATTGATAATAAAATATGAAATTATATTTTAAAAAAAGACAAAAATACATTAAAAAAGAAAAAAATAATAGTTCAAACGTTATGACTTAAACTGTCAAACATGAAATCTTGGTCATAGACTTAATCTGGTTCAATAAATTATTTTTTTAATTTTATATTTAACCTAAAAACCAAATATTGTTTTTAAAAAAAAAGATAAAAAAAACCTAGGTATTTAGGCCTTCAAACCCAAACCCACCTGTGTGTGAGCATGGATTTCTTTCTTTTCTTTTAAAAGGTAATTGGCATGTTGTTCACTCTTATTTGTTTTCATTTTAAAAAGCAAATAACATATTGTTTACTGGCCTAGATTTTGACCATTTCTATAGTGGCTAGAAAATCAAAACAATGAGTTTTTTTTCTACAAAATAATTTTTAATTCATTTTAATCCAAAAACACTTTATCAACACCTTTAAAACATCTAAATCCAACCTATCAACCCAAAAAAAAAAAGATCCAAGACCCCAAAATCAAACCAACTTAATTTTATTTTTTTTAACATGGTGGCTCTAAACAAGAATCATCAAAATTCTCTTATCATATAAAACTCGTGGACATCAAAAACAATTATTTTGGTGATTAGAAATGATATGAACAATAACTTTCTCTCTTAACATTGAAATCCAACAATCTCTACCTCTTTTTTTATATAAAAAAATTAAAAAATAATAAAAAATAAACTTTTGAAACAAAATTGAATTGCAAAAATAATAATAATAGAGGACCGAATGGGTATAAAATGAAACGTAAGAGGACTAAATTGAACTTTTTACAAGTTTGAGCCCACCCCCTATTTTCTGCTTATTTTCCACATTGGTCCTTTTTCTTTCAATATTGTTCTCAGTCAATAAATTTGAATCAATTATTCTTTAATTTGGCTTTAAAAGGTTGAAATCGTTACAAAAAAAAGTTTGAAAACCAAAAAAAAAAAAAAGAGAAACTTTGAATTGTTTGAAGACTTTTCATCCACCCTATTTAAAAAAAAATGATCAACATATAACATCTTGTCTGTGAGCCTAGATTCTGGCCACCATTATGGTGGTTAGAAAATTGAGGCATTGGTTTTCCCTCCTAAAAACCTAGTTTTAAAGTTATTGAAACCCAAAAAATCTTATCAACACCTTTGGAACATCTAGAAATTAATCCATCAACTCAAACATCTAAAAAGAAAGGTCCAAAAAATTGAAATAAACCCGGGTTAAATTTGTGTTCCATGACTTAAATTTGTTTATATATGAAATATTGAAGTTCTAAAGGACCACCATTACAATCCTCTCCTCGCATGAACTCATGGATACCAAGAACAACTATTTTGATGATAAAAAATTATGTGAACTATAATTTTATCTCTTAACATTAAAACCAACCAACCTCTCTCTCTTTTCTTTTAAAATAGGAACTAAAAATAATAAAAATAAACTTTTATATCAAAATCAAATTGTAAAAAAATCAAAGGACTAAATGGGTATAATATTAAAAGATGGAGTGCTAAATTAAACTTTTCAAAGTTCCCACCACCTATTTTAATGTCCTTTCCATATTGGTCCTCTTTCTTTCAATAATTTATTTTGTCAACAAATTTGAGTCATTTATCCTTTAATTTGGCCACAAAAGGTTGGAATCACCTAAAAAAACAAAAAAAAAAAAACAAATTTTAAACCATTTGATGACACGTTATCTGCCTCTATTTTTTTTTGAAAAAATATGTGTAACACATCATCTACCAAACTACATTCTAGCCACAACTATGGTGACTAAAAAATTAAGGCATTAGTTTTTTACCTTAAAAACCTAGTTTTAAGCCATTTCAACTCAAAAACACATTACTATCATCCTTAAAACATTTAGAAACCAATTCATCAACCTAAAAAACCTAAAAAAATCAAATCCAGTTAGATTTGTCTTTCTTGACTTAGATTTATTTCTTTATGGAATATTGAGGCTTTATATAACTACCATTAAAATCATTTTATCACATGGAATCCATGGACACCAAGAACAACTATTTTTTTGGCGGAAAATTATGTGAATAATGATTTTCCCTCTTAACATTGGAATCCAAAAATCTCTCTCTCCTACCTCAAAATAGTGACTGAAAAATAATAAAAATAAATTTTTATATCAAAATTTAATTGAAAAAAAAAAGGGATAGAATGGATATAATTTGGAAAGATGAAAGAATTAATTGAACTTTTCACAACTATGAACCCACCTTTTTATTTTTAGCGTCTTTTCCATTTATGTCCTCCTTTCAATATTGTCCTTAATCAATAAATTTGAATAAATTATCTTTTAATTTGATTTTGAAATGTTATAATCACCTAAAAAAAGTTTAAGAATCAAAATAAAAATAAAAATAAAAAGTGAGTCCACAATGAAATGTGAGAGTATGAATGATGCAAATCTTTATAGTAATTCACTCATATATTTTAATATTTTTTATGATAAATATTTTTAAGGTAAATATAACAAATTTAGAAAACAAATGCACTTTGTTATCGAAAACCACTCAATGATAAAGGACTTGTCTTGTACCCATGATGAGGGTAAAGGTTTTAAACACCTTTAAATTATTATTTAAAGTAGAACTAGTTCCTAAACAAATTATTCAATGCTATTACCTAATGTGTTATTTTTCTAAATATCATTTCATGATGTATTGATAGTTAACTTTGCAAAATAAAACTTCAATTATTAAAAGGGAAGTAAAAAGATCTTAAAAAAAAATTCATTCTCTGATATATATCTTTTATTTTAGTTTTAGTCAACACCCAGTCATTCTAAAGCACTCATTTATCATTTGGTTAACTTCTTTAAGTCTCTTCACACTATGGACAAGCTATATACAGATTATTCCCTCTTCGATATGTATCATTTGCATGTCGCATGAGACATATAATCACTTGTTTTTCTAATGCTTCTTTTCTATTGTAGTTTAGGGTGCTATCAGAACCCTTCCGGGTTGACCTTCTATTACATGGAAACCTCTGTTTTAGTGGGCATACACACACCTAAAAAGAAGAAAGAGTTTTTGCATCTACTATTAAGTTAGTCTTCTCAACCACATTTTAGTTGATATGGTATGAGAGGAACAACTAAGTCTTCCTTCAGATTTATCAATCCGATTAAGATGTATCACTACTAGAAATTTAGTAAATACAAATAAAAACACCAATAAAAAATTTTCATTGATAAATTATAATGAATTTTACAACAAACTTTTCCATTGCTATATCCATTGGTAAACACCAATAAACATATTTTGTCAGTATATACCAAGAAAATTGCAGTAGAAAAAGAATGAATAAAAAAATAAGAAAAGCACGATGATGTATAACTTTTACAAACGGCTTTAACCCCCGACAATAAAGTTTGTTTGTAAATATACCAATAAAAATAATCTCTCAGTATATGCTAATGGAATTATAAATAATATTATAGTGAGATTCAAAAGGCAAATTATACGGTGATGTGACACTTTTTACCTATTGAATAACCAATGGCATGTCCGATAGAATTATTTAATCGGTAAATTCATTGGTAATATTTAATTTATGACCTGAAAATCAAACCTCCTTTCCCCATCCCCATTTCTTTTCTTTCTTATATATTTTTTCTATAACAAACAACCACCACAACACAGTTTAACCTCCCACAACAAATTCAGCCACCACAACACTTGGTTTGTCAGCATCTATATTCTGATTTAAATTTTATTAAGGATTCACCACCTTAAGTAAGCAATTCTATTTTTTTTATTTGAACATAATTTTTAAATGTTAATTTTTTTGCATATTTTTGTAGTATAATTATTATTCTTTTTTTATGTTTATTTGTTTTATAGTTTTTTTTCATACACTTTTGTAGTATGGATTTATGATTTGTACATGTTATGGTTTGTTTTAGATTTTTTAAAAATTGTATTTGTTTGTAAATTGATGAAACGTATGTTGAATTTTAACTTTGGTGTTTTGTGATGAAATAAATAATGACTTATTTAATGAGTTTATTTTATATTTTATCAATTTTATTGCCTAGTTGTAATTTTAAATAAATATGTAGAAATTTGAATTTATGTAGATATAAAATTGATAATGAACTAAGAGTACTATTAAAATAGATTGAATAAGATTGAGCTAAACCAATATTTTTGCAAATTGTTTTAGTTAACATAGTTAATTAATACATGTTGTTATCATTATTTAAATATGTTTGATATAAATAATGGATGATCATTCTATGGATGTATCAAGATTCACCTAAAGGTTGTAGAGGATGAGTTATTGTAATAAAGGTTCAGGTTTTTATTAATTACATACTATCTAATCCTATAAATATTAGTGGAAGCAATATTAGATGTTAATGTAAGATGTGTAAGAATAAAAAATTTATCGATACAGATATTGTAATGATGCATCTTCTACAAAAATAGTTTATGAAGAAATACTTGTATTGGTATAAATATAGAGAACCATATATTTCTCATGATATCATGGTAAAATGTATGGTTAAGTTAACTTCTAGTGCTAGCAATATGCATAAAGTTGTAAATGACAATAGTAATCCTTATAGAAATATGGTTGTGGATGTAGTAAGAATGCGTTAGAATGTCAATGTCCAATCATAGATGAAAAATCTAATATAGACGCAGACAAGTTTCTTAATCTTTTAAAAGATTCTTACATACCATTATGGAATGATTGCACAAATCATAGTATATTATTAGTCAATCCATATATATTCATCATTAAGTCAGATCATGGGTTAAGTAAGGCCAGTTATGATAGAATTATTGAATGGGAAAGAAATATTTTTTCTTAAAGGAACAAAATGAAAGAGAACTTCTATGTTGCTACGTCTATGATGAAACCCCTTGATTTAGGATACTAAGAAATTGACATGTGATTAAACTTTTGTATATTATTGTACTTTGAAAACGCAAACTTGATTATATACAAAATATATAGGCATTCTTATTATTAACTCAGAACTGATAGAGAAAAGACTCTTGTCGCACACAAAAAACTTAGATACTTTTCAATCATATCTAGACTATAGAGGTTATTCATGTCACTAAAGACTATTGAGTACATAACATGACTCCAATCACATTATATAGTAGATAAAGTGACGACGCACCTTTTTTATGGTGAAGCCTCAAACCATTTTAATAATGTGCACCTTTCTGATGGTGAAGCCTCAAAACACTTTAATAATTTGCATCCTTAGTTTTCAGTAGAATCAAGGAACTTACATCTTAGGTTATTTACAGATAGATTTGATTTATTCAGGTCATTTGCTACTTTTTATTCTTGTTGGCTGGTAATGCTCATAATTTATAACTTGTTATCGAGGATGTGTATGAGATCAAAGTTCATGTTTTTATCTATGATCATATCCAATCCTAATAGTTTGGTTAGAAAATAGATGTTTGTCTTTGATCGTTAATTGATAAGTTGAAACAGTTATAGTCATCTAGGGATTTGGCTTATGGAATAGCTTTGATGAATCGAGAAAACATGATTTTCTGATAAAAATAGCTTTGATGTGGACTACCAATGATTTTTCTGCTTATGGAATGGTTTCTAGTTATAACACACATGAAAAACTAGTATGTATACTGTATGAAAAATAACAAAACACTCACATAAACAAATATCAATAAAGCATTTTTTGTTTTTTTTACTTTGATTAGTGGTTCTTATTAATGTATCACAAGTACAAAAAGATGGAAGAGTTCTTTATTGGTAAAGTTGAAAATGATGTTGCACCGCCACTTCTTTCGGGTGAGGAACTATATGGTGTGATGTTAGAGTACAGTGACATTGTGTTTGGTTTTTAATCTGGTAAACAAAAGTTCCTGGTTTTAGGTTGACCCCTAAATAGGTTAATTAAAGTATTTTTTAGGAGTTTCCTTATTAGAAGACCAATATTCTCTATCGTAACCTTAATGTTATGCATATAGAAAAAAAATATGTTTGAGAATATTTTCAACATGATTATAAATGTAAACAGAAAAACAAAGGACAATATCAAAGCTAGAATGAATATAAAATTGTTTTGTCACTGTAAAAATATAAAGGTGCTTTATGTTAGGTCACGGGTCTCAAAGCCCTAAGTCAGCTTCGTCTTAGACAAAAATGCATAATTACTAGTTTACTAATGGCTTAAAGTACGTGTTTTTCTAATGGACATGTCTTGAACATATCAATATTAGTGAATTTAAAGGATTGTAGATTATATGGAATGATGAGCCATGACTGCCCCATGTTTATACAAACACTTATTCCATTAATTTAACAAGATTTATTGTCAAAGGGGATATTGGATGCACTCATGAAGATCAGTCATTTCTTTAGAGATATATGCTCCAATAAGTTGCAAACATAACACATGAAGAGACTTGAAACAAATATCATCCAAACAATATGCAGACTTGAGATGATATTTTCTCAATCATTTTTTAACTTGATAAAGCATATACTTATATATGTATAATTTAAGATAAAAGTTAGAGGCCTGGTTTCATATAAATGGATGTATCTATTCAATAAGTTAGGTTTTACACATGCATTGTACTTTTTTTTTCAATTTTTGCATAATTCAAAAAATTCATTGAATTTCATGTAGACACTTATTCAACCTTAAAAGAAAAATAAAAAATAAATTGCATGTTGAGGCTTTGATATACGAGGCCTATATTATTGAAGAGATCTCAGCCTTTATCTCATACTATTTCAAGCCTCAATTGAGAAAAAAAAAATAACCATGTTTTAAGGCATAATGATGGTGAGGAAGTTCCTTCGAGTGAGAATTTATCAATATTATCTCATATTAGACAACACAAACTGGAAGTTTCGTAAACTAATCTAGGTGGATTTATAAATTTGGGATTCAATTTTGATAGAAATTTAATGAATTAATAAGTGTAAGGGCTTCATTAAACTTTGAATTAGTTTAAGTAATAAAATCATAAGCTTAATTGATGATTTGATAATATTTAACACTTAATTAAACTTTGAATTAGTTTAATTAATGAAATGAGGAGCTTAATTGAAGAAATATATCAAAGTTTAGGGTCAATTTGTGTCCAAATTGCAAAAAATTAAATTCAAGGGACCAAATTGAATAGGGGTTGATACTTCTGGAGGAAAATTGAAAAATAATCCGCAGTCTAAAATGATGTCATTTTACATTTCCTGATTCTTCATCTTCTTCTTCTAAAAACAAAGGAAACGACCTACAAAGAAAAAAAAATGTTGTGTGGACTGTGTGATCTCAAGCCAAGCAATATGTAAATCATTTGGTTTTCCATAAATCCCAACCCAATCAGGTCTTCCTTAATACACAGATGGAGTTTGGATTAAAATTGATCGCCAACAGGCCAATCATGGCGGGACTATTGGTGTTCTAGTCTTTAGAGAAAACCAACTCCTCGTCCATGCTTATTAGAAGGAGAGACGTCGACTGAGGTAGAGAAGGAGGATCCTTATAATTACAAAGAAAATCAATTATTGCAAAGAATGGGAAAAAAAGAGAAGAATAAAAAAAATAAAAAATAAAAATAAAAAGGAAAAGAGAGAAATAAAGACAGGATAGAGAAGAGGAAAGGGGAGAAAGAGAGAAACTAGGAGAGATAAAAAATAGGAAGAACAAGAAGAGTCAGGGAGCAAAAGGGAAAACTAAGAACAGAAACTACATCTAGTGGTGGTTGAGCAAGATCTTCATCCCAATACCATTTGCAAGACAAGATCTTCGTTCCAAGACATAAAACTTGAGAACATGATAGGAAGGAAAAAAAAAAGAATAAATTCTAATCAAGTTTAAACAAAACCAACAATGCAGTTTGCCTTAGGTAAGATGTTTAATGGGTGATAACAACCTTTCTTTAGTGTAACTAGTCTCATACCATAGAATCTTTGTTAAACACTTAAGATGTCTAGTGACTATAATAATAGGTGACGACTCCTTCAACTAGACAATTCTTCAAAGAACAAGATGGCAGATATTCATTTTTTATTTGATAAATAATCAAAAAAATTATTTGGTCACAACGATGTCTACGTGTGACACTGTAAACCTTGAAAAAAATCAAGGATGGATTAAATAAAAAAAATAAAATAAACTAGAAGTTGTGGGGTGAAATTATAAGAAAAGAAAAGAGGTATAACTTAATTATAAGAAGAAAACGAGATGTGGGGGCAAAAATGATGCACTTAAAGAAAATAGGGTTTAAATGCAAATAAGAATAATTATAGAGCATGAATACTCATTTTCTCATAAAAAATTTGCAACAATTACAAGGAAAGAAAAGGGGGAGTTTTGTATCCATTTTTTCAAATCAAGTGAGAAACACCAAAATTTCAAGAACCTATCTAAGATTAAGGGTTATAGGTAGAATAAACACCGGTGGACAAGGGATTAACAATAAAATTTGAACAAGAAGAGAAAAAGGGAGGGTTGACTATCATTTGAAAGAAAATAAGGGAGTCAAAGATTGAACCTTGATTCTTACCATGTAAGGTGTTCTAAACATGGTCTCATGAGTCGTTATAAAGTTGATTATGAATTGAAGCCTATATATGACTAACTAAGGAAATTGTCTTGCTCGATTTAGAGTTATAAAACTCCACCTATGGTCATTAACCGAGATTAGGTCATGACAAACCATGTAGGGCAATAGATAATGTTTGTTGATGAGCAATTTTGACTATCTTAGAGATTGAATTGGGTTCTTTTCCTTTAGAGAAGTTATCGCCTCGTGTCTTAACGTTCCAACAAGACCAATCTTGCTTGAAATGGAGTTTTATAACTAGTTAAAAATCTAAGGAGAGGTCGGACAATAACAGTTTAATATCAAGGCAGTAACATTTGGATAGTAACAATCCAATATTTATTGATGAGCAATTTTGACTATTTTAGAGGTAGAACTGAGTTCTCCTTCCTTAGATAACTTATAGCCTCGTATCTTATCTTTTGAATAAGACCAATCCTATTTGAAATGGAGTTCTATAACTTTAGATATAGTTAAAACTTTGAGGAGAGGTTGGACAATAACAATTCAATATTAAGACAGTAACAATCCACTGTTTGTTGATAAGCAATTTTGACTGTTGTAGAGCCAAAACTAGGTTCTTATTCCTTCAGAGAACTTGTAGCCTCGTGTCTTAACTTTTCAACGAGACCAATCTCGCTTGAAATGAAGTTTTATAACTCTAGATATAGTTAAAAATTTGAGGAGAGGTCGGACAATAATAGTTTAATATCAAGACTATAATAATTAGAAAGTAACAATCCAATATTTGTTGATGAGCAATTTTAATTGTCTTAGAGGTAGAATTAGGTTCTCCTTTCTTATATAACTTATAGCCTCGTGTCTTATCTTTCCAACTAGATCAATCTCGCTTGAAATGAAGTTTTATAACCAGTTAAAAATCTAAGGAGAGATCAGACAGTAATAGTTTAATATCAAGACAATAACAGTTGTACAGTAATAGTTCAATGTTTATTGATAAGCAATTTTGACTATCGTAGTGGCAGAACTGGATTCTCATTCCTTTAGAGAATTTGTAGCCTCGTGTCTTAACTTTTCAACGAGATCAATCTCACTTCAAATGAAGTTTTATAACTCTAGATATAGTTAAAAATATGAGGAGAGGTCAGACAATAACATTTCAATATCAAGACAATAATAATTAGACAGTAACAATCCAATGTTTGTTGATGTGTAATTTTAATTGTCTTATAGGCGGAACTAGGTTCTCCTTTCTCAAATAACTTATAACTTCGTGTATTATCTTTCCAACGAGACCAATCTCGCTTGAAATGGAGTTTTATAACTTTAGATATAATTAAAAATTTGAAAAAAGGTCAGACTATAACAATTTAATATCAAGACAGTAATAGTTGGACAATAACATTTCAATGTTTATTAATGAGCAGTTTTGACTGTCTTAGAGGAAAAATTGGATTCTCCTACCTTAGAGAACTTGTAGCCTTATGTCTTAGCTTTTCAACGAAACCAATCTCACTTGAAATTGGGTTCTATAACTCTAGATATAGTTAAAAATCTAAGAAACATTTGAACAATAATAGTTCAATATCAAGACAGTAACAGTCTAATGCTTGTTGATAAGTAATTTTGACTGTCTTATAAGAAAAATTAGGTTCTTCTTCCTCAAAGAATTTATAGCCTCATGTCCTAGCTTTCTAATAAGATCAATCTCACTTGAAATGGAGTTCTATAACTCTAGATATAATTAAAAATCTAAGGAAATATTGTATAACAGTCCAATGTATAAATAGTAACAGTTCAAATATTAAAAAATAACTGAAAGAAAGACTTATTGACTGTTGATATAGTTATTGTAAAACATATCCTTGAGTGAGGAAAAATTATGACATAAACTTGTGATTTGTGGAAGGAACTATAGGCATGGGGTAATAACAGTGGAGGAGCACGAATAGAGCTTCTATTACAAACAAGTAAATCGCACCTATACTTTCTAGTTAAATTCTATGATTTACTATATTACCAATATGAAATGATAATTACAGAATATTAGATATTAGGTGAATGGTTGTTGTGTAAATTTTCAAGTAAGGAAATTATCGTTGACAATGGAAATATGAGAAGTGTGATTTAACGCGTGAACTAGCATATATTTAACATATGATAGGATCCCGGGTAAGAGGATCGACATGTTTGGACTAGCATATATTTAGTGTATGTTAGGATTTCAGATAAGGGGATTAAAAATGTATTGGCTAACAAACATTTAGTTTATGTTAGGATCCCAGATAAGGAGATCAACCACGTATTGACTGACATGTATTTAGTGTATGTTAGGATCCTGGGTAAGGGGATAAACCATGTATTGACTGACATATATTTAGTATATGTTAAGATCCCAGGTAAGGGGATCACCTTGCATTGACTCCTATAGGATGATGATGATGATACTAGTGAAATTGGTATTGATAATATGTTAAGCAGAAATGATCATGATTGATCTTATAAAATCTGAAAGTGGAGGTTGATAATAGAGTGGAAACAATTTGTAATAGTTGAACAAGAAAAATATTCTAATGAAAGTGACATGACTAAAAGATTGGTGTTTTCTTCTAAGTGCAGAAGTGTCGAAGTAATAAATAACCCGACAAGACTAGGGCCGAACCACAAGGAGGTTAAATGTATAAATTATAGATGACAATAACAACAACAACAACAACAACAACAACAACAACAACAACAATAATAATAGTAATAATAAAGAAAAAGAAGAAGATAAGAACCACTAATGGTAGAGCTTAGATAAGTATTAAAGAGTAAACAAGATAACAAATACAAAACATGTTAGTATTAAACATTAAAGTCCATATTAAGTTTACACTATACTTATTCTTACACCATTAGTGTAACATTTTCACCTTGACATAATAAACTTAGCTAGACATTATGAAAGAAAGAAAAATAAATAAACAAAATAAGAACATAAATAAGATAAAAGTTACCTAAGTAAATGAAAGGAAATGAAATACATAAACTTGATATTAATAAAAGCAAAGCATAAATATTATAAAGAATACAAAGAGAAAAAGTAAAAGCATGATCTTGATCTGGAAACTAAGATGCTTAAATGCATGGAAAATACCTCCTTTTATAGGCCAAAATTGGGAACTATTGATTTGATGACTAATTGATGAGTGGGTGACCAACTCTTGACTTGGTGATAATCCTTATCTTTTTTTGTCTACCTAAAATGTTATTTATAATGTTAAAATTGAAGCCACTTGAAAACATGAAAGTTGTAAAAAATTGTCTCACCTTTCTTGTGTAAAAACTTCAGGTCATTTGGACTTATATAACCCTAGATATAGGCTAAATACTGAACAGTGCTCGGGCTGGAAGACATATTTGAACTTCTTTATTGTTGCTACAATTTAGACTTGAAAATGACCTTTTTAAGTCTTGAGCTCTATATAAAAATTATAGGTCTATGTCTTACCTTTCCATTCATATAAAGTAGACCTAAATCTAAGATCTATAACTCCACATATAACCCAATTACAAAATAATGTTCTGGTTTGGATTACATCGACATCTCTATTCTAAGTTTGACCATCTCTTTATTCTTTGAATTTTAGTTCTTAAATTCATCAATCAATCTTTTTATTTATGTGATAGGCCTGTATTTAAAATGAATATTTACCATAAATTAAAGGTATCTTATATTATTAGATATATTATTATAAAACATACTTTAGTTAAGGAGTTAGTGATACTTGAAGTGCAAGATGATAATATAAAACCTTGATAAAAAAAAATATACTTTTAAGCACTAATCATACCCCCCAACCAACTTATTATTAGTCTCTAGTAATCAAAGCGTTAAAATAAATTTTTTTTTTTTGCAATTTCCACAAAGGTTTTCATCATTCAAGTTCCATTAATTTATCCAAATAAACGAACTCTCATTAAATTTATATATCTACTCAATACCTCTAAAAAAAATATTAATAAACCTTTCTTTTTTACTCAATATATCAACACATAACTATAGGGCTTTTCTTAGAAGAAAACAAATTTTTTGTTCTAATGTTTAAGGTTAACTTTCTTGAGTAGGGATTATTACTATTTTTTTCTTTATATATATATATATATTAATAATTTACAAAAAAAATGGTCTGAAATGTAGATAGTGCAATGTTTGATTCCTTTAACCTTTTCTCCTCAACCAATATAACAAATGTTGGGCCAATAACTCCCAAGTCAGTTGATTTTAAGGTATTAAGTGTTTAAATACCCCTTCAGGCTAAATTGCTTAGGTTATGGGGGCTACGAAACCAAACTTATCTATATTTTTATTATCATCATTTCATTTTATTTATTGTTTTCTCTTTTTTTAAAAAAATTATATATTATCCCTTTCCTTTAGTTGTTACCTATAACAAAATAACATAAATAATGTAATAATCCAATGTGCAACTCACAATCATATGTTAAAGTGTGTGTGTGTAAATTAAGGTTTAAGAATATATGTTAAATGAGTATATGAGCAGAATTAAGTGATAGTAATGCGAGAGTTTGTAAACTTGAATATTTCAAGAAGTATTATGATAGACCTTATTAAGAATGATTACTAGGATGCGTTTCAAGAGTCATAAAAAGATCTCATTTATTCTGCCATCATAGTAACAATAATTTTACACATGCTTTATGAAATAGAAAACATGGTTAGTTAATTTTATTTTTTTTAGCTACCACCCTTTCCCTCCAACCAAAACGAGACATTATACTCAATGTTCTAAGGTAGAAAGATAGAGTATAGAAGATATCACCTAAAATAACGCACACTGATAAATCTGAAACACACTTAAATAAAAATAAAAAATAACAAAACATAATAATAAAACAAAAAGACATAAAAAATTTACAAATGAAGACTGAAATCTAATCTAAGCTTTTTACAGCTTTTCTTAGATGACCAATTTAGACGACTCATTGAGGGATCAATTATAGGAATGAAATATTGTAGTTGGTCAATCAATTGTTCAGCAGTAGCAGTAGAGATTATGATTTGTCGTATAGAAAATGTTAGAGATTCCTGTTCCAAAGCATGATCAAGAAAAGACAACAACTTATTATAATAACCATTAACATTTAACAAACCTATGGATTTATGGTGAATGTGCAGTTGGGACCAATAGGAAATATAAAAGATCTCTATCAATGTTTCTAGACCACCTGGTAAAGTAATGAAGACATCACCATAGTTAAACATTACATTCATTTGAGCCGACATTGTGGAGACCTGAAGTTCCTCTCTAATTGTTTTTTCAAGATGTCCCCTTGTGTTAAAGCTTCGGGGATGACCCCTAAAACTGGACTACCTCCTAAAAATACAGCTATTGACACACCTCTCATTAACCCAGACTGCCTCCCCATATACTAAATGAATCTTTCTCTCAACTAACACCTGACCAAGATGATTTGCTGATTCTAAAAACTCTTTTTCTTTCCCAGGAATAGATCCACAGAAAACACAAATATTTCATATGTGATAACCTAAGGAGCTTGTCATTTCTACACACTTCTATATTTATTGAATGTATGGGTTGAGTATAAATACAAGGAAGGAAGAGAGGATTTTATAGATGAGAAATTAAAAAGGCAATCATACCACCTATATGTAAGCCAGTTGAAGTCTCTCTCTCACACACACACACACACTCTCTCTCTCTCTCTCTCTTTTTATTTATTTTTGAAAAAGTTTGTGTATGTACAGGTAGTTGTACACATCTTCTCTTGGTTTTCTGTCCAAGAACGGCTTAAATTCCCTTTATGGGTCGAGGATAGGCTTCCCATCCAGTTTTCATAAAAACTGGCAAATAAGGTCTTTTTTAGTTAGATTCCCAAGACGAAATCGATCATGTTCTTTATAAAAATGGGGCTATTGACACGACTAAAAGGTTGATGTCTTCTCCCAAGTGCAGGAGTGTCGAAGTAATAAATAACCCGGCAAGACCGGGGTCGAACCACAGAGAGGTTAATTGTACAAATTATAAACAACAATAATAACAATAATAACAATAACTATAATAATAATAATAATAACAATAATAATAATAATAATAATAATAATAATAATAATAATAATAAAGAAAGAGAAGAAGAAGAAGATGATGATAACTTGGAGATGGAAAATTAATGTAAGGATTAAACAATAATAATAACAAATGTCAAGGTTAGAGGTTCCACTAATGGTATATCAAACAAATATATTATAAACTCTTATTATTGAATTGGAAACCACACACAAAGGAGGTTCCAATCAGATTATATATTGTTAACATGATTACATTAGTCATCTTATTCAATTAATGCTAATACTTGTAAATCTCGTCAAGCATTCATGATTATAACTTATGTTAACAACAAATCAAGTTCCTTTCATAGCTCAGGTGTCGGTTATACCATACATTATGGGCTATGAAAGTGCCAAGCATTTGTTGTACCAAGTGTTATACAACATAAATCAAGATTAGTCATTTAACAAGCAAAGTATTAAAGAGTGAACAAGATAACAAATATAAAACATGTTAGTATCAAACATTAAAGTCCATATTAAGTTTACATTATATTTATTCTCACACCATTAGTGTAGCCTTTTCACCTTGACATAATTAACTTAGCTAGACATAATGAAAGAAAGAAAAATAGATAAACAAAATAAGAACATAAAAGCTAACTAAGTAAAGAAAAGGAAATGAAAAGCATAAACTTACTATTAATGAAAGCAAAGCATAAACATGACAAAAAATAAAAAGAGAGAAAGGAAGAGCATGATCTTGATCTGGAAACCAAGATGCCTAAATGCATGGCAAATGCCTCCTTTTATAGGCCAAAATTGGGAACTATTGATTTGATGACTAATTGATAAGTGGGTGGCCAACTTTTGACTTGGTGACAATCCTTATCTTCTCTTGTCTGCCCAAAACGTCATTGATAACGTCAAAACTGGAGCTAGGTGCAAACATGAAAGTTGTAGGCAATTGTCTCAGCTTTCTTGTGTAAAACATTCAGCTCATTTGGACTTCTAGAACTCCAGATATGGCCAAAATACCGAACAGTGCTCGGGCTGGAAGACAGATTCGGGCTTCTTTGTTGTTGCTACAATTTGGACTTGATAATGGCCTTTTTAGATCTTGGGCTCCATATGAAAGTTGTAGGCCTATGTCTTACCTTTCCATCCATATAAATTGGACCTAAATCTGAGATCTGTAGCTCCAGATATGGCCCAATTACCGAACAGTGTTCCGGTTTGGATTGCACCGACATCTCTTCTCTAAGTTTGACCATCTCTTTATCCTTGCAATTTAAGTTCTTCAAGTCATCAATCAATCCTTTCATTTATGTGATAGGCCTGTATTAAAAATAGACATTTACCACAAATTATAGGTATCTTATATTATTAGATACATTATTATAAAACATATTTTAGTTAAGGAGTTATTGATACTTCTAGTGCAAAATGATGATATAAAACCATGACAAAAATGCACTTTTAAGTACTAATCACACCCCCCAACCAGCTTATTACTAGTCCCTAGTAATCAAAGCGTTAAAACAATTTGCAAATTTCACAAAGCAAGGTATTCATCATTTAACTTCCATTAATCTATCTAGATAAACAAACTCTCATTAAATTTATATATCTGCTCAATACCTTTTAACAAGATATTAATAAACCTTTCTTTTGTGCTCAATGTATCAACACATAATTATGGGTCTTTTCTTGGAAGAAAACAAAATTTTTGTTCTAATGTTTAAGGTTAACTTCCTTGGGTTGGAATTACTATTTTTGTCTTTTTTTTTTGTTTTTTTGTTTTTTCTTTTTTTTAAATCTATATACATATAATTTAAAAACATCATGCATCTTTAACCCATGTAACGAGCTTTCAGCTAATGACTCCTAGACCAGTTGGTCTTAGGGCATTAGGTGTTAAGACACCCCAACGAGCTTAGTAACTCGGGTCGCAGATACTGATATGTAGATAGTGCAATGTTTGATTCTCTTAAGCTTTTCTCCTCAACCCATGTAACAAGCGTTGAGCCAATAGCTCCCAAGTCAGTTGACTTTAGGGTATTAGGTGTTAAAACACCCCTTCGGGCTTAATTGCTTAGGTTAGGGAGGCTACGAAACCAAACTTATCTACATTTTTATTATCATCATTTTTTTTTCTTTTTTCTTTTTTTCATGTTTTTGTTTTTTTAATTATATACAATCCCTTTCCCTTAGTTGTTACCTTTAACAAAAGAACATAAATAATGTAATAATCCAATATGCAACCCACAATCATATGTTAAAGTGTGTGTGTGTAAATTAAGGTTCAAGAATACATGTTAAATAAGTATATGAGCAGAATTAAGTGGTAACAATACGAGAGTTTGTAAACCTGAATATTTTAGGAAGTATTATAATAGACCTTGTTAAGAATGGTTACTAAGATGCGTCTCAAGAGTTACTTTAACAAAAGAACTCCTTTACTCTGCCATCCTAGTAACAACAATTATGCACATGCTTTATGAAATGAAAAACAATTTTTTTTTTTATCAACTACTACCCTCTCCCCCCAACCAAAACGAGACATTGTCCTCAATGTTCTAAGGTAGAAAGATAGAGTATAGAAGATATCACCTGAAATAATGAACATTAACAAACCTGAAACACACTGAAACAAAAATAAGAAATGACAAAACACAAATATTATGCTATTAATAAAAAGAAAAGACACAAATTTTTACAAGCTAAGACTCAAATCGCAATTGTGATTGTGGCTCACATCTTCCCTTGGTTTTACGTCCAAGAACGACTTAAACGCCCTCTATGGGTCGGGGATAGGCTTCCCATCCAGTTTTCTTAAAAACTGGCAAACAGGGTCTTTTTTTTAGTCAGATTCCCAAGACTATGCCAAGCATGTTCTTTATAAAAATAGGTTCCTAAGTTATGAATTGCACGATGCTTATCTTGACTATGATGAGACTTAAGAGTCAATAGAAGATTATCTAAAGACTCTCTGTGTTTTGAAATAAATCCCACCTTTTGATAATTTTCACAGTTTTTGCAAAATGCATGTGACTCCTTGAATATGGTTGGCCAGGAAAATCCACTTTGTAAGATTTCTACAATCCTCTTTTTTGATGAGAAATGATCCCCACATGCCTTAGAGTAACAAAATTTAATGAAATTACTTACCTCATTGTCGAGAATGCATTTTTGAAATATTTGATCAGGACAATAATTGAATAAGTAAGGGTCATCCCAATAAAAATTTTGCTCGTTGCTCAAAAATTTTCTTTTGTCTTCAATACTCCAGTGAGCTGGCAAAAATCCTGAAGCAAGAAAATTGATATTTTTAGCAAACCAAGGCACTGAATTAAGAGAAAGTAGAGATTCATCAGGAAAGTAATCATCGATTGGTGTGATGTCGGGTGTCGAATCTGTTGTCACTTTTGATAAAAGATTCGCATCAACCTTTTCGATGCCTTTTTCATCCTCGATTTCTTCCTGATTGGTCATGGCATGAGAAAATGGAAGTGCTGGCGGAGAATCAGTCGTTTCTTTGCAATTTTCAGATTCAACCCCTTCCTTTCCCTTAGAAATCGACTCATCATCTTTCTTATAAGGTTCAAGAGAGGGTTTTTCAATAACCTTACCACTGCGTAGAGTGATGACTGATTTGACTTGATCCATGTGTTGACTTCCATAACTACTTGTATTTGCATTGTATTGCTCCTTGAGATTTTGCTGTGGTTCAGATGGAAACTTACCTTTCTCTTGGAAACTGAGAGCAGATGTGAATTTTGCAAGAGTATCTTTAAAATCTGTTATGCTTTGAACAAGTTGAGTGTTGATTATCTCTTGCTTTTCAATGAATGCATACAAAGTTTTCTCAAAATTTCTTATAGGAGGTGGAGCATAAGGAGGTGCATATCCATGATAATTTTGAAAATTATGGTGTGCTTGAAACAGTGGTTGTGAAGTTTGTGCATTGTCACTCTTCCAACTAAAATTTTGATGATTTCTCCAACCAGGATTGTATGTTTGGGAGTATGGGTTATGGTTGGGCCTTTGGAAATTGTTTAAAGCATGGGCTTGTTCATGGAGACATTCCTTAAAAGAAAGCAAGGCTGGACAGTTACTGGTTGAGTGTTCATTTGTCTCACAGATTTGACACACAATGTTTTCAACAGATTTTAATTGACCACTCCTTTTCAATTCTAGTGCCTCGACTTTTCTAGCTAAAGATGCAAACTTGGCTTGAAGGTCATGATCTTCTCTAAGGTTATACATACCCGCACTAGATGTATGAGGTTGAGTTTTACTCGGTGCCTCATATGTACCCGCGGTGTCCCAATTTTGAGCATTTTCAGCTAACAAGTCTAAGTACTCCATTGCTTCATCAGGGTCTTTATCTTCAAAAGTTCCATTGCACATCAATTCAACCATTTGCCTATCTTTAGGTGTTAACCCTTCATAGAAATGTGAAACCAATCTCCATGTTTCAAAACCATGATGAGGGCAAGTACTAAGCAAGTCTCGATACCTATCCCAACATTTGTAAAATATTTCTCCTAGTTTTTGAGTGAAAGTGGTGATTTGTCTCTTGAAAGAGTTTGTTCTATGAGATGGGAAAAACTTCTTTAAAAACTGTTGTTGCATTTCATCCCAAGCACGAATGGATTCTGGTCTTAAATTTTGTAGCCATGTTTTAGCTTTATCTTTTAATGAAAAAGGAAAAAGCTTTAATCTGATGGTGTTCATGCTACAATTTAAGTTATTATATGTGTTGCAAACCTCCTCAAATTCCCTTAAATGCAAGTATGGATTTTCCAATTCTAAACCATGAAAAGAAGGTAAAAGTTGAATAATACCTGGTTTAAAATTAAAATGAGATGCATCAGGAGGAAAAACTATGCATGATGGTGCACTTGTTCTTGTGGGATTCATGTGGTCTCTAAGTGTTCTAGCACGGTTATTCTCATTATTCTCATTTTGAAGTGATTGATTATCTTCTTCGGCCATATTTTCTGAAAATGATGAGGATATCGTACAAAGTCTACCACTTGATGTACGTGACCACACTCTCATGCACGTGTAGGAATAAAATAAAAGGAAGAAGAAAATAAAAGAAGAAGAAACAAGAGAAAAGAAACAAAGTTATATACAAGAAAAATGAAAAGAGAAAATAAAATAAATATGATAATTTATACAAGAACTTACCTCCCCGGCAGCGGCGCCAAAAACTTGACACGACTAAAAGGTTGATGTCTTCTCCCAAGTGCAGGAGTGTCGAAGTAATAAATAACCCGGCAAGACCGGGGTCGAACCACAGAGAGGTTAATTGTACAAATTATAAACAACAATAATAACAATAATAACAATAACTATAATAATAATAATAATAACAATAATAATAATAATAATAATAATAATAATAATAATAATAATAATAAAGAAAGAGAAGAAGAAGAAGATGATGATAACTTGGAGATGGAAAATTAATGTAAGGATTAAACAATAATAATAACAAATGTCAAGGTTAGAGGTTCCACTAATGGTATATCAAACAAATATATTATAAACTCTTATTATTGAATTGGAAATCACACACAAAGGAGGTTCCAATCAGATTATATATTGTTAACATGATTACATTAGTCATCTTATTCAATTAATGCTAATACTTGTAAATCTCGTCAAGCATTCATGATTATAACTTATGTTAACAACAAATCAAGTTCCTTTCATAGCTCAGGTGTCGGTTATACCATACATTATGGGCTATGAAAGTGCCAAGCATTTGTTGTACCAAGTGTTATACAACATAAATCAAGATTAGTCATTTAACAAGCAAAGTATTAAAGAGTGAACAAGATAACAAATATAAAACATGTTAGTATCAAACATTAAAGTCCATATTAAGTTTACATTATATTTATTCTCACACCATTAGTGTAGCCTTTTCACCTTGACATAATTAACTTAGCTAGACATAATGAAAGAAAGAAAAATAGATAAACAAAATAAGAACATAAAAGCTAACTAAGTAAAGAAAAGGAAATGAAAAGCATAAACTTACTATTAATGAAAGCAAAGCATAAACATGACAAAAAATAAAAAGAGAGAAAGGAAGAGCATGATCTTGATCTGGAAACCAAGATGCCTAAATGCATGGCAAATGCCTCCTTTTATAGGCCAAAATTGGGAACTATTGATTTGATGACTAATTGATAAGTGGGTGGCCAACTTTTGACTTGGTGACAATCCTTATCTTCTCTTGTCTGCCCAAAACGTCATTGATAACGTCAAAACTGGAGCTAGGTGCAAACATGAAAGTTGTAGGCAATTGTCTCAGCTTTCTTGTGTAAAAAATTCAGCTCATTTGGACTTCTAAAACTCCAGATATGGCCAAAATACCGAACAGTGCTCGGGCTGGAAGACAGATTCGGGCTTCTTTGTTGTTGCTACAATTTGGACTTGATAATGGCCTTTTTAGATCTTGGGCTCCATATGAAAGTTGTAGGCCTATGTCTTACCTTTCCATCCATATAAATTGGACCTAAATCTGAGATCTGTAGCTCCAGATATGGCCCAATTACCAAACAGTGTTCCGGTTTGGATTGCACCGACATCTCTTCTCTAAGTTTGACCATCTCTTTATCCTTGCAATTTAAGTTCTTCAAGTCATCAATCAATCCTTTCATTTATGTGATAGGCCTGCATTAAAAATAGACATTTACCACAAATTATAGGTATCTTATATTATTAGATACATTATTATAAAACATATTTTAGTTAAGGAGTTATTGATACTTCTAGTGCAAAATGATGATATAAAACCATGACAAAAATGCACTTTTAAGTACTAATCAGCTATAAATCATGAATTGCACGATGTATATCTCCATTAAGATGCATCTCAAGAGTTAATAGAAGATTATCTAAAGACTCCTTATTAGTACTTAAAAGTGTATTTTTATCATGGTTTTATATCATCATTTTGCACTTGAAGTATCAATAACTCCTTAACTAAAACATGTTTTATAATAATATATCTAATAATATAAGATACCTTTAATTTGTGGTAAATGTTCATTTTAAATGCAGGTCTATCACATAAATGAAAGGATTGATTGATGACTTTAAAAACTTAAATTGCAAGGGCAAAGAGATGAGCAAAATTAGAAAAAAGATGTCGGTGCAATCCAAACCAGAACACTGTTCGGTAATTAGGTCATATCTAGAGCTATAGATCTCATATTTTGGTCTAATTTATATGAATGAAAAGGTAAGATATAGGTCTATAACTTTCATATGGAACCCAGGATCTAAAAAGGCTATTTTTAAGTCCAAATTGTAGCAACAACAAAAAAGCCCAAATCTGTCCTCCAGCCCGAGCACTGTTTAGTATTTTGGCCATATCTGAAGTTCTAAAAGTCCAAATGAGCTGAAGTTTTTACATAAGATAGCTGAGACAATTACCTATAACTTTCATGTTTTTGAGTGGCTCTAATTTTGATATTATCAATAACGTTTTGGACACACAAGAGAAGATAAGGATTGTCACCAAGTCAAGAGTTGGCCACCCACTTATCAATTAGTCATCAAATCAATAGTTCCCAATTTTGGCCTATAAAAGGAGGCATTTGCCATGCATTTAGGCATCTTGGTTTTCAGATCAAGATCATGCTCTTCCTTTCTCTCTTTGTATTTTTTGTAATATTTTTGCTTTACTTTCATTAATATCAAGTTTATGCTTTTCATTTCCTTTCCTTTACTTAGTTAACTTTTATGTTCTTATTTAGTTTATTTGTTTTCCTTTCTTTCATTATGTCTAGCTAAGTTAATTATGTCAAGGTGAAAAGGTTACACTAATGGTGTAAGAATAAGTATAATCTAAACTTAATATAGACTTTAATGTTGATACTAACATGCTTTATATTTGTTATCTTGTTCACTCTTTAATACTTTACTTGTTAAATAACTAATCTTGATTTATGTTGTATAACACTTGGTACAACAAATGCTTGGCACTTTCATAGTTCATACTATATGGTATAACCGACACCTGAGCTATGAAAGGAACTTGATTTATTGTTAACATAAGTTATAATCATGAATGCTTGACGAGATTTACAAGTATTAGCATTAATCAAATAAGATGACTAATGTAATCATGTTAACAATCTATAATCTGATTGAAACCTCCTTTATGTGTGGTTTCCAATTGAATAATAAAAGTTTATAGTATACTTGTTTGACATATCATTAGTGGAATCTCTAACCTTGACATTTGTTATTATCATTGTTTAATTCTTACATTAATTTTCCATCTCAAAGTTCTCATTTTCTTCTTCTTCTTCTCCTTCTTTTTCTTTATTATTATTATTAGTATTAGTATTACTACTACTATTATTATTAGTACTTTATTATTATTATTATTATTATTATTATTGATTAGTACTTAAAAGTGCATTTTTATCATGGTTTTATATCATCATTTTGCACTTGAAGTATCAATAACTCCTTAACTAAAATATGTTTTATAATAATGTATCTAATAATATAAGATACCTATAATTTGTGGTAAATGTCTATTTTTAATGCAGGTCTATCACATAAATGAAAGGATTGATTGATGACTTGAAGAACTTAAATTGCAAGGATAAAGAGATGGTCAAACTTAGAGAAGAGATGTCGGTGCAATCCAAACCGCAACACTGTTCGGTAATTGGGCCATATCTGGAGCTACAGATCTCAGATTTAGGTCCAATTTATATGGATGGAAAGGTAAGACATAGGCCTACAACTTTCATATGGAGCCCAAGATCTAAAAAGGCCATTATCAAGTCCAAATTGTAGCAACAACAAAGAAGCCCGAATCTGTCTTCCAGCCCGAGCACTGTTCGGTATTTTGGCCATATCTGGAGTTCTAAAAGTCCAAATGAGCTGAATTGTTTACACAAGAAAGCTGAGACAATTGCCTACAACTTTCATGTTTGCACCTGGCTCCAGTTTTGACGTTATCAATGACGTTTTGGGCAGACAAGAGAAGATAAGGATTGTCACCAAGTCAAAAGTTGGCCACCCACTTATCAATTAGTCATCAAATCAATAGTTCCCAATTTTGGCCTATAAAAGGAGGCATTTGCCATGCATTTAGGCATCTTGGTTTTCAGATCAAGATCATGCTCTTCCTTTCTCTCTTTGTATTTTTTGTAATATTTTTGCTTTACTTTCATTAATATCAAGTTTATGCTTTTCATTTCCTTTCCTTTACTTAGTTAACTTTTATGTTCTTATTTAGTTTATTTGTTTTCCTTTCTTTCATTATGTCTAGCTAAGTTAATTATGTCAAGGTGAAAAGGTTACACTAATGGTGGAAGAATAAGTATAGTGTAAACTTAATATGGACTTTAATGTTTGATACTAACATGTTTTATATTTGTTATCTTGTTCACTCTTTAATACTTTGCTTGTTAAATGACTAATCTTGATTTATGTTGTATAACACTTGGTACAACAAATGCTTGGCACTTTCATAGCCCATAATGTATGGTATAACCGACACCTGAGCTATGAAAGGAACTTGATTTGTTGTTAACATAAGTTATAATCATGAATGCTTGACGAGATTTACAAGTATTAGCATTAATTGAATAAGATGACTAATATAATCATGTTAACAATATATAATCTGATTGGAACCTCCTTTGTGTGTGGTTTCCAATTCAATAATAAGAGTTTATACTATACTTGTTTGATATACCATTAGTGGAACCTCTAACCTTGATATTTGTTATTATTATTGCTTAATCCTTACATTAATATTTGATCTCCAAGTTCTCATCATCATCATCTTCTTCTTCTTCTCTTTCTTTATTAATTATTATTATTATTATTATTATTATTAGTACTACTACTACTACTACTACTACTACTACTACTACTATTATTATTATTATTATTATTATTATTATTATTATTATTATTATTATTATTATTATTACTATTGTTGTTGTTGTTATTGTTGTTTTATAATTGTTGTTTATAATTTGTACAATTAACCTCCCTGTGGTTCGACCCCGGTCTTGCCGGGTTATTTATTACTTCGACACTCCTGCACTTGGGAGAAGACATCAATCTTTTAGTCGTGTCAAGTTTTTGGCGCCGTTGCCGGGGAGGTAAGTCCTTGTATAAATTATAATATTTATTTTCTCTTTTCACTTTTCTTGTATATAACTTTATTTCTTTTCTCTTGTTTCTTCTTCTTTTGTTTTCTTCTTCTTTTTATTCTGTTCCTACACGTGCATGAGAGTGTGGTCACGTACATCAAGTGGTAGACTTTGTAGAATATCCTCATCATTTTCAGAAAATATGGCCGAAGAAGATAATCAATCACTTCAAAATGAGAATAATGAGAATAACCGTGCTAGAACACTTAGAGACCACATGAATCCCACAAGAACAAGTGCACCATCATGCATAGTTTTTCCTCCTGATGCATCTCATTTTAATTTTAAGCCAGGCATTATTCAACTTTTACCTTCATTTCATGGCTTGGAATTGGAAAATCCATACTTGCATTTAAGGGAATTTGAGGAGGTGTGCAACACATATAATAACTTAAATTGTAGCATGAACACCATCAGATTAAAGCTTTTTCCTTTTTCATTAAAAGATAAAGCTAAAACATGGCTACAAAATTTAAGACCAGGATCCATTCGTGCTTGGGATGAAATGCAACAACAATTTTTAAAGAAGTTTTTCCCATCTCATAGAACAAACTCTTTCAAGAGACAAATCACCACTTTCACTCAAAAACCAGGAGAAACATTTTATCAATGTTGGGATAGGTATCGAGACTTGCTTAGTACTTGCCCTCATCATGGTTTTGAAACATGGAGATTGGTTTCACATTTCTATGAAGGGTTAACACCTAAAGATAGACAAATGGTTGAGTTGATGTGCAATAGAACTTTTGAAGATAAAGACCCTGATGAAGCAATGGAGTACTTAGACTTGTTAGCTGAAAATGCTCAAAATTGGGACACTGCGGGTACATATGAGGCACCGAGTAAAACTCAACCTCATACATCTAGTGGAGGTATGTACAACCTTAGGGAAGATCATGACCTCCAAGCCAAATTTGCATCTTTAGCTAGAAAAGTCGAGGCACTAGAATTGAAAAGGAGTGGTCAATTAAAATCTGTTGAAAACATTGTGTGTCAAATCTGTGAAACAAATGAACACTCAACCAATGATTGTCCAACCTTGCCTTCTTTTAAAGAATGTCTCCATGAACAAGCTCATGCTTTAAACAGTTTTCAAAGGGCCAACCACAACCCATACTCCCAAACATACAACCCTGGTTGGAGGAATCACCCAAATTTCAGTTGGAAGAGTGAGAACAACAATGCACAAACTTCACAACCACCGTTTCAAGCACACCATAATTTCCAAAATTCTCATGGATATGCACCTTCTTATGCTCCACCTTCTAGAAGAAATCTTGAGGAAACATTGCATGCATTCATTGAAAAGCAAGAGACAATTAATACTCAACTTGTTCAAAACATGACAGATTTTAAAGATACTCTTGCTAAATTAACATCTGCTCTTAGTTTCCAAGAGAAAGGTAAGTTTCCATCTCAAACACAACAAAATCCCAAAGGGCAATACAATACAAATGCAAGTAGTTCCGGAAGCCAACACATGGATCAAGTCAAATCAGTCACTACTCTGCGCAGTGGTAAGGTTATTGAAAAACCCTCTCTTGAACCTTATGAGAAAGATGATGAGTCAATCTCTGAGGGTAAGGAAGGGGATGAATCTGAAAATTGCAAAGAAACGACTGATTCACCGCCAGCACTTCCATTTCCTCAAGCCATGACCAAACAAAGGAAAGTCAATCACAACTCAGAAATTTTTGAAATTTTCAAACAGGTAAGAATCAATATACCTTTGCTGGATGCTATTAAACAGGTTCCTTCCTATGCTAAATTTTTGAAAGATCTATGCACTGTGAAGAGGAAACTGAATGTGAAAAAGAAAGCCTTTCTAGCCGAACAAGTAAGTGCTACTCTTCAGAACAATAATGCTTTGAAATATAAAGACCCTGGTTGTCCCACAATTTCTTGCTTTATTGGAGAGCATAAAATTGAAAGAGCCTTACTTGATCTTGGTGCTAGTGTGAATTTACTTCCATATTCAGTTTTTCAGAGTCTCAATCTAGGTGAGTTAAAACCAACTTCTATAACTCTTTTACTTGCCGATAGATCTATAAAAGTGCCTAGAGGAATAATTGAAGATGTGTTAGTACAAGTCGATAAATTCATTTATCCTGTGGATTTTATTGTCTTGGACACACAACCTGTTGAAGTATGTAATTCATTTCCTGTTATTTTAGGACGTCCATTTCTTGCAACTTCTAATGCATTGATTAATTGTAGGAATGGACTGATGAAGCTATCATTTGGAAACATGACATTGGAGATGAATATTTTCAACATTTGCAAGCAACCTGGAGATGATAATGATTTACAAGAAGTAGATCATATTGACGAACTAGTTTATGATCAACTTGCATCTACTTTAAGTAAAAATGAGTTGGATGAATCTGAAGATTTGCAAATGATTTATTCTGAGGAAGAAATCACGGATGAAACAAGCACCGAAAATGTTGATGCGAATCTTTTGTCAACAGTGACAACAGATTCGACATCTAACATCACACCAATCGATGATTACTTTCCTAACGAATCCTTACTTTCTCTTAGTCCAATGCCTTGGTATGATAAAAATATCAATTTTCTTACTTTAGGAGATTTGCCAGCTGATTGGAGCACCCAAGACAAAGAAAAGTTTTTGAACGAAGTGAAGAGCTTTTACTGTGATGACCCTAACTTATTCAAATATTGTCCTAATCAAATATTTCAAAGATTCATTCCCGACAATGAGGTAAGTAGTGTCATTAAACTTTGTCATTCTGAAGCATGTGGAAGTTATTTCTCATCAAAAAAGACAGCTGCAAAAATCTTTCAAAATGGATTTTATTGGCCCACCATGTTCAAGGACACACATGCATTCTGCAAAACTTGTGAAAATTGTCAAAAGATTGATACTGGTCAAAAAGTTTTGTTTTATAATTCTCAACTCTATGCATTCCCTAGAGAGCTAAGACCAAGATGGAGCAATCCTTATAGGGCCTGTGATATTGAGAATTCAATGAATGATAATGATTTTAAGGAAAATAGACATCGTTTGAAAGCTTACTTTGATAATTTTCCTAGTGAAAATGAATCAGTTGGTTTGAATGATCTTGTAGATAAAGGTTGATTATTTTTTTTCTCACATTTTCTTTTTTTGATTTTTTTTTTTTAGTGATTTTTGCTAGTTTCTCTCACCCCGGTCAAATGGCGGATAACGGTACTCCGTGACTTAAGTCGGTTCTTTCAGTTTCCCACAATTACTGATATCTGTGTATATATCTGTGCAATTCTTTGAATCTCTCTTCCAATTCTCATTTGAAAATGGACACTAATCTTGAAAAATTGAAAAAGTATTTTCCCGCTCTGCCTCAGAATGCGATTACAAAAATTTACCGTGCTAGATGTGCAAGATTGAGATTGTTAATGAATCATGGAATTCCTGAAGATATTCGCTGGTTGATTGAAGCAAAGGTCCGATTATCAGGTGAGTCCTCTAACTTCTTCATTTCACACATGCCTGGAGCAGGTAAAAGCACTTTTGCAAAGAAGCGTCGTGCAAAACGACTAGATGTCTGTCATCGATGTGCTAGATGGACTTGTAATACACAATGTCGTTCTTTAGGAATGGTATCTATAAACCGTGAAGATAAAATACAATTCATTAAGGATGGCCTGAGTAAGGAGTCTTTAGATAATCTTCTATTGACTCTTGAGACGCATCCTAGTGGAGATGTGCATCGTGCAATTCATGATTTATGGCCACTATTTCATAAAGAACATGATCGACTTAGTCTTGGGAATCTGACTAAAAAAGACCCTCTTTGCCAGTTTTTAAGAAAACTAGATGGGAAGCCTATCCCCGACCCATAGAGGGCGTTTAAGCCGTTCTTGGACGTAAAACCAAGGGAAGATGTGCGCCACAATCACAACTACCTGTACATACACATGTTTTTTTCCAAAAGTAAATAAATAAATAAATAAAAAGAGAGAGAGAGTGTGTGAGACTCCAGCTGGCCTACATATAGGTGTTATGATTGCCTTTCTAATTTCTCATCTATAAAACCCTCTTTTCCTTCCTTTCATTTCTACTCAACCCATACATTCAACAAATACAGAAGTGTGTAGAAATGGCAAGTTCCTCAAGTCATCAAATAAGAAATATTTGTGTTTTCGGTGGATCTAGTCCTGGGAAAGAAAAGGAGTTTTTAGAATCAGCAAATCATCTTGGTCAGGTGCTAGCTGAGAGAAAGATTCATTTAGTGTATGGGGGAGGCAGTCTTGGGTTAATGGGAGGTGTGTCAATAGCTACATTTTTAGGAGGTAGTCAAGTTTTAGGAGTCGTCCCTGAAGCTTTGGCACAAGGGGACATCATTGGAAAAACAATTGGCGAGGAACTTCAGGTCTCCACAATGTCGGCTCGAATGAATGCAATGTTTAACCATGCTGATGCTTTCATTGCTTTACCAGGTGGTCTAGGCACATTGGAAGAGATCTTTCATTTTTCCTCTTGGGCTCAATTGCACATTCACCATAAACCCATAGGTTTGTTAAATGTTAATGGTTATTATGATAAGTTGTTGTCTTTTCTTGATCATGCTGTGGAACAGGAATTTCTAACATCTTCTGCACGACAAATCATAATCTCTACTTCTACTGCTGAACAATTGATTGACCAACTACAATCTTTCATTCCTGTGATTGATCCTTCCATGAGTCGCATAAATTGGTCATCTAAGGAAAGCCGTAGAAAGCTTAGATTTGATTTGAGCCTTTATTTGTGAATTTTTGTGTCTTTTGGTTTTATTATTGTGTTTTGTTATTTCTTATTTTGTTTCAGTGTGTTTCAGGTTTTGTCAGTGTTCGTTATTTCAGGTGATATCTTCTATACTCTATCTCTCTACCTTAGAACATTGAGGACAATGTCTCGTTTTGGTTGGGGGGAGAGGGTAGTAGTTGATAAAAAAAAAAAATTGTTTTTCATTTCATAAAGCATGTGCATAATTGTTGTTACTAGGATGGCATAGTAAAGGAGTTCTTTTGTTAAAGTGACTCTTGAGACGCATCTTAGTAACCATTCTTAACAAGGTCTATTATAATACTTCCTGAAATATTCAGATTTACAAACTCTCGCATTGTTATCACTTAATTCTGCTCACATACTTATTTAACATGTATTCTTAAACCTTAATTTACACACACACACTTTAACATATGATTGTGGGTTGCATATTAGATTATTACATTATTTATGTTCTTTTGTTAAAGGTAACAACTAAGAGAAAGGGATTGTATATAATTAAAAAAAAAACATAAAAAAAAAAGAAAAAAAAAGAAAAAGAAAAGAAAACGAAAAAAATGATGATAATAAAAATGTAGATAAGTTTGGTTTCGTAGCCTCCCTAACCTAAGCAATTAAGCCCGAAGGGGTGTTTTAACACCTAATACCCTAAAGTCAACTGACTTGGGAGCTATTGGCCCAACGCTTGTTACATGGGTTAAGGAGAAAAGCTTAAGGAAATCAAACATTGCACTATCTACATATCAGTATCTGCGACCCGAGTTACTAAGCACGTAGGGGTGTCTTAACACCTAATGCCCTAAGACCAACTGGTCTGGGAGTCATTAGCTGAAAGCTCGTTACATGGGTTAAAGATGCATGATGTTTTTAAATTATATGTATATATATTTTTTTTAAAAAAAAAAGACAAAAAAAAAAGACAAAAATAATAATCCCAACCCAAGGAAGTTAACCTTAAACATTAGAACAAAAATTTTGTTTTCTTCCAAGAAAAGCCCCATAATTATGTGTTGATACATTGAGCATAAAAAAAAGGTTTATTAATATCTTGTTAAGTGGTATTGAGCAGATATATAAATTTAATGAGAGTTTGTTTATCTGGATAGATTAATGGAAGTTAAATGATGAATACCTTGCTTTGTGAAATTTGCAAATTGTTTTAACGCTTTAATTACTAGGGACTAGTAATAAGCTGGTTGAGGGGTGTGATTAGTACTTAAAAGTGCATTTTTATCATGGTTTTATATCATCATTTTGCACTTGAAGTATCAATAACTCCTTAACTAAAATATGTTTTATAATAATGTATCTAATAATATAAGATACCTATAATTTGTGGTAAATGTCTATTTTTAATGCAGGTCTATCACATAAATGAAAGGATTGATTGATGACTTGAAGAACTTAAATTGCAAGGATAAAGAGATGGTCAAACTTAGAGAAGAGATGTCGGTGCAATCCAAACCGAAACACTGTTCGGTAATTGGGCCATATCTGGAGCTACAGATCTCAGATTTAGGTCCAATTTATATGGATGGAAAGGTAAGACATAGGCCTACAACTTTCATATGGAGCCTAAGATCTAAAAAGGCCATTATCAAGTCCAAATTGTAGCAACAACAAAGAAGCCCGAATCTGTCTTCCAGCCCGAGCACTGTTCGGTATTTTGGCCATATCTGGAGTTCTAAAAGTCCAAATGAGCTGAATTGTTTACACAAGAAAGCTGAGACAATTGCCTACAACTTTCATGTTTGCACCTGGCTCCAGTTTTGACGTTATCAATGACGTTTTGGGCAGACAAGAGAAGATAAGGATTGTCACCAAGTCAAAAGTTGGCCACCCACTTATCAATTAGTCATCAAATCAATAGTTCCCAATTTTGGCCTATAAAAGGAGGCATTTGCCATGCATTTAGGCATCTTGGTTTTCAGATC
The DNA here is from genome assembly GCA_026413675.1 of Populus pruinosa. Classification (NCBI taxonomy): domain Eukaryota; kingdom Viridiplantae; phylum Streptophyta; class Magnoliopsida; order Malpighiales; family Salicaceae; genus Populus; species Populus pruinosa. The sequence continues at coordinate 47,600,189 of CM048592.1, forward strand.
AAGATCATGCTCTTCCTTTCTCTCTTTGTATTTTTTGTAATATTTTTGCTTTACTTTCATTAATATTAAGTTTATGCTTTTCATTTCCTTTCCTTTACTTAGTTAACTTTTATGTTCTTATTTAGTTTATTTGTTTTCCTTTCTTTCATTATGTCTAGCTAAGTTAATTATGTCAAGGTGAAAAGGTTACACTAATGGTGGAAGAATAAGTATAGTGTAAACTTAATATGGACTTTAATGTTTGATACTAACATGTTTTATATTTGTTATCTTGTTCACTCTTTAATACTTTGCTTGTTAAATGACTAATCTTGATTTATGTTGTATAACACTTGGTACAACAAATGCTTGGCACTTTCATAGCCCATAATGTATGGTATAACCGACACCTGAGCTATGAAAGGAACTTGATTTGTTGTTAACATAAGTTATAATCATGAATGCTTGATGAGATTTACAAGTATTAGCATTAATTGAATAAGATGACTAATATAATCATGTTAACAATATATAATCTGATTGGAACCTCCTTTGTGTGTGGTTTCCAATTCAATAATAAGAGTTTATACTATACTTGTTTGATATACCATTAGTGGAACCTCTAACCTTGATATTTGTTATTATTATTGCTTAATCCTTACATTAATATTTGATCTCCAAGTTCTCATCATCATCATCTTCTTCTTCTTCTCTTTCTTTATTAATTATTATTATTATTATTATTATTATTATTATTATTATTATTAGTACTACTACTACTACTACTACTACTACTACTACTATTATTATTATTATTATTATTATTATTATTACTATTGTTGTTGTTGTTATTGTTGTTTTATAATTGTTGTTTATAATTTGTACAATTAACCTCCCTGTGGTTCGACCCCGGTCTTGCCGGGTTATTTATTACTTCGACACTCCTGCACTTGGGAGAAGACATCAATCTTTTAGTCGTGTCAATTATTATTATTATTATTATTATTATTATTATTATTATTGCTACTATTACTATTATTGTTGTTGTTGTTACTATTGTTATTGTTTATAATTTGTACAATCAACCTCCCTATGGTTCGACTCCGGTCTTACCGGGTTATTTATTACTTCAACACTCCTGCACTTGGAAAGAAGACATCAATTTTTTGGTCGTGTCAACTCCTTACTTAGGTCATCCTTAATAAATTGTATTTATCTTCACGGTTTATAGATACCATTCCTAAAGAACAACATTGTGCATTACAAGTCCATCTGGCACATCTATGACAGACTTTTAGTCGTTTTGTACGACGTTTCATTGGAAAAGTGCTTTTACCTGTTCCAGGCATGTGTGAAATAAAGGAAATTCAAGGACTCGCCTAATAATCAGACATTTGCTACAATCAACCAGCGAATATCTTTAGGAATTTCATGATTCATTAACAACCTCAATCTTGCATATCTAGCACGGTTAATTTTTGTAATCGTATTCTGAGGCAGAGCGGGAAAATATTTTTTTTAATTTTTCAAGATCAGTGTTCATTATCAAATGAGAATTAGAAGAAAGATTCAAAGAATTACACAAATATATACATATATATAAGTTATTATGGGAAACTAAAAGTACCGACTTAAGTCACGGTGTACCGTTGTCCGCCATTTGACCAGGGTGAGAGACACTTAGCAAAAATCACTCAAAAAGAAACACAAAAACAATGTGAAAAAAATAAAATAATCAACATTTATCTACAAGATCATTCAAACCAGTTGATTCATTTTTACTAGGAAAATTATCAAAGTAAGCTTTCAAACGATGTACATTTTCCTTAAAAACATTATCATTCATTGAATTCTCAATATCAAAGGTCCAATAAGGATACACATGTTTCTTAATAAATGGACTGTCCTATCTTGATCTTAGCTCTCTAGGGAATAAATAGAGTTGAGCATTATAAACAAAACTTTTTTACCAGTATCAATTTTTTGATAATTTTCATAAGTTTTGTAGAATGCATGCGTGTCCATGAACATGGTGGGCCAATAGAATCCATTTTGAAAGATTTTTGCAGCTGTCTTTTTTTATGAAAAATAACTCTCATTTGCTTCAGAATGACAATGTTTAATGACACTACTTACCTCATTCTCGAGAATGAATCTTTGAAATATTTGATCAAGATAATATTTGACTAAGTTAGGGTCATCCCGATAAAAGTTCTTCACTTCGTTCAAAAACTTTTCTTTGTCTTGGGTACTCCAATTAGTTGGCAAATCTCCTAAAGCAAGAAAATTGATATTTTTATTATACCAAGGCATTGGACTAAGAGAAAGTAAGGATTTGTTAGGAAAGTAATCATTAATTAGTGTGATGTTAAATGTCAAATTTGTTATCACTTTTCATAAAAGATCTGCATCAATATTTTTTATGCGTTTTTCATCCATGATTTTTTTCTCAGAATAAATCATTTATAAATCTTCAGATTCATCCAACTCATTTTTACTTAAAGTAGATTCAAGTTGATCATAAACTAATTCATTGATATGATCTACTTCTTGTAAATTATTATCATCTCCAGATTGCTTGTAAATGTTGAAAATATTCATCTCCAATGTCATGTTTCCAAATGATAGCTTCATCAGTTCATTCCTACAATTAATCAATACGTTAGAAGTTGTAAGAAATGGACGTCCTAAAATAACAGGAAATAAATTACATGCTTCAACAGGTTGTGTGTCCAAGATAACAAAATCCTTAAATTAAAATCTATCATGTTTTGAGCAAGTTGAGTATTAATTGTCTTTTATTTTTCAATGAATGCATGCAATGTTTCCTCAAGATTTCTTCTAGGAGGTGGAGCATAAGGAGATGCATATCTATGAGAATTTTGGAAATTACGGTGTGCTTGAAACGATGGTTGTGAAGTTTATACATTGTTATTATCACTCTTCCAATTGAAATTTGGGTTATTTCTCCAACCAGGATTGTATGTTTGGGAGTATGGGTTGTGGTTGGGCCTTTACAAACTGTTTAAAGCATGAGCTTGTTTATGGAGACATTCCTTAAAAGAAGACAAGGTTGGACAATTATTGGTTGAGTGTTCATTAGTTTCATAGATTTGACACACAATGTTTTCAACAGATTTTAATTGACCACTCCTTTTCAATTCTAGTGCCTCAACTTTTCTAGCTAAATATGCATACTTGGCTTGAAGGTCCTAATCTTTCCTAAGGTTATACATACCTCTACTATATGTATGAGGTTGAGTTTTACTTAGTGCCTCATAAGTACCTATTGCTTCATCAGGGTCTTCATCTTCAAAAGTTTCATTGCACATCAATTCAACCATTTGTCTATCTCTAAGTGTTAACCTTTCATAAAAATATGAAACCAATCTCCATGTTTCAAAACCATGATGAGGGCAAGTATTAAGCAAGTCTCGATACTTATTCCAACATTAGTAAAATGTTTCTCTTGGTTTTTGAGTAAAAGTGGTGATTTGTCTTTTGAAAGAGTTTGTTCTGTGAGATGGGAAAAACTTCTTTAAAAACTATTGTTGCATTTCATCCCAAACACGAATGGATCCTGGTCTCAAATTTTATAGCCATGTTTTAGCTTTATTTTTTAATAAAAAAGGAAAAAGCTTTAATCTAATGGTGTTCATGCTACAATTTGAATCATTATATATATTGCAGACCTCCTCAAATTCCTTTAAATGCAAATATGGATTTTCTAAATCTAAGCCATGAAAAGAAGGTAAAAGTTGAATAATGTCTGGCTTAAAATTAAAATGAGATACATGAGGAGGAAAAACTATGCATGAAGATGCACTTGTTCTTGTGGGATTCATGTGGTCTCTAAGTGTTCCAGCACGGTTATTCACATTATGAAGTGATTGATTATCTTCTTCGGCCATATTTTCTGAAAATGATGAAGATATCCTATAAATTCTATCGCTTAATGTACGTGATCATCTCTCATGCACGTGTAGGAATAAAATAAAAGAAAGAAGAAAAAAAGAAAAAACAAGAGAAAAGAAACGAAGTTATATACAAGAAAAGTGAAAAGAGAAAATAGAATAAATATTATAATTTATACAAAACTTACCTCCTCAGCAATGACACCAAAAACTTGACATGATTAAAAGATTGATGTTTTCTCCCAAGTGCAGAAGTGTCGAAATAATAAATAACTCGGTAAGACTGAGGCCGAAGCACAAGGAGATTAAATGTATAAATTATAGATGACAACAACAACAACAACAACTTGGGTTAATACTTTGTTTTATATTTGTTATCTTGTTTACTCTTTAATACTTTGCTTGTTAAATGACTAATCTTGATTTATGTTGTATAACACTTGGTACAACAAATGCTTAGCACTTTCATAGCCCATACTGTATGGTATAACCGACACCTGAGATATAAAAGGAACTTGATTTGTTGTTAACATAAGTTATAATCATAAATGCTTGACGAGATTTACAAGTATTAGCATTAATTAAATAAGATGACTAATGTAATCATGTTAACAATATATAATCTGATCGGAACCTCCTTTGTGTGTGGTTTCCAATTGAATAATAAGAGTTTATACTATACTTGTTTGACATACCATTAGTGAAACCTCTAACCTTAACATTTGTTCTTATCATTGTTTAATCTTTACATTAATATTCCATCTCGAAGTTCTCATCATCTTCTTCTTCTCCTTCTCTTTCTTTATTATTATTATTACTACTACTACTACTACTAGTATTATTATTATTATTATTACTACTACTACTACTACTACTACTACTACTATTGTTGTTGTTGTTGTTGTTATTGTTGTTATTTATAGTTGTTGTTTATAATTTGTGCAATTAACCTCCCTGTGGTTCGATGATTAGTACTTAAAAGTGCATTTTTATCATGGTTTTATATCATCATTTTGCACTTGAAGTATCAATAACTCCTTAACTAAAATATGTTTTATAATAATGTATCTAATAATATAAGATATCTATAATTTGTGGTAAATGTCTATTTTTAATGCAAGCCTATCACATAAATGAAAGGATTGATTGATGACTTGAAGAACTTAAATTGCAAGGATAAAGAGATGGTCAAACTTAGAGAAGAGATGTCGGTGCAATCCAAACTGGAACACTGTTCGGTAATTGGGTCATATCTGGAGCTACAGATCTCAGATTTAGGTCCAATTTATATGGATGGAAAGGTAAGACATAGACCTACAACTTTCATATGGAGCCCAAGATCTAAAAAGGCCATTATCAAGTCCAAATTGTAGCAACAACAAAGAATCCCGAATCTGTCTTCCAGCCCGAGCACTGTTCGGTATTTTGGCCATATCTGGAGTTCTAGAAGTCCAAATGAGCTGAATTGTTTACACAAGAAAGCTGAGACAATTGCCTACAACTTTCATGTTTACAACTGGCTCCAGTTGTGACGTTATCAATGACGTTTTGGGCAGACAAGAGAAGATAAGGATTGTCACCAAGTCAAAAGTTGGCCACCCACTTATCAATTAGTCATCAAATCAATAGTTCCTAATTTTGGCCTATAAAAGGAGGCATTTGCCATGCATTTAGGCATCTTGGTTTCCAGATCAAGATCATGCTCTTCCTTTCTCTCTTTGTATTTTTTGTAATGTTTATGCTTTGCTTTCATTAATATCAAGTTTATGCCTTTCATTTCCTTTCCTTTACTTAGTTAACTTTTATGTTCTTATTTTGTTTATCTATTTTGCTTTCTTTCATTATGTCTAGCTAAGTTAATTATGTCAAGGTGAAAAGGTTACACTAATGGTGTGAGAATAAGTATAATGTAAACTTAATATGGACTTTAATGTTTGATACTAACATGTTTTATATTTGTTATCTTGTTCACTTTTTAATACTTTGCTTGTTAAATGACTAATCTTGATTTATGTTGTATAACACTTGGTACAACAAATGCTTGGCACTTTCATAGCCCATAATGTATGGTATAGCCGACACCTGAGCTATGAAAGGAACTTGATTTGTTGTTAACATAAGTTATAATCATGAATGTTTGACGAGATTTACAAGTATTAGCATTAATTGAATAAGATGACTAATGTAATCATGTTAACAATATATAATCTGATTGGAACCTCCTTTGTGTGTGGTTTCCAATTCAATAATAAGAGTTTATACTATACTTGTTTGATATACCATTAGTGGAACCTCTAACCTTGACATTTGTTATTATTATTGTTTAATCCTTACATTAATATTTCATCTCTAAGTTCTCATCATCATCATCTTCTTCTTCTTCTCTTTCTTTATTATTATTATTATTATTATTATTATTATTATTATTACTATTGTTGTTGTTGTTATTGTTGTTTTATAATTGTTGTTTATAATTTGTACAATTAACCTCCCTGTGGTTCGACCCCGGTCTTGCCGGGTTATTTATTACTTTGACACTCCTGCACTTGGGAGAAGACATCAATCTTTCAGTCGTGTCAAGTTTTTGGCGCCGTTGCCGGGGAGGTAAGTTTTTGTATAAATTATAATATTGATTTTATTTTCTCTTTTCACTTTTCTTGTATATAACTTTGTTTCTTTTCTTTGGTTTCTTTTTTATTTTGTTTTCTTCCTCCTTCTTTTGCTTTCTTCTTTTTTATTTTATTTTATTCCTACACGTGCATGAGAGTGTGGTCACGTACATCAAGTGGTAGACTTTGTAGGATATCCTCATCATTTTCAGAAAATATAGCCGAAGAAGATAATCAATTACTTCATAATAAAAATAATGAGAATAATCGTGCTAGAACACTTAGAGACCACATGAATCCCACAAGAACAAGTGCACCATCATGCATAGTTTTTCCTCCTGATGCATCTCATTTTAATTTTAAACCAGGTATTATTCAACTTTTACCTTCTTTTCATGGTTTAAAATTGGAAAATCCATACTTGCATTTAAGGGAATTTGAAGAGGTCTGCAGCACATATAATAATTTAAATTGTAGCATGAACACCATCAGATTAAAGCTTTTCCCTTTTTCATTAAAAGATAAAGCTAAAACATGGCTACAAAATTTAAGACCAGGATCTATTCGTGCTTGGGATGAAATGCAACAACAATTTTTAAAGAAGTTTTTCCCATCTCACAAAACAAACTCTTTCAAAAGACAAATCACCACTTTCACTCAAAAACCAGGAGAAACATTTTACCAATGTTGGGACAGGTATCACGACTTGCTTAGTACTTGCCCTCATCATGGTTTTGAAACATGGAGATTGGTTTCACATTTCTATGAAGGGTTAACACCTAAAGATAGGCAAATGGTTGAATTGATGTGCAATGGAACTTTTGAAGATAAAGACCCTGATGAAGCAATGAAGTACTTAGACTTGTTAGCTGAAAATGCTCAAAATTGGGACACCGCGGGTACATATGAGTCACCAAGTAAAACTCAACCTCATACATCTAGTGGAGGTATGCACAAACTTAGGGATGATCATGACCTTCAAGCCAAATTTGCATCTTTAGCTAGAAAAGTTGAGGCACTAGAATTGAAAAAGAGTGGTCAATTAAAATCTGTTGAAAACATTGTGTGTCAAATCTGTGAAACAAATGAACACTCAACCAACGATTGTCCAACCTTGCCTTCTTTTAAAGAATGTCTCCATGAACAAGCCCATGCTTTAAATAGTTTTCAAAGGGCCAACCACAACCCATACTCCCAAACATACAACCCTGGTTGGAGGAATCACCCAAATTTCAGTTGGAAGAGTGAGAACAACAATGCACAAACTTCACAACCACCATTTCAAGCACACCACAATTTCCAAAATTCTCATGGATATGCACCTCCTTATGCTCCACCACTTAGAAGAAATCTTGAGGAAACATTGCATGCATTCATTGAAAAGCAAGAGACAATTAATACTTAACTTGTTCAAAACATGACAGATTTTAAAGATACTCTTGCTAAATTAACATCTGCTCTTAGTTTCCAAGAGAAAGGTAAGTTTCCATCTCAAACACAACAAAATCCCAAAGGGCAATACAATGCAAATGCAAGTAGTTCCGGAAGCCAACATATGGATTAAGTCAAATCAGTCACTACTCTGTGCAGTGGTAAGGTTATTGAAAAACCCTCTCTTGAACCTTATGAGAAAGATGATGAGTCAATCTCTGAGGGTAAGGAAGGGGATGAATCTGAAAATTGCAAAGAAATGACCGATTCACCGCCAGCACTTCCATTTCCTCAAGTCATGACCAAACAAAGGAAAGTTAATCACAACTCTGAAATTTTTGAAACTTTCAAACAGGTAAGAATCAATATACCTTTGCTGGATGCTATTAAACAGGTTCCTTCCAATGCTAAATTTTTGAAAGATCTCTGCACTGTGAAGAGGAAACTGAATGTGAAAAAGAAAGCTTTTCTATCCGAACAAGTAAGTGCCATTCTTCAGAACAATAATGCTTTGAAATATAAAGACTTTGGTTGTCCTACAATTTCTTGCTTTATTGGAGACCATAAAATTGAAAGAGCCTTACTTGATCTTGGTGCTAGTGTGAATTTACTTCCATATTCAGTTTTTCAGAGTCTCAATCTAGGTGAGTTAAAACCAACTTCTATAACTCTTTTACTTGCCAATAGATCTATAAAAGTGCCTAGAGGAATAATTGAAGATGTGTTAGTACAAGTCGATAAATTCATTTATCCTGTGGATTTTATTGTCTTGGACACAGAACCTGTTGAAGCATGTAATTCATTTCCTGTTATTTTAGGACGTCCATTTCTTGCAACTTCTAATGCATTGATTAATTGTAGGAATGGACTGATGAAGCTATCATTTGGAAACATGACATTGGAGATGAATATTTTCAACATTTACAAGCAACCTGGAGATGATAATGATTTACAAGAAGTAGATCATATTGATGAATTAGTTTATGATCAACTTGAATCTACTTTAAGTAAAAATGAATTGGATGAAACTGAAGATTTGCAAATGATTTATTCTGAGGAAGAAATCACGGATGAAACAAGCACCGAAAATGTTGATGCGAATCTTTTGTCAACAGTGACAACAGATTTGACATCTGACATTACACCAATTGATGATTACTTTCCTAATGAATCCTTACTTTCTCTTAGTTTAATGCCTTGGTATGATAAAAATATTAATTTTCTTACTTTAGGAGATTTGCCAGCTGATTGGAGCACCCAAGATAAAGAAAAGTTTTTGAACGAAGTGAAGAGCTTTTACTGTGATGACCCTAACTTATTCAAATATTGTCCTAATCAAATATTTCAAAGATTCATTCCCGACAATGAGGTAAGTAGTGTCATTAAACTTTGTCATTCTAAAGCATGTGGAAGTTATTTCTCGTCAAAAAAGACAGCTGCAAAAATCTTTCAAAATGGATTTTATTGGCCCACCATGTTCAAGGACACGCATGCATTCTGCAAAACTTGTGAAAATTGTCAAATGATTGATACAGGTCAAAAAGTTTTGTTTTATAATTCTCAACTCTATGCATTCCCTAGAGAGCTAAGACCAAGATGGAGCAATCTTTATGGGGCCTGTGATATTGAGAATTCATTGAATGACAATGATTTTAAGGAAAATGGACATCATTTGAAAACTTACTTTGATAATTTTCCTAGTAAAAATGAATCAACTGGTTGGAATGATCTTGTAGATAAAGGTTGATTTTTTTTTCTCACATTGTTTTTATGTTTCTTTTTGAGTGATTTTTGCTAGTTTCTCTCACCCCGGTCAAATGGCGGATAACGGTACTCCGTGACTTAAGTCGGTTCTTTCAGTTTCCCACAATTACTGATATCTGTAATGCGATTACAAAAATTTACCGTGCCAGATGTGCAAGATTGAGATTGTTAATGAATCATGGAATTCCTGAAGATATTCGCTGGTTGATTGAAGCAAAGGTTCGATTATCAGGTGAGTCCTCTAATTTCTTTATTTCACACATGCCTGGAACAGGTAAAAGCACTTTTCCAAAGAAGCGTCGTGCAAAACGACTAGAAGTCTGTCATCGATGTGCTAGATGGACTTGTAATACATAATGTCGTTCTTTAGGAATGGTATCTATAAACCATGAAGATAAAATACAATTCATTAAGGATGGCCTGAGTAAGGAGTCTTTAGATAATCTTCTATTGACTCTTGAGACGCATCCTAGTGGAGATGTGCATCGTGCAATTCATGATTTATGGCCATTATTTCATAAAGAACATGATCGACTTAGTCTTGGGAATCTGACTAAAAAAGACCCTTTTTGCCAGTTTTTAAGAAAACTAGATGGGAAGCCTATCCCCGACCCATAGAGGGCGTTTAAGCCATTCTTGGACGTAAAACCACGGGAAGATGTGAGCCACAATCACAACTACCTGTACATAGACATGTTTTTTTCAAAAGTAAATCAATAAATAAATAAAAAGAGAGAGAGAGTGTGAGAGTCCAGCTGGCCTACATATAGGTGTTATGATTGTCTTTCTAATTTCTCATCTATAAAACCCTCTTTTCCTTCCTTTCATTTCTACTCAACCCATACATTCAACAAATACAGAAGTGTGTAGAAATGGCAAGTTCCTCAAGTCATCAAATAAGAAATATTTGTGTTTTCGGTGGATCTAGTCCTGGAAAAGAAAAGGAGTTTTTAGAATCAGCAAATCATCTTGGTCAGGTGCTAGCTGAGAGAAAGATTCATTTAGTGTATGGGGGAGGCAGTCTTGGGTTAATGGGAGGTGTGTCAATACCTGGAGAGGAACTTCAGGTCTCCACAATGTCGGCTCGAATGAATGCAATGTTTAACCATGCTGATGCTTTCATTGCTTTACCAGGTGGTCTAGGCACATTGGAAGAGATCTTTCATATTTCCTCTTGGGCTCAATTGCACATTCACCATAAACCTATTGGTTTGTTAAATGTTAATGGTTATTATGATAAGTTGTTGTCTTTTCTTGATCATGCTGTGGAACAGGAATTTCTAACATCTTCTGCACGACAAATCATAATCTCTGCTACTATTGCTGAACAATTGATTGACCAACTACAATCTTTCACTCCTGTGATTGATCCTTCCATGAGTCGCATAAATTGGTCATCTAAGGAAAGCCGTAAAAAGCTTAGATTGGATTTGAGCCTTCATTTGTGAATTTTTATGTATTTTGGTTTTATTATTGTGTTTTGTTATTTCTTATTTTTGTTTCAGTGTGTTTCAGGTTTTGTCAGTGTTCATTATTTCAGGTGATATCTTCTATACTCTATCTTTCTACCTTAGAACATTGAGGACAATGTCTCGTTTTGGTTGGGGGGAGAGGGTAGTAGTTGATAAAAAAAAAAAAAATTTTTCATTTCATAAAGCATGTGCATAATTGTTGTTACTAGGATGGCAGAGTAAAGGAGTTCTTTTGTTAAAGTGACTCTTGAGACGCATCTTAGTAACCATTCTTAACAAGGTCTATTATAATACTTCCTGAAATATTCAGGTTTACAAACTCTCGTATTGTTACCACTTAATTCTGCTCATATACTTATTTAACATGTATTCTTAAACCTTAATTTACACACACACACTTTAACATATGATTATGGGTTGCATATTGGATTATTACATTATTTATGTTCTTTTGTTAAAGGTAACAACTAAGGGAAAGGGATTGTATATAATTAAAAAAAAAATAAAAACATAAAAAAAAGAAAAAAAAAAGAAAAAAAATGATGATAATAAAAATGTAGATAAGTTTGGTTTCGTAGCCTCCCTAACCTAAGCAATTAAGCCCGAAGGGGTGTTTTAACACCTAATATCCTAAAGTCAACTGACTTGGGAGCTATTGGCCTAACGCTTGTTACATGAGTTGAGGAGAAAAGCTTAAGGGAATCAAACATTGCACTATCTACATATCAGTATCTGCGACCCGAGTTACTAAGCTCGTAGGGGTGTCTTAACACCTAATGCCCTAAGACCAACTGGTTTGGGAGTCATTAGCTGAAAGCTCGTTACATGGGTTAAAGATGCATGATGTTTTTAAATTATATGTATATATTAAAAAAAAAGACAAAAATAATAATCCCAACCCAAGGAAGTTAACGTTAAACATTAGAACAAAAATTTTGTTTTCTTCCAAGAAAAGCCCCATAATTATGTGTTGATACATTGAGCACAAAAAAAAGGTTTATTAATATCTTGTTAAGAGGTATTGAGCAGATATATAAATTTAATGAGAGTTTGTTTATCTAGATAGATTAATGGAAGTTAAATGATGAATACCTTGCTTTGTGAAATTTGCAAATTGTTGTAACGCTTTGATTACTAGGGACTAGTAATAAGCTGGTTGAGGGGTGTGATTAGTACTTAAAAGTGCATTTTTATCATGGTTTTATATCATCATTTTGCACTTGAAGTATCAATAACTACTTAACTAAAATATGTTTTATAATAATGTATCTAATAATATAAGATACCTATAATTTGTGGTAAATATCTATTTTTAATGCAGGCCTATCACATAAATGAAAGGATTGATTGATGACTTGAAGAACTTAAATTGCAAGGATAAAGAGATGGTCAAACTTAGAGAAGAGATGTCGGTGCAATCCAAACTGGAACACTGTTCAGTAATTGGGTCATATCTGGAGCTACAAATCTCAGATTTAGGTCCAATTTATATGGATGGAAAGGTAAGACATAGGCCTACAACTTTCATATAGAGCCCAAGATCTAAAAAGGCCATTATCAAGTCCAAATTGTAGCAACAACAAAGAAGCCCAAATCTGTCTTCCAGCCCAAGCACTGTTCGGTATTTTGGCCATATCTGGAGTTCTAGAAGTCCAAATGAGTTGAATTGTTTACACAAGAAAGCTGAGACAATTGCCTACAACTTTCATGTTTACAACTGGCTCCAGTTGTGACGTTATCAATAACGTTTTGGGCAGACAAGAGAAGATAAGGATTGTCACCAAGTCAAAAGTTGGCCACCCACTTATCAATTAGTCATCAAATCAATAGTTCCCAATTTTGGCCTATAAAAGGAGGCATTTGCCATGCATTTAGGCATCTTGGTTTCCAGATCAAGATCATGCTCTTCCTTTCTCTCTTTGTATTTTTTGTAATGTTTATGCTTTGCTTTCATTAATATCAAGTTTATGCCTTTCATTTCCTTTCCTTTACTTAGTTAACTTTTATGTTCTTATTTTGTTTATCTATTTTGCTTTCTTTCATTATGTCTAGCTAAGTTAATTATGTCAAGGTGAAAAGGTTACACTAATGGTGTGAGAATAAGTATAATGTAAACTTAATATGGACTTTAATGTTTGATACTAACATGTTTTATATTTGTTATCTTGTTCACTCTTTAATACTTTGCTTGTTAAATGACTAATCTTGATTTATGTTGTATAACACTTGGTACAACAAATGCTTGGCACTTTCATAGCCCATAATGTATGGTATAGCCGACACCTGAGCTATGAAAGGAACTTGATTTGTTGTTAACATAAGTTATAATCATGAATGCTTGACGAGATTTACAAGTATTAGCATTAATTGAATAAGATGACTAATGTAATCATATTAACAATATATAATCTGATTGGAACCTCCTTTGTGTGTGGTTTCCAATTCAATAATAAGAGTTTATACTATACTTGTTTCATATACCATTAGTGGAACCTCTAACCTTGACATTTGTTATTATTATTGTTTAATCCTTACATTAATATTTCATCTCTAAGTTCTCATCATCATCATCTTCTTCTTCTTCTCTTTCTTTATTATTATTATTATTATTATTATTATTATTATTATTATTACTACTACTACTACTACTACTACTACTACTACTACTACTACTACTACTATTATTATTATTATTATTATTATTATTACTATTGTTGTTGTTGTTATTGTTGTTTTATAATTGTTGTTTATAATTTGTATAATTAACCTCCATGTGGTTCGACCCCGGTCTTGCCGGGTTATTTATTACTTTGGCACTCCTGCACTTGGGAGAAGACATCAACCTTTTAGTCGTGTCATTCGACTTCGGTCTTGCCGGGTTATTTATTACTTCGACACTCCTACACTTGGGAGAAGACATCAATCTTTTGGTCGTGTCAGGGATCGACTTTTAATAAGTTTAAGGTTGACTATTGTTAGAAGTTAGAAGAGATAATTGAATTGTCATATTATAACGAACAACATATAGTTTTTTATTTATTCAAATGCTATTAGTGTGGCACCACTGATAGAGGAATCAAAGCAGATCTCCATCATGATTTGATCAAAATTAATTCAAAAGCTAGACTTCATAACGTTGATAATGTTTTTATTTTTGTCAAGTAATGTCAACAAGTTTATTACACATACACTCTTTCCTATAGAAATGATCATTCAAGAGTTAATTAGTTATCCATAGTGAAAACCAAACTCAGGGGTAATGTTGAGGTTATTCGAGATAAGAATGATGAATTAATTATGAAAGATAATGTCTTTTAACTTGCTAAATTAGTTGATTTATATTGAGTTGCTTTGTTTAATGACTTAGAAGAAAATTCAAATTTTTACATCACCGATAATATTTTTGTTAATGTTGACACTGAGAAATTGAATGATATTTTAAGTTTCAATGGACATAGAAAAGTAAAAAAAGATGATGATAGCAATGAAATCAACGTAGAAGATTGCAATAAAGATAATGATGAGTCATCTGACAAAGAAGAAGACAATTCTAATTAATTTTCACAACATGAATTTGTAATGCCATAAACTATAATGAAATATTTATGGACAAAATTCTCTTCAATGTAATGATAATGATGTTAATATATTATTGAATGACAAGAAAATATTTGTTTTATTATTATGATGTGAACTAGTGTTATTATGTTGTTTATGCAACTGTGAATTTAAGTATTTGTAAGATGAATATATAGGGAATATAAATACAATCTAACATCAAACACTATTTTATACCGATAAAAATACAGATGGAATATGTCCATCAGTATATTCCAGTGGTAATGAGAATTTTTCCTCTTACTCCTGGCACTGTTCATGATGTTAATTTCAAATAAATATACCAAGAAATATTTTTGTTGGTATATTCCAGTGGTGATGGGAATTGTTTATTTCTCAAGGTGCTAAGAATTAAATTTTTTTTATCAACAAAATCACTGATAGAATGAGAATACCAACACACTGACAATTAATGATGTTTTTTTACTATAGTACACATTCCTTAATGAAATCACTAACACAATGAGAATTTCAAAGCATTGGTAATTAATGTTGTTTTTAACTCTTGACTATTTACTTTTTCACCAACAAAATCACCGACAAAATGAAAAGGCCATTAATAATATTTAGAGCGGTTTCTAGAATTTTTCTTGTAAATTGAAAATTTCAACTTGACTTCACAGACAGAATCACCAACAGAAATTTTAAAGATATTAATATTTAATATTCTATTAATAAAACATAATATAAAAGACCACAAGCACAATAGATAAGGTTTCATCTTTTTTATTTTTCTTCTTTCATCCTTTTTTTTTCTCTCTCTTCTTCATTTTTTTATTTTTGTGCACCACCCGAGCCAAAATCAAGCATTATCTTCTCTTCTCATCCAAAGGTATGTTGTCTTTTTTATTTTTCTCCTTATATTCTTTTTTTTTTCTGGGTTTTTTAATAACCCTTTTTCATTATTTTTTTGTTTTTTAAATTCTCAGCCAACACTAAACACGTCATAAAAGTAAGATCTTTTCATTCCTTTTTTTTTCTTTGCATTTTTTTAATGTTTTTTTCATTATTTTTTCAATTTTATGTTGAATTTTAGTGGTTATTTAAATGATTTTTTCATTATTTTGAAGAATTTTAGTTATTTTTTCTAATTATGCTGTTCAATTTCAATTAAATGTGTAAGATTAATTTTAATTTTTTTAATTTAGATTATTTTTTTTGTAAATTTAGGATTAAATAGATTACCACTTAGAAAATAAGAATTTTATTTGAAATTAAATTATTCTAATTTTTTCCATTAATCTATGTAAATGCCTAAGAGAAAGTCTATTGCACATCGTAAAGACAAGATTGCTTCTAATTCTTCTAGTTGTGATGCTGACAACCACGAGTTATTTGATGTCGACCAAGAACAAACAACGACTCACAACACAGGGTCATCGAGTATGATGATATAATGTCAAGGGGGATCCCTTCACAGTGGGATCCATTTACATGTAAGTACGAGGCTGTGTAGAAAGATGACATTTTAATGTAAGTTTGATTTGTTTTCACAGCGACATGTTTAATAACTTTTTAAAAATAATTTTATTTAACAGATACAGTTTCATATTTACAAACATTGAGGCTGCAAGAATAATAATATAGCTTTTAAATCATCAATAAAATTCTATTGTTTCAATAGAGTCAGGTTTCCAAATATCTTGAATGGAAATCACAGGTTATTGCATGATTTTCAATGTTTAAGGGTAGTATTAACTTAAATATTTTTTATTATATTAATTTGGTTAGTTTGTTGAAATTATTGAAAATTTCTTTTATAAAGTTTTACTCTAGAGAAAAATTTGAATGAGGAAAAGTTGAGGATAATCTTTTTATAAGAGTTTGGGAAAATCACACTGCAACTAGATAAGATCAAAATCAAGATAATTTTTTTATTACAAATATTAAAATTTTATTTTTCATTAGTAACAGATGATTTTTGAATTGGAGTGAAAAACAAAGCAAAACAATATGCAAGAAAAATCAAGCTTTTAACCTGGAATGGCATGGTGGTTGGAAGGATTTTAAATCGTCATATATCTTAAAGGATGTATGGGCAGATTACATTCAACATGTGACATCTATGTTTCACTCGACAACCACAGTCTAATATGAAGAATTGGTACTGATGTGTTCATGATTTCGTTACCATGCACACTGGTGGATTAGTTTCATTCGTTTCACAAGTGAAGTAGATGATAAGATTTTTTTTCCTTTCTTTTTTTGTTTGTTAATTTTCTTACATCTTAAATTCCTCTTTAATTTTTTTTTTTATTATTATTATTATTTATGATTTATATAGTTAACCTTATTGTGGTTCAACTTTGGTGTTGTCGGGTTATTTATTACTTTGACACTCCTACACTTTAAGAGAAGATATTAATCTTTTGGTCATGTCAATAGACTATAGTTTTTAGATGCAAGCAAAGCTCGATGTAGCATTTTGTTAAAACACATATGCAAAGTGATGATCGCTAAAAAGGGATGCAGCAATTTGCAGATAGCTAAGCTTTGTATTTTGTGGTATGTTGGTTTTTGACCCTTTTTTTATTAAGTTATAATTTTTTTTAATTTGATGAATTTATTTTTTCTTTCCACGATACATATAACAGTTGCTTGAAGGATAAATAGAAGGACGACTTACTAGGGATTATGAAGAACTCTACCGAGTAGCAGTGGAGATAAGATCATATATGGGTGGTTCATATGCTCCTCATTATTGGCTCCACGATCTCAATGATGACTAACCTCCTCCTTCAACGTCATTTATGTTTTAGATTTATTGTATTCAAACAAATAAATATTTAAATATGTAATAAATATTTAATTTTTATATTATTTTAATTTCTTTTTATATTTGATATTTATTTATTTTTCCACTTCTTTTAAATAAATAAATAAATATATATATATATATATATTACTGACGGGGTTACCGACAGACTACACTCGTCGATATATTTCAGAGAGTTGGTAAAGAATTGTTACAAATATCATTACTACTATTAACTATCATTACTACTAATAACCAATAGAATATTGTATATAATTTCATCATTACATTTATTGATAATAAATGTAATGATGAAATTATATACAATATTGTATTGGTTATTTGGCAAACTTTTCAAGGGAAATACTGAAGGAATAAAGTTGATAAAAAACTTTTTGGCGTGCTTTGTCTGTCTATAAATTTATTAAAAAAACTTACTATTGAAAAACTCATCAATATATCAGAAATTGTTAATAAAAGTTCTTTTTATTTTTTTTCTATGTATAAGTCTGTCAGTATGTCAGTAAAATATTTATTGAAAGATTATGAGTGTAAATGCTAAAAAAGATTTCTATCAATAAAATTACTAAAACCGATAGTGTATATAGTGCATGTGGGGAGAATTTTTAGCTCATTTGATCTTATTTAATTGAGATTGAACCAAGATATTTAAATATGATAGTGTATATGAGGAGAGTTTTTAGCTCATTTGGTCTCATATGATTGAGCTTGAACCAATGTATTAGATTTCAGTTGCCATCAGGCCTTTCCGACGTCTTCCAATGCCTTGAGGTTTCATTGCTTTTGCTGGTCTTTGGGTCCAGTTTTCTGGCTCATTGTCTTGCAAAAGCAGTCAATTAGTTTTGTGATTTGTTTATTTTTTTTTATTTATATAGATGTCTGAGCCAGTTTACGCGCACCACGACTAATCCTCACGGTCCACTGAACATCCTGCAAGCCCAGTGAGCAAGTAAGACACCGCGGGGATGATAGGCATGCATGGTGAGATTCGAACTTAGGTACAGAGGAAAAGGACAAATCCCTCCCACCGCTAGGTCAGAACCTCACTTGCACAGTTTTGTGATTTCCTTGAACAAGCCAACCGTCTCCTAGGTTTTTTTATTTTATTTTCTGGGTTTTTGCATGAACAATCGGTTGATTGCTTTCGGGTTTTTCAGAAACCAGTCGACTGGTTAACAAGCTATTTGTCTAGGCAGTCTATTTTTCACTTTTTTGTTTTTTTCTAACTTTTTTAGTTGTTTTTGGTCCGGTTGACCTGAGTAATAAGCCTTTGTATTTCTTGAGGTATGCTCCTCGAAATTTTTATACACTTTATTTCTCTTTTGTACGGTTACATTTATCCAAAAAACAAGGCTATGAATATAAAATTATTCATTTACGCTGCAAGATCAATGTATTAGTCTCGATTTCTCTTTCTTTTTTTCTTTTTTTTGGTTCCTTCTCCCTCTTTTCGAATCAATCGTCTTAGCTTGTATTTGGGAGTGTGGCTAAAACTTAATGGAGTCCAGCTTGTCCAAACAATGATTACATCTTCTCTGTTGACAGTTTATTGCGCGTTCTTAGATAAGATAAAATCCTAATTTTCAACATTTTGATTTGAAAAAAATTAAGATGTTGAGATCTACGTTGGACACAATCAAGCCTGTAAGAGCAAGCAAACAATCGTGAGGAGAGATCTGTGTTGATGGGCTTGCGTGGAAAGCGCCACGAACTCCACCTCCATTTGTCTATGACCAGTTTGTTTTTGTAAATTATATATATATATATAATGTTTGACGGTGGGTCATTAATGCGAAGAAAGACAAAAGGTCGCATGCTTTCAAGGTAAAGGTTTTGTATTCTTTTGAAGTGTTGTTTACATTATTTGCACTCATAGGTTCCATGAAATTAGAAAAGAATCCTAAATTTCTAGTTGGATTTATTATTTGAGCATTATTATTTGTCTTCTTTGTTGACGAATTTATTTTGGTGTGACTGCGTTAATAGAAAAGAGAAAGAAAAAAATTAGGAAAGTCGGGCTCATTTTTCTTTTTTTATTAAGAAAATATGAAAAATAAATTATGGAAAATACAACTTTTATAATAAAATATTTTGAAAAAAAATATAAATATGTTAGTTTGAGCAATATTTTTCATTGATACGATGTAATTACTTTAAAAAATAATTTAGATGTGATTAGCAATATCACCTACAAGCTGTCAGGAAGCACTTTTTGGAATTTATATTATAATTAATTACATAATAATAAAAAATAGATATTCATAGAAAAAACTACAAGAAAAAATATGTATTTATTTTATCAAAATTATCTTTTCTTATCCATATAATATTTTTTACAACAAAATGACTCAGTCATTTATTAAATAAAAGTAATAACAAAAAAAACAAATATTCACAAGAATTATAATAGTCTGAATTAAAAAGGCAAGTTCTAATATTTTTAATTAAAATTATAATTTTTTATTCATGTATTTATTTATCATTTTGATGAAAACATGTGTTTTTAAGAATCATTGTTTTTTAAGCAAACAATTATTATACTAATGAAAGAAAGATTGAATAAAAAATTAAAAAACAATTAATGAATTGGTTATTTTTATGCATCTTTATGAAAAATATAAAAAAAATATGAGAAAATAATAAAAAAATCAAAATACATATTTTATTCTCATTAAATATTAATTAGCAAACTATCTAAAAAATATATATGTGAGTTAATACATAATTATTCATAAAAAATTATTAATATCATCATAAAAAGCTCCAACATGCTAAAAAAACAATGAGAAAATCCCTTAAATATTATTTTAATAAATTAATTTTATTAGAATTTTTTCCAAAAATAATAATAATAGGGCATTTAACAAAAAAGGAGGCTAGAGGCATTTGGCTTTAAATAAAAAAGTTTAGGCTTGCATGCTATTGGAAAGCGAGGCCAAGTGCTTGGTTTTTTTAACAATTAGATGAATAGTTATTTTATTTTATTTTTAATTATAGCATATCGCAAGTTGTTTGCTTGGGAAAATAGCAAAATAGATGAAACATGATTTTTTCGTTGAGATTTCAACAATTTCTAACAGAGAATAGTTAAAGTTTGAGTTTTCGATCCTATAAAACTTATTTTCAACTTGTTTTCATTTAAAAACATACAAAAAAAATATTTTAAAAACATCAAAAATCATTCCTAAATCAAAATAAACCCCTATTAAACCATTTCTAAATTAGAATAATCCCATGTTAAACAAACTTTACAAACCTAGGTTCACTTTTTTTTTTATGGTATGTTGAAAGAAAAACATCATTTTTATTGAACTTCCTCTCCAAAAACAAATTTATTAACATCAAAATGAATTTTTTTATAAGAAACAAATAATTTTTCTAACATTTTTTCTCTCCTTTACTATTTTTTGATTACTTTCTCAAGGGTTTAAAACATAAAAAATTATAGCTTAGGATTAAAACATAAAATCCTAGACTATCAAGAACCAAAAATAAAAACCTACAGAGACCAAACTGTAGATTTTTACACCCATGAAATATATAAATAGAAAGAGATATTTTTTGTGTAAAATTTAGTCCATGTTGTTTTAATATTTATTTATATTATAAAATTAAATTATTTTTTATAATATTGACACTTAATTTAATGTTGATAAGTTTCTACCTAACAAAAATATGCTTAAAGCATTTAAATAAAAAGAACTTAAAATCATGTCAATGTAATATAAAAAGATAGAATTGAATAAAACATCAATAATTATATATAAATAATTCTTCAATGACAAAAATAACAAATGACAAAAACACCAGGGACGTAAACAATTGCACTTTAGTAGTTCAAAATTCAATTACCTCACAATCCATGATAAAAGGAACAATAGTGTTAGTAAGTTATTGATGAGTAATTTAGAGAGTCTATGTTATATTATTTAAATAAAAAAGAAGATTAACATTTTAAATAATAAATTTTGAAAATATGCATAGTTTTGGGAAAACCAAATATAACTACATAATATATAGTTTTTTATTATGAAATTGACCATAAAATAATTGATATTTAAATAGGTCTTTTTGTAGCCAAAATCTAATTAATTAAACACTTTCTCTCTCTTTTTTTTGTTTTAATTTTCTCTCTCATGTCTCGATATACAAGGATTGAACATTAAAAAACAGTATAGGATTGAAATGTAAAATTCTAGAACAGGAAGGTTTAAACATAAAAAAATAAAGAACTATAGAAACCAAACTATAATTTTTTTATGCTCATAAATAATAAAAACAGAAAAGATTGGTGTTTTTAGTATTAATTTTAATTTTTATTATTTTTATTATTTTTAAAATTATAAAATGAAATAATAGTTTTTAATATCAACTTTTAATTTAGTGTCGAGATGTTTCTTGCTAATAAGAAAATGCTTAGAGAATATAAATTGAAATAAATTATAACAATCAAAATCATGTTAATATAATATAGAAAAATAAATTAAAAAAATAGAGTTACTGTTATCATATAATTTTTTAATAGTTATGATATAATTTTTTAATAATAAAAAAAAGACAAATAATTGCATTGTAGTAGCACACAATGCAATTATCTCACAATCTATAATAAAAGAAACGGTAGTGTTAATATATAAGTTACTATATTCATTATATATTATGATGAGTAATTTAGAAAGTTTATTTTATTTTATTTAAAGAAAAAAAAGAAGATTATTATTTTAAATAATAAATCTTGGAAATATGGATAGTTTTGAGAAACTAAATATAACTACATAATATATAATCTCTCATTATGAAATCAATCACAAAATTTTGATAAATTGACCAAATAACTTTACATAAAAAATTACTTTCTACGGAATATTTAATGAAAACACCGTCTCAATCGAAACCTCCCCACTCCAAGACAAATTTATTCACACCAAAAATAGGATTTTTTTTAACCCAAATGTGATCAATCAAATAATTTCTCATTTCTTTCTTTATTTTCGATGATTCTCTCTCTCATATCTCAATACCTAGAGAATAAAGTATAAAAAAAATAAAGTTTAGAATTGAAATGTAAATTTAAAAAAAAAACTAAACATGAAAAAAAAATTATAGTGACCAAACTATAGTTTTTTCATCTAAACAATAAAAATAAAACAGTTGTTTATTAAGTATTAACTTTGATCATTATTGTTTCAATTGTTTTTAAAATTATAAAATTAACTTTTATTTTATAATATCAACCTTTAATTTGATTTCAAGAAGTTTCTCGCTAATAAGAATGTGCTAAAGCATGCAAATTAAAAAAAATATATAAAACTTAAAATCATGTCAATAAAATATAGGAGGATAAATTTAAAAAAATCAATAATTGTAACTATATAATTTTTTAATTACAAATAAAAAAAAGAGACAAAAACCATTGCATTATAGTAGTCCATAATACAATTATCTCACAATAAAAGAAAAAATGGTGTTGATAAGTTGCTATATACATTATGATGAGTAATTTAGAAAGTATATTTTATATTATTTAAAGAAAAAAGGATTAACATTTTAAATAATACAATTTTAGAATATCAATAGTTTTGAGAAAATAATTATAATTATATAATATATAGTTTCTGATTATAAAATTAATCAATTTTTTTTTTATAACTGAAATGGGATCAATCAAATATTTTCTCTTTCTTCTTTTTTATTTGATAAATTTATCTTCGATCTTTCTACATTTAAGATTAAAATATAAAATCTTAAAACAACAAGGATTAAATATGTAAAAATTTAAAAACTATAGAGACCAAACTATAGTTTTTTGCGTCGATGAACACACAAAAAAAGAGGCCATTTTCAATAACTATTAACTTTGGTTTCTTTTGTTTTAATTATTTTAAAAAATTTTAAATTAAATTTATTTTCATAATATTAACCTGTTGAGATGTTTCTAATTTTATATGAATTGAATTAATTGGAAGACTTAAAATCATATTAACATAATGTACAGATATAAAATTAAAAAAAAAAGTTGAGTAATTGTAACTATATAATTTTTTAATAACAAAAAATACAAATAATTATATTGTAGTAATCTCACAATCCATAATAAAAGAAAATAAAGAAACAATACTGCTAATAAATTTCTATATAAATTATAATGAGTAATTTAGAAAGTTGATTTTATGTTATTTAAAGAAAAAGAAGAAGATTAGCATTTTAAATAACAAATCTAGAAAATATGGATAGTTCTAGAAATCAAATATTGAAATCGATCATAAAATTATTTTTTTTATTTGATAAATTGACCAAAAAACTTTACTCACCCAAGAAATCACACCTTGATCTAGTTTAAATACTACCAATTCATTATCTTATATTTTACATTACAGGCTATCTAAAAACCATTTTCTATATATATGTATAGAGGTATGTGTGGAGGATGTGTGTCTCACCCATTCAAAAAAGAAATAATTATTATTTTAATCCAAATCACCTATAAACAATAAAAAATAAATGTATTTTGAGGCTAAATTTAAAAAAAATAACACCAAAATAAAATGTATTAACATTAAAATTTATTTTTTAACCATAATCAATGTTAAGTAAAACTTTTGTTCTTACCAACCAGAATCTAATAACTTTTTATCCTTTTATAAATTAGGAATTAAAAAAATATATAAAAATTAATTTTTTCAAAAGCTAAAGGGACCAAAAAATTTAGGACCAAAGTGAATTTTTAATGTAAACTTTGAAACCGACACTTTTTGTTCCCCACTTTGACCCAAAGTATTTAAATTATGCTTCTGTTCTTTTTTATCTTAACAAATAAAAAATAATTGATTATCAATTTAACCACATAAAAAATAAAGAATAAAAAAGAGACAACGGGGATAAAAAATAATTCACCAATACAATTCATAGTACTTTATAATAACGTGATGCACAGTAAAACAACACGTCATGTAGTTTTTTATTTTTAATTAATGTTAATAATGAGTGCACGAAATCCTATCACGAGGACTTGTCCTGGAAACGTGGCTTTTTCTCATGTTCTCATGGAGGAACCAATCATGTAGAGCCTCATGTCTCTCAAAACCACATCGATTTTAATACTTCGAAAGGAACATCATCATTCATTTATGTTCACGTGAAAGACCGACGATAATAATTCTTTTGCAGCGTCTTCCATCTGCGGCCCCCCAAATTCTGAATTTCAATATCTATACTCCATGATTTTGGATATTACAACTTTCTACCACCATGCCTCGTCCTTCTATATTTTTTTTTAGATTAATATAAATATTTAGATTTACTTATATATATTATAATTAATTTTACGAATTTTAAAGTTAATAATCAGATAAATTTTCAATAATTATTATATAAATAATTTAAAATTCAAACTTAAAATTACAAAAAAAACAAATTTTTTACTTCTAAGTTATTATTACTTAGCTACCACCTAAATTATTTCTTTTTATCTGTTTTTGTTCATGAAATCTACTGCTATATGTAATTGACACACAAGTTTAAGAGTATGGTTATAGTTCAAAGGTATATAATAAAAAAAAATATTTTTTAGAATAAAGTGTGATAAAAATTATTTTTAAAATATTTTTTAAAAAATATATATTAAAATATTATTTTTTTCAATTTAATTTTGACATCAATAAAAAAAATGAAAAGTTTCATTTAAAACTAAAAATAATTTCAAAAGCACATTTAATTGAGTTTTTAAACATATACTTTAATTTATTAATGTATTTTCATCTTAAAAAACATTTAAAATGTATATTATATTTAATATATTTATTCTATACTAATTTCACAACAGACGCATTTTGAACCGAAATTTCACCGTTTTAAAAGCTCTAGGAGAGGTGTCATGCATGTTACGCGGTTAGGGTAGAAAGAGTTAAATACAAGACTTAGGGGGCCATAGTGGTAATTTACCTTCCCTCTCTCTCTCTCTCCTGAATATTCAACCAACCCAAGCATGCTTCAACATGCACTCTAAACAGTGACACTAGTCAGTCAATAACTTGATAATTAAGGGTATTTTAGTCATTTAATAAAAATTAAAAGGCCCTCCTTAATTGTCTCAATTTTTTAATACTAGTTAACAGACATACACTATATATACATGAACTCTCCCTAACATCCTTCTGTGTCACGCCATTTCTGTCCCGATTTAATCTCCCTGTCTCTTAAATTTCCATTTCTTTTTGCCTGGGATTCGCTTGATCGTCACGTGACTTAGATTTGTAAGTCTATCCTGTCAATTCTCTCTGTTAAACAGTTCGTTTTTTTGGTCTTGAAATGCTTTTTTTGTCTTCTTCTCTAAATTGGAGCATGATTTATGTAAGTTTTGATCTTGATCAGTTGTTGTTGTTTTCAAGCTGCTTACGGTTTTTTTTTTTTATGATCTTGGTTTTTCTGCAGTTTGTTAGATCTGTAATAAAGGTGGAACCTTTATGTATTATCTGTTGCTTGCCATTAGATTTGGATTCACATTTGTTGCTTAGTTGGATCTGGATCTTTCTTACTAAGAAAATATCGTTTGGAACTATTGTAAAATATCAGGGTTATGCTTGTTTTGTTGAAATTGGCCCTTGGAATCATTCATTTGCGAGCCACTTTTTGTTGATCTTTGATGTATTGTTTCCTTATTTACTATATATGGGATCTGATGACTGGCAGGTGATCTTGTTGTCATCTTGCTTTCTTGTTTGCTAACTGTTCTTATTGTTAGCTTTTCTTGAGATTTTGATTGCATATATAACTGAAGTATATAGGTAGTTTCTTGAAGACGTGGAAATTTCATTGCTTTAGATTTAGTTGAACTGTATCAATGCTTCATTATATTGAAAGGAAAAACTGGGAAAAATGAGATTCAGTTTTCCTTTGGTTTATTGATGATGGACGTCCTCCCTAGATTGCACTCGGATTTATTGTCCATTTCTCTCTTTCTCTCTCTGTTTGTTCTTTACTTAGTGTGAGCTGTGGTGGGTGGCTATTGTTTTTCTCTCGAAAAATATAACTGTGGACCCATATTTGATAGCATTACTTCTACTTTGTCTTATATGGTGATCAAGATCAACATTTCTAGATAAATTCTGGGCTAAACTATTATATTTTTTAACTTGCAGTTCTAGGATCTATTTTTTTTAGAAGTTGTTTTGGCATGGCTACCTATACTC